>JAMPIV010018672.1:105000-705000 GCA_024509875.1 Oreohelix idahoensis | reverse complement strand
GCTCCAGCAGAAGCTATGGGGCTGCCGCACCGACCTGGTAAAGACTGTGGACTTCGTCCTTGCGACAGGCCTGCAGATTTAGCATGACTACAAACTGAACGCAGAAGAAGAAGAAGAAGGGCAGTTTTCCACTAGCTGTTCATCGGTCATATTATCAGTGTCACAGTTGCGCTCTCAGTAATTCCCATCTTTAGCTTGCTGACTAGATGGTGTTTCAATCTGTTTTGATCGGTATGGAGTCTGAAGACTACCATGTGTTCTCTTCTGTATAGCTGTTAACATGAAACTGCGAGAATTACACAAATCAAATTTACAAATAAAACTATTTGTTTAAACGCGCGCCACATGAGTCTGGTGTTGAAATTATGAACAATTGAAATCACAATATTAATGCTCGAGTTGTTACGTTCAATTTACGTTTTTTTATTTTGTTTTATTTTTTTATAAACCGAACACAAATGAAAGGGGTGTGACATCACAGGTAATCCAATTATGAAGGACGAGCATCCATTCAAGGATATGATTTCCAGGAGTTATCCCCGACGATTAATAGAATATTCAATACTAGTTCGACCCAGTGCGCATCGGAAGAGTTGCCTGGTAAGCTATTAAATATTCACAAATTAAGCCACATAGCGCATGGCCTGGTCCAACTTGCTGAATGAAAATATCAGTGTACGAGAAATATATTTAGGGGAAGTAATCCTAGGACTTTAACGACTGCTGAAAGCAACTGGGAGTTGCAGAGGCAAGACTTTTGGATACAGGCTACATAACAAGAGACCAGTACTGGACACACAATGACAGAATGATGTTACTAAAGATGAGAGCAAAGCCATTCGACATATCAATCTTACAAACTTATGCACCAACTAAAGATTACAGCGAGGAAGAAATAGAAGAATACTATGAAGAGCTACAACACACACTTAAACCAGTCAAATCTACAGATGTGTTGATAGTAATGGGTGATATGAATGCAAAAGTAGGAAAAGGAAAATACAAGAAAATAGTAGGACAGTATGGATTAGGGACAAGACATGATAGAGGAGACAGACTTATCCAGTTCTGTGAAGAAAACCAGCTGGTCATATGTAACACCTTTTTTGAACATCACCCAAGGAAATTATACACATGGAAAAGCCCAGGAGATGTAACACGTAATCAAATCGACTATATCATGATAAAACATAGATTTAAGAACAGTGTCACAAGTGCAAAGACACATCCTGGCGCCGACATAAATTCAGATCACAATCCAGTTGTCATCAAAGTAAATATAAAGCTGAAAAGAGCAGGAAACAGAAGACAGGAGGAACCCCCAGATAGAAATATCAGCGCTGAAACAACCAGATATAAAACAAAAATATTTAATCGAAGTCAAAAATAAATACCAACAGTTATTGACAGAAAGCATGGAGCAGTATAGAAGAGAAAACCCAGAAGAAAAAGCAACCGCAAAATGGGAATGCTTAAAAACAAGCATACAATCAGCAAATGCAAATTTACCTAAAAAGGAGTCTAAGAAAAATCAAATTTGGATGACAGATGACATCTTGAATAAAATGGCAGAAAGAAAGAAAGCAAAAAATACTCCAGAATATAAAACAATAGACAATGACATACGTACTATGTGTAGAGAAGCAAAAGAACGGTGGATAGAAACAAAATGTAAGGAAATAGAAGACTTGGAAGCGAAGCACATGACAAGAGATATGCATGAAGAAATAAAGAAATTATCAAATCGGTCGCGGTTTGCACAAGGAGGAAGCTGTATCAAGAACAAAAATGGTGTAATATTACTTGATGAGGAAGACATATCAAACAGATGGGCAGAATACGTAAAAGAACTATTCGAGGACAACAGAGGTAAAAAACCATCACCAGATTCTAATGAAGGCCCACACATTCTCAGATCAGAAGTAGAGAATGCCATTCATATGATACAAAAAGGAAGATCAGCAGGCATGGATAACATAAACATTGAAATGATAGAAGCTCTGGAGAGCTTTGGTATAGATACAATCACAGAAATATGCAATGATATATACAATACAGGATATTTACCACACGACATGAAGACATCAGTTTTTATAACATTGCCCAAAAAACCAAATGCAACAGAATGTTCAGACTTCAGAACAATCAGCCTGATGAGTCATGCAATTAAGATACTGCTCAAAATCATACAGGAAAGAATAAAAAGTAAAGTAGACAGCGAAATCCAAGAAGAACAGTTTGGTTTTAGACGGAACAGTGGAACAAGAGAGGCAATATTTTGCCTAAGAAGATTAGCAGAAAAATATACAGAGGTCCAAAAAAGTATGTATATGTGCTTCATTGACTATAAGAAGGCTTTTGACAGAATCCATCATGAGAAAATAATTGAATGCCTCAAAGACATAGGTATTGATGGAAAAGATATAAGAATACTCAGTAACCTTTATTGGGAGCAAACTGCCACAGTAAGATCGGGAAGGAATTATTCACCATACATAGACATAAAAAGAGGTGTCAGACAAGGTTGTGTGCTGTCCCCCTGCCTATTTAATTTATACACCGAAAAAATTTTCAAACAGATACAGGAAATACCAGGACTGAACATCAGTGGAAGATCAATAAACAACCTTAGATATGCAGATGATACCGTGTTGTTAGCTGAAAGCGAACAGGAGTTACAAGAACTAGTGAAGCAAGTGAACAGTATAAGTCATGAATATGGACTCGACATTAATATTGAGAAAACTAAAACTATGATAATTAGCGAAACAGACGATAAACCCACATTAAAGATAAGCGTAAATGGGAAAATCCTGGAACAAGTCAAGAGCTACGTATATCTTGGTCATATAATAACAGAAGATGGCAGATGTGAAACAGAAATCAAGAAGAGAATAGGAATGGCCAAAGCTACATTCAACAACATGAAACATATACTGACATCCAAACAGTTATCTCATAAATTAAAACTGAGAATCATAAAGTGTTATATATATTCTGCATTTCTGTATGGTGCAGAAACATGGACGATGAATAAGCATTTGGAAGAAAGAATTGAGGCTCTTGAAATGTGGATATATAGAAGAATGGGGCGTATCTCATGGAAAGAGATGAAAACAAATAAGGAGGTCCTAGAAAATCTAGGTATGAAAAGAGAACTAATGAGAGAGGTCAAAGTTCGGCAGCTAAATACTTTGGCCACATAAAAAGGCATAACACCTTGCAGAAGACCATAACAGAAGGGAGAGTTGAAGGTAAACGTGCAAGGGGAAGACAGCGCTATAAGTGGGAAGATAACATCAAGAGATGGACGGGAAAGAGTCTATCAGAGTGTACCACCAAGACAAGAGACAGAAGACGTTGGAGATCCATTACAGCCAACCTTCGTTGTGGAGATGGCAGCTGATGATGATGATGATGAAAGCTTATGGCCATAACTACGGAATAACTTATTTCTTTTTACGAAGAGTTGCTGTTCCTGATCGTGTAAACTTAGTGCGTTTGTTTTTTTTTTATATTTTTGGGGTGACTGCGTTTGTGGGTTTTTTTGGGTGAGGATCACTTTCAGAAGAACAACAGCAGAGCATCTAGTGCTTACATAAATTTTTCGTCCTGATGGTATCTATCTATCTATCTACGAGGGGCGTTCAGAAAGTAATGCACCACATCATTTTTCTCAGCTAATAATGAAGATAGAAGCATGAAATTTTGCACACTTCAAATATGGCATGTGCCAATTGTGTGCACCAAATTGCACCGCAACCGGCCAAATAATACGGCTGCCCTAAACCGTTGAAATGGAGCGTATTAGCAACTTGCGTTATAAACAGCGAATTGTGATAGAATTTCACGTTGCAGAGAAGGAAACTGTTGTGAATATTCACAAGCGTCTATGTGATGTGTATGGAAGTTTTGCAGTCGACAGGAGTACAGTCAGTCGCTGGGTTCAGAGAATCAAAGAATCAGGAAGTGGAGAAACGGAACTTCTTGATCGGCCGCGCTGTGGACGTCCTGCCACAGCCACCAAAGCAGAAATGTTGAAATGCGCTGAGGGCATTATTCTTACTGATAGGCGAATCACTACTCAACAATTGGTCTTACAGCTGTCAGTCAGCATTGGTAGTGCAAAGGCAGTTATAAAAACTCTCGGATTTTCTAAGGTTTGCGCAAGATGGGTTCCTCGAATTCTCACAAATGACCACCGATTGCAAAGGAAAGCAATTTCTTCTGAATTGTTGGAGCGTTTCAATGCTGATGGAGAAAACTTTTTGGCTAAGATCGTTACAGGTGACGAAACCTGGGCACATAATTTTGAACCTGAGACAAAAAGGCAGTCAATGGAGAGGCATCATCCGCAATCACCAAGAAGAAAGGAATTCAAGACAATTCCTTCAGCTGAAAAGGTTATGATCACTGTCTTTTGGGACATTGAAGGTGTGATTCTTGTGGACGTTATGCCAAGAGGAGAGACAATCAATTCGCAAGCTTACATTAAGACATTGAAAAAACTCAATCAACGTTTTCGCAAAGTTCGGCCGCACAAGAATCCAGCAGACCTGTTTCTTCTTCACGACATTGCGCGCCCTCACACAAGTCTAGCAACACGGGAAGCAATCACCAAATTGGGTTGGAAGGTACTACCCCATCCACCCTATAGTCCCGATTTGGCACCCTTTGATTTTCATCTATTTGGTCCACTTAAAGATGCACTCCGTGGGACAAGGTTTGAAGATGATGAAGGAGTGATTCATGCAGCGAAGAAATGACTACATGATCGAGACAAAATCTGGTACGGGCTAGGAATACATGCACTTATTTCGCGCTGGCATAAAGTCGTACAAGTTGATGGGGATTAAGCTGAATAATACCGATGTTTACATGACATATCCATGTATATTGTGTATAAATTTCATTCTTTTTGAATAAACAGCTCCTGAGAAAAACGATGTGGTGCATTACTTTCTGAACGCCCCTCGTATCTATCTATCTATCTATCTATCTATCTATCTATCTATCTATCTATCTATCTATCTATCTATCTATCTATCTATCTATCTATCTATCTATCTATCTATCTATCTATCTATCTATCTATCTATCTATCTATCTGTCTGTCTGTCTGTCTGTCTGTCTGTCTATCTATCTATCTATCTATCTATCTATCTATCTATCTATCTATCTATCTATCTATCTATCTATCTATCTATCTATCTATCTATCTATCTATCTACCTACCTACCTACCTACCTACCTACCTACCTGTCTGTCTGTCTGTCTGTCTGTCTGTCTGTCTGTATGTCTGTATGTCTGTCTGCCTGTTACTGATTAGGGTAAGCAATGACTTTCGTTTGAACCCATATTGACACCTGGGATCTGTAGAGAGAAAGGTTGTTTACTAATGTGTAACACATTTTCTTTCCAGACAGTGCGTGGGTGCTCCCGATTAAGAAGTAAACAACCTTGGGATGACCACAGTCGATTATATTATCATTGATAATAGTTCTGTCTGACCAGTTTGTTGATTGTTGGCCAGACCGGGTAAATGTCATAATCCTTTCCGGAAAGACTTGTCGGACGATAATTATCCATCTTGAAAGAGATTAACTGTGATAGATTATGATGTCGTGAGTGTAAACATGATCGATAATCGACGGAACATGGCATACCATATATGGAGAGGTGACTTGTAAACAACATTTTTTTTTGCGGATGTCAGTTTTCCGTGATAGGTGGGGGAATATATCCCACCAAAATATTCGCAAATTGCATGCCATTGGCTTAGCATTTGAGATCTAAAACTACAACATTTCTGACTGTAGCCTTGTCGTATACTAGCAATCTGGATGCGTGGCGAACGTTGCTATATAGTTTAGTGCCTTTGGAGTTTACTGCACTGTATAAATTTAACTCGTCAAGAAGAGAGTCAGACAAGCCAGAATAAGAAATAGGATCAAGATTCCACTTTAAAGGACCGGACAACATGTTTGAGCATCTTGTGAATTTACACAGCGCCAAATCTATCTTTATTAGTACGGAAAGCCTGGAATCCTAGGAACCAGAACACTAAGTCATAGTGGGATTCTATTGTAAAGTAACACCTCAGACCACGTGTAAGAAGCATCTTAATCAAGTTGCCTTAAATATTTCTCTGAGCCAGAAGTCTGTATTTCCAAAGATATTTTGGGTCGGTCGGTGGTACCAATTGGTGGTGCTATCTGTGGAACAAGTGTGTGGTACAAATGCCTTTCAATCAAAGCTAGACGCCAACAGCAGACGGGTCTTCACAGACACTGGACCATCTTCGCAATTACCCCACGATACTTCGAGGGACGTGTTGCGGCCACCAGACTTGACCAGTGACAAGAGTGAACTAGTCCATAACCTGCAAAGAACAACCATCGGCTGGAGCAGAGATCAGCCGATATCTTACTGGCAGCTAAGTATCCACTTAAAGCTGCCAAGTGAACTCTAATTTTTTTTAATTCCTTACACTATCCAGATTATCCCCCGCGATGAAATTTTAAAGACTTTATCTAATTTGCCTCACCCTTATTTATTTTACAATTGCTAAATATAATTGACTATTAAATTTTGTTATCTGTAAATATACAAATTTATAGTTGATTTAGAGATTTTGATTGAACTGCACCCGTATGTCTCAGTCATTTTAAATACTTATAACAGAGCTGTTAAAGTAATATTTTACTGAGTTAAATCAGTTGGAGGCTCATCAAAACGAGCAAAATCGTTACTCATAGAAGATCTTGGAAATTTACACGGCCTGGATCCTATCAGTCGTAGTACTTGATTTCTTAAATCCCTATGAGGCTCCCTAGAACTGAAGTGCCATTCTTCAATTCACATCTCTACCAAGAGTAATCTTGAGCGAAATGTAGACACTGTTGGACCATGACTGCAGAGCAAGGGAGCAAATTCCGTGTCAGACCACATGGTTTTTTATATTTTTACGCTCACTAATTGTCAAGAAATGCGTTCGTTCTCTATTTCTGGTCTCTGCGGCATTATTACTCTACCATTCCTTTACGTGCTAATTATTCCAGTATTCGTTGATTTCGCTTTCCTCGACCAAGGTTATCTTATCACGTTTTATCCTACTTCGTCACTCACTTTACGGTACCGGACCTCTTGACGTGTTTTGCAGCCACGTCGACGCGTTTGTACGATTACTCGCTGACCAGACGGATTGAGAGTCTACATTTAGCGAGATTCTTATTGTTACACCAAACACACGATTTGGAGATAACAGAGTAACCTTCGTTACCCCAGAAGGTATTAGGCGAGAACCTAGACTTCTCATCGGAGAATGTAGATAACAACCTTTCATACGGGGACATGGGTTGCAGATTATTGCCACAAACCAGGTCGCTCTGGGGTTTCAATGTGGATGACCACGACAGATTTCACTGGGATGTCGGAAGATGTCATTCTTGTTACAGATTAAGACACAGAAAGTGATGTAACACTTCCGGTAGATTGAGTTTGTCGTAATAATCAGTTAGGAGAAAGTAACATCTTGGAAGAAGTTATCAGTGATAGATCTGTGAAGTATTGAGTTTGTAAACATGACAAGTAACAACGGCAGTGGCAGGACCTTATGTGGTTTCAAATTCCATGTAAAGGGCAATATCTTATGTTGTCATGTAGTAATGTTCTACATGAGGGTAGCTGGTGGACTCTACCAAAATCAAACACTTATTTCAATCGGTTTGACATTTGAAATGCTAGGCTAGACAACACCTGATTGGACTTCTCCTCTACAAAGCAAAATGGGTGTGTTTGCGAAAGTGTCGCTTATATTTTACAGCGTTGTAAGCCTATTTCAATGACTTCCAATTTCGTCAAGGAGAAATCCAAGCCAGTCAGGAACACGGAATATTAGGACCCAATTACAGGACAAGCCATAGGACTGGACGTGAATTATAAGGTTAGAATGGAGTAACGCAGAGACATCACTTTACGTCATAAGTTCTAGAATCCTAGTTCAAGTGCACTCAGACACCTAACCCACTTGAAGAGACGGCATCTTAAATCAGTTGCCCCATAATATTCAGACGTTTCCTGTGTAAAACGTTTGTACTCACCTGATATCGGAGTAAGTTATATTAGGTACATTTTTTTCATTTTATTTTTGCTTTTGTTTGTTTTCTTATTTTTTTGGTTATGGTTGGTTATAAGAACTATCTTCATCGGACACGGACAACTTCATCAGTGCTCGATCTCCTCCCTTAGATCACACAAGAAGGATTTCAGCACAGTGCACAAACTCCGTAGCACCAGGGAAAATCTCAGTGTGTGTATATAGGAATAACACATTCTATAAATATTATTGTAGTGGGTAGGTTTCAAGAAAATTGCAGCCCACTATGAAGTCGTGTGTAGAAGAGACAGGATCTCACGCGGACTTGAAAGTTAATGTCATAGAATGTTATGTAATACAATGGCAATTATTTGTCTTTATTTTGACATTTGTTTCATATAAAGTTGATGGATAGGAGCGAAGAAATTTCAATTTAGAAAATATGAATTGACTTTTAGATCATAATTTAGATAGACATAAAAATAAGTGGTTTGGCCATCTCATGATAATGGAGCCTGATAAATACTACCTACAACATTAGAAGATCTGGTTTCAGAGCACGGAGAAGACAAAGAAGCAGACGGGTATACAACATTACAGAAATCCTACAACGACACGGCTTATAGCAGACAATGCAACACATTTGGCTCAAGTACGCAAATTTTAGCTCCCCACTATGTTTCGCGCCATCGGTGGAACGAAAAAGCAAAAAGTAAGTATATTTAACTCACAAAAGAAAAACGAAAAACATGAGGCATTTAGATCTACCCTTAATAGCGTGAAATAATGAATTTGTTTAGTTATGCCTTTTATTAACTTCAAGATTTGTTTAACACTGCAAGCTATTTAGTCTGACTGGGCGAAGTTATTGTGTTGAATGGTGTCAGCGATGGCAGGTTCATAACAGTAAAGAAAAGAGATAAGCAATCTTTTTGTTCGTCCGTTGTCTGCCTTGCTCGGATCTGCGATATACAATTTTGTGGCTGTAGGCGGTATTATTTTCTCATCCTGTTAGGTCAGTGGTTCCAAACGATTTTGGCTGGCAACTCTATGTTTTTAAAATTTGTTTTTCACTCTTTTCCGAGACCTTCTGGGGACACTTCGGGAGACTTCGCGACCTTAATAAGGGTTGATATCATGAGTTTGAGAACTGTCGCATGAAAATTTAATTAATAGTAGGGAAAGCTTGACAGCTGCAGAGAGGTGAGGGAGAGTAGTGCACACTGACGTGTGATAGTGATACGCAAGAAATATAGACAGAAGTCACTAAGAAAACCACACACACAGCTTTTCTTGTTTTCTCTGGCGACAATATTACTCTTTTGCACACACTGTGTCACTCACAAATAGTAGGGAAAAGAAGTAAAGTTAGATTGAGGATTTGGTAGTCTGAACAGAACGAACAATCCTATCAAGTCTAACTCAATTTATGTCAATTAAATAATGTAAATAAATCAATAAAGATTTTACAACAACAAAATAATCTAACAAACTCACAATAATTTAATGATTTTTCCGAAGAAAAAAATACTACACAAATAGTGACACAATAAAATGATGAATGAATAGTGTAAGTAAAGTTCCCGACACGCCTGATAACATCCTAGGCTTTGCTGAAAACTATGTGAACTACTGTTTGTGTGAAAATGAATGTTTTTTCTTTGTTCCTTTGGTGTGAATGTTGGAAACAACTTATATCCTCGTGTTCTCTTGGAAAAATAACGTAATCCAATGCTTTGAAATTAACTACAGTGCTCGAATAAGGTATCCACAAAAGGACACAGAATCTGAACACGATTTTATTAATCCAAGATTGGTGTAACGTATCCACTATTGATGAGATATCCACAGATAACGAATTTGCTTCCAAAGGTGGGATGGAGGGTTATAATGGGTGGAGTATGGTATGGGTGATGTTTGGTGCTGAGAATCTTTGAAATAATTGAAGGGAATTATGGTGACTAGTGGGCGAGGACTTATATGGCCACTATAGGGCTAGGTAACCTCTTTTCAGCAATAAGAGACAAGACGTGGCAGGTTGCACTGCATATATCTGTTGGACAAAACAAAAATACATGTGTAACTACTCTTCTGCTGCAACACGCAATATTACCCGCAAAAATTTAAGCAGTGTCCTCAGTGTAGGCCTGTTGGTATCCATGCATGCGTCTCTCCCTCTCGTTCCTAAAATAGGTCAGTCCATTGTTAAACATTTCCGTCTACTGTGAATGAATTCAGCTGGCCAGGCCACGTACATACACAACAACGATACCGCCGTTCTGCTCCCGTCCCGGCCAGCCAAGGGAAGGTCACATGAGAGTCCACTACAGAAAGTGGGGTTTATTTTGTTTGCTACTCGCGGTCAACTCCTTCTTTCCTTTCACCGTTCCTTCCATCCAGCGTTCTTACTATTATGCTCCTACATTAATTTTACAAACAATGGAAAGTAATATCCCTTTAAAATACATTTGTGAAAATAAATGAAGTTTTGTAACCGTTTATTAAACATACATATTAAAGTAAACACAGTTAGACATTCATCATAATAGTAATATATTTCAAATCTATATATTTGAGCTAATTTCCTATATACTGGAAAAGCGAATATATACCCGCATAGGAATTTATAGTCTGTAGTATAACTTGAGGGCACTTTGTTTGTTTAAATCAAGTCTCCCTATGCAAAGTTTTTTTTCTTTACGAGACTAAGAAGTGCGTCTTGCTCCTTCAGTATGCTGGTCACCAAGTAAGTCTAAAACTAGTTTCTCTAACAACGAAAGAATTCATTTCCCTTTTTCCCGATACAGCTTTGAGTTCCCACACTAAGCACATGCGAAATTATCTTCGCAAATTAGTTTGCATATTGAATGTCACGATCTCCGGTGCTGGGCGAATCTCTGTGTTCCGAACTCAAGGTATCAACAATGGGAAAGAGGACAGGTCATAAAAATCTAGAAAGCCGAGTTAACGCTGGCTTGACCGAAGCTTTACCTGAGTTCGGGTGGGATATGCAAGTGCGTGAGAAACAGTTTTTTCAGAAAACTAAAGATAGACAGAAAACAAGCAATATACTAGATGAACAGAAAATTACAAATAGACAAATTATCTTCAATCTGCGACAAGAACCACTGTGTGAAGTGAAAGTTTGAAATAATGCAAGAAAACAAAGAATACTTGCTTTATTTTGTCTGTGTTAAAGAGACAAATTAAGGGTCACACAGTGAACAATATTTTAATTGTATAAAAATATAGTAGACAAGATATAAATATCTAAAAATATATTTAGTGCATTTCCCAGGGGTATCAGATGATATAAAGAACGAATAATAGGCCTACTATTGCGGCCTAAGACATGACATAAAAGCCAACTTATGTGAGGTTGTGCATGGGACTGTTAACCTCGTCATACAAAACAAGTTGCAGCATAAACTACTGCCTCTAGAGCACATTACTGCTGGTGCAGGCTTCCGGTTAGGCGGCTAGCAGCAGTGGTGGTACCATGCTTCATAAGGTGCAAACAGGGAACAGAAGTAGCATCAATGGAGATGAGTGGATCAATAAATGAATGATTCAGTGAACGAATGGATGCATTAATGGGTGAATGAATGGGTGAATGAATGGGTGAATGAATGGGTGAATGAATGGGTGAATGAATAAGTGAATGAATGAATGAATGAATGAATAAGTGAATGAATGAATGAATGAGTGAATGAATGAATGAATAAGTGAATGAATGAATTAATGAATGAATGAGTGAATGAATGAATGAATGAATAAGTGAATGAATGAATGAATGAATGAATGAATGAATGAATGAATGAATAAGTGAATGAATGAATGAATGAATGAATAAGTGAGTGAGTGAATGAATAAGTGAATGAATGAATGAATGAATGAATGAATAAGTGAATGAATGAATGAATGAATAAATGAATGAATGAATGAGCAAAGGAATGAATGAACCGAATGAGTGAATGCATTAACGAATGAAAGAGTGAATGAATGAATGAATGAATGAATTAGTGACATTATTTGGGTCGATCTCTGCTTCACTACAGCAGTACTCATTTTCAATCGTTGTACGTACTGATTACCTGGAATTTCCGGGTCAACACATTTCTTTCTGCTCGTATCAAGCAAATATTTAATTTTGTCAAATCCTTTGACACTCCTTTTTTCCGTGGGCTCTGCACAGCTTTGCTGAGATTCTTCTTCTTTGATCCTAAGCCGCCGACCGTCAAAGCAGTCAGTGGCCATCACGCCTGGTGGCGTCTTGTAGGGAACCAACAAATTGATTCCACTTTGCTCAGTCGGTGGCCATCCTTCGTACAGTGCCCCAACTCTGGTTCATTCTTTGCATCTCAGCCTCCACAGTCCTCCGCCAAGTTGTTTGTGGTCGGTCTCTCTTTCGTTTTCCTTCAGGGATCCATTGCATAGCTGTTCTTGTGATGGCATCGGGGTCTCTTCTGAGGACAAGGCCAACCCAGCTCCAGCGTCTGCCAGCTATGATGGTGTGCATGTCCTCTTGCTTGTTCCAAGTATTGCTGAGGTTAGCGCAGGTAAAACCCATATCGGTCTGCTCAGCTTTCGCATAGAGTTGTTTGCTCAAGTCGTGCCTGGCGATAAAAATTACTCGCCTGTAGACGGATTTTGTGTGCACAAGCGACGGATAAGAGATTACTTTACTGGGCGATACATTTTGGACAGACATGAATGACCTAATCATTTCCTGTCCACCTGTTTCAGAGGACAGTAAGATGTTATATCTGAAACACATTGTCGAATGAGTTTACAAATGAGTGTGTGAGTTTGCATAGAAGGCAATCGGATATTTAAATTCCATATATGGGAGAGGTGACCTCTGCATTACTTGCATAATTTTTTCTACTTGGAAATATAATAAATTACCCCACAAAACACGCATGTTTGAAACAGTTGGAGCCCTGCTTAGCATCGTAACAAATAAGTGCGGGGGAAGACAGTGAATATAATCTGACACTTTATGCAAGTCTAGTTCACTGTGAGAATCGCTTGCCAAGACGACAACCAGACCTTGCCAGAGCCTAGAATCAAGATTCTTATATCGAAACCGGACCATTGTTTGAGCAATTTTGAGGACTTCAAAGCGCAGAAAAGAAACGCTACAATTTAACAAGGACACCGGGAATCTGAGGAATTTAAAGCACAGAGTCAAAGTGGAAATTCATTGTTAAAATAACGACCCCTAAGAACACGTGCAGGGGCCTATTCCAGTGCCTTTATTCCTCTGAGCAAACAGTCTGTGAGCCAAGATTGACTTGGTGGTACCAGTTGCGGTACTAATTTCTGGAACAAAGTGAGGGTAGAAGTGGCCTGACAACAAAGTAGACACCATCACCAGAGGGTCTTAGAGACGCGAGACCAGCTTCGCAGTTACTCCCTGATCTTACTTGGAACGTGCTGCGCCTTTAATCTTGACCAGAGACGCGAGAACTCCAGTGACCTATCTGCACAGAACCCAAAAACCAAGCGGGAGCAGAACCTACCATTTGCAGCCAAGTCAAACTTAAAAGCTGCCAAGTGACTTCTTATATAAAACCATCATTACATCACAACAGTGATGATAATTTTTCCGATAAATCATTATTCATTTTTTAAAAATCTTGTTAAATCTAAGTGATTATTAAATCTGGTATTTGTAAATGTACAAATTTAACGCCGATTTAATCATTTTGAATGTTTGTCTCAGTCAATTCACTAAATACACTCTAAGCAGAGCTATACCATAATAAGAAGAATTCCACTGAGTAAATCAGGGTGGGGGCTTGAACGAGCTGAAATTAATAACTGCTTAATTCTTTATAAAAGGCGGCGGACTGATATAAAATTAACAATTGCCCTGCCCAATGCAGCATTGTTCTTGACTTCTGAAATATTTTATGAATACTGCCTTGAGATAGAAGCATCATTATTCTTCTATCTACAACTCTGCCAAGAGTAATCTTGTGCGAAGGTAGACACCCTTGAAGACCCATATCAGATACTCTTGAGTAGCCACTGTTGGACCACTACTGCAAAGCAGGGAAGGCAATTCCGCGACAGAATGAATGGACGAGTATTGTGAATGAATGAAATAATGAATGACGGAATGAATGAAATAATGAATCAATAAACCAGTCAGTCAGTGAATCGGTCAGTCAGTGAATCAGTCAGTCAGTGAATCAGTCAGTCAGTGAATCAGTCAGTCAGTGAATAAACGAGGCATTACAAGATGTGCAGAGACAAAACATCCGCTTCTTACGAAAGATAGAAAGAGAGAAACAAAAGAGAGATTTTAAAAAAAAAAGGATTTTCGCATTGACTCCTAGTCAGCCACGCCCACATTCTACTTCTCTCATCTCCACACTTTACGCCTGTCAGATCTGACAACAGAAATAATAAACAAAGATAAGGATTGACAGTCTATTAAACTTGAACAAAGAGAACAGGCGTACGAGAAGTGGAGCAGCTAGTGACTTATTGTTGTTGCTTGCGGTTATCGAAATCGATTAGCTGTTAAGGTGACCAATGTCTTCCTTCTTCGTTCCGCGTCCATAGAACTAATTGAATTTAAGCCAGTCCTATTGTGTTAAATGTAGTTTGAAAGTGTGCATCCTAGCGGAACAGAGGCTTAAGTGGCCGTTTATCTGTGATAACCTTAAGGCGAAGATGAAGCATTCTGCGTCACTTCTGGTCGCTTTACAAATCTATTTAATACCACAGTTCAGATTTGAACAATTTGGGGAGAAAATGTGTTTTTACATTTCATTGTGTATTAACGCTTTTTATATGTCATACTGTCTTAATGTTTTTATATTTCATAGTTTATTAACGCTTTTATATTTCATACTATGTTAACACTTTTATATTTTATACTATGTTAACGTTTTTATATTTCATACTATATTAACGTTTTTATATTTCATACTATATTTACACTTTTATATTTCATACTATATTAACACTTTTATATTTCATACTATATTAACGCTTTTATATTTCATACTATATTAACGTTTTTATATTTCATACTATATTAACGCTTGTTATATTTCATACTATATTAACACTTTTATATTTTATACTACGTTACGCTTTTATATTTCATACTATATTAACACTTTTATATTTCATACTATATTAACACTTTTATATTTCATAGTTTATTAACGCTTTTATGTTTCATACTATATTAACACTTTTATATTTCATACTATATTAACGCTTTTATATTTCATAGTTTATTAACGCTTTTATGTTTCATACTATATTAACACTTTTATATTTCATACTATATTAACACTTTTATATTTCATAGTTTATTAACGCTTTTATGTTTCATACTATATTAACACTTTTATATTTCATACTATATTAACGCTTTTATATTTCATAGTTTATTGACGCTGTTTCTTGTTGCAGCATAAGGGCGCCAGACAAAGAGCGATGCGATGAAATAGACATCTATCATAGAATTTAAATTTTGTACGACGTTGGCAGACGACTAAAGAAGAATGAATGGTATTGGGATAAGTCCCGTGTTATCCGGACATTTGTAATCTGGCTTATATCGTACTTCTAGGTTTGTTTACATCAGGAACTTTCTGTTAAACCGTGCATTTTTCAGTTCTTAATAATCTTCGTATTCCCATACTACATTTTTCATATTTATTTAGCATCTTTTCGCCTCATTCTTTCATGTTATCTTCAACATCTGCTTTACTGCCTATTCTTTTCCGTCTCCTCGTCTTTTTTTTTTTACCTTTCTTTTTCTTTCTGTCGTTAATATTCTTTTTTTTCTTTCTTTCTTTTCGTCTTTCTGTCCTTCTTTTTTTCGTCGTTTTTCCTTCTGTTTCTTCATCTTTCTTTCTTTCTGTCTTTTTTTCTTTCTTTCTTTATGTTTATCTGCCTTTCTGTCTGCTTTTCTGTCTTTCTTTTTTTCTTTCTGTCCTACTGTTTCTTCGTTTTCTTTCCTTCTGTCTCTTCGTCTTTCTTTCTTTCTTACTGTTTTCTTTCTTTCTTTTCGTCTTTCTTTTCTACTGTTTCTTTGTTTTTTTTTTTCATTCTATCTCTTTGTAATCCTTTCTTTCTTTCGGTCTGCCTTTTTTCTTTATTTCTTCCTGTATTTTCTTTCTTTCTTTCTTTCTTCCTGTCTGTCTGTCTGCCTTTTTTTCATTATTTCTGTCTTTCGTTCTTTCTTTCTGTCATTCTTTCTTCCTTCTTTTCTTTCTTTCTTTGTGTCTCATCGTCTTTCTTTTGTCTCTTCGTACTTCAATCTGTCTTTCTGTGTTTTCGTCTTTCTTTCCGCCTATTCGTCTTTCTTGCTTTCTGTTTAAGAATCCTAACCCTAATGATTTTGGTGGCATATTTGGATGGCCTCGATGCAGACGCCCCCCCCTCCCCCGGGCCTTCATTTCAACCTCCAGAATATTCTTCGCAAATCGCCCCACCTTCCATGTGTGATACAAACAAAACCTCGAGAGGCTAGTGCTCTAACCACTGAGCCACTCGACGCTTCTAATAAATATGTATATCCTACTTCCCAGCTTATTCGACTTCTCATCCGAGCTGTAACAGTCCTGAGCTGTAACAGTCCTGAGCTGTAACAGTCCTGAGCTGTAACAGTCCTGAGCTGTAACAGTCCTGAGCTGTAACAAACAGTCCTGAGCTGTAACAGTCCTGAGCTGTAACAGTCCTGAGCTGTAACAGTCCTGAGCTGTAACAGTCCTGAGGTTTTGTGTTGCTACGGAAACCACTACTGCAAGAGCACATGCATGCTGTGATGTGGGCTTCCTCCAAGGGGGACCAACAACAGTCTTTGCTTCAGCCTCCATAACAAGGGACAATGAATGAATCAATGAATCATTGAATGAATGAATGAATGAATGAATGAATGAATGAATGAGTGAATGAATGAATCAATGAATGAATCAATGAATGAATGAATAAATGAATCAATGAATAAATGAATGAATCAATGAATTAATGAATGAATCAATGAATGAATCAATGAATCAGTGAATGAATCAATGAATGAATCAATCAGTCAATCAATGAATGAATCAATGAATGAATGAATCAATTAATGAATGAAGATACAGCTGATACATGATGTTGTTCTTGCCAACTTCTAAACTTTTTTGTGTTCTAGACATTTATACCGACTAGGAGATTTTCTCAGACACTCATTACCCTGCGTTTGATTTATGTTGTCTTGTTGAATTATTCTTAATCTTGTGAATTTTTGCCTTGTGATCTACCAATTTTTTTTTACTACATTCGTAATTTGAAATTTCTAAAAGCGCTTCGAATTATATTTCGCCTTTCTGGCGCCTGTTTGTCTGTTCCAAAAACATAAGTTAAAAAACTATTGGACCGATTTCAATATATTTTTAGATATAAGACTTTAGCAACAATAAACAACTTTAAAAATCATGGAAACAATTTCAGTTTTGAAAAGAATTAATTGCACTTTGCTCGAGTATCATAGTTTTACTTTCGAGGCCGTTATGTCTCTCTTCAGTTCGCCCACTCGTCTCGCAGTTTCGATTCTTCTCGTTTTAAATGATGTTGATGTAAGCTTAATTAAGTAGTTACATGATTTCATGCACCAAAAAGAATACATCGTCTGTTAATCACAGGGCTCTGTCAAGAATATTTTAACTTGTGAATGTATGAATACATTACCAATCGTTTGCGTTGGATTTCGTTTTACTTAAATTGATTTGATTTTCTCAATCTTATGCTAACTAAAATCTAGACCAAGGTTTCTCGCTTCGCGAGAGGTCGCGAGGGGTTTCGCGGGAGATCGTGATTTTAAAAAAAAATTAAATAAATAAACATCGTTTCCTTAACTTTGCGCGCCTGGCGATGTTAACGCTCGCAGTGGTGGGCAGTGACCGAGTAGCCCTGCATGGTAGTGCGCATTAGGACCGTGTTCACTAGCACATACCATATTTCGTTAGCATCTCTTACAGTAAAAGTTAGTGATAAGACTTTTATGTCTACTTGGATAAGGTTAAAACAAAATTAATAAATAATCAAGAAGGAAATTTTAAAAAGGAAAAACTAACGTTTCTTATACCTACACTACAGACGTGCATTCCATATTAGAAATAAACAGATCCACACCACAGAAAAAAAAAGTCATTCTCTACTTAAAATAGCATTGGCTATTTTTATTGGATTATTATATTTACAACTTACTGAACACGCTAAAGAACCATGAGCTGTAGTTACAATAATTTTTATCCAGGGGTTCCCTTAGATCTAAAAATTATTTCAAGAGTTCCTCCGGGATAAAAGGGTTGAGAACCGCTGATCTAGACAAACACTTGCCGAAAACGCACAAGTGAAGAAGAGAAGACTCGAGAAAGAAAGTAAAAGATAACGCCTATTAAGACAAAATCAATAACACAGACGGAGCGAACGAGGGGGAAATGATGCTTCTCATATACCTGCACCAGCACTAAAATACGAGTCTTGAATTTCAGGGTTTCACATTGATGATACAGCAATAAAGCAATGATCGATCTTCTATAGCTGTTTATGTTGTGACGGATTACGGTTTAAATTGTACTCACACAGGTCCATATAAAAAAAAATAATCAATACTAAAACCGAAAGGATACAGTGATTAAATCTTAATACACTTTTTGTGGTAAATAATTCAGAAGGGGACCGGTTTTGCCACATCTGATTCAAACACATTAGAAGTGTCAAGGCTCCTTTATTATGTCACAACAATGGATTGCAATTTGCATCACAATCCAATTCACCCAGCAGTAACAATGAACATTTTTTTTTTTCGTTTCGTTGCTTGTGACAGGGCCCGTAACTTTCAATCTAGACCGAAGTCTGTTGGTTATATGAGAGTGAAAATGTCATTCAAAAAAATCAGTGACCCCCGTCAACTGAAGCGCAGTGTTGATAAATACTAATCCATGAAAATAACAAATTCGTTTCTATCCGTGAGCACAATAAAGCCACGAACAGGGTTAGTGCTGAAAAGGTTATCAGTGGAACCTGATCCGCTCTGAGTTAGAGAATGCGAAGGTAGCAAGGAAGGAAATGGTCACCCCCCACCTCATACAAGCTGAGATCCAGTATAAACAATTTACTTGATGAGGTTACCAGCCCCTTGTACAGCCTCATATTAGATTGTCTCCTTAAAGACCCACCTGGGAATTACAAGGAGCAGCATCATCTTCACAAACGTCATATTTGTTGCTAAACTGATTTTGGTCACTAGAATTATCTTCTTCTAGCGAAGAAATGACACGTTATGTTGAAAATTGCCCTAATAATAATGTCACAAAATGATCGTGCTATCATTTTATTGTGTTCTCCCTGTTCTCTTCTCTCATATTGTGCCTTCTTTTTATTTCTTCCTAAACCCGTATTTTCTCTCGAATTGAGCGCATGACTCAGGTTTCATGTTGTTATTTCGCATGATCTATCCTGAGTAGAGTAAACAAAACCAGATGGGAGCAGAAAGATAAATACTGCCCTACCTTGTTAAAATAAATAAACCAGGCGACTATCTGGGCACCCACACTTCCAGTATTGACAATTGGAAGATAAACACGAATTGCCGGGGGATGGACACTCGTGTTTGTCAACATTCTTAATAACAAATAAAACGAAAGGTTTCTTATGAAGTACAGACATGAGTCATCTAAAAGTGGAAATGCCAGTAACTTATATGGGAGGCGTTTGAAATTACCTGTGTTACTCTAAATTTCACGAGAGAATGGGGGAGAAGATATATGTTAGTCAAGCATTTAAATTTGCTTGGCCTAGCCTAAATATATTAAAGTAGCGGAAGTTTGATTGACGACTCTCGCTGCGTAAAAGCTTACAGAACGTGGGCGGAAGGACCCATAAATGTAGCACATTTTCAGACTCCAGCATTGTGGTCCATTGAGTCAAGATAACACCTTCAGACTAGCCAGGACAAAAGAAATATAGGATTTAACATGCAAGGATTGGAGCAAGTATTGATGATCTACTGAAATTAACCAGGAAGAAAACTCGAATGTATAATACTGGAAGCCACAAATTCATCGGAACCTATAACAAGATAATACTGGGATTATCATTAAAGTAATACACAACTACTTGTAAGACGGCCTCAAACCCTGTTGGCCAGACATTATTCGGAACTCTTCCTGTGCCATCCGTCTGTAAATAACCTGATACGGGGTGAGTTGAACATACATTTTAACATTTTATATTTTACATTTGACATGTTTAACTCGCTGATGGTTATACAAATTCACACGAGGCTGGCAACCTCAGCATATGAACATGATAATCATGAACCACCAGAGCAAGCTCTGGTGACTGCTTCATGCCGGTTCTTTCACAGAGAACCAAAAGCAAAGGTAGCCCCAGGCTCCAAGTGGAGCTGGGAGTAGATGATGATGACCTCAAAGTGTACATATTTATTATATTAAGATTTTAATAAGTTCACATGTACATTTAAAACATGCTTACATCAGTCAAAAGTCGTTTTCCGCTGTCCAGCCACATTTTCCCCCGTCAGATTACTTGAATTAACGATGATTTTCATTTTATACACTGTTTTTATCATTGATGCTCAGGGAGGGTAAAATTACTGAGAAAAAAGGGAAGGCTCGGTGGAACGGACAGCAGGAAAGGTACCTGACTACTAGACGTTTACATGATTGACAAATTATTTGTTCAGGGTTACCACGGCCCGCGGGCCTCGCCTGACTATTGTCATGAAACAGATACTTAGCAAAGACATTTGTTTTCTTCTCAAGTTTGTGGTGTAAGTTGGTGATACCAGTTTTCAGTACAAGTTGGTGATACCAGTTCGTGGTACAAGTTGGAGATATCAGTGTGTGATACCAGCTTGATACTAGTTTGTGGATCAAGAGCTTGCTGTCTACACTAGATGCCTGCCTGTGACGGGTTGTGAAGATCCTTGCCTTCACGTTGGAGCAGTTACCCCTGCAACTACGCCTGGTACGTGCCCTCGCCTCAGAAGTCGATAACTGACGGAGCAGACAGCAAACTATTCAACATCTAGCCAGATAAATCATTTTAATCTGGCCAAAACAAATAATTCTTACTACCCAAATAAACCACCACTTGAACATTTTCTATGATGAAAACTCCACATGTTTTAAAAAATCCATCAGCTTCACTTATTTATTTACTTATGTTAAAGATTAATTGATTATTACATTTGTTATATGTATTTACAAATCAATAGCTGATTTAATTATTACAGAGAGAAGTGCACAAGTTTGAATCAGTTATCTTAATTATAAATACAACAGAGCTACTTAAGGAAAATTTTACTGAATAATTTAGTTGGGGGCTCAGAACGAGTTCATATATCTTTCTCTTCATAGTATGGGCGGGCAGATGCAAAGTTCACAATAGCCTGGATAAATTCAGCGTTGTGCTTGGTTTCTGAAATATCCTATGACGACTCTCTAAAATAGAAGCATCATCCTTCTATTTACAACTCTGCCAAGAGTAATCTTGAGCGAAGGTAGATACCTTTAAAGACCCTCAGTGTTCACTCTAAATTTTGGCCATTGTTGGACCATCACTGCAGAGCAGGGGAAATTACCTGTGACAAATAATAACAACACCCACTCTTGTGTTACCAGGATTCTAAAGCGGAGTAAAAATAAATAACACTGTATACTTTCACGCAATTCGTAGGAGGTAACTAAGGTTGTTTGGAAATAGTCCGGCTACTCATTCCTGTAGACAATTTAAGACTAACAGAATGGACTCGACAGCCAAAGCAGTTCATAAACATTATTAAGCTCAGCCATCCAGGACGGAAGTAGGTCATCAGTTTTTATGAAGGAGGTAAAGACCTTGAGCTTATGGCGTAGCACATGAAGGCCTGGCGTGAAATTATTGAAGGTCTATGCTCCTGTGGGAGCTGAAGGGTGATGAATTATGAATGAATGAACACTAATAAAACACCTAAACCGAGGAAAAAACAGCAATAACAATAAACATAACATGCTAACTGTCGTAAATTTATTTTGAGAGAAAAGAGTCGTAGAAATAGTGGTCCGGTTTAGAGTGGAAAATGATGATGGTAAGCTCAGTGATAGAAAATGTAGAGATTTAATAGTTGCTTCACAGCGTGCTGGAGGAGAGTAAAGACAGACTTATTTACGACAAATCGTGTCTCTCAATCTTCTCTTTCACTCTCCTGGTCAAACAATTATTTGCCAGTTTTCCAGACTCGCATCTGCGCGCTCACCGATTTGGTGTTTTCAAACACACACACGACGTTGATACAAACTATATTAAACGAATAGGGGAAATGTTGGGCTTTGGGTATATCCAACACACAGAACTAAATGAGTTTAGGTGATTTTATTCACTTTAAAACATCAATCACTAAAAATATCAGATATTACATAAATTATCATAAGTACACAAATGCAAATAACAAGTTTGGGAGGGGGTGAAGAAGATTGGTATCGACTAAGCCCTTCCCACTCATTAGACAAAGACAAACCCAGTCCAGAGATAGATAATATCAGGAACACGGGTACGTTAACCTAACAGTAAAGTTAATTACTCTGAAAGAGGTGTTACCAAGTTAGGTATAAGTGATAGAAAAAAAAAAACCTGTTCTTCCCAGCTGTTCTTCCCTTTACTAAGCAAATGGAAAGGAGGTGGTTTTAAACAGAGTTAACAAATTATCAACTATCCCACTTAAAGGAACAATGTAGGGTATACAGAAAAGATATATGTTACCAGGTAAGCAAGTTAACAAAAATGGTCACACAAAAGAATTAATTTCCTGTCATTCATACACGCGCTAGCAAAGGCCTTCACTCATCTTGCTCTCACTTACCGATTGTGAAAAAATCTTGCACTCCATAGAATAACACAACAGCAGTTACACCTCAACTAAATGTATGAGTGTTTGTTCAAGTTCTAGCCCCAGATTATCGGGTAGGCGGTCAGCACATAAAAGGATCCCGTAATCGCTGGAAAATGAATCTGTAGTTGTGTCTCTTTTCTTAATAACAGTTTCTATGGGAGGGCACGGTCTCTGATACCGGGGTGAGGATGGTGTGGTCTATTTGACTATGCCGCTGATAATAAAATTCTTACGCGTGCTGGTACACTTTATCCGTGAGGTATGGTTTAAGTCCAGTGAGAAAACTAGTCACATCACTGTTCAGGAAATTATGAATTATCTCTCTGTGTCAGTAAACTAACAAAGCTCGGGCCAGTGTTCTTCTTCCCGTTACGACTTAAGTTGTTTGATGGTGCGTTAAATTTGTCTTTGGGTGTGCTTTCTTTGCTATAAGTTAGATAGCGGAATTCCAAACATAGAATCGCCTCAAAGATTAAAAAATTTACACAGTCTCAACAAGTTCTGCGTCAGGGGAACTCTACACACTGTTTATGCTTTGCTTTGCTTAGATTGATTTCTTTATTGCTTTCTTAATGCTGGGATCGCACAGGTTACGATCACTCGCTTTGCACAGAATTAGAAATCACTGCAAATATATATAAAATCCAGGGGAAAATCTATAACAAGATTTCAATAAAGCTAGTGCTTCTGTAAAGGTCTGGCCAGCGAGTGATAACGTGTCTAGTTCTTCATGGTCTATTTAGCTAAAATGAAATGTAAGTTGAGTGGGACATGATAAACTTGACAACTTATTTGATCTCACGAACTTTTGGGGATCTGACCGCCAAATCAAGAGAAGAAAGCCGCCCCCTGGTCTTCGTATCCGCTCGCTGCTGCCCGTTTCGCTTTCCCCCGTTCGCTCGGTTCCTCGATTGACACCGAGACGCGAAATTAGCGGCAAGCAACTGCGTCTCGTATCAGGGAAAACTACTGTCTTTGATAGCGCCGATAGTCTCCCTAAGATCCCTCGGTCTGTCTCTTTGATCTCGTCGCTGTATCCTACATGAGTCCCGGTGGAATGCGTTCTGGCAAACGAAAAGTTACAACAAATGTTCAGGGGTTCTAATGTTATGAAAAGCTAAAGGTCCCTTTAAATCATCCATCATATCAGGGAAAATTCACTAGTCAAACTAGACGTACGTCACAATCGTCCCCACTTTTAGACATGAAACCATTTTTCATGTTTTCATTTTTGACAATGGAGGTGACCTGATTGGTGATTTTAGGATGAGTGGTATCTTCAGTTTGCTCTTCTTCCTCTGTAGACCAGTTTCTACTCAGAAAATCAGCCCCGACATTCTGTCTTCCCGGAATATATTCCACTTTGAAAGAATAGACGCTTAGAAGGAGGGCCCAACGCATGATCCTAGCGTTAAATTCTTTATTGGCACCAAGAAATGCTAACGGAGCGTGGTCTGTTTGCACCGTGAACGATGTACCATAAAGAAACTCATGATGGCGTCTGATACCGTCAATCAGAGCAAGACATTCCCTTTCAACTACGCTGTAGTTCCGTTCCGCTTTATTTAATTTCCGACTGCCATAGGCAACTGGAAATAGCATGTTCAGGTCACTGTCATCGGCTTGAAGCAGTGTTGACCCGATGCCCTGACCTGACGCGTCGACTCTCAGTACAAAAGGTTTCTTGAGGTCAGGCAACCTCAAAATGGGGTATGCAGACAACTGTCCTTTCAAAGTGCTATACGCGTGTTCGCACTTTTGATCCCATATGACCTTATCAGGACAACCTTTCTTTGTGAGGTCAGTCAGAGGTGCCGTCAGTCCGTTGAAGTTCTGGATGTACTTCTGATAGTATGCACATAGCGATATGAAGGAACGTACGTCTTTCTTCGTTCGGGGTCTTTTTGCTGCCACAATTTTCTCCACGTTCTTCTTAATAGGCCAACTGCATCCGTGAGAAATAGTGTGCCCCAGGAAGTCTAACTGTTCAAACCCGATGAGACATTTGCTAGGTCTGGCTGTGAGACCCGTTTCCTGTAGTCTCCTGAGGAGCATAGCAACCGTAGCAATATGTTCTTCATAGGTTTCCGATGCAATTAAGATGTCATCCATGAAATTATGGATATGGGGACTTTGCAAAGGTTGTAGAAGCTTCCTCATCATCCTGGTGAACACTCCTGGTGCGTTATGCAAACCGAACGGCATCACGTTAAATGTGTAATGTCCTTCACTAGTGCTGAAAGCTAACAAAGGTTTAATTTCCTCCTTGACTGGTATTTGATAATAACCTTTACTGAGGTCAATCTTGGAGAAGATCTTAGCTTTGCTGAGCTTGGTGAACAACTCAGAAACAGTTTGGAGAGGTTCGGGCTGGAATTCCGTTACAGCGTTTAGCAACCTGTAATCAATGCACAGCCGAACTTCCTTATTGGGCTTCTGCAACAGCACTACGCTCGAGCTGTAAGGAGATGTAGACTCACTGATAATTCCTGCCTGACGCAGCTTGTCTATTTCTCCGCGAAGTGCATCAGCTTTAGCGTACGGGATGGGGTAAACTCTGGTTTGAACAGGGGTCTCGTTTGTTAATTTCATATCAAATTCAATGAGATTTGTTCGACCAGGTACATCCGTTAAGACTGCACTGTACTGTTTTAGTAGAGCCCTGGTTTCTGTTTGTTGTTCTGGTGAGAGATTGTCGCCGAACTTGACATCTTTAAAGGATTCTGTGGGTTGCAATGGATACTCCATGCAACCATCATCATCTTCCTCGTCTTCCGTTGCTATGGCGACAGCCAGGAGATGCTCGGAGGATGGCACCGGTCTTTCCAAATATTTCTTTAGCAGATTTATGTGGAAGACCTTCTCCTTTCCTTTGATGGAGATCTTGTAGTTGGTACGTGAGATCTTTTTAAGGACGGTAAACGGTCCTTGCCATCCGATGCGAAGTTTATTGCTTCCGGTTGGAAGTAGCAATAGGACTTTCTCCCCTGGTTGTAGTTCTCTCTCTTTTGCAGCTTTGTTGTATCTTTTAGTAATTTTAGCGCGGGCTTTCTTAAGGTTGGTAGTAGCTAGATCCCATCCTAGCTTTAGCCTTTCCTTAAGCTCAGATACATACTTGCTTGCAGAGACGACTGTCTCGTCAGCCTTCTGGTCTGTCAGGGACCGAAGTAAGGCTTCTAGTGGCCCCTTAATAGGTCTGCCAAATAAAAGTGTAGCTGGCGCAAAACCCGTAGACGCTTGGGGTACCTCTCGGTAGGCGAATAAGGCAGCCGATATATATTGGTCCCAGTCTTCCGGTTTCTCCTGACCCAGCTTACGTAACATCATGGTGAGGGTACCGTTAAAACGTTCCACGAGCCCATTTCCGGCCGGATGGTAGGGACTTGTGTGGATATGTTTGGCCCTCAAGATCTTAAAGATCTCCTCCATTAACAGGCTACGGAATTGGGATCCATTGTCCGTCAAAACTTGTTGAGGGAATCCCAACCGTGTAAAAATTTGCACAAGGGCTTCTGCGACATGCTTGGAATTAGTGCATGGTAGCGGTACGGCTTCGGCCCACATAGTGCAAGTGTCAACTAAGGTCAGGATGAACCTGTTCCTTCTTTTGGTCTTTTCCAGAGGACCAATAATGTCGACAGCAACCCGTTCAAATGGAGTCCCTACTATTGGCATTTGCCCCATAGGTACTGGGGGTGTCAAGTGCTTGGGTGCTACCCGTTGGCACTGGGCGCAGGATTTCACGTACCTGACAATGTCAGAGTTCATTCCTGGCCACCAATAGTGGTTTTTTATTTGCTGAATAGTGGCGTTTTGTCCCATGTGTCCGCTAAAGGGAAGAGAGTGCCCCATTTCTAAGATCTGGTTTCTGTACTGCGTCGGTACTAGGAGCTGGTTATTCCCCGTGTCCGGGTTGCCCGTTCTACGATACAATACACCATCCTTAGAAAAGATGTCTCCGTTGTGTCTGGGGTCCTTAGCCATGGGCAGTTTTTTTTAAGCAGGGCGCCAGAGTAGGGTCCTTTTGTTGCGCCTCCTTCAGTTCATTCGGCAACAAGTTTGGCGCAGGCTCCCTCTCCTTCTTGGCTTGCCCTCTTGTGGTTACCGCTGCCACAATCGGCTCCTTAGGTCTCCCAATGAACACATATCTACATCCCAGGATAACTGGGTAGATCGGATCATCCATTATGGCCGCTTTAATAACTCCTCTGACAAAGTCAGAGTGTATTTCTACCAGTGCGATAGGAAGCGTCCTGGGTGCATCACTCCTGAAAACTCCACTAAGTTTGACGGTTTCCTCTGTCTCCTGACCGGGTTTGACTAGGTGCCTAGCGACAATACAATCAAAACTTAATCCAGTGTCAAAAAGACAAGTAGTAGAGGTACCGTTCAAAATTACAGTTCCTCGAGTTGAGGGTCGGTCCCCCTCAGGTTGAGAATCACTGACATTGACTCTACCTTTCGAGGCTGTATGCAAACATCCAATGCGGTTTGCACCGGTTTGTTTGCCCTGATCAGACGTTCCTGGTGTAGGGGTCTTCCCTTTTCCTTGACCTTGGTGGCCGCGCTGCCACGTAGGCTTGTTGGGTTGATCAGAATTGTTGTTGGGGGGGTATCGGGTTTTGTAGAATTTCGATTTTTCCTGGGGAGGTTTCTGGGTATTGTTATCTCGTTTGGTTATAATGTTGAGAGGAAGTGGAAGAATAGGATGCCTGTTCTAGATTCTGTTTTCGAGATGGCTCATCGGTGGGTTTACGTTTAGTGCTGGGAAGTTCGGCCATTGCATTGCTATAGCGTTCGGCTTTATTGAGTATGTCTTCAAGCCTGACTGCCCCCTGTTCAGCCAAAAATCTACGAGTTTCATTCGACAAAGTGGATTTTATCTGCTCCACAAGAACAAGTTCGAGGAGTCCCTCATATGAAAGAGGTAGGTCAGATAATTCAATGCACTTTGTCAGATAACCCGTGAGACGTGAAGAGAACTGGGGAAATGTTTCCGTGCTCTCTTTTCGGCTGTTTCTGAACAACTGCAGAAACTTTCGGGCAGTCATCTCAAACTGCTGTAGTAAGGCCTTTTTCAACATGTCGTAATCATGTTGATTCGGTCCCAGCTTTGTGTACACGTCATAAGCATTGCCTTTCAGTGACGTTGAAAGTTTGAGCGCCCAGCGGGTACTCTCTAACCCATAAGATTCGCGAGTCTCTCGAATTTTTCTAGGTAGCTGTCAATTTTTTCGTTAGGGCTAGGAAAAGATTCTAAAGAAAACGACATAGCAGTTAATTGGGCAGATTGAGTACTGGAGAGGTCCATTGATTGAGACTGGGGCGAAGACGGCTCTCCGTTAGTCGAAGTAGAGGCGCCCCGACTCTCTAGAGCCTTAAGCGCCAGTTGATGCTGTCTTTCCTTGTCTCTCTCTCTCTCTCTCTGCGAGTTTCCATCTCTGCTTCAATTTTCTTCTGTTCCAAAAGACGTTCTTCCGCTTCTTTCTTATCTGCCCTCTCCTGGGCTTCTCTCCTCTCTGTTCTTTCTTTCTCTTCCTTCCTCTCAGCTTCTGCTCTCTGTTGCTCCGCCTTCCTCTCAGCTTCGGCTCTCTGTTGCTCCGCGTCATATATTTCCAATTCCTGGTTAATAAACGCGTTTGCAGCTTCTGCATCTAATCCTGCCTCTTTCGCTTCCAGCCTCAAGATGGACCTCATCTTTATCCTCTCTGCCATTGTTAAA
This sequence comes from Oreohelix idahoensis, assembly GCA_024509875.1. Taxonomy (NCBI): domain Eukaryota; kingdom Metazoa; phylum Mollusca; class Gastropoda; order Stylommatophora; family Oreohelicidae; genus Oreohelix; species Oreohelix idahoensis. The sequence continues at coordinate 676,266 of JAMPIV010018672.1, read as the reverse complement.
GAATAAGATGAAGTATGCTTAGAGAACTAGTAAGAAGAAACGCGAAAGGGAGGAACTCTGAACCGCTACGAGAAAAAAAAAAAAAACACAAGTATAAATTTACCTGTGTTACCTCCTACCTGTACTGTGCAAACTTATCGCTGCTATTATCTGGCAATTAAGGCTCTAAACGCAAGCGACTATGCCACTAAATGGTAAGTTACACTGGAAAAGAATCTACTTTTACTAACAGTCGAGAAAAATTTATATTAAAACAATTTAAAAGAAAAAAAAAAATTTTCCCTAAATTTTTAATCTCTGACAACAAACTCCGTCCCTAAAGTCAATTATTGAGATGAGACGTTGTTAACTTAATTTTTCAAAATCAGAACAATCCGTCTTTAGCTAAGCTCAACTCTTTTTGACTTCAAAAACCTTAGTGACTGTAAAACAATCACGCAATCCCAGCAACTTTTATAAAGAAAGAAATATAATTATCTCCGCCAGAGGATAATTAAAATAGCAAATATATTTGTTTATCTGTACTTTCTACTGCTGTGGAGAGAAAACAACCTGTAAATATGCTGTGTGGACAACCCAAATACTTAAAGAACGTTTGTCTAGGGGTGTAATTATTTTTTTATTTCCCTAATTCACAAAGACAAATCATTCACACTCTACCTAGTTAGACCCAAACTAAATCAGACTCAAAATATCTTTAACCCGGCTATGCGATTGCCTCAAATGTAGCTCAAGATCCCAGAACCAGCCCACAAATATGTGTGCATCAAATGTATCTCAAAATTATCCCGAACGAGCCAGCCAAATATTGTCGTAAATTTATTTTGAGAGAAAAGAGTCGTAGAAATAGTGGTCCGGTTTAGAGTGGAAAATGATGATGGAAAGCTCAGTGATAGAAAATGTAGAGATTTAATAGTTGCTTCACAGCGTGCTGGAGGAGAGTAAAGACAGACTTATTTACGACAAATCGTGTCTCTCAATCTTCTCTTTCACTCTCCTGGTCAAACAATTATTTGCCAGTTTTCCAGACTCGCATCTGCGCGCTCACCGATTTGGTGTTTTCAAACACACACACGACGTTGATACAAACTATAATAAACGAATAGGGGAAATGTTGGGCTTTGGGTATATCCAACACACAGAACTAAATGAGTTTAGGTGATTTTATTCACTTTAAAACATCAATCACTAAAAATATCAGATATTACATAAATTATCATAAGTACACAAATGCAAATAACAAGTTTGGGAGGGGGTGAAGAAGATTGGTATCGACTAAGCCCTTCCCGCTCATTAGACAAAGACAAACCCAGTCCAGAGATAGATAATATCAGGAACACGGGTACGTTAACCTAACAGTAAAGTTAATTACTCTGAAAGAGGTGTTACCAAGTTAGGTATAAGTGATAGAAAAAAAAAAAACCTGTTCTTCCCAGCTGTTCTTCCCTTTACTAAGCAAATGGAAAGGAGGTGGTTTTAAACAGAGTTAACAAATTATCAACTATCCCACTTAAAGGAACAATGTAGGGTATACAGAAAAGATATATGTTACCAGGTAAGCAAGTTAACAAAATGGTCACACAAAAGAATTAATTTCCTGTCATTCATACACGCGCTAGCAAAGGCCTTCACTCATCTTGCTCTCACTTACCGATTGTGAAAAAATCTTGCACTCCATAGAATAACACAACAGCAGTTACACCTCAACTAAATGTATGAGTGTTTGTTCAAGTTCTAGCCCCAGATTATCGGGTAGGCGGTCAGCACATAAAAGGATCCCGTAATCGCTGGAAAATGAATCTGTAGTTGTGTCTCTTTTCTTAATAACAGTTTCTATGGGAGGGCACGGTCTCTGATACCGGGGTGAGGATGGTGTGGTCTATTTGACTATGCCGCTGATAATAAAATTCTTACGCGTGCTGGTACACTTTATCCGTGAGGTATGGTTTAAGTCCAGTGAGAAAACTAAGTCACATCACTGTTCAGGAAATTATGAATTATCTCTCTGTGTCAGTAAACTAACAAAGCTCGGGCCAGTGTTCTTCTTCCCGTTACGACTTAAGTTGTTTGATGGTGCGTTAAATTTGTCTTTGGGTGTGCTTTCTTTGCTATAAGTTAGATAGCGGAATTCCAAACATAGAATCGCCTCAAAGATTAAAAATTTACACAGTCTCAACAAGTTCTGCGTCAGGGGAACTCTACACACTGTTTATGCTTTGCTTTGCTTAGCTTGATTTCTTTATTGCTTTCTTAATGCTGGGATCGCACAGGTTACGATCACTCGCTTTGCACAGAATTAGAAATCACTGCAAATATATATAAAATCCAGGGGAAAATCTATAACAAGATTTCAATAAAGCTAGTGCTTCTGTAAAGGTCTGGCCAGCGAGTGATAACGTGTCTAGTTCTTCATGGTCTATTTAGCTAAAATGAAATGTAAGTTGAGTGGGACATGATAAACTTGACAACTTATTTGATCTCACGAACTTTTGGGGATCTGACCGCCAAATCAAGAGAAGAAGCCGCCCCCTGGTCTTCGTATCCGCTCGCTGCTGCCCGTTTCGCTTTCCCCCCGTTCGCTCGGTTCCTCGATTGACACCGAGACGCGAAATTAGCGGCAAGCAACTGCGTCTCGTATCAGGGAAAACTACTGTCTTTGATAGCGCCGATAGTCTCCCCTAAGATCTCTCGGTCTGTCTCTTTGATCTCGTCGCTGTATCCTACATGAGTCCCGGTGGAATGCGTTCTGGCAAACGAAAAGTTACAACAAATGTTCAGGGGTTCTAATGTTATGAAAAGCTAAAGGTCCCTTTAAATCATCCATCATATCAGGGAAAATTCACTAGTCAAACTAGACGTACGTCACACTAACTGAAATCAGTCAACGCAGGACCAAAATTTTGTCGTAGCTGAGAGTGGAGTTGAGGACGAGCTTTCAACTTCGTCTAAATGCTCCTAAGGCATGCGCAATATATAGCATCTGACAGCAAAGTCCAGCTTCTGGCTTTCTCGTGGTGGCCCCGTTTTAACTAACAGGAGAATGGACGAAGAGCGAGTCTCTGGTGCTTTAAATCCAGCATGTTCCTGATAAATTAAGCTCGTAAGACTTGGATGGCAATTCATCTTGGGGAAGAAAATTGATTTCAAACCACCTGCCTTCTTGCAGGTAGGCAGGGAACAGTCAAGGGCTGAGGAAGGCGACCTGACAGAAAAGCCTTTTGAACTTGGATGCACTGGGTTACAGGCTTGACGAAACAGTGCAATGTACGTCGCTTCGAGATGACGGCGAAATCAGTGAACGCAGGACCAAATATCGGGAATTAAATAAATGAGCTTACTTTGAACCGTAGCATTGCCAGGTATACTGTGTGACTTTTTGTTGTTATTAATGCTGCCGCTAGCTGCGGACATTAATCTTCTTTGCTCCCTTAAACGGACAGAACATGGCTGCCCTGAAACATAACAAGCGCGTGATGTGCTAAAACAACGGACGTATCGATTTTTCTCGTCTTTAAAGACAGGATAATAAACATACGGCAGGCCAGTTTTACTTTATCTTCATGGAATCTACCGTTCTGGCAGAGATCCGGTCGCTGCTCACAACAATCGACCAGAACAAAAGAACGGATATTGATCACAAATTCCAACTCCGATCCGAGAAAGAGTGTGTGTTTATTTATTTATTTTTTGTTTTAACTTGGAAATATTAGAAATCGATATGCCTTTTAGTAAATTGTTCCTCGTTCTGTTAGTTCCCCCCCCCCTTCCTCCCCCAACTCATTTTTTAAAGTGTGTGGCAGAATGCTCCAATTCATCTGTCACCGCGTTTCATATGTATTGAATACGTCAACACTTAAACAGATTACCTGTACCTATAGTGAGGACATTGGATAACGATTAGGAAGCGATAACAATAAACGATGTTAAGACTGTTGGCATTTGGCATCAATTGATGAAGAGTATCAGGGATGGACGTATGAGAGGATGGATTAGGCATGTATACAACCAACGTGTTATTGGAACAATCAGCATTCATACACTTCGAGAATTGCTGTGGGAGACTGGACACTTATGGGTTTGACCTAAATGCAGTGATGCAGATGATTACCAACAATAACAATTACTAAAGTCTAAATTTGACTGATTCAAGAAAAGCTTACTCTGCTGCTCATTTTCGGAATAATCTTCAGCATGACCTGATAAACACGAATCATTTCCTACTCATTCAACTGGACACTTTTGGAATGATTTATAAATGCTGATTATATGCCTCTTTAATCTGATTGTTTTAAACCATTATCAGCAGGGCCGAACTTTGGCCGATTTTTATTTATTTGACCCAATCGGGCCCAACGCTCACAAGGGGCCCTGCACTCAGGTTCCCACCACCAGCTTTGAAAAAAAAAAAAGTAGGAAAGAAAATTATTTCAAATTAGATATCAGGAAAGTATGCTATTAAACGGGCCCCGCAATTACTAAGGCCGACCCTGATTATCTAATATATTGATGTGCAATGTTGGATAATGACGTTGCTTTTTTCATTGTATTTTTTTATCTGACTTACATCTACTATTTGTTGTTGTTGTTGTTTAACTAGGGCTGCTGAGCTTCCCGCTTTTTTGCAGTCAATACCAAGTTGAAGACTCCTTGGTATTTTCTACACTGCAGATCTAGGCTTTTCCTGTGGCTGTTCTGCCATTCCGAAATGTGTTGAGTTGAAGGCATGAGCTCCAGTTTCTCCTGCTTGGCTTGCATTTAAAGGATCGTCATATCTGGTCCCAAGCTAGGAGTAAAAAGTACGTGGCATTCTGTGCACTCCACGCCTTCTAATGGGGCTCTCCAACAATGCAGAGTTAAAATACTGTACTCTGGTTCAGGGCTCTCCCAAGGAATTGTCACGTTCTAAACAATGGATGGGTGTGAAAAAAAAATCGAAAAAAGGTGATTCGTCTTACGAGGACAAAAGACAAAGAAAATAGCCAACGTTACGGTCACAACGCCTTCGTCAGGGAAAGGAAAGAAAGTGAAGGCTAGATAGGACACATAAGAACCTACATAAATATAAAAATTAAACCTAGGTACTTCCCTGAAGGCATCGTTCTAAACAGAGCCACTTCTCAGCTTCCCCTGCCTATCACTGGGTCCATAGTGAGTTCCTACTGCATGCAGTCAACCAAGTCAAAGCCAAAGAATTACACCTGGGGCTTAAGTCACTTCTCCAAGCTTAGTGTGCAATGCTGGGCTCTCAACAAGTTTCACCACAGGGGGAATCCCTGGAAGTGTGTGGATGACTTCAAGAGTCAATGAGGATGTAATTAGCCTCACAGACATAGGTTTACTTCCATGTACATATATTATGGCATTGTGCATAACTGGTGGTCACATAAGGATGACTCCAGATATGCCTCCATGCATAAATCTACTACTTAAAACTAATGTACAGAATGAATGGATACTATATGGAAGATGATAGAAGGATAAGCCGAAATATTTGACGGATTTGCACTTCCTATTCTCAAGCCTGTGAAAATTGTCACAAAATGACTTTTGGGTCGTTCGCTTGTCGCTCTCTTGTTCACTACGGCCGTATCCTGGACATCTGTTGTATTGATGCACTAGTCAACAAATTTTCAAAAGTTATTTGTACCAGAAATTAAATATACCATTTCTTATTGATTTTGACATGCTGATTTCAAATATCATAATGAAATTCACGAATTGGCTCTGGGTTTTTTTTAAATGATGAATTTACATTACAGTAATACAAATAATGTATGATTGTTTAATTCTCTGGGGTGAACAGATAGTCTTTCTACTTTAGCATTATAAAAATTGTAGTTACATACTCAATTAATTGATATTTCAACATAAAATGATAGAAAAAATAAAAACATTATTTGAAGTTCACATATCATGTTTTAAAAAGGCACATTTGAACCCATTCCGTCATTATTCAGTCGCTGTTCGAGCTCTCTTTGCTTGCTTCTTGTAGTCAGTCGATGAGTGTCTCTTGTCCCAGTCCAACAGTAATCAGCAAGCATTGAAGGGCTCCAATTGCCTTGATACCTTGTCTCCATAGCAGCAATGTCCTGGTGAAATCGTTCACCATGCTCATCACTGACCGCTCCACAGTTTGACGTAAAGAAATCCAGATGAGAATCCAGAAAATGAATTTTCAAAGACATGTTGCAGCCAAGACTCTTATACTTCAGAAAGAGATTTTCTACAATTTCATTGTAATTATCAGATCTGTTGTTTCCAAGAAAATTGTCCACCACTGACTTAAATGCTAGCCATGCTGCTTTTTCCTTGCCATGCAACACGCAAAGAAACTCGTCATCATGAAGAAGTTTTCGAATTTGCGGACCAACAAATACTCCCTCTTATTTTAGCTTCACTCAGTCTTGGAAATTTTCTGATGAGGTATTTGAAAGCCTCATCTGTTTTCTCCATTGCCTTGACAAAGTTTTTCATGAGACCCAGCTTAATGTGCAAGGGTGGCAACAAAATCTTGCTGGTGTCGACAAGTGCTGGGTTCTCAACGTTCTTACTGCCAGGCTGCAATGACTGCCTGATTGGCCAATGTCTTCTGATGTAATGGTCACTTCGTGCACGGCTATCCCACTCACAGAGAAAGCAACAGTACTTGGTGTATCCACCCTGTAGTCCAAGCAAAAGTGCGACCACTTTTAAGTCACCGCAAAGTGACCAATGATGATGATCGTAGTTTATACACTTCAAAAGCTGCTTAATGTTTTCATAAGTTTCTTCATATGAACAGCGTGACCAACTGGAATTGACGGTAACACATTACCATTATTCAACAAAAACAGCTTTAAGACTCGTCTTGGATTATCACAGAGAGTTATGATCATTAAATTCTCTATATACTCTTCTTCTCTTCACCCGTGTCCTCTATTTTATTATCACTCTTTACCCTTTTCCTGTATTTTTCGCATCCATTCGTTTGCGAAAAATATTTTCTTCCCCATTCTCAACTTTACCGTTTTCTTTCTCATACTGGTAAACGCATTTATGACATAACGTGTCAGTCTCTGTACGAGAGAGAGAGAGCGTTAAAATGCATTCTATTGCATTAGGTGTCAGTGGACGAAACTGTGAATATTCGCTTTCGCCAGACCTATAGGCGACATTTTGTCTGCATTTTCACCTGCCACAACGAGTTGCATCGGCTGAGCGCTCAGGTGAGGCGCGATAACCGACATCTCCTCGGCGCAGTTTGAGACATTTGTCTGGAAATCCCATCTGACAAGGCACTCACTGTTGGCCCTGGTCAGCGTGAGGCGTGAAGACGAGAAGTGTCAGTTATGGAAAACGTCTAGTAATGGGAAATGTTAAATGTAAGGTGTTTAAAGATGAGAAGGGGTGATTATTTCGTTTGCGAAATAAGTTGGGACCCCTTTGTCCTGGTTTAAGATTTTTACCGGAGTTTGAAACTAGATTTTCATTCATTCTCCAAATTCGCAGTAGACAGGTTGTACGTGAATAGAATAAGCTGTATAGCGAAGCCCTAGTTTGTTCGGAAATTTACCGAGCTCGAGACTTCAAATAAATATATCAGCGTATAATTCTAAAGTGTGCGATTACCTGTAGTTCTGTGTTGAGGTAAATATATTATATTAAGTATCTACTATTTTGTGAAGTGTTTAAAGTGATAATCGTTTATTTCATATTCCACTAGTTAGATTTGGTGCAGCGTGATGAATTTACCATGATACAACGTTAAAATATCTCCAAATATAAAGATAAAATGTAGGGATAAAAATAATGCGTAAGATACTAGGAGACATGCTCGCCCATGCCCGCATTTCCCACCGCCAGTCAAACTAACTTGTTAGACGTGCAGTCGAAACGGTTTACCCTTTGTAGACGGGAGGGAAACGGAGATCGAAAAAGGAAAAATATGACTGAACACGTGTTTGATTCTAGCAAGGCTAAAAAGACGCAATTGGTGGTAAAAGGAAAAAAAATTCACGTCACTAGTTGACATAATGTAAGGAAATGGACAAAAAAGACCTTAGCTCTTATTCGCAACAGTCATTTCTTGGACGTTTTTCGATACTTGGTCCCTTTATTTGAATTCAGCGGCAAACGCCGTAGAGAAGGTTCTCGAACAAATTTCAAAAATTTAAACATGAGAAAAAAATATGTTTTTCTTAATAATAGAGTTATGAATATAAAACCTAGCTAGTTTGATAGCCCATCTTAAGCAGAGAACTAATATACTTTAAATTATACAGACGGATAGATAACAAGGAAGATATTGACAAAAGACTGTATTGTTCACATCAGACCAGCGACAGTACTGTTGTGCAAACTTTCACAAAAAGCTTCAAATTCTTGGCCTTGAGACACGCAAATGCAAAAATCAAGCTGTAATGTAAAAGAGGGGAAAGGTGGAGAATTGTGGCTAAAAATAACTTAGGAGGCAGATTTGTGTAGGATATTGCATGTAGAACCAAGCGTGTTTTTTATGAAAAAAACAAGTAGAGACAGACGGACCAACAGACAATAATACACCCTTGACTGAGATCTGACTGAATTTGACTTTTGGTTGTAGATTTGAAAAGTTAGGGGGGGAAGTCGGTGATTGGGCAATTGTAATCATATTAGCGGGACAGAGATGCGCATTTTTGCCATTTGATATAATACTGTCCAGAGACACAGTGGTTATTGCCTGTGGTGTTGTTCCTAGAAGTTAGTACATACATTTAGAGGGACGCCATCATATAGCCAGCAGCTCAGCTGAGTTTTGCTAGCTATTAACTGTGTTCTCAATTCTGAATTCTGGTAAGAATGAAAGTATTTATTTTGTACATTTTAATATCTCGAGTGATTGATACTGCCATATCATATAAAATGATTACGACAAGTAAGTGTTCGCTCTAGATCCCCAGCCCAAGTTCAGGGTCTAGAGACAAACAAAATATATGGACGCCTAACTAAGACTATGGAAGGCGGATCTATTGTTGAGATCAGTGGGAACATATCACCTATCTTATTGAATACAAGGAAACTATTGAACATATCTCAGATGCCATGCAGTCTTGGGGAACTAGTACTATATAAAAACAACTGGGTAAGAGGTGCTGTGTGGTCAGAGAGATCTGACCCATTCTGTGTGTTGTTGATGTGTTGTGCTGTGTGTAAGAGTGGTGCAGTAAATAGATTACTGACACAGCGCACAAATTTTGTTTCAGAATTGTGAGTTTCTGTTGTGGCACTAGAGTAGTGCCACATAAGTAATCAAGATTGCACAAGCAGATGTGTGTGCAGCCAAACAGTGTGTCGGTGCAGTCTACCATTGTATTCTAGCTACCGAGAGGAGTGGGCCACCGGAATCCAGCATTAGATCTTCGCAGACAAGATGAGTGATTTAGTGGCCTGCTGAGGATTCACCATACTCCTAAAGAATTTACAAATATTTCCCTCATAAATATATTGAATTTTGGGAAAGATACATTTATTAAAGTTCATAAAACAATGGACAAAGCTTGTTCTAGTCACAGAGTGGGTGTGATGACACCACCCCAACAGCACATCCAGTAATAGTTTCCCAGAGACATTAGAAATATAATTAATATTAACCAGTCTGATAAAATACTTATGTATACACATTCCATTTTATTATGCCATCTATTTATGCATTCCTTTTATAACTCCATAACATTTCATATGTTCTGACCAACTAAAACATTGGTTCAGAACAAATAAATTTAAAGAAAATTTTAATATTTAAACTAAAATAGCCTGAGTTAGTTCAGTGTGTTATAGAATTTTATTAATATTATTACACTTATTAATTATCTGTGTGTGTTTGTATATTCTACTACAACACATTACATTTCAGTACCCTAGATTTTTAACGTAGCTACATTCATATTAGTAAAAAAGATATGTTTGAGGTCGTAAGTGGTAGTACGAAGGGCCTTCTGTAATTCTCATCTACATTTATCTCAGGAGCCTTCACAGCTGACCTCATACATTACACTAGGTAACACAACAACCATACAGTACCATCAAAAACCACTGCATGCAGAGTGCTTAATTTATATAGTCTGTATTATTTTATAGTGACGAGTTACAGTGGAAAACAGAAATTATAATTTCTAGCTTAAACTCAGTCGGCTATTAAGGAATTTAATTTTACTGATAAATAATCAATCGAGAATAATTTTTCTAACTAACTTATAAATGCAAAAAAAAAAAAAAAAAAAAAAAAAAAGATAAGTACGCAAAAAAAAAAAAAAAAAAAAAAAAAAAAAAAAAAAAAAAAAAAAAAAAAAAAAAAAAAAAAAAAAAAAAAAAACTACATGCCTCATGAGTGTTGACGGAATACGTAGGTATTCCTAATTCATGATGATGGATTTTTATATATAACTTATTTCACGGGAAGTTTTAAACGATAAGTCAAGCTCTATGCTTGCAGTTCAAAACGTAAGTTATATTGAGTACATAATATGTAAATTATTTTATATGTGTTTTCCTCTATTCAGTGAATACTGGGGTTAACCCAAAACTTTGCCAGCGTTAAGTACGGATGAGTGATATCTTGAAGAACTAAAACATTTTCCTTGAAAAAAGCCTGGGGGCATAATCTTTACAAGTACCCTATAGGTTAAATGAAGTAACAGGCCTATCGCGCCATATTTAATTCTTCCTGAGAAACAACTCAACTACATTTTTAGCCTATGTGGCAAGTAACATATTAACGTCAGTAACATTCCGACGGAGTTTTGATTAGTGATGTGGGGACCAAATATAGTCCTATCCTGAAAGAAGACACCGACCTGACATTCCTCATTTCTAGAATACCTAACCTAGTGACACTGTGCTCGTTGTTAATGTTCGTGCCTGGACAATTTTTTAATGTGACTTAGACAGACATTCGAAAAAATAAGAACACCCAAGGAATCGTTCCCTGAAGCAGAGGATTTCAACCCGTCTTTTTGGAACTGGGGATTTCTTTGTCAAGACTGCATTTGACGAGTCTGTATGTGAATGTCCCTAAGAATTATGCTCCAGATGCTGCGAACAAAGAAGTAAGTATGCAAGAGAACACGTGGCCGCGGCTGAATGAATAGAGTGAGTGCAGGTCTAAGTGATTCATTATTATTGTATTTTGGCACTCATTTTGCTGTCTTAACTTTCTTTATGCAAGTATTGCTAACCATATTTCCCTTAAAATAGAGCAGAGATATCAAGTCGGTCCATACCTTAAAAGGGGGAAATATTAGACAAAATCATATGTATCTGTGTCTCTTTGGGGCTATCACTGTCTTCTAACGGGACTGTGAGCTATACATCGAGGGGAAGGATCCCACCAACGGGTCTATCATTTCTTGTAGCAATTTTTTGATTTTTGTGACTATTTGTATATGCTTTGATGTAATTTTTATATGTTGTGAGAGAAGTTTATTATGATAATTAAACTACTCAATAATTATTCCAGCGTGTCGGTCAGTTTCGTTCCAAAATATCTATATAATCACTGTTATAGTTTTTCCCACGTCTGTGTGCTTAACTGTCGTCACTTGAATGTGCGTGCACATGAGTGGATAGAGATATATTAATATATATATATATATATGTGTTTAGACTGTCTGACTCCTCTAAATCTGTCGTAGAAGATAGGCACAGAGAGAGAAGTTTTCTCGATCTCAGAGACAGCCTCTATCACATTCTACCAGCTCACTCGTGGAAATCTCTTTTCTATTATCATCTCTCACTGGGACTATCACTTATTCTAATCTATTCAGAAGGGACCAACCCAAGTCTTAATTTCCTATAAAAAATCTACGACATGGATGAATCAATGAAAAGCCTCCACTCTTCCGGTATGTAATTGGTTTTGAGGGCTGCCATTAAACCAGAAATGTTGTGGCACGCAGAAAGGTCACCCTCTTTGAAAAAGAATGTAATAAGCGGCTTCTGGCGGTTCCTATACACATAAATTGTAAAATCTTCTGCCAGGAGATTCCACTGTTGCAATCTGGAACCCAAAAGCTCCGCCTTGTTCTTCGGTAAATTCAGATCTCTTACAAGATCATTCAGTTCACCTTGGGTTATTAAGTGTGGTTTAGTGGATGTAGTTTGCTCAAAATCTGGATCACTTGAGGTTGATGGTTCAGGACCACCAATGTCCTCTTCTTCATCAGTGGAAGCAGCTGAAAATGATTCTGGCACTTTGGGAACTGGTAGGTCATCGCCATGTGGTACCGGACGTATTGCAGAGGGGATGTTTGGATATTTCAGAGTCCATTTTTTCTTCTTTGATACGCCTTTCCTATTTGGAGGAACCATGCAAAAGTAACAGTTGTTAAGATGATCAGTGGGCTCTCTCCAAATCATTGGGACTGCAAAAGGCATAGCTTGCCTTTTGCCAGTCAACCACAGTTTAAGATGTGCTGCACATGTATTGCAGCATATGTGTGGCGGCCAGCTCTTATCTTAATTTCCTATTCTGCAGCCAAAATACAAACTGTACGCCTTCTTAATCACTTTAGTTATATTTCGTTTTTGTGATACAAATGTCATCTCACCACATATAGAACAGAAATTATTAGCACTGTTCACACATGTCCTAGGCATTTCTAACTATGATACTTTTGATAAGGACAAATGCACTAACTAATGGCAAAATTTTATCAGAGATAAGATATTTATACACAAAGGTGATGTAATCATAGGTAGGATTGCATCATCAACTTCTAGTTACATTTTTATTGGTCATTAGAAAAAATTATGCAATCGCCCAAAACAGTTGCGTCATATATATAAATTGACCGTAATTAAATAAATTAGTAGCATATATCTTGAAAATTAGAGCCAATCAACATTTTTTAATGTCATTTTCGTTTTCAGCACACCAAAATTAGTTAAGATCAGCTATTTTCATTTCTGGTACATTTTGGTTGTTGACTAGTGTTATTTACGTGTTTCAGTGATCGGCACCCTCTTTCTTTCTCCGCACTATAGCAGATATTTTGTATTTTCCTTCTTACACCCCTCTCAGAGATATTTCGTCTCGTCTGAAGATAGTAGACAGGTGATGCAATATGGAAACGACGGGCATATTCTCGTGTACCCAACCTCGTGTACCGCTACCGATTAACACGAAAATCGCCAACGTTTTTGTCTAATTGCTGATAAAGCCAGGTTGCGCGACAGATAAGAGATTACTTGTCTGGGTGACACATTTTGGACAGACAAGGATGACCTAATCGCATCCTGTCCGACTTGTTATAACAAGATTACTTTAGATAGGAATAAGTTGTTACATCTTACTCACATTGTCGTATAAGTTTACAGATGTGTTGGTGAATGCGCCTGCCAGGCAATCGGATGTTTTCATACCATTTATGGGAGACGTGACTTTGCATCACGCGCAAAATTATTCCTTGTCGGAATATTTTGAAATTACCGCACCCAACATTTTTGTTTGAAATGATTGGAGCCCTGAGTAGCTGCATAACAAACAGATGCGGGGGTAGGACAGGCATATAACCTGACACGTTTCAGTGTTACTTCACTGTGAGAATCGCTCGCCAAAGACACCAGACTTGCCAGCAGTTAGATTCAGGATTCCATCTTATCAGACCGGACACCTTTTATTGGAGTATTCATTCATAAGGACTTACAAAACAGCCCAGGAAACTCTATCAACTTAATAAGGAAAACCAATGTCTGAGGACACTGAACACACAGAGTCATAGAGGGAATTATCTTATAAAAGTAACGACCCCCAAGAACATATGTAAGAAGCCTAATCGAGTTCCTTAACTTCATTCATCTGAGCAAAAAAGCCTGTGAGCCAGGATTGGCTTTTTGGTGGTACCAGGAGGGTATTAATCTCTGGAACAAAGTGAGGGTAGAAGTGGACTGAAGTAGAAACGCGGGACCAGCTTGGCAGTTACTCCTTGACATTTCTGGGAACGTGCTGCACCATTAATCTTGACCAGAGACGCGACAACTCCAGTGACCTATCTGCACAGAACCAACCCATCAGCGGGAGCAGCACATACCATTGAAAGTTAAGTAGCCCTATAAGCTACCAAGTGACCTCCTTTAAAACCAACTTCTCATCACCACCGTGATGAAAACTTTTTTTGCTTATAATTCATTATTCAAATTTTCTAAAACCTTGTTAAACTTAAATGATTATTAAATCTGTTATTTGTAATTATACAAATTTAACTTCGATTCAATCATTTTAAATGTACGGCATGTTTGTCTCAGTCAATTTACTAAACACACTTTAAACAAAGCTATTTCAGAACACTAATAATCTTCTTCTTTTCTTTGATCCATAACCGCCAACCGTCAAAGCAGTCAGCGGCCATCACGCCTTGTGGCGTCTTGTAGGGCAACAACAAATTGATTCCACTTTGCTCGGTCGGCGGCCATCCTTCGTACAGTGCCCCAACTGTGGTTCATTCTTTGCATCTCAGCTTCCACAGTTCTCCGCCAAGTTGTGTTTGGTCGGCCTCTCTTTCGCTTTCCCTCGGGGGTCCATAGCATAGCTGTTCTTGTGATGGTATCAGGGTCCCTTCTGAGGACGTGGCCAACCCAACTCCAGCGTCTGCCAGCTATGATGGTGTGCATGTCTTCCTGGTTACTCCGAATAAGTAGTTCTTGGTTGCTGATGGTGTTTGGCCAAAAGATTCGGAGAATTTTCCTTAGGCAGATTGTGTGGAAGGAGGACAGTTTCGACATTTCCTTCTCTGTTACTCTCCAACATTCCGCCCCATAGAGAAGCACAGAAAGTACATAGCTCTCATACAGTCTTAATTTGGTGTTTGTGCTGTACTGGGAAGACTTCCAAATGTTGTTGAGAACAGCAAAGGCTGTTCTCGCTTTATTCATTCTGTTTCTAATGTCCTTGCTTGTTCCGCCGTCAGGTGTTACTATGCATCCTAGGTAAGTAAATGTGTCTGTCTGTTCTAACTTCTGGTTCCTTACTGTTATTGGCTCAGGATTGCCCACATTTAGTGTCATGACCTCTGTCTTCTTCAGATTGATGTTCAGACCAACCTGCTGGCCATACTTATTCAGTCTATCGGTTTTGTCTTGAATGTGTAATAATACCACTAATAATACCACTGAGTAAATCAGAGGTGGTACCACTGAATAAATCAGAGGTAAGGGCTTGACGAGCTGAAAATAATAATTGCTTAATCCTTCACAAAAGTTGTCGGCAAATCATAGAATTAACGTGCTCAGCCAATGCAGCATTGTTTTCGCTTTTCTGAATATCTTGTGAACACTCCCTTGGGATAGAAGCGTCATTAACCTTCTATCTACATCTCTGCCAAGAGTAATCTTGTGCGAAGGTAGACACCTTTGATGACCCACTTTAGATACTCTTGAGTTTTGGCCACTGTTGGACCACCACTGCAAAGCAGGGAGGCAACCCGTGACAAAAATAATGATCGTTCGTTCAATATTTCTCTGTCGCTGTCATTCTTTTTTTTTTCTTTTTTTTTCTTAAAGAAAAAGTGAAGTTTCTTTGGTACACCCTGTAGGAAAAACTCTAGTTTTCAGCTTCCGAAACCACGCAATTTTTATTTTTTATTTTTTTTTATTCTGTCAACCTCCATTTCGTATATTTTTGCATTGAGATAGATCATGAATATGTTCTCCCTTGGTCAAAGTCACAGTTTGTATTTATTTTCTTATTCATGATCTTCAACTCCACAATGAAAAATACCATTTCTTTTTTTGTTGGTTTTCCATTCGCTATTTCGCTTAGCTCTCCTCCTTCT
The DNA here is from genome assembly GCA_024509875.1 of Oreohelix idahoensis. Classification (NCBI taxonomy): domain Eukaryota; kingdom Metazoa; phylum Mollusca; class Gastropoda; order Stylommatophora; family Oreohelicidae; genus Oreohelix; species Oreohelix idahoensis. The sequence continues at coordinate 660,481 of JAMPIV010018672.1, read as the reverse complement.
TCTCTCAACCCCCTGCCCTCCCCCGTGTCCTCTCAGTGAAAGCCTGCGGGTTGAAGGCTGGTTAAAAGCGTCCATTGTTTTGCTTAATAGTGATCATTACAGCAGTATGTAATTGTTAACTTTTGTTAAAAGAAACCCAACACTTTACATGTACTTGCTTACGTGGCTGTGTAAATTATCACATATAATACAGCACTATTATTGGTCTTTATTAATTATACAATATAATTTCCTTCTCTGTCCATGCCATGCGAAACGCAAGTCTGCTCTTTCAATGATTTCATGCCACTTTTCATTCTTAATACAAACCGACTCATAAGTGCATTAAGGTAAGAACCATTTGCATTATTTTTAAGAATCAAATATGAAAACATTTAGTTGTGTAAGTATTATATTTTTAAAATAAAAGTGGAAAATCCATTAGTAAATGTCATATAATTGAACGTATTCACTTTTTTTTAGCTCTCTTTGTTTTCATTGACATTGAGAGAGAACAAATTACATCCATTACAAAAAACAAGGATTAGAGAATTAGAAGTCTTTTAAATTGACGAAAAAAAACTAAACTGCATCTCTTGATTAGAAAAGAATATAAAAAACTTGATTTAGTAACAAAAATACAGTAACATCGTTTTAAAAAGAACGCATATCAAGGCAGCCGCTGGTGTTACGTTCAGAATAGTTGTCTCTGAAGCAATCTATCCGAGCTTGATTGCCAGGGGAGGTAGACACATTTGTTTTTTCTACTCATCGGTACAGAAAGTTAAAAAAACGAAAAAGATAAACTATACTTGGGGGAAACGTGGGAGGGAGGAGGGCTTATATATTAACACTAAATAACTAAATCGACTTCTCATTTTGAATTTACTTATCATTTCATAAGCTTGTTTTGTTCATTCATTTAATTAAAATTTACAAGTGGCTGTGTATGGCAGGTGAACAGCGGAAGGGATTGGAAATGAAGAAACTGAACACCTTGAGAAATGGTACAGTCCTCAGCAAATGAAGCAAAAAAGCGCATACCGTAGTTCTTTCCCGTCGATTCTTGACGTGTTACTATCTTGAGAAAGTAGAAAAGAAATATTGAACAAGAAAAGGTAATTTAAGGTAGCTTCGTTCAGAATCCATCAAATGAGTTCCGAACAAGAGCATCAGTCTTCTAAACGTGCTGGAGATACACTCTTAAGACTTTGGCTTAGGGATGTTTTTGTTGTGGACCTTTAGTCTACAAGACGCCGGAAGGTATTGATGACGATGATGATAAGAGAACGAAAGTAAACATATACTCAGCATGGTCTGAGGAAATTATCGACACTAGCATTATGATAAGGGAGCGGAAGTAAACATAGACTCAGCAGACGCTGATGAAAATAACAATACGAGCATAATGATTGTAGTGAAACCCTGACAGTTGACGTTTGACACTTCTCACAGGACGGACTGATGTACAGATTTACACAACATGGATTCAAGAAATAAATCAGGCCAGGACGATCCAAGTTTATTCCACAAGATACAATACAACAGGGCGAACTGTATACATATCACTTCAGGCTTCACTGTCTGATATCTCACGTCCGGCATCTTCAGTCATAACCCTTGCCATTCATACTGCCCATATTTTCGTTGTCGGCCTTTTCTAATCTAAACTGCAGATATAATATTTCTTCGCGGGCTTTAACTTTGATTTCCACGGATACCTGAGAGGCTAACCTGCCTCAGAATTACACAAACCCTGAATAACATGAATTCCACACACAACGTAAATGGACACCGTGTCCTTCCACATGCTCGACCAACGTCCACTCTCCAACTGACGTCACATGTTCACTCTGACGTTATCCTTAACAACGCATTTTACTTCTGTGATGGGGACATAAAAGCACAGGGTTAGCAAATGAGCACTGGCTGGGTGTTCGGAGAGTAGGTTGTGGGGACCACAACATCTTCAGGAGGAAGATATGTGATGGGGCCATAAAAGCATCCCAGAGGCCCCCTCAAGTTCATGTCATATTTATGTGTTTAACGCCCATATATTTTCTATGTGCGCGCTACAACGAGTACGCCAGCCCACGTGACTGTGCGAGCCCTCATCGCTGGCGTGTGAAAAGTCTGATGCCGGAGAAGCGGTCAGTTTGGTGAGATTCGCAGTAGAGGCAAGATGTGAGACACCCAGAGTAAGCAGAAGTTTGCACAGGGTTAGCAATTGAGCACTGGCTGGGTGTTTTGTTTCGTTTGGTTTACTTTATAACGTTTGCTTTATGTGCTTGTTGTCGCTGATAGGGTTGTGTGAATAAATACAGCCCCTGCCTTAGAATCAAGAGTTTTATTGTTGTTTGGGTCGGTGCGAGTGTACAAGAAAGTGATCCCATATCACAACATAATCATCATCTCTTGCCCACCCTATCACACTTCTTTCATAAAGTCTGCGCAACGATAATTGAAGGAACCCTCTATTGGGAAAACCCGAGGTCTTCAATGATCGTGCGCAGCTCTGCAACAAAGATACGAGTGCGAAAGTGGACATAGACTCAGCAGAAAAAAAAAATACTACTATAAAGATATGATGAGGAAAATGACAACACTAGTATTAAGATGACAATGGAAATAGAATTCCTTACCATTCAGCTCCCTGTAGATCATGGGCGTTCAAAATGTGCACGCTAAGCCTTCTTGCCCTGTTCCCTCCTTTACAGTTTTTCCTATGTCTTTTTTTATCCATCAAGCCTGCCTTCAGTTCTTGTCTGTACGTGCTTTTAATTCTCCCTCTATATCTTACCCTAGTGCTTCCAGAACAAGGACTGCCTTGTATGGGTTTTTTTTTTTTTTTTCAATGTGAGTCCAATCCAACGTCAGCGTCTTTTCCTCACATCTTGCCAAACATGTTCCACTGGAATTTGTCCAGTTTTGCTTCTCCCAACAGTGTCACATTTGTCATCTTGTAATGCCAGTTCAACCATTTTATTTGCGCAAACTCCCAACAGTTTCACATTTGTCATCTTGTCATGCCATTTCAACCATTTTATTTGCGCAAACTCCCAACAGTTTCACATTTGTCATCTTGTCATGCCATTTCAACCATTTTATTTGCGCAAACTCCCAACAGTTTCACATTTGTCATCTTGTCATGCCATTTCAACCATTTTATTTGCGCAAACTCCCAACAGTTTCACATTTGTCATCTTGTCATGCCATTTCAACCATTTTATTTGCGCAAACTCCCATTTATGAAATTGCATGTAAACGAAATTCTTTCCCCTTTCACCTCCCAAAGGAGCATAGGCCTTCAACAAACTTATACCAAGTCATGCTGTCACGTGACATCAACTCAAGGTCTTTCCATGCCGTGTTCATCCCCTTCATGTCTGTCTCCAGTTCTCTTTTCTATGTGTTATTTGCTCTTCCTCTACCTCTCTTACACTGTGGATTCCAGAACAAGGACTGTCTGGTAATGCTATCGGCATGTTTTCTCAATGTGTGTCCTATCCATCGCCAGCGTCTTCTTCTCACATCTTGTTCCACTTGCGCATGTCCAGTTCTTGTCATTAGGTCCACATTAGCGATCGTGTCATACCATTTCAATCTTTCTGTTTTACTCAAGCAACTATTTATGAAAGTCTGTAGGTTTTCGATTATTGTGTTTTTGTTGTTATTCATATTTTAGAGCCATACATTACTCTGACATGATATTTGAATTGAAAATTCGGATTTTTGTGTCTAGCTTGATTTCTTTTGATCTCCATATATTTCCCAAATGCAATGAAGGAAAGAATGAACGAAATGACGAACGAAATCTTAATTTCACCAGGGTAAAGAAATAGGCATCACACAGGCATACCTCGCTTTATTGCGCTGCGCAGACATTGCGCTTTTTTTCAAATTATTCTAGTTTTTTTATTTAATTATTAGAACGTGCCTTCTTCTTCTAATAGATTTGGGCAAAAAGATTACTTACTATTCACTGAAGGCTAAGATGATGAAGATTAGCATTTCTTTTTTTTTTAGACCTAGCTCTATTGCGCACTTAATAGACATAGTGTAAACACGATTTTAGACTTTTTTTATGCACTGGGAAGCCAAAAAATGGGTTTGACCCGTTTTATTGCGATATTCGCTTTATTGCAGTGGTCTGGAACCGAACCCGCAATATCTCCGCTAGTCTTTTGTATTCTTATTTTTGATATCAGTGTCTGTCTCTCTAACTGTCTCTACAGTGCTGCCAAGGTATAAAAAAGGTAACGGTAATCCCATAGCAGATACTGCCGTAGGGGAGTGAAGTGTGAGAGACTTCACCACACTAGAGGTGGCGTGACCAGTTCACTTCCTCGCTGCCTTTTCGTTCTCTAACTCAAAGAGTCAGGTACTCATTTAGAGCTGGGTAGATTGGATCGTGTAGGTACCGTGATTCGAACCCTGCACATTTGACACGATAGACCAGCGCTCTAACCACTCTGCCAATCGGACGCCTCGCCAAGGTATATATGTAAACGAAATACATAATATAAATTTCCTAACCAAATAACTTGACAAATAGTTTCGTCACGAAAGAATGCTGAATGGGAACGAAATTGATAACAAAGACCAGGAAGACCTGGCCTGGTTTTGTTAGGAGCCTATGCTCCATGTGAAGATGAAAGATAAAAATAAGCAGCGCCACCACAAACTTGTGTATCGACTCCACTTCTGCTATCGACGTCACGCGATTTATCAATCTAAATTACTTACTTTGTGTCTCCATTCAGGCTGTTAGTGATTGAGGGGTTTGGCTGTAAAGTTGCTTTCGCCGGCACGAGGTTAAACCAAACAAGTGAAAACTCGTAACCCCAGGGATCGGAAATAATTATTAAGTAATCTACTAGATGCTAGAGGCATACAGGGTGATTGAATTGTCACTTCCTATGTTTTAAATTTGTATAAGTTTATTTATTTATAGTTTCCAGAATCAAAATTAGCAGAGTAAGAACTTTAAATGGCCAATAAACAGGAGTTACGAGAGACAGCAAAAATGGCTGCATGCTCTGAAACCACGTGCTGAACATGCGGAAACTCATGCTGAATAGTAATTTTAATGTTGTATAACATTTTACTTAAAATAACATGATAGTTAATTGTCTTTATTTTAACGTTCGTTTAAAATAATTTAGTTAAACAGGAGTGACGAAATAACAGTGTAAAAATAGGGAGTGACTTTTCAATCACTTTTATACACACTATTCGAGATGCTCTTTCTTTGTATTTTTGTTCCTTTCTTTTATTGCGGTTCTTGATACTATACAACAGCTCGTCATTTTAATGAGGTAAACGCTTGTTTGAATTTTATCCTCACTAAAACATATATCTTCAACATCAAGTGCCCTGCCTGTCGGCGTGGGCAGTAGGAAAATTAGGAGGCTACACTAAGTAAATGATACAAAAATTAATAGCTTATGACTCACTAAGACGTCCGACTGACAGTGTTTAGAGCGCTTGCTACCTGGTAAAGTTACTGCGCTCAGGTAGTGCCACGCCCCAATCTACCCAGCTGTAAACCAGCATCTACATCTGCTTTTGAGTTAGGGAACGCAAAGGTAACTAGGAAGGGAACCTGTCACCCCTACCTCATAAAGATGGACCTAGTATAACAAAGTCCCTAAACACTTCACTCCCCTACGGCAGTGTTTGAAATGGAACCGCCTTTACTCCCCAGTACAAACAAAACGAACATCTTCATGTTTCACTAGGACAAAGAAGTGGCAATGTTACGACCACAAGAGGCCTTCGTCAGGGACAAAAACAAACTTTACAGCACCTTAAGAAGTCTCGCACCTCTTTACAGCATCTTAAAAAGCCTCACAGCCAGTTATCTTCTAGCTTGCAGAATAAGCCAGACATTCGAAAATAAAAAGAAATAAAAGGGAGGGGAGCCCTTTGACGTGAAAAGAATAGTACACTATACTTTTATCTATATATGTAGTGCATGTAGTGAGCCATGAAAAAAATGGTAAACTTGTTAGAGACACCTGAATGCTTTTATGGGTTAATTTCCAACAATTTTTTTTTTTTTTTTACGTATAGCTGCAGACATAATAAAAATAATTCTTTTGAATATAACTCGCACCAATATTAGAAACTTTTTGAAGAAGGTCAATATTTTAAGTACAGTATATTCATAACTAAAGAATGACAGAGAAATAATTCTCATTACGTTTTAAATTTTATAATAAATGTTAAAATAAATTAAATTTGCTCATTTTACGTTTGACAGAGATCATGAGTTTACCAGGTTAATGAACCTTCTGTTGCTGATTCTTTTCAATTATGCTTGAGAAAAGTTATTTTAAAATGTGACTAAGTCGGTATTGAATTCATGTTGTAATTGTTCTGTTTTGTACAATAATAATTCAGTTCTGTGTATTATACTTAGTTAATGATGAATCGCCTTCCGTACCACTATTATTATTCTTATGTATCTGGCATGTTTCGCACCACCAAAAGTCGGGTCGCGCACCAGCAGTGGGTGCATGCATCAATGGTTGAGAATCACTAATTTAAAATAATTTTATAACTACATCAGGTTCCCATAAAAATTTTGTCAATCTTGTGCAGCGCTGATAGGCTTTTAAGCAAATAAAAAGGGGAAACCCGAGGCCTATAAACAGTAAAGAAATAAATATTACATATACAAACTACAGAAAGGTATGTTTCAGGCACTCGTGAGACATAAAGAAGTCGAAAACTAGACAACAGAAAAACAACAGAAGTGAGTGGCTTACTGGAGAATCGAACACAGAACACAGAAGCGAATCACACTACCCTCCCTGCAAACTGGGCACGACAAAAATAATGCTTCGTAGACAGGGGTCATTAGCGCGATCCTCAACACGTAACACGGATATTACCAAGGGCGATCAAGCCTAATTAATGACGCAATCACTTCTGATGCTCTCTGTTATACAGTATAGGCCAGACTACACAAGACAAAGACCTTAATACTGTGTCTAGTAGATGATAGAATTAGAATGAGAACAGTACAGGGCAGAGGGTAGGTTTGGTATTGTATAAACATTTAAACAAATACAGAGGGGAAATCTGAGGCCTGTAAACAGTAAATAAATAAATATACAAATAAATATTAGCTGATAGGCTACAGTACTTTCTTGCTTTCCATGAATTTGTTGCCTATACATTTTGTCGGTCATAAAAATAACTTATTTTTTTATTGGTTTTATACTATATTCCATTACATTGAGGAGACAGTTTCAGAGTATGTTGGAAATTTACAATTACACATTCAGGCAGACATTCCAATAATTTTCAGTTTCAATTTCCTGCCAAATTTGTATGTTTGCCAAATTTGTATGTTTCGTTTTTTTATATTTTTTTTTTAATAATGGGACAACATTTCCATTCTGCACCGCATTGGCTCAGTCAAAGTTACCGTCCTTTGGAAAGATGGCTGACCAGTTAATGAAGAAGAGTTTAAAATCAGCGGTACAACATAGATAGTTACAATATGTATGTGTTAACTCTTTCCGGGTCATTATCCGAAGATCTAAGTATCCGCTATTTATTCACCCACCCATTCAATCATCCATTAATCTCTCCTTCTTGCCTTACAACCACCCCTTCATAATTCAGTAGCCTAATCAATCAGTCTACATATATTTTATTTCCCAGTATATCTGAAGTCTGCCTATCTACCTTTCTATCTGTCTATATATCTGTCTATCACTCTTTGCTGTCGAATTATATTATTTTCTTCCTAGTCACCTACCTACCTCTATCTACCCATGTCCGTTACAACAGCTCGTGTCCGAAATTACAATATCAAAGAGCCAAGGGAATTTGTTGTTGCTGAGCTTCTCTCTCTGTAGCAGCTAGTAGCAAGTTGAAGACTCCTTGGTATTATTTACTTGTTGATCTAGGCTTTTCCTGTGACTTTTCTGCCATTCCGAAACGCGTTGAGTTGAAGTCATGAGCTCCAGTTTCTCCTGCTTGACTTGCATTTAAAGGATTGTCACATCTGGTCCCAAGCTAGGAGTAAGAAGTGTGTGGCATTCTGTGCATTCCCTGCCATCCAAGGGGGCTCTCCAACTATGCAGAGCTAAAATAATGTACTCTGGTTCTGGGCTCTCCCAAGGAATTGTCATGTCCTGCACAGAGCCACTTCTCAGGTTCCCCTGCATATCGCTGGGTCCATAGGGAGATCCTTATACACGCAGTTAACCAAGTCAACACCAAGGAATTACGCCTAGGGCTCAAGTGACTTCTCCAACTTAGTGTGCAATGCTGGGTTCTCAACACGTTTCACCACACGGGGAATCCCTGGAAGTATGTGGATGATTTCAAGAGTCAATGAGGATGTAATTAACCTCACAGACATAGGTTCACTTCCACGTACATATATTGTAGCATTGTGCATAGCTGGTGATCATATAAGGATGACTCCAGATATGCCTTCATGTACACCAAGGGAATAAACATATGAAAACAGATGAAATGAAAGCAGTGTGGGATAACAACCTGAAAGGAAGACATGCATATAAGATGTTGAAGGTTCCAGCAAGAAAATGTCAGATATCTAGGGAATTGAAAATTCCCAGTAATAAGAAACTTTTCAGGTTTAGCTGGGAAATGGCTATTTCAGAAAATAAGAACCTTCAAGATGTCTTCAAGAGAATAATATAGAACATTTCTTGTTAAAATGTAAGAGGTATGACCAAATGGGAATCACAATATTAGATTATTTGCAGGCACCAAATTTACCTATAAATATAGAATAGAAGAGGGGTTAAGAATAGACAGACTAGGGAACTTCATAATATAGTCAAACAGTATTTAACAAGAACAAAAGTCAATATATAGTAATTGGGAAGGTGAAGGTCTGATGATGTTCTTACAATAAATATGACTTATGGCAAGTGAAAGTCAATTAAATATCTAACTGGAAACACCAGGCCTTTATATCCCTCCCCCTGAGTATTATTTTTGTTTGGTGTTTTTATTTGGTTTTGTTTTGTTTTATCTCGTTTTTGATTATTTGTTGGTTTTTTTTTTTACATACACGCAAAATTGACAATTTTGATTTGCCATATTTACAATGATTTGACTGATGTGATGCCTTCTTTCACGTATCGGCAGTTATTCATATTATTTGGAATTGAGAACAGTAAATGTAAATATATGTGTGTGTATATATATATATATATATATATATATATATATATATATATATATATATATATATATATATATATATATATATATATATATATATATATATATATATATATATATATATATATATATATATTTATATTTATATTATATATATATATATATATATATATATATATATATATATATATATATATATATATATATATATATATATATATATATATATATATATATATATATATATATATATATTTATATATATTTATATATATTTATATATCCTTATTATAATCCATCGGAAGTTGAACGGGATATTTCTCATCTTCAAACAATTTTTAAAAACGGTATGGACAGAACAGATGGATGAACGAATTCCTGGGGTGATGCATAGGCAAAGTATATGTGAGTAAACAGGCATATAATTTCTACCTTCGCATCAAACATATACAAAAATACGTTCCTAGGAAAGTATTATTTTCCAAAACATAAGGAGAGAAAATAATTATGTCGTGCACCTTTTGCTCCGTGTCATGATGACGTCACTAAGTCTCTTGTGACCATTGCATTCATTTCCGTTCCATGTCAAGTAGATGTGATCTTTGTAGGCAAATCTATTACAACTTACTGTCATTGCACTACGACGAAAAGGAAAGGCATGCATTCTCTTTTAATGAGTGTTCAGATTAGGATGTTCAAGGTAGTCCCATTATAGATACTGCCGAAGGGGAATAAGTGTTGAGATCTCCCCTTAACTAGGTCTCAGCTTTATAAGCTGGGATGACCAGTTCCCTCTTCCGCTGCCTTTGCTTTCTCAAGCATAAGATCACAGTTAGGTACCCATGTTTACAGCTGGGTAGACGGAGTCACTCGACCTGGTTTCAAACCTGGTACCTGTTGAGGATTGTTGCATGGTTTGCGAGCATTTTGGTTTTATCTTGATACGGATGGTCGCACCCTGCAACACCTCAACTAGTTAGACTTCAAAGGGTACGCGTAAAGCGTTGAATGACGCATGAAGCCTAGTAACTAACAAGCAGTCTTAGTGTAGCCTTCGGGCATATGGCAGTGTTTTAGAATTATGTGGCAGAGCCACTAGCCAATGTATATAACCGTCGATGTGTGGGCTTTTACAGCTGATATAATAATATGTGTATAAGGACCGGTGAGTCTATAATTGTGTAAAGCGTTAGGGATAAGACGCAAGTATTTATATACGCGATATTCGTGAATTACGAGCGCGAAGTTAATGTATAACGCTAATGAAAGCGACATGGCTAGTGTAGCCTGGCTACTGATGCCAAATTGAGAATATTATACAGACAAAGTTCTGACGTGAATGTTAGGCATTGATCCTAAGCAATAATGGAATAATTAGCAGAGATGCATTGACGCTGCTTAAATATGGTAATGTGCCAAGTATTTGGAAAATGAACAATCATTATGACGGTTTAAAAATGAACGCACAATGTCTTGTGCACGATAAACTACAAATCTGTGATGTATCAAGTTTCTTTCAATGTGGAAAATATGTTCATTGAGAAACTCATGCGATGTTGTATATTGTAGCTATTAAAATATATGTGAAGTCGTCCACACGAGACTTACTTGATGACGAAGTTTATGAAGTTATAGTTCAGACTGTTGGGTTGATTTGACCGTTAACATTCAACGTGATGGTCAATATGTAAAAGAAATGAAGTTTATTGTCTAAACGCTCACACTAATATGCATGAAACTCAAGTTGAACCCACTGTTGCAGCAGAATATAATAGTCAGCGAAAGACAGAAGAAGAACATAATATCATACGAATTTAGTCCATAAAAGAAATTCTGCAATATATTTTGGTGTCAGAACCTTGGGATCTTCTGTCACACGATTTCGACTGATCGTCATCCGAGATCAAGGTTCTTCAGTGACTCAGCGTGAGAAGAAACCGGTCCCTATCGACAGTCGATACTACGGTTAAAGACCGACCAGGGAAATTCCGTGAGGACAAACTGGCAAATCAAATGCGCAAGTCAAGATTGCGACTTCCTACAAGAAGCAAAACCATTTCTGATGTCAACGGACAGATGCCCCGGCACCTTTTCGTACAGCAGACTTCATCGTCGCATGTGCTGAGGACGGTTCTGATTCTATCCAGGAGTCTGGCCAGCGTAGCACTATAGTAAACGGTGCTCATTATCAGCTTTGACGTACGAAACGAGATTTTTATTCACCATCGAAGCCTGGGTGAACATTCGTTTGGTCACAGGGAACGATGTGGTTGGTCTGAACTGTGGCATCGACTTGCATCGAGATGAATGGTTTCCCCACTATGGCAGGATTGTAAAAAGATAAGTCCTTGTTTTAAATGAAGCACTGATCCTCTGATCCTGTCCAAAATATCTAGCTTTGGTCTTCAGTTTCACTGTTGCCTCACTGTCGTCTTTTCTTTCTATCATTATATGTCTACAAATTTATATTTCTATGTAATCTGTGTGGGTTGGTTGGAAAAAGCGGTTGATATTTTCTGGAATTTTCTAAGGAAAAATTCAGAAAATTTAAACCACTGTTAGGGCTTGTGTTAGTATCGCTGACCGGGGATCTAGTGGTTTTCCCGTTATACAAGTGGTCACCTCAGTTTGCCATACAAACACAATTTTTATTCTTGTCCAGTCGTGACGTCATGTCGTTCGTCATTTTTCATTTACATGACCTAATTTCAGTGCAGTAGCTAAGTTTATACGTTGTCTCATCTCAGTTCTTGTCTTTTCGTATATTGTATGACGACTTGTCTTGTTTATTTTTGTAATGTTATTTTTATGTTTTCTTTTCCTTGATTAATATGTTTGGGTCTTCCTTAGTTCCTTTATATTCGTTATGTAGAGTTTTGTAATTTGATATATCACTTCACTGTGTTTCATTTTCTTGTGCTTTCCATTGTTACCTGTGCTCGTCTCGTGGTCCACATTGGAGGAGGATATATTTAAGTCACAGATTGATGTCATAGTGCTTTAAAGAGTGTATAAATTAATTATATACTTCAGTGATAGGAAACATACTGTTTTAAGGTAATTATTAACTATAAACATGTCGACGTTGGAAGACTTTATCAACGCTGGTGTGCTTTTGGGTAAATCAGGTACTGAACTTGAAGAATATGCAGAGACTAAGTATGAAAAATATTTAGCTCACGTTGAAAGAATAGATCAGCGTGAGGCTGTTAAGAGAGCAGATGAACTTAAGAAGTTTGAACTGGCCCAGGCCAAAGAACTTGAAGAAAAAAGACTTGCTCATAGTTTGGAGATGGAACGGATAAATACGGAACAGGAGAAAGAGAAAATGGCTAAAAGGATAAAGAAATGGAAGAGGAGAAAGAGAAAATGGCTAAAAAGATAAAGAAAGAGAGTTAGAGAGAGAGAAAATGGAAATACGAAGAATGGAACTTCTTCAATTAGATCAAGCTCATAGGAATGCTATGGAACTTGAAGCATTGAGACTAAATGCAGAGAAAGATAAAGCTTTAAAATTAGCTAAAATTCAGGCAGAAAACTCTAAAGCTTCAGCAGGTGCAACTATCTTTTATCCAACGTTGAAAATTCACAATTTTGATCAGAATCATGATTGTGTAGACAGTTTCTTGTCTCGATTTATAATGAAGGTAACAGCTCTGAACATACCTAAAGAGAGATGGAGTAGTCTCTTAGTTGATTTTTTGACTGGGGACTCGCTCCAATGCTTCATGAATCTTGATGAAAAGAGCCAAAACGATTTTGATGTCGTAAAAGAAACACTTCTCAGACGTTTCCAGTTAACTGAATCTGGATTTAGAGATTGTTTCCATGCGGCTAAGCCAAGTAAGGAAGCTGACTTTGGTGACTTTATTGCATCCATTAAACATTTTTTAAGCAGATTGATAGACTTATCACGTATTCAGAAAACATATGATGGGTTAATAGACCTCATTTTCCAAGACAAGGTTCTTTCTGCATGTAGCCATGAATTAGAATCATTTTTACAGGAAAGACAGCTAGATTCCATCCAGGAATACGAGCGTCTCGGTAGACAATTTTTAACAGCTCATCCAAATTATGATGTCCATAGAGCTTTTCCTCGTGATCCTCTGCCTGTGTGCGTTGCTCACCACGATCATAGATCTTATGATCACCGACCTCGGTCGAAAAGCGTTGACGGGCGTAATCGATCTGACTTTCGTCCATCATGTAGGGGAGTTTACAGCTTCCCTCGTCAACATTTGCCATCACATTTTTATCGACGAGGTTATCGGGTTTTTTCACCTCATGATCGTGGGTATCACAGAGGCAGGGATAATGATGATTCATATCATAAGGGTTATCACAGACATAGATCTTCATATGGTATGGACTTCAAGAATGATGATACTCCAGAATATTATAGTAAGAATAAGTCTTTTAAAAAGAAGACAGGTCATTTTCGAGCTCATTCGAAAGATAAGAGTAAACATAGGCATGCAAATGCGTGTACTGACAATAATGATGATGGGAAAGATAAATCTAATCATGCCAATGCATGTTCTGTAAGAGATGACTCATGTTATGTTTGTCAATCACGACATGTATCAGAGACAAACACTAAACTGTATTGCGGTCACACTATTCCTGCAATGTCCTCGTATGAGAACGTAGGACGTCTCACACTACATCAGGGATTTTTGTATATTCAACCAGTACCAGTCCTTCGAGATTCCAACTGTACGACAGTTGGTATCCGAAAATCTTTAATTGATGCCTCTGCTTTTACAGGGAAATCTGTTAAATGTGTTACTTTTGGTGGTAATGTGGAATGGTTCCCGGTGGCACGGGTTTACATTGACACACCATTCTTTACAGGCACAGTAGACGCCTGCGGCTTAAGAGATCCTGTTGCTGAAATTATTTTGGGAAATATACTAGGGGTTAAAGATTGCACTCCACGGGAGATTGCAAAGTGGGTTGAATCGCACCCACTGATGGCGAATGTTGTTGTAACCAGAGCACAACAGAAAGCTGAAGATACGGCTCAGCCACCTAACTCAGTGATGGATAATGTTATATCTCTTGGCATTGGTGCTGAGACACCAACTGCTTTTGCAGAGAAACAAAAAAATAATCCTTCACTACAACGTTTGTTTGCTCTTGCAGATCAAAAGGTTATTAAACAAACTAAATAAGCAAAACATTGGTTCCAACTTAAGAAATCTATCTTAACCAGATATTTCGATAATTGTATATCTACTTTACATCACGTTGTTGTGCCCAAACATTACAGACCATTGGTGTTACAAACAGGTCATGATTCTCCCATGGCGGGTCTCATTGGTATTAAAAGAACTCTGTTTAGAGTTACGTCACAGTTTTATTGGCCCGGTGTCAATAGAGATACGAAGCTTTATTGCAGATCATGTTCAACATGCCAAAGTGCATCTCGTAAAGGTAGATTCCATAAATTACAAATTATGGACGTGCCTGAGAGACCATTTAAGAAGCTAGTAGTAGATATTGTTGGTCCTTTGTCCATTCCATCACATAATGGTTTTTGACATATTTTAAGCTCTATAGACCTTTGTACTAGGCCAGAGGCTATACTTCAATTATAGGAAACATACTGTTTTAAGGTAATTATTAACTATAAACATGTCGACGTTGGAAGACTTTATCAACGCTGGTGTGCGTTTGGGTAAATCAGGTACTGAACTTGAAGAATATACAGAGACTAAGTATAAAAAATATTTAGCTCACGTTGAAAGAATAGAACAGCGTGAGGCTGTTAAGAGAGCAGATGAACTTAAGAAGTTTGAACTGGCCCAGGCCAAAGAACTTGAAGAAAAAAGAGTTGCTCATAGTTTGGAGAACTGAAAACGATTACGACTGCGTCTGTTTCTGATGCTTTATTTTCCATCTTTTGTCGTATCGGTTTTCCAGAGGATATTTTATCAGATCGTGGATCACAATTCACGTCTAGTATTATGAAGGAACTTGATTCGATATTATCCATCCATCATTCGTTCTGCAGTGCTTATGTGCAGAATCGAACGGGGTTTGTGAGCGCTACAATGCGTCTCTTAAACATATATTATGCAAGATCACTGAAGCTTGGCTTCACGATTGGGACCGTCTCCTACCTGCAGCTTTATTTGCATATCGAGAGGTTCCTCACGAAAGTACGGGTTTCTCCCCTTTCGAATTGGTATATGGTTCGAATCCTCGTTGGCCGATGATAATACTAAAAGATTTGTTAATTGGATCGCCAGCTGATGTAGCTACTCGTACCAGCTATGAGTTGGTCCTTGACCTTCGACAGCAAATCATTGATGCGTGCATTTATGCATCTGATAGTATCAAGACTGCTACTCAGAGAGCAAGATTGTTCCATAATCAGACTCGAACTTTACGATTTTTCAATCCAAGTGAGAAAATTTGGTAATCGCTCCCTAAAAGTGACAACAAATTATTGATATCATGGCAGGGTCCTTTTGGTGTAATTAGACGTATGACAGATGTTGACTATTCAATAAATGTGCGAGGCCAACTAAAGACTTTCCATGTCAATATGCTGATATTGGCTGTTGAGAGACCTCAAGTGTTAATTCCTGTTATTAATTCTGTTTCTGATTCTTCGTCTCGACATGCATATTTCGCAGTTTTCATGATGAACACACTACGTCTTCCATTCCTTTACATTTTACATTGCCTACTTTACAACCTTCTGAGTCTTAGAGAGATGTAACCATTTCATCTTCTTTATGTTCTGAACAACAAAGTCGTGTTCGGGATATTCTAATTTCTTTTGAGGATGTACTCACCGATCTACCAGGTCGTACATCTCTTATCTCCTACGACATAATTCTTACTCTAACTCTCATCCTATAAAACTGAGACCTTATCCTTTGTCTTTACATCACAAAGATCGAGTTGAGAAAGAACTTAAGGAAATGATACGGTTAGGAGTAATACCTCCGTCAGAATCACCATACGTTTTTCCAATGGTGATTGTGAAAAAGAAGGATGATTCTTTACGTATTTGTATTGACTTCCGGCGTTTGAACAACATTACGATTACAGATGCTGAACCAATGCCGTTGTTAGAAGATCGACTATCTCAGGTTTCACATGCTACTTGCTTTAGTAAATTAGACCTGTCGAAAGGATATTTGCTGATTCCCCTTGCTGAACATGGCAAACCTTTCACGGCGTTTACAACTCCATTTGGCCGTTTCCAATGGAATTACATGTGCTTCGACTTTGTAAACGCTCCTGCGACTTTCGTGCGCATGATGCGCCGCCTTCTTGGCGATCGTAAAGACGTCATCACTTATATCGATGACATCTGTCTCTTCCACGATTCTTGGGAAGATCACATTAGTGGGTTGTCTTCACTTCGTCTTACGTTACGCCAACACGGTTTGACAGTGCGACCTTCCAATGTCTAAATTGGTTGTCATGAGATCTCATTTCTAGGTCACCGTATAGGAAACCGTCATTTATATCCTGATGACACTACTGTCAAACGTATATTGGATATTGCTATTCCTCACACAATGAAACAAGTCAGAAGCCTCTTGGGCTTCATCAATTTTTATCACACATTTCTTCTTAATTTCGCACATATATCTGCTCCTTTGACTACACTGATTGTCAAAGGTTACCCCAAAGTTATTAAATGGACACCGGATTGTAACGGTGCTTTGATAAAACTTAAGAACTTGTTTTCAAAACCCCCCATCTTACTGTTACTACATTTAAAGCTTCCATTCATTCTTCGAACAGATACTTCCATGTGTGGCATTGGTGGATGTTTGCTGCATTGGTACAGGGGTATGCAACTTCCCTGTTATTACGTCTCACGGAAATTATCAACTGCAGAATAGAAGTACGCGATGGGTGAACGAGAGCTCCTGGCTGTGGTCTAGTGCCTCGAAAAACTTTCCAGATACCTCCTGGGCACCCACTTTTACGTTCAAACAGACCACAGTCCACTGACATACATCCCGTCTCGAACACTTAAAAATGCACGAATCCACAGATGGTGCCTTCTGTTGCAGGAGTTTTTCACTATTCTGCCGATCGCTGGAACACACAATCACTTAGCTGATTTATTATCAAGGAGTTCATAATTCTGTTATAATATATGAACATTTTGACATTTGCTTAGATTATTACTAGTGCATTAGTTTACCGTATTTATTGACTTTTGTCATGCTTACGCATTATTTCTATATATTAGACTAATTCTTTATATGATATTCTCCACCGACCTCACAAGTGCCAATAGCGTCACGTTTGGGATCGAGGGGGATAGATGTTGAGGATTGTTGCATGGTTTGCGAGCATTTTGGTTTTATCTTGATTTGGATGGTCGTACCCTGCAACACCTCAACTAGTTAGAATTCAAAGGGTACGCGTAAAGCGTTGGATGACGCATGAAGCCTAGTAACAAGCAGTCTTAGTGTAGCCTTCGGGTATATGGCAGTATTTTAGAATTATGTGGCAGAGCCACTAGCCAATGTATATAACCGTCGATGTGTGGGCTTTTAAAGCTGATATAATAATATGTATATAAGGACCGGTGAGTCCATAATTGTGTAAAGCGTTAGGGATAAAACGCAAGGATTTATATACGCGATATTCGGGAATTACGAACGCGAAGTTAATGTATAACGCTAATGAAAGCGACATGGCTAGTGTAGCCTGGCTAGTCATGCCAAATTGAGAATATTATACAGACAAAGCTCTGACGTGAATGTTAGGCATTGATCCTAAGCAATAATGGAATAATTAGCAGAGATGCATTGACGCTGCTTAAATATGGTAATGTACCAAGTTATTTCGATAAGGATGATGAACAATCATTATGACGGTTTAAAAATGAACGCACAATGTCTTGTGCATGATAAACTACAAATCTGTGATGAATCAAGTTTCTTTCAATGTGGAAAATATGTTCATTGAGAAACTCATGCTATGTTGTATATTGGAGCTATTAAAATATATGTCCACACGAGACTTATTCGCTGACGAAGTTTATGAAGTTATAGTTCAGACTGTTGAGTTGATTTGACCGTTAACATTCAGCGTGTCGGTCAATATGTAAAACTCTGCTATACTAATGGGAATTCAAAGCAATAATAGAACACAATGAAATATTAAGGAAGAAATGAAGTTTATTGACTAAACGCTCACACTAATATGCATGAATTTCAAGTTGAACCCACTGTTGCAGCAGAATATAATAGTCAGTGAAAGACAGAAGAACACAATATCATACGAATATAGCCCATAAAAGAAATTCTACAACAGTACCTTGTACCTTTACCTCGAGAAGCAAGTGCTATAGCCCTTTACCATTTGGATGCTCATAGTTTTTATTATAAAAGCTAAATTCTATTTGCAGAACGATAACCAACAAAGCGTGCGACTAAACTATCTCAGTGTACTGACATATCATACAATATGCACCACTAGATAGCCCCTCAGCTGCTGCTGCGTCGAATGAACTAATTAAGTCTGGCGTGAACAGTTCAGTAACTAAGTCTGGACGTCAAAGAATCGCTCATTTGAGATGTGGTCTTTACACATTTGATTTCGTCATACCTAACATGGCTTTTAAAAATGAAAACACAGTTTCTCTTTCTTCTACTTTCATGCAATTTAAAAAATAAACCACAATGAGTGATAATAATAATAATAGCCTCTTCAGTCATAACTGACTATGGGAATGCGCCCTTGAAAGGGACAGGTCACATCTGCTTTTTTCCCTCGTGTTCCTTTCGAGGTTTTCTCCTCTCTTCCGCTAGCCGTGAGAGCCACTTTTCGCCCAATCTGAGGTGGCGCCGTAGAGAGCATCGCCACTTGGTGCAATCGGCAGCTTCATCATTTTAGGTTGCTGGATTTTCTTGCTTAGAATAGCTTGTCCTTGTCTCGCTGTCATATAGAAGTGTGCTGGTGACGCAGGCGTTATATACCGCTGCTTTGGTCTTTGTTGTGAGTTTGGATTTTCCCCAACCACGCGTTGTGAGACGGTCAAAGGTTGCTGCAGTTTTGCCAATGCAGCAGTCAAAGGTGGCTGCAGCTTTGCCAATGCAGCTGTCAATTTATGTGTCCAGAGAGAGTGTGTCGTTGATGGTAGATCCTAGGTATGTAAAGTGGTGCACCACTGCCAATTCATAGTTATCGATACTGATAACTGGTCAACATCCACATCCTGTTCAGCACATTTGTTTCTTTAGACTTATCGTGAGGCCAGAGTCCTTGCATGCTTGAGTGAAGCGATTCATCAAGTTCTGAAGCTCCTGTTGACTTTGAGTGACGATTGCAGCGTCATCAGCGAATAATAAGTCTTATAGTGATCCTTCTGATTTTTTTATTTTTGCCTTCAGCCTTGCGAGGTTAAACAGTGGGTCATCTGACCTAGTGTGAAAGCATATTCGTTC
The DNA here is from genome assembly GCA_024509875.1 of Oreohelix idahoensis. Taxonomy (NCBI): domain Eukaryota; kingdom Metazoa; phylum Mollusca; class Gastropoda; order Stylommatophora; family Oreohelicidae; genus Oreohelix; species Oreohelix idahoensis. The sequence continues at coordinate 640,889 of JAMPIV010018672.1, read as the reverse complement.
AATTGCATCTCTGAATGCATGTTTCAAGAGTAAGGCAAAGAAGATCCCGAAGAGTGTCGGAGCCAGGACGCAGCCTTGTTTAACGCCACCGTGTGTGTCTAAGATCTGTGATGTGCTTCCAGCATACTGGACTGTTCCCTTCATATCTTCATGGAATGACTTTATCCTTTCCAGCAATTTAGTGCGGCAGCCTATTTTCAGGAGAAATTTGAAGAGTCCATATCCACTAAACAGGTCAAATGCCTTTGTGAGATCTATAAAGGCGATATATAAAGGCCTTTCTGCTCTCTTTCTTTCCTGAAGCTGGCGAAGAGAAAAGATCGTGTCTGTTGTTTATCTTACAGCTCGGAGTCCATACTACGACTCTGGACATATGAGCTCAACTAATTTCTGTAGTCGCATTAAGATGATTCTGGCTAAACCCTTACCAACAATACTAAGAAGAGAGATGCTTTTGTAGTTATTGCAATCACTTCTGACTCCTTTATTTTATTAAGTGTTACAATCTTGGCATCTCGCATGTCTTGAGGGATAGTTACCTCTTCTCACCACTGGCATAGCACGATATACAGAGGATGTAAATCGGGGAAAATCCCATCACTGCCTGGTGCTTTGCCAAAGGCCAAGCTATCAGTGGCCTTGCTGAGTTCTTCAAGTGTTAGACGTTGGCATTTAGTGTTGACCCACAGGTCATTAATGAGAATATATGTACTACGCTTCGAGTTTTATGTGGCAGCGATAACTGCGGGGATTATACACATTATTGTGAATCTACGGTAAGTTGAATCTTCAACTTAAATGTCGTGTCATACAATAGGTATGGCTCGAAAATATGAAGAACAACAAAAACTACAAACAAAAGTTACATACTTTCATAAATTGGTGCTTGAGTTGAATAGCAGAGTTGAAACGGTACGAGATGATCACCAACGCGGAACCGAAGACAAGAACCAGACAAGTACGAGTGGAACAAAAGATGAGAAGAAGACGCTGGAGATGGATTGAGCACACACTGAGCAAACCTTTTGATAGAATGTCAAGAGTACGAGAAGTAGAGACAGACCAAAGAACACACGGAGAAGAGAACTGGAGATATACATACAGGAAATTATGAAGATATGGAAATGCATTGAGCTACTGGCAAGTGACAGGAGGGAATGATGTGTATGTGTTGAAGGCCACTGCTATTTGGGCAGCAAAAGGTTAATGATTGATTGAAATATAAAATGGTGCTTCCGACGACTATCTTGGTTACGGGACGAAGGAATGAGTAATTAAACAAACCCTGTGTCTTAAACTCAGTATTAAGCATTGTCTTTCCAGTGAGTTATTACTTGTTCGCAAATTAACAAAAGCCGGTTTTCCTAGAAAGACATTTTTATTGTTTGACTTCTTGTTGTTACGTTGCGCGGAATCCGCGAGTTTGCTCTTTGAGTAATTAAAAGAGAAACTATCAATAGCCATTGAGATGGAGACTATTTGTATTACATGTCCTTTAATTTCTCCACTGTAATTATGTTTGCTCTTTCAAAGAGGTGTCGGCATAAGGTAGATGAGTGTTAGGGATTTAATGGTTTCTAACGGTTTTGTCGATTGCGAATTATTACAATGAAACGTTCGTTCGTTAACTGTTGTTGTGCCATGCATACATTACACACAGTTCGTCTTTATTGTCCCGCATGATTCATGTAGTAAGGGTAGGCCTATAGCAGATACTACCGTAGGGGAATGAAGTGTTAGAGACTTCATTGTGCTAGATCTCAGCTTCATGAGGTAGGGGTGTCCTATTCCTTTCCACACTCCATTTGCCTTCCCTAACTCAAGATCATTGTGTGATCTAAGGGAAGAGATCGGAGCACAGATGGAGTTGTCCGTGTGCAATGAAGATAGTCCTTAAAAACCAAACCAAAGCAAAGAAAACTCAAGATCAGAGTCAGGTACCCATTTACAGCTGCGTAACCTGGGACATGACCTGGTTTGGAACCCGGATACTTTGCCTCGAGAAGCAAGAGCTTTAACCACTCTATCACTCTAAGACCTTTTGATGCCTATGCTATGACTTTATATATCGCAATAAGAAACGGTAAACTCGGGCCCCCGTGTAGTGCCCGGGGGGCCCATGATGAGACAAAGAAAGAATACGACTACTGCTCCGTCAGGCATGTCGTAAAAGGCAACCAATATGAGGTTGTGCCTAAGGCTGGCAATCTCATGCACGATTTACAATATCGCCGTCCAGTTCCCTGGACTGAATTGCTCTGTTTCTGCCTCTGGTGATCTTGTGGTTGTCGTTGCTGTTGGTGGGCTGTTTTGGGTGTTGTGTTGTCCGTACTGTTGGAGCTATCATCGGGGTGATCCTTCTGTTTGGGGTGACTATCGTGGTGGCGCCTTTTAGACGGATTCACTTCCGACTGGGCGCTTTGGTACCTATCAACAAATAGTACCACTTGCTTAAGAGTTTCGGCCCCATGCTCAGCCAGAAACCTTCTTATGTCAGGGGGAGCTAGTCCCTGAACTGCTCCACGAGAATCATCTCCTTCAGCCCTTCAAAAGATTAATCGAAGATGCTGAGAGATCCCCACTTCTCCAAGTACGTTTCTAGTCGTGTAGCAAACTGTCGAAAAGATTAATCTTTCTGTCTTTTCGCCTCACGGAATTTACCACGAAAAGTCTCTGCATTGGGCATAAAACGCTGTAGCAGAGCTTTCTTCAACATGTCGTAGTTGTTCTGTTCTTCCGTGAGCATCTTGAGAAATACATCATAAGCAGATCCCCTAAGACTCTGGGATAGCTTCATGTTGCATCTCTCTCTCTCTCCAAGCCATATGTAGCTACTAAGGATTCAAACCTAGAGAGATGTCAATTTCTTCTGAAGCCTCATGATAGACATCTATATAGTTGGAAGGATACTGCACTAGGTGCCACCACCTGAGTGGTGCTTCCTCCCTCGCTATTTTGAGAACTGCCAGATCCGCCATTGTTCGTAGAACTAGAATCCACTCTTCTTCCTTCGAGTTCCAATTCCTTCGTTCTTATAGCGTGGACTCTGTCGGCCTGTTCCTTTGCAAAAGTCCTCTCGGCCTGTTCCTTCTTTTCTTGGAATGCCCTCTCCTTTTCTCTCTCTCTCTCTCTCTCTCTCTCTCTCTCTCTCTCTCTTTCTTTCTGCGGCTTCGTGTTCTGCTTTGGCTTTTTCGTGCTCTCTGGCCATTTTTTTCCCTCGCGTTCCACGGCTTTCTCTGTCTCCATCATGTCCTTTTCCTCTTTATCTTTTTCTTTCTGTTCTCTCACCGAAGTAATCACGAAGTCAGAAAGTTCTTTGCCTGAAAACCCGAGTTCGCGGCCTAGATTAATATAAATAGCATGGAGGTTTTGGGACTCTGTAATTCTGAGCGAAAAGTCTGTTTACAAAGCTACACAAGATTACAACAGCAATTTAACTAGAAAATCACAAATGTACAACACTGATTAGCCGTACCAAGTGAACTTCTTATTTCTTTAACTTTAGTTTACAAGAAATTTTGTTTCTTTCAATTATTCAGTTATTCTTTACAAAGTTATTTTTACTGTTATTTATACATACAATGAATGCTCAGTCTTACTATAGCACCCTCTCTTGACACTATTTTTTCAGTCAATCTGAAATTTATGTCATTCGTCTAGGGGAATTACTAGACAGGTTCTATAATCCGGGACAAGTCGCCCAATTGTAACGGTATTGCCTCCCCTGCTTTGCAGTAGTGGTCCAACAGTGGCCAAAACTCAAGAGCATCTATTATAGGCTTCAATGGAGTCTATTTTTACAAATGATTACTCTTGGCAGAAATGTCGATAGAGGAGTAGTAAAGCTTCTATCACATGGGAGTCTTCATAAGATATTCAGATAAGCGAAAATAATGCTGGCTGTAGCTGAGCACGTTGATTCTATAATCTGCCGACACTTTTATGAAGAATTTAGCAATGGTTTATTCTAGCTCGTTAAGCCCCCACCGCTGAGTTAATCAGTGGAATTATTATTATAATATATATAGCTCTGTTTAGAGTGTGCGTTTAGTAACTTTGACTGAGACAAACATGTAGTACATTTAAAAGGATTTAATCGAAGTTAAATTTGTAACATGACAAATAACAACATTTAATAATCACTTTAAGTTTTAACAGTTGGAAAATAATTTGAATATTTATGAAAAGGATTTCATCACTTGAACGGGATTTAACTGAATAAAGGAGGTCACTTTTGGCAGCGGATATTTTCACTTAGCTGCCAATGGTAGTTTCTTCTCCCGCTGGGTTAGTTCCTTTCACTCTGCTCTCGCTCGTCTCTGGTCAAAGTTCAGGCGCCGCACGTTCCCAGAACGTCAAGGAGTAACGGCCAAGTTGGTTCTGCGTCTGTCTATGAGACCCTCTTCTGATGACGTCTCGCAAATCGTCAGTCCACTTCTGCCTTCACTTGGTTCCAGAGATAGTACTTTCTGCTGGTACCACCAATAACTGGTAATAGAAATAGAAACGAAACGCTCTTCTGAGTATGGCGTTTTTCGGACACATTTATGTGCCCGCCTCTTCTATTCTACCATCCCATGTCAGAATTTACCCTCGATGAGAATTAAATTTAATCCCTCGGGATAAAACTTCCTTTACATTTAAACTGAATAACTTTAGCTTTACATTACATTTAAATGAAAAGGTTAAACGTACAGATATAAAATGTTTTACATTTACATCTCCACTGTTTGAAAAGTGTTCACTATATAAATTAATTTATGTTTCCTGTCGTAAATTTATTTTGAGAGAAAAGAGTCGTAGAAATAGTGGTCCGGTTTAGAGTGGAAAATGATGATGGTAAGCTCAGTGATAGAAAATGTAGAGATTTAATAGTTACTTCACAGCGTGCTGGAGGAGAGTAAAGACAGACTTATTTACGACAAATCGTGTCTCTCAATCTTCTCTTTCACTCTCCTGGTCAAACAATTATTTGCCAGTTTTCCAGACTCGCATCTGCGCGCTCACCGATTTGGTGTTTTCAAACACACACACGACGTTGATACAAACTATATTAAACGAATAGGGGAAATGTTGGGCTTTGGGTATATCCAACACACAGAACTAAATGAGTTTAGGTGATTTTATTCACTTTAAACATCAATTACTAAAAATATCAGATATTACATAAATTATCATAAGTACACAAATGCAAATAACAAGTTTGGGAGGGGGTGAAGAAGATTGGTATCGACTAAGCCCTTCCCGCTCATTAGACAAAGACAAACCCAGTCCAGAGATAGATAATATCAGGAACACGGGTACGTTAACCTAACAGTAAAGTTAATTACTCTGAAAGAGGTGTTACCAAGTTAGGTATAAGTGATAGAAAAAAAAACCTGTTCTTCCCAGCTGTTCTTCCCTTTACTAAGCAAATGGAAAGGAGGTGGTTTTAAACAGAGTTAACAAATTATCAACTATCCCACTTAAAGGAACAATGTAGGGTATACAGAAAAGATATATGTTACCAGGTAAGCGAGTTAACAAAATGGTCACACAAAAGAATTAATTTCCTGTCATTCATACACGCGCTAGCAAAGGCCTTCACTCATCTTGCTCTCACTTACCGATTGTGAAAAAATCTTGCACTCCATAGAATAACACAACAGCAGTTACACCTCAACTAAATGTATGAGTGTTTGTTCAATTTCTAGCCCCAGATTATCGGGTAGGCGGTCAGCACATAAAAGGATCCCGTAATCGCTGGAAAATGAATCTGTAGTTGTGTCTCTTTTCTTAATAACAGTTTCTATGGGAGGGCACGGTCTCTGATACCGGGGTGAGGATGGTGTGGTCTATTTGACTATGCCGCGGATAATAAAATTCTTACGCGTGCTGGTACACTTTATCCGTGAGGTATGGTTTAAGTCCAGTGAGAAAACTAGTCACATCACTGTTCAGGAAATTATGAATTATCTCTCTGTGTCAGTAAACTAACAAAGCTCGGGCCAGTGTTCTTCTTCCCGTTACGACTTAAGTTGTTTGATGGTGCGTTAAATTTGTCTTTGGGTGTGCTTTCTTTGCTATAAGTTAGATAGCGGAATTCCAAACATAGAATCGCCTCAAAGATTAAAAATTTACACAGTCTCAACAAGTTCTGCGTCAGGGGAACTCTACACACTGTTTATGCTTTGCTTTGCTTAGATTGATTTCTTTATTGCTTTCTTAATGCTGGGATCGCACAGGTTACGATCACTCTGTATGAAAGAAAAAAAAGACATGTAATATACCGAAAACAAATAACCTTCTAAAGCGCGATGAATTTCCCGTTAAGCCTATAATACACTCGAGTATTTAATTATGTATTTAATAAACACTGCGCGAATTCTAGTGGTTAAAAACCCACATCTATAAAACTAGGACTTAACTGAATTTATTAATTATAAATTCCTTCGCGACTTTAAAAGTTAATTTAAGCATCTATTATCTTTTGAAATAATATAATAGATAGATCATTATATTTAAAACTGGAACTCTTGAGATGGTTTAATTAAATAGATTTAAATTAACACAGAATCCCTTTGAAATAGAATGACTAGACCACTGATCACTTTACACAATATATATTTTACTGCTTTGCACAGAATTAGAAATCACTGCAAATATATATAAAATCCAGGGGAAAATCTATAACAAGATTTCAATAAAGCTAGTGCTTCTGTAAAGGTCTGGCCAGCGAGATAACGTGTCTAGTTCTACATGGTCTATTTAGCTAAAATGGAATGTAAGTAGAGTGGGACATGATAAACTTGACAACTTATTTGATCTCACGAACTTTTGGGGATCTGACCGCCAAATCAAGAGAAGAAGCCGCCCCCTGGTCTTCGTATCCGCTCGCTGCTGCCCGTTTCGCTTTCCCCCGTTCGCTCGGTTCCTCGATTGACACCGAGACGCGAAATTAGCGGCAAGCAACTGCGTCTCGTATCAGGGAAAACTACTGTCTTTGATAGCGCCGATAGTCTCCCCTAAGATCCCTCGGTCTGTCTCTTTGATCTCGTCGCTGTATCCTACATGAGTCTCGGTGGAATGCGTTCTGGCAAACGAAAAGTTACAACAAATGTTCAGGGGTTCTAATGTTATGAAAAGCTAAAGGTCCCTTTAAATCATCCATCATATCAGGGAAAATTCACTAGTCAAACTAGACGTACGTCACAATCGTCCCCACTTTTAGACATGAAACCATTTTTCATGTTTTCATTTTTGACAATGGAGGTGACCTGATTGGTGATTTTAGGATGAGTGGTATCTTCAGTTTGCTCTTCTTCCTCTGTAGACCAGTTTCTACTCAGAAAATCAGCCCCGACATTCTGTCTTCCCGGAATATATTCCACTTTGAAAGAATAAACGCTTAAAAGAAGCGCCCAACGCATGATCCTTGCGTTAAATTCTTTATTGGCACCAAGAAATGCTAAAGGAGCGTGGTCTGTTTGCACCGTGAAAGATGTACCATAAAGAAACTCATGATGGCGTCTGATACCGTCAATCAGAGCAAGACATTCCCTTTAAACTACGCTGTAGTTCCGTTCCGCTTTATTTAATTTCCGACTGCCATAGGCAACTGGAAATAGCATGTTCAGGTCACTGTCATCGGCTTGAAGCAGTGTTGACCCGATGCCCTGACCTGACGCGTCGACTCTCAGTACAAAAGGTTTCTTGAGGTCAGGCAACCTCAAAATGGGGTATGCAGACAACTGTCCTTTCAAAGTGCTATACGCGTGTTCGCACTTTTGATCCCATATGACCTTATCAGGACAACCTTTCTTTGTGAGGTCAGTCAGAGGTGCCGTCAGTCCGTTGAAGTTCTGGATGTACTTCTGATAGTATGCACATAGCGATATGAAGGAACGTACGTCTTTCTTCGTTCGGGGTCTTTTTGCTGCCACTATTTTCTCCACGTTCTTCTTAATAGGCCAACTGCATCCGTGAGAAATAGTGTGCCCCAGGAAGTCCAACTGTTCAAACCCGATGAGACATTTGCTAGGTCTGGCTGTGAGACCCGTTTCCTGTAGTCTCCTGAGGAGCATAGCAACCGTAGCAATATGTTCTTCATAGGTTTCCGATGCAATTAAGATGTCATCCATGAAATTATGGATATGGGGACTTTGCAAAGGTTCTAGAAGCTTCCTCATCATCCTGGTGAACACTCCTGGTGCGTTATGCAAACCGAACGGCATCACGTTAAATGTGTAATGTTCTTCACTAGTGCTGAAAGCTAACAAAGGTTTAATTTCCTCCTTGACTGGTATTTGATAGTAACCTTTACTGAGGTCAATCTTGGAGAAGATCTTAGCTTTGCTGAGCTTGGTGAACAACTCAGAAACAGTTTGGAGAGGTTCGGGCTGGAATTCCGTTACAGCGTTTAGCAACCTGTAATCAATGCACAGCCGAACTTCCTTATTGGGCTTCTGCAACAGCACTACGCTCGAGCTGTAAGGAGATGTAGACTCACTGATAATTCCTGCCTGACGCAGCTTGTCTATTTCTCCGCGAAGTGCATCAGCTTTAGCGTACGGGATGGGGTAAACTCTGGTTTGAACAGGGGTCTCGTTTGTTAATTTCATATCAAATTCAATGAGATTTGTTCGACCAGGTACATCCGTTAAGACTGCACTGTACTGTTTTAGTAGAGCCCTGGTTTCTGTTTGTTGTTCTGGTGAGAGATTGTCGCCGAACTTGACATCTTTAAAGGATTCTGTGGGTTGCAATGGATACTCCATGCAACCATCATCATCTTCCTCGTCTTCCGTTGCTATGGCGACAGCCAGGAGAGGCTCGGAGGATGGCACCGGTCTTTCCAAATATTTCTTTAGCAGATTTATGTGGAAGACCTTCTCCTTTCCTTTGATGGAGATCTTGTAGTTGGTACGTGAGATCTTTTTAAGGACGGTAAACGGTCCTTGCCATCCGATGCGAAGTTTATTGCTTCCGGTTGGAAGTAGCAATAGGACTTTCTCCCCTGGTTGTAGTTCTCTCTCTTTTGCAGCTTTGTTGTATCTTTTAGTAATTTTAGCGCGGGCTTTCTTAAGGTTGGTAGTAGCTAGATCCCATCCTAGCTTTAGCCTTTCCTTAAGCTCAGATACATACTTGCTTGCAGAGACGACTGTCTCGTCAGCCTTCTGGTCTGTCAGGGACCGAAGTAAGGCTTCTAGTGGCCCCTTAATAGGTCTGCCAAATAAAAGTGTAGCTGGCGCAAAACCCGTAGACGCTTGGGGTACCTCTCGGTAGGCGAATAAGGCAGCCGATATATATTGGTCCCAGTCTTCCGGTTTCTCCTGACCCAGCTTACGTAACATCATGGTGAGGGTACCGTTAAAACGTTCCACGAGCCCATTTCCGGCCGGATGGTAGGGACTTGTGTGGATATGTTTGGCCCTCAAGATCTTAAAGATCTCCTCCATTAACAGGCTACGGAATTGGGATCCATTGTCCGTCAAAACTTGTTGAGGGAATCCCAACCGTGTAAAAATTTGCACAAGGGCTTCTGCGACATGCTTGGAATTAGTGCATGGTAGCGGTACGGCTTCGGCCCACATAGTGCAAGTGTCAACTAAGGTCAGGATGAACCTGTTCCTTCTTTTGGTCTTTTCCAGAGGACCAATAATGTCGACAGCAACCCGTTCAAATGGAGTCCCTACTATTGGCATTTGCCCCATAGGTACTGGGGGTGTCAAGTGCTTGGGTGCTACCCGTTGGCACTGGGCGCAGGATTTCACGTACCTGACAATGTCAGAGTTCATTCCTGGCCACCAATAGTGGTTTTTTATTCGCTGAATAGTGGCGTTTTGTCCCATGTGTCCGCTAAAGGGAAGAGAGTGCCCCATTTCTAAGATCTGGTTTCTGTACTGCGTCGGTACTAGGAGCTGGTTATTCCCCGTGTCCGGGTTGCCCGTTCTACGATACAATACACCATCCTTAGAAAAGATGTCTCCGTTGTGTCTGGGGTCCTTAGCCATGAGCAGTTTTTTAAAGCAGGGCGCCAGAGTAGGGTCCTTTTGTTGCGCCTCCTTCAGTTCATTCGGCAACAAGTTTGGCGCAGGCTCCCTCTCCTTCTTGGCTTGCCCTCTTGTGGTTACCGCTGCCACAATCGGCTCCTTAGGTCTCCCAATGAACACATATCTACATCCCAGGATAACTGGGTAGATCGGATCATCCATTATGGCCGCTTTAATAACTCCTCTGACAAAGTCAGAGTGTATTTCTACCAGTGCGATAGGAAGCGTCCTGGGTGCATCACTCCTGAAAACTCCACTAAGTTTGACGGTTTCCTCTGTCTCCTGACCGGGTTTGACTAGGTGCCTAGCGACAATACAATCAAAACTTAATCCAGTGTCAAAAAGACAAGTAGTGGAGGTACCGTTCAAAATTACAGTTCCTCGAGTTGAGGGTCGGTCCCCCTCAGGTTGAGAATCACTGACGTTGACTCTACCTTTCGAGGCTGTATGCAAACATCCAATGCGGTTTACACCGGTTTGTTTGCCCTGATCAGACGTTCCTGGTGTAGGGGTCTTCCCTTTTCCTTGACCTTGGTGGCCGCGCTGCCACGTAGGCTTGTTGGGTTGATCAGAATTGTTGTTGGGGGGGTATCGGGTTTTGTAGAATTTCGATTTTTCCTGGGGAGGTTTCTGGGTATTGTTATCTCGTTGGTTATAATGTTGAGAGGAAGTGGAAGAATAGGATGCCTGTTCTAGATTCTGTTTTCGAGATGGCTCATCGGTGGGTTTACGTTTAGTGCTGGGAAGTTCGGCCATTGCATTGCTATAGCGTTCGGCTTTATTGAGTATGTCTTCAAGCCTGACTGCCCCCTGTTCCGCCAAAAATCTACGTGTTTCATTCGACAAAGTGGATTTTATCTGCTCCACAAGAACAAGTTCGAGGAGTCCCTCATATGAAAGAGGTAGGTCAGATAATTCAATGCACTTTGTCAGATAACCCGTGAGACGTGAAGAGAACTGGGGAAATGTTTCCGTGCTCTCTTTTCGGCTGTTTCTGAACAACTGCAGAAACTTTCGGGCAGTCATCTCAAACTGCTGTAGTAAGGCCTTTTTCAACATGTCGTAATCATGTTGATTCGGTCCCAGCTTTGTGTACACGTCATAAGCATTGCCTTTCAGTGACGTTGAAAGTTTGAGCGCCCAGCGGGTACTCTCTAACCCATAAAGATTCGCGAGTCTCTCGAATTTTTCTAGGTAGCTGTCAATTTTTTCGTTAGGGCTAGGAAAAGATTCTAAAGAAAACGACATAGCAGTTAATTGGGCAGATAGAGTACTGGAGAGGTCCATTGATTGAGACTGGGGCGAAGACGGCTCTCCGTTAGTCGAAGTAGAGGCGCCCCGACTCTCTAGAGCCTTAAGCGCCAGTTGATGCTGTCTTTCCTTGTCTCTCTCTCTCTCTCTGCGAGTTTCCATCTCTGCTTCAATTTTCTTCTGTTCCAAAAGACGTTCTTCCGCTTCTTTCTTATCTGCCCTCTCCTGGGCTTCTCTCCTCTCTGTTCTTTCTTTCTCTTCCTTCCTCTCAGCTTCTGCTCTCTGTTGCTCCGCCTTCCTCTCAGCTTCGGCTCTCTGTTGCTCCGCGTCATATATTTCCAATTCCTGGTTAATAAACGCGTTTGCAGCTTCTGCATCTAATCCTGCCTCTTTCGCTTCCAACCTCAAGATGGACCTCATCTTTATCCTCTCTGCCATTGTTAAAGAATAAGATGAAGTATGCCTAGAGAACTAGTAAGAAGAAACGCGAAAGGGAGGAACTCTGAACCGCTACGAGAAAAAAAACACAAGTACAAATTTACCTGTGTTACCTCCTACCTGTACTGTGCAAACTTATCGCTGCTATTATCTGGCAATTAAGGCTCTAAACGCAAGCGACTATGCCACTAAATGGTAAGTTACACTGGAAAAGAATCTACTTTTACTAACAGTCGAGAAAAATTTATATTAAAACAATTTAAAAGGAAAAAAAAATTTCCCCTAAATTTTAAATCTCAGACAACAAACTCCGTCCCTAAAGTCAATTATTGAGATGAGACGTTGTTAACTTAATTTTTAAAAATCAGAACAATCCGTCTTTAGCTAAGCTCAACTCTTCTTAACTTCAAAAACCTTTGTGACTGTAAAACAATCACGCAATCCCAGCAACTCTTATAAAGAAAGCAATTGAATTATCTCCGCCAGAGGATAATAAAATAGCAAATATATTTGTTTATCTGTACTTTCTACTGCTGTGGAGAGAAAACAACCAGTAAATATGCTGTGTGGACAACCCAAATACTTAAAGAACGTTTGTCTAGGGGTGTAATTATTTATTTATTTCCCTAATTCACAAAGACAAATCATTCACACTCTACCTAGTTAGACCCAAACTAAATCAGACTCAAAATATCTTTAACCCGGCTATGCGATTGCCTCAAATGTAGCTCAAGATCCCAGAACCAGCCCACAAATATGTGTGCATCAAATGTATCTCAAAATTATCCCAGACGAGCCGGCCAAATATTGTCGTAAATTTATTTTGAGAGAAAAGAGTCGTAGAAATAGTGGTCCGGTTTAGAGTGGAAAATGATGATGGAAAGCTCAGTGATAGAAAATGTAGAGATTTAATAGTTACTTCACAGCGTGCTGGAGGAGAGTAAAGACAGACTTATTTACGACAAATCGTGTCTCTCAATCTTCTCTTTCACTCTCCTGGTCAAACAATTATTTGCCAGTTTTCCAGACTCGCATCTGCGCGCTCACCGATTTGGTGTTTTCAAACACACACACGACGTTGATACAAACTATATTAAACGAATAGGGGAAATGTTGGGCTTTGGGTATATCCAACACACAGAACTAAATGAGTTTAGGTGATTTTATTCACTTTAAACATCAATTACTAAAAATATCAGATATTACATAAATTATCATAAGTACACAAATGCAAATAACAAGTTTGGGAGGGGGTGAAGAAGATTGGTATCGACTAAGCCCTTCCCGCTCATTAGACAAAGACAAACCCAGTCCAGAGATAGATAATATCAGGAACACGGGTACGTTAACCTAACAGTAAAGTTAATTACTCTGAAAGAGGTGTTACCAAGTTAGGTATAAGTGATAGAAAAAAAAAAACCTGTTCTTCCCAGCTGTTCTTCCCTTTACTAAGCAAATGGAAAGGAGGTGGTTTTAAACAGAGTTAACAAATTATCAACTATCCCACTTAAAGGAACAATGTAGGGTATACAGAAAAGATATATGTTACCAGGTAAGCAAGTTAACAAAATGGTCACACAAAAGAATTAATTTCCTGTCATTCATACACGCGCTAGCAAAGGCCTTCACTCATCTTGCTCTCACTTACCGATTGTGAAAAAATCTTGCACTCCATAGAATAACACAACAGCAGTTACACCTCAACTAAATGTATGAGTGTTTGTTCAAGTTCTAGCCCCAGATTATCGGGTAGGCGGTCAGCACATAAAAGGATCCCGTAATCGCTGGAAAATGAATCTGTAGTTGTGTCTCTTTTCTTAATAACAGTTTCTATGGGAGGGCACGGTCTCTGATACCGGGGTGAGGATGGTGTGGTCTATTTGACTATGCCGCGGATAATAAAATTCTTACGCGTGCTGGTACACTTTATCCGTGAGGTATGGTTTAAGTCCAGTGAGAAAACTAGTCACATCACTGTTCAGGAAATTATGAATTATCTCTCTGTGTCAGTAAACTAACAAAGCTCGGGCCAGTGTTCTTCTTCCCGTTACGACTTAAGTTGTTTGATGGTGCGTTAAATTTGTCTTTGGGTGTGCTTTCTTTGCTATAAGTTAGATAGCGGAATTCCAAACATAGAATCGCCTCAAAGATTAAAAATTTACACAGTCTCAACAAGTTCTGCGTCAGGGGAACTCTACACACTGTTTATGCTTTGCTTTGCTTAGATTGATTTCTTTATTGCTTTCTTAATGCTGGGATTGCACAGGTTACGATCACTCTGTATGAAAGAAAAAAAAGACATGTAATATACCGAAAACAAATAACCTTCTAAAGCGCGATGAATTTCCCGTTAAGCCTATAATACACTCGAGTATTTAATTATGTATTTAATAAACACTGCGCGAATTCTAGTGGTTAAAAACCCACATCTATAAAACTAGGACTTAACTGAATTTATTAATTATAAATTCCTTCGCGACTTTAAAAGTTAATTTAAGCATCTATTATCTTTTGAAATAATATAATAGATAGATCATTATATTTAAAACTGGAACTCTTGAGATGGTTTAATTAAATAGATTTAAATTAACACAGAATCCCTTTGAAATAGAATGACTAGACCACTGATCACTTTACACAATATATATTTTACCGCTTTGCACAGAATTAGAAATCACTGCAAATATATATAAAATCCAGGGGAAAATCTATAACAAGATTTCAATAAAGCTAGTGCTTCTGTAAAGGTCTGGCCAGCGAGTGATAACGTGTCTAGTTCTACATGGTCTATTTAGCTAAAATGGAATGTAAGTAGAGTGGGACATGATAAACTTGACAACTTATTTGATCTCACGAACTTTTGGGGATCTGACCGCCAAATCAAGAGAAGAAGCCGCCCCCTGGTCTTCGTATCCGCTCGCTGCTGCCCGTTTCGCTTTCCCCCGTTCGCTCGGTTCCTCGATTGACACCGAGACGCGAAATTAGCGGCAAGCAACTGCGTCTCGTATCAGGGAAAACTACTGTCTTTGATAGCGCCGATAGTCTCCCCTAAGATCCCTCGGTCTGTCTCTTTGATCTCGTCGCTGTATCCTACATGAGTCCCGGTGGAATGCGTTCTGGCAAACGAAAAGTTACAACAAATGTTCAGGGGTTCTAATGTTATGAAAAGCTAAAGGTCCCTTTAAATCATCCATCATATCAGGGAAAATTCACTAGTCAAACTAGACGTACGTCACATTTCCTTTATATTTACGCTTGTTGAAAAGTTTGAAACTTCTATTAATTTAAAATGAATATTTTCACAAAGACATTTACACTGGTTTAAAGCCTGAAAACTTACATTAATTTTAAAGTGAATATGTTTATAGGGACATTTACTTAGAATGTACATCATTTCTTTCATCTTTCACTCCCTGGTCCCTATGGAACCTGGAACTACTTTATGCTTTTAGTTCCCTTTACGAAACTATCAATAAAGCAATCACCAGCCCGTGCAGTGGTGGTTCATGAATCATCATTCTAGATACTGAGGTTGCCAGCCTCAAATGACTTTGATATCCAACAGCGAGTTTCACACATTAAATTTCACATGGTAATATATACATATATATGTTAGTTCACATGTTAGTAATAAAATATGAAATGTAAATCACAACTTACGCCAATCCTGGCTACAGACATGTTTGCTCAGATGAATAAAAGAGACGAATTGTTCTCTTACACTCGTCTGGGATGTCTTTAATTTCACAATAGATGGTCCCCTCTGACTCCATGTTTCTTCAGTTTCCTAGTCCCGGGGTTCCTTATTAAAAATGTAGAGATTTCCTGTGCTTTTGTAAGTCTTATCTGGTGCTCCAATAAAAGGTCCGGTTAACAAATATGAATTATGAATCTAGTCTTTACTTTGGCGAGGTCTGAGGTTGTCTTGGCGAGCTTGAAATTCACAGTGAGATAAAGCTGCGAAAATGGTCAGGCTATATTCCCCTCAATGTTGTTATGAATCTAATCAGAAATATCCAATCATTTCAAACAGGTCGGGTGTGGCACTTTCAAAATATTTCCTACACGGAAAAATTTTGCAAAAGGTCACGTCTCCCATATATGGTAATATGATATCTTACATACACTCTCACAAGCACATTTGTAGACTCATATTGTCTAAAATGTAATAAATCCACGATTACTTTTAACCAAGTGACCGGAAGCGATTATATCACATTTGTCTGCCAACATGTGTCATACAGACAGTAATCTCGTTATCTGTCGTATGAGTACGCAAACTCCGTGTCTTACCGGTGATTTTAGCCGATAGCGCTGACCGATGTACGTGTTAATCTGCCGCGCCTATAACCACAAATCTGGGTAGCGTCAAGCAAATGTGATGCATCATATCAGGCGCTCCTTGCAAAATGTGATATTTATCACCTACAGGGTGATTTGATAAAATCAAATATCTGCTACTTAGCAGAAAAATAAAGAAAGAAAGAAAGAAAGAAAGAAAGAACAGTGCGATAATTGACAGCACCTAATAAAAATCAGTACCACAAATGTACCGATACTGCCGGAGAGAACCGACGATCGATAGAGGTCGTCCATTTCGTCACACTACAGGAAACCACAGCTACAAGAGCGTGTGAATGTTTGCTGCTGGCTTCCTGCAACAAGAACCAGATGTTTTTGTGGTTGCATGCTCCATAAGGAGTGAACAGGACAGGGATGATGATGATGTTATTATCTGGTAGCAAGAACCGCTATACATAAAAAGTTATATCTCCAAGGAAAAGGTAGGGGTAGTCCCACATCAGATACTGCCGTAGGGGAGTGAAGTGTTAGAGACTCTCGTACTTCAGATTCAGAATTATGGGGTTGTCCACATATGATGGGTCGTCGCGCAAATTTTGCCGTTTTTTAACCTTCCCCCTCCCCTTGTCACATTTCGTCACAAAAACCCAGGCCCCTCCCCCCCCCTCCCCCCCGCCCATTTATGTAACGTCACGAAACGTAATCGAATGTAAATAAGTTAACTAGTCATTATCATCATCATCGTCATCAGCATCATCATCGTCATAAGCATCATCATCATCGTCATAAGCATCATCATTATCGTCATAGGCATCATCATCATCACTTTTCAGCTTCCAAAACAGAATATGCCATATGCCAAGTCTTCCTGTCACGTGCCATCAACAAACCTAAGCCAAGTCTTCCTGTCACGTGCCATCAGCTCAAGGTCTTTCTGTATCTTCTTCCTCTTCTTCATGTCTCTTTCCATGTCACACAACTGTGCCCCCCCCCCCCCCCCCCCCCCCCCCCCAAATTGCGTGCCGTCATACGTGGACGACCTCGTGAGGAAGGGTGACTAGTTTCCTTCCTATCTGCCCTCTCCTTCCCTAACTCAAGACCAGAGTCCGGCACCCATTAACGGCTGGATAAAATGGAGCGTGACACTATCAAGTTTCGATTCCTGAACCCATAACAAATGCGTCGAAAAGCCTGCAACCTGGGAGGATGAAGCTGCCGATCGCACCAAGTGGCGATGCTAACTGCGGCGTCACCTCAGATTGGGCGAAAAGAAGCTCACACAGCAAACAGAAGAGGAGAAAATGTCGAAAGGAACACCAGGAAATAAGCAACTGAGGGCTGTCACCTCAGGGGTGCATTATTATGATTATGATTATTATTATTAATATTATAACCACTTAGCTAATCTGACACTCCTAACTCGTATTAGGACCGATAAACATACTTTATCATAGCTCTTAGTCATGTCTAGATAACTGTTTGTTATTATATTTTTATAGAGAATTGAGCTGCGTAGTATGCCTTTTTAAAATGGAACCTATTTCTTCCCAATCAGAAAAAAACGTAGCTGCCACCATGGAGCATCAGAACTATTGCTGCTGACGCTACAGCACCTGGTGTTTTCGTCATGCCTCCTGTAGGCAACGTAACGTGTCAGCCGCACAACCTCACAACAGATGGATCAAGTAATATAGGTCAGTTTTGAACAAACTGTTTCCTGTTCAAACAATCACGTAGAGCTTCCATTAGCTCTGTTCCTCCATAACTCACTTTCTGTTTCTCTACTTGTGCGTTCTGTTAGAAATATCGAGTGAAGAAGCTATTACCATTACACTCTCATATTCTGCTTGTGGGACATTTGTTATTAAAAAACAATTTAAAACATTATCATTATTTATTTTTGTTGTTTTCTATGTAGCATTTAGCCACTACTGCAGCTAGTCCCATTGCAGAAGGTCTACATCAAAGCATTTCTGTGGGTTTTTTTTACGTCGGTGGTTTCTGTAACCATCTGGTTTGTATGATAAAGTTGCCAGTGTCATGCACAAATTCGTATTTGTCGCCTCTAACGCAGAAATCGCAGAAGGCACTCATAGAATGGGAAACGATGGGATTCAAACTAATGTCAGCAGCTTGCAAGATTGCAAAATAAATAAAGTTTAACATAATCCAAGATCCCTAAACTTAATTAATTCTCAACCGCTGGTTGGAATCCTTGATCCTTAATCAACCCCAGGCAAAAAAATTAAATAAATAAAATAAGGAAGTGATTATAGAGGCGCTACAAATTAACATGACCTTTCTACTGAACTGGTTAAATTCATGAATGGGACCGATGAGTATTAACATGGGGGTGATATTTGGTTAGAGATTGGTGAGTTTTAGTCGTAAGTCACCGGGGTCTTCTAGATTTAGTCTGTTAATTTGATTTCACAAAACTGCATGTGCGTGGCTTAAACAGCTCCAACCATGTACGAACATAGGAATGTAAGTAGGAAGGCTCAGCTGCTGCACAAAGCTTGGGGTATTTTGTAGGAATATTTCCAGATGTACAATTAAGTCATAGCAGGCACTTTTATTTCTTATATCATTGTCAACTTTCGGCTCCAAAGGTTTAAATGACCCCCGATCGACCTTCTAGGGTTTATCGACTCCGTGGATATTGATGTCGACCATTTTGGTGACCCCTAGTATAATCCAATCGTAAAGGTAAAAAAAGGTAAAGGAACCCGTTACACGCCCATTGAGGCATATTGGGAATATGGTGTTAGGCCCATATTATCTTGACCGTCGGCACACGAGGGGTGATGTGGTCGGCATCACGCCGGCCGCCTTAACCTTCCCAGAGTTGCTCTGGTACCTATTTGGGGCTGGGTCGACCCAGGAGCCGTTTGTGGCCTAAAAAATTCCCGCCTAATCTGGGGATCGAACCATAGACCACTGCGCTAGGAAGCCAGTGCACTAACCACTATGCTACCGCGGCTCCATATAATCCAATCGTGCGCACCAACAAATGGCACAGAAAGACGTGAAAGAAGAACTTTACACCAGACTTCACAATATCGTGGATGTCGTAGATTTTCGATAGGAGAATTAAGACTAGGTTTGGTCCCTTCTGAATAGGTTTGAATAGGTGATAGACTCAGTGAGAGTTAGTGAAAGGTAATAGAATTTCCACACACGTGAGATGATAGATTTTGATATAGTGGCTGTCTCTGAAAGCGAAAAGAATTCTTCTCTCTCTCACCTATCTTCTACAACAGTTGTTACAGTGTCAGACAGACTACACCAATATACATATTACGTATATTTCTATCACTCACAGGCACGCACATACACGTGACGACAGGTAAACACACAGACGTGGGAAAACTATAACAATGATATATATATTATCTAGAACGAGCTGACCAAACACGATTATCAAGTTCAAGAGCGATTTTAATATCAGGAAAAATCGGCTCACAACATCAAAGAAAGTGCATCAAGGAAAATACATATACACATAGTCATAAAAATTCAAGGAAATGTTGCAAGGATGATAGCCCCGTTATAGTGTTAACTCTAGGTTTAGCCCGGCCCCGTTACTAGAACAGATGATGGCGCCCGAGTCACAGATACATAGGGTTTGAGTCTAAGAGTTTTCTTTGTTTTATCTCGTAATTATATGCACAGAGTTTGGAAAAAAAATCTGATTTAACCTAAGACAAAAAAACACAAGAACTCTAGCCTTAGCAACAAATTATGCAGATTGGAAAAAAAAAAAAAAATTGGACAGCAACAGGGTGTCAAAGATATAGATAGTGAAAATATCACTCAAACCAGCGTACACTCATTCATTCCGCCATGGCTTCTCATTCATGTACTCACGACTTTGCTCGCTGCCTCTTGGAACACACTGATTTTAGATCTTCACACAGACTAAAAAAAAATGCAGTCTTCTGCCAAGAAGTCCCCAGTTCCAAAAGACGTATTTAACTCGGAGTCTCCGGGAACGACTACTTGGGTGTGCAAATTTGTTCAAATGTCTGATTAAGTCACCTAACAATTATTCCAGGCGCGGGAGTTAGCAGAGCACAGTGTCAATGGCGTAGGTTTCTAGAAATGATGAATGTCAGGTCGGTGCCTTCCCTCAGTATAGGATTCACTTTAGTCACACCACAGATTTGTCCACAAATAATATATATAGATATAGTCGGGAAATGTTAGTTAATACTTGAAGTATTTCGCGCCACCAGGCAGAAAGATTACGTAGAGTTTTCTAGAAGAAAATTAAGATCTGGCTCCAAGGTCCAGTATTTATCATTACAGTCTTTGAGACCCCGTTAGTGGGATATTTAGTATTTCTGTCTAACTCTGTTTGCCTAGGCACTGTCAGATCAGGGTTACTTGCGAAACCCACGTGGTTCAAAATAAAGACTGTCTATTTCTTCACAAGTATGGAAACTACTACTAGGTGCTGGTAAAGTTAGGGTCACCCCAAAACTTTCACTGTGTGGAGGAAAAAATAACACATATAATATAATAAACAGAATCTGAACTGGTTATAACTTACATTTAAACTTGCAAGCAGAGAGCTTTGCTTATCATTTAAACTTCCCGTGACGTAAGTTATATTTAAAAATCAGCAATCCTAATGAATTAGGAACACGTGCGTATTCCGTCACCATTCATGAGGCTCGATTCTAGAGTTTATACGTTAGTTTAGAAAAAATACACTCGACTGAGTATTAGCAGTTAAATTAAATTCATAAATAGCTACAATTGCCGTTATAAGCTAGAAATTAAATTTTATTCTGCTTTCCACTGAATGCTTCCCTAGAAAATATAATAGCCTACCACTTTATTTCTCTTCTGCGCTAAAGAAATAGATTAAAATGAATTAAGCGATTTAACACTTTAACACTCACAAAATCTATATATCTATCATATTAATTACCTCAACCACAGAATTACAGGTAGTCGCACAACTTAAGAATAAAATGCTGAAAATATTTCTGGAAGTCTAGAAGTTCGACACATTGCCGAAACAAACTGAGATCTTCGCTAACAGCTATTCTGTTTACGAGCAACCTATCTACTGTGAGTCTATGAGCCAGAATGAAATTAAAGTTTCAAACTTGGCCAATATCTTAAAATCAGACAAAGGGCCCAAACTTATTTCGCCAAGCGAAATTATCTCCCCTACTCCCAACATTTACGTCCGCTTAACGCGTGTCTTAACTGTCACCTACTGACCACGATGTACGCGTGTCAGTTTCAAATCCCAGACAGCCTGACTCCAATGCAGGGCAGTTTTTACACTACAGCTGACCATGGCCCAAGTGAGCGCCGTGTCATTTTGGGATTTTCCAGACAAATGTCTGGATACTGACCGGTGCAGATGTAAAGTATCACACCTCACCGGGACTAATGCCGAGAAGAAGCTCGCGCGCTCGGTGAGAATGTAGACGATTTGCTACGTCCTATGTTCAGCGAACCGACTTATCACGCCTTCTGACGCCCTGCAGCCCTGACATCTACGTAATATCGTCCTAGCGCGATTCTCAGTTTATGAGAAGGGAAAACAGGTAAAGTTTTGCGAATTATATGAAAATAATATTCGCAAAACGAATGGGTGAAAAAAATACAGGAAAAAATGAAATACAGAGATAATAAAAGAGAGAATTTTCGGGTGAAAGAATAGGAAGAAGTTGTAGGAAGTAAAATGAATATAAACCCTACGTGACAGTGGATAATAAGAGAATTAAAGACGTTACAATAAGCGATGTCTTTTTAAGCGATGACATTTGCAAAGATAGGAATAAAAAGCAATAGTTGTAAAGACGTCGTGGGGCAACGTGGACTTGGGGCAATGAATTCAAAATGATAAATATTCATTAATGTGTGTGATTAAAATAAACTCGTTATAAGAAAAAACATGATCCACGTTTAAAAAGAAAAAAAAACATAAATAAAGCAACATTCATATAGCAGACCACAGAACCGGAAAATTAAATCGGTCAGAAATGTATAAACAAGAGGTTCAGAACATCATTACATCACGTAAAATTATGTTGAGGGGCAGGTATAACACCAATCAAATTTGTCTGTTCGCCAGCTTAAAGTGGAGACTCAAGTTACGCAGCAACGCGTTACTTAAAGCAACATTTTAATGTATGGTAACCTCAGAAATCAAGAAACGAAAGAAATATTTGCCATCACACCATCCAATAAGTCCCCCGAGTGCATCACCAACTAGAAGATGAAGCAAATGCAGAAGACCACTGGCAACATATATTTTTTTTGTTGAGTATGCCAGCAGAAAGCATGGGTAGCAACATAAACTATTAAAAAGATAAAAGAAAATTAGAAAATAGATTTAAACAGAAGCAAAGCCAGAACATCCATGTGTTGCTTTCCCTAGGAAGGCAACATCTTGTAAAAAGGCGACTCAGGAAGGTTGGGCATCTAACCAGCTACCCAATCCTGTGGAAACCTCACCAAGAATGGGCAGGTTAGCTAAAGAAAATAATTTAGCTCATCGATCCAAACAGATAAAGGTCCTCTGGTAAGGAGGCTCATGGCGTAAACCCCAGATAAAGCCAAAAGGAGTCTGGGCTGTTGACTCATCCTTTTTTTTTTTTTTTCTTTAAGGAAAATCTTCACATTTGGAACCTTGAGTATTAGTAAATTAACTGAACATGGGAAAAACTGCACAGTCGGCAGCAGAAATTTGGGGCTACAAGATTGATTTTTTTGGACTGTGTAAAGCAAGATGGAAGGGAATGTAGAGGAAAAAATTGATAGAGGAGAAATAATTTGTCCTTATCACAAAAGAAAGAAAGCGAAAGTGATGGGGTAGATCTAACGCTTCCAAAGGAAGCACAGAAAGCACTCATAGACACATCAACAAGAGATAGAATCATAAATATATCGTGCCAGCAATATAGATAATTTTTTAGGGATAGATATTTAAAAATAGAAGACAAAAGGTGAGAGGAGTTTTCATTGTTATAGGAAATATTTAGAGATTTGAAGAAATCAAGACCAACACAAAAAACAGAACCTTCCATTCAAATGTCAAGTCAGTCCTATTATGTGGCTGTAAAACGTGAGGAACAACAACAACAACAACCGACAAGTTGCAGACTTTCACAAATGGGTGCTTGCGTAAAATAGGCGGATTCAGATGGCAAGACCAGGTTACTAATGTGGAACTTATGCTAAGAAGCAGACAAGTACTAGTGGAACAAGAGATGAGAAGAAGACAATGTAGATAGATAGGACACACACTGAAAAAACAAAACTTTCATAAGTGGGTGCGTGCGTTGAAAAGAAAGACTGAAGATCACCACTGTGGAACTGATGACATGAACCAGGCAGGTGCCAGTGAAATAAGAGATGACAAAACGCAATGGATAGGACACATTTAGGAAACGTGTTAACAGATTTTTAAGGCAGTCCTTGGTCTGGAAACTCCAGGGTAAGATATGCAGAGATAGACCTAAAAACAAAGTAGAAAAGAGAACTGAAGACAGATAAGAAATTGTTCAGGAAAACATAGAAAGATCTTTAGATGTTGGTACGTGACCGGGGGACTTGGCATACAATTATTGAAGACCTATGCTCCTTGTGGAGCTGAAGGTAACTAATGAATGAATGACTTGTTAATGTATGAATTAATGAGTGAATGACTTGTTAATGTATGAATGAATGACTTGTTAATGTATGAATTAATGAATGAATGACTTGTTAATGTATGAATGAATGACTTGTTAATGTATGAATGAATGACTTGTTAATGTATGAATTAATGACTTGTTAATGTATGAATTAATGAATGAATGACTTGTTAATGTATGAATGAATGACTTGTTAATGTATGAATGAATGACTTGTTAATGTATGAATTAATGACTTGTTAATGTATGAATTAATGAATGAATGACTTGTTAATGTATGAATGAATGACTTGTTAATGTCTTTCATTGTTTTACACTAGGTAAGGATGACCTGAATGCCTTGCTGTATATTGTGGTGACACTGCTGTTCTACTCAATGGGTATCATCGTCGGCATTATCACCTACCTCAAGCGTGAACAGGCTGAGATGGAAGAAGACAAACTGTTCGACACGTATCTGCAGCTTAAACGGGAGCCCTTTAACATACAAATGAAAGAGAAGGTACAACAAATGGCACTGTACCTTAAACAAATTGAAGAACAACAGGCAGTCAGGAACAAGCTTCAGAACTGGAAAGTGTCTGAAAACAAACAGCCCCAGCCTCACTTTCAACAGCACCAATGTTGTCGCCGCTACCCATTTCAACATTTACCTTGCTCAGACTGCAAGAAGACGTCGCCCATACCAGAGATACACCACTGCAACACTGATGAACACACGTTAGCCATGTCGGAAGCTGAACGGCAGGACAACGGAGGCGGTACAGCCTTCTTGTGTTCACTCACTCTTGGGGCGTGTGAACCGCTTTTAACACATGAATCCATGAAACTGCTGGAATTTCCAGATTATTCAGATGTCGAAGAGACAAATTTGACCACCAACGTACTTTGTCTGTCCGAGTCGCATTCATATCAATGTCTAACTGACAAATGTGCCTTCAAGCACAACCCCTATGCGGCACACTGGCCTGAAAACGGTATTAGGGTATCAAAGGAAGGCGTCGTCGACCAATCTTTTGGCAGCGAAACTAATGTGCCTTCTCTGGCAGTTTCTTCACCAAGCATCGCCCTTGGTTATGTCCCAAATGTATTTGGCAAAAGAGATCTAGAACTATTGGAGCTAGGGCCGTTTAAATATGAGATACAATCTGTCTTCCAAACAAACCCTGACTCAGAAGGAAAGAATCCTAACGTCTCGTGTAGGACTTCGTGCAACATACCAATCTTGTCTTCATGTCAACAGGGAAAATCATTGGCAACATTTCCTTCACTCTCTGTTAAATCAGAAGCGCATGCTCCACTAGAGATTAACACTTGCTCTTCAATAGTTTTAAACAACGAAAAGAATTCCGCTGTAACAAATAAGAAAGTGGACAAAGAAACCTCATCAAAGTCATCAGAGTTTGGAGCCAACAAGAAAGAGTCAACATTGAGCAGCTCCATATCTAGTTGTAAAACAGCTGACAATGGCTATGAAAATGTACAGCATCAACAAAGCTTTATCAAACAGCAACAGTTAAAGCAGCACGAAGTGGACGAACATCAGCATCCAATGCAGTCCCACCCAGAAGCTTTATTGGTGCAGATATTGTCGCCAGTGTCAGTTCATTTGCAACAAAATTGGTATCCACCACCGAAATACGAACTGCTGCCGCCATCCCCTTCACGTTTGTTAAAATATCAGCAAAAATTACAAACACATCCTGATAATGTTCGACCAAAAACATTTCCAGGAACAAATATTCTCGGACTCCTTGGCGATGACGAAGCCGTTAATGTGTGTGCAAGTTCTTCAGAAAGTACCTTGTCACAGAAAAAACAGACAATAAAGTATCAACAATATTACGCGTGGAAAAAGATACATTCTCAGAAATTTGATATTCCAGGCGTAACGAGAGCAAGAAAACTTGGACTTGAATGGAAAAACAAATCTAACGACAAGAAATCGGCACCACGAACTCAACCAGAGAGAAGAGGTGCTTTGTTCTTCACACAAAGAGCATTTCAGAAAGACCTCGATAGTCCAAAATCATTTGGCAGTCACAAGCATTCTAGGTCTACGATCACCTTAAGTAGACAGGAAAGTATACAGTCCAATAACAGTCCAACATTCGACATGTCAAAAGGATCAGAGTCTTCTATTTCAACGTCTGGTAGCGGTACGGGCAGTACCATGAACCTCGCCAGCATATCATCTTCTGTTGGCTCTAGCTTCATGTCGCCACCAATAACTGGCAAGCATCAAGGACGGATCCCTTGCTTGATAAAGTCACAGACTTTGGATACGTCCAACCTTTTGACAAAAATAAACGATACTCAAGAATGAGCGACAGTATTTTTGCGCTCTGTAACAGGTGCATATTTGTTTCCTGTGTGTGATGGTGGCTGACCATTTACCATTCTCCCCCCCCCCCTCCCCCCCAACTGAATGTATATCTTACAAATGGCAGTCTGCACATTTTGTTGAATACTCCGAGTCTGTGATGTTTTATAGATGACAAATGTACCTCACGTACTATTGAATTTTCATCTTATTTCTCTTTCTTTCTACCTTAAGTTTTTTATGTCTGTTCTGCGCCCTCACTGAGGAAACCTATTGATAACATTACAAGGCAGTCCTTTTCTGGAATCTCCAGGGGAAAAGGGGCAGAGGTAGACCAAAAAACACATGGAGATGAGATCTGGAGACAAGAGTGAAAATGATGAGGAAGATATGATGGAATCAACCTGAGCTGGTATCACGTGACACGAGGACTTTGCTCTATGGTTGTTCGAGACCTATGTTCCGTGGGGAGCTGAAGGGTATTGGATGATTGAATCTGAACAACTGCTTAAAGAAAACCTAGGACGAAGAGGCCATTCCCAAAAAGATGTAAGAATGGGCACATTTTAAAACTGTCCAAGAAAGAGAACTGAATCGTGTACAGCAAGTGACGAAATGATACGTATCTGGCAGTAACAGGTAATAATTATGATCAGGATGATGTTAAACAGTGTAAAGAATGTGTTATGTGGAAAACTAATGTAGGATAAAACAGGATTTCGAACAAGATCATGTATTGCTTGACATCAGCACTTAGAGCAATTACATAAATGGCAAATACCCCTATAAGTTAACTTTGTTGATTTTGAAAATAGCATGTGATAGTTGGACCATTCAGTAATATTGAAGACACCATGAAAATTTGAACGAAAAACAATGCATGAAATATTTGTTAAAATGATTCAAGACTTCTATGAAGAGGTCACCTGCAGCATTGCCCACGAAGACAAACTCTCAGAACCATTTGTAATGGTTTCTTGCCAACATCTACCTACTGATCATGGATTGGTCGTTAGAACAGACAACAGAAGGGAAAAAACAGGAATATAATGAACATTTAACAACCAGCTAGAAGATCTGAATTTTGCAGACGACCCATGTCTTCTGCTACATAAACAACACGACACGCTGGAAAAGGCAAACAGAACACGCAAAAAAACAGAACTATACATTGGTATGAATAACACAACGGAAAGAGAATAAATAAAAACCAAACAGATCCTATAACGATCAAAGACAATAAGATCGAAGACATGTACAAGTTTTACCACCTGGGTGGTAATATCGACAAAGAAAGTAGAGGACAAGATAACCAAAGCCAGACTTCTCTTCAAATTCATCAAGCCAGTATGGGGCTCTGCAGCTCTTTTCCAAAAAAAAAAATAAATAAATAAATAAAATTAGGTTACTGAACACAAGCGCAACACAAATAAATGCAAGATGAGCTTTTATTGCGTTGTGAAATACATAGAGATCAAAAGAAACCAAGTCCAACAGAATCTTCCACTGAAATGTCAAGTCAGTTCTATTGTATGACTGGTGATTTAGTTTTCCTTCTTTCGCGTATTGACTTTTTGAAGCTTGTTGCTGTAAACTCTTATTCCCATAATCCCTGTAACCTTGATGAAGTGTCTGTACATTTCTCTTTCTAGTTCTCCCAGCTTCATTGTACAGCGTCCATCCTCCTTGACGACGTACTGTTTGTCGTTATGCATACATTATTTAAATGTTTTGGATCCACATATTCGACCTACATATGTACAGGCATAACAGCAACAAGAGCCAGATATTTAAAAAAAAAAAAAAAAGAACAGAAAAGAAATGATGGCGGAGGCTTATTCATAAATTTAAAGAATGGTCAGGAAGTCCATATCTCAGTAGTCACTAAAAAATTCTCCAACAACATCAAAGTTGAGACAGAAGCACTAAAAACGGGATCAGTAATCTTAGTAGAGAACAAGGATTATTCTTGATCCAAGAATCCTTGTTCCTCACAGATTCTTTGTCGGTCATAGCTGCCCCAAGGAACTACAAAAACAACTAATTGGGCAGCTTGTCAGAAGCACTGATAGAAACCAGCAACAAACTCAAGAAAGTTAAAGTACGGTGGATTCCTGACAACTGCAGTATATAGAAGTAATAAGGTGGATAGGCTTGCAAAAAAAGAAAGGAAACAATATGAAAACTGAAGACATATGAGGAGATAAAACATACCTAAAAATAATTCCAGAGAAATGACATTTTGGATACCCGGAGTTAGATATGACAGAAGCACATTTCTGCCTCCTTACCAAAATAGAGATCAAGTCTTAATTTTCAGACTAAGAACTGGCCACTGCAGACTCAAATACATTGTGTGCAACATACCAAAAATCGAACAGACAGACATGTTTCCATGTGAGAAAAACAAAAAAGTAGAATATGTCCCCAAAGACTGTCGGTTCCACAAGAGGAGCCGACTGACAGCATGGCCTTGTCCACCCACTTGAAGGAGAGACTGTATGATGCCTGAGACAGATCGCCTAGTTTATGTGAGAAATCAATG
This sequence comes from Oreohelix idahoensis, assembly GCA_024509875.1. Lineage (NCBI taxonomy): Eukaryota > Metazoa > Mollusca > Gastropoda > Stylommatophora > Oreohelicidae > Oreohelix > Oreohelix idahoensis. The sequence goes on along the minus strand of JAMPIV010018672.1, from coordinate 612,335 downwards.
TGGTTATATGAAAACTAACGGAGAAGAAGAAAACGTTTGATGGTTTCTCTTATTAAAAAGAAAAAGTAATAACATTTTGTCTTCCCATTTTGTACATTTTACCCCGTTTTTTTTTTTTTTTGTTTTTTTTTTTGGTGGGGGGCTTACACAAAGATTTCATACGCACGCGGTAACTGTTTTTATTACTTTGGCCACAGTTTTTATTCTGCAGCATGTTACCCACTTTGTTCACACATTCTTGCACTTGTCTATGTTTGTTAATATCGAGATAGTACATAGTTCATACCATTTATTACCATTTTAATCTCTCTATTCTACGTAAGCACCCATTTATGAAAGTCTGTAGCTTTTTGGTTGTTGTCTTTGTTGTTCTCCATGTCTCAGAGCCATACAATAGGACTGACTTCACATTTGAGTTAAAGATTCTTATTTTCGTGTTGGATCTGGTATGACAAGGTTACCAACGTGGAACTGATGACAAGAAATAGACAAGTGCCAGTGGAACAAGAGATGAGAAGAAGACGATGGCGATGGATAGGACACACACTGAGGAAACCTGTTGATAGCATTACAAGGCAGTCTTTGTTCTGGAACCCCCAGGGCAAGAGAGGCAGAGGTAGACCTAGAAGCACATGGAGAAGAGAGCTGGAAACAGAGGTGAAAATGATGAGGAGAACGTGGAAAGAACTTGAGATGATGGCACGTGACAGGAGGACTTGGCATGTGTTTGTTGAAGGCCTATGCTCCTTTGGGAGTGGAGGGTTATGATGATGACATTGTTCATAAATAAAACAGTTGACAGTATAAAAAAGGCAGTACGTACTTTGACTTAAATTTCTATCTTTTTGTCACCCCCTCCCCCGGTCTCCTGGGTAGTGAGATCGGATGCCTAGCCTTCACAGATAATGACGAAAACATACGAGGTTCCATGTGCAAGTTGTGCACGTTAAAAATCCCTCGGCAGTTGGAAATAGTAAATAGTATGCCATAAGGCCGCTGCCCTGGCAAAATTAAAAAAATTATAAACGTTGGTGGGTAGCACCACAAAAATATTTATAGAATGCGTGATTCCTATATACAAACTTTGGGATTCTCGCCGGTGCTACGGAGTTCGTGCACTGTGCTGAGATCCTTGTGTGCAATGAAGAAAGTCCTTCAAACCAAACCAAATCTCCCCCCCCCCCCCTATTTTGTATTCCACTTTTTAAATGACTGGCGTGTTTGATATAGAAGTGAATTGTTCTTCAATTCCCCAAGGATATCAGTGTTATGTTTCAATTTAACAGCCGATAGGAGTCATTTGTCTTATGTACTTTATCACATTTTTTTAAATGACTAGTCTGCTAAGCAACATGCAGAACTATATATTCATTTCCTAACTTTCTTATTTCCTTCCTTTTTTCTTAATTTGTGAAACGTGGAGCCACTACTTTAGTAATCTCCACGCATGAAACCTCCACCAAGGCAGCGGCGTGACTAGGGTTGGTGTCACCCCCAAGGACCTCCTCCCGTACCAGACCAAACAGAATCCTTAGTAATGTTTTTTGTACTAATGTTACTCGTAAATCGTAATTCCCGTATATCACTGAATGTAATGGCAATAGTAGTGACAAAAACAACTAGCAAAATTAAAATTACACCTTTAAATTACAATATCATACACACAGCCTAAATATTTCTTTTATTAAAAAAATAATAAATTTCTTCTGAAACACTGCACAAAAATGTTATAGACAATCATTTTGGTGTCACCCCCCTTTAATGGTGTCACCCGGAGCGGTCCGCATCCCCCTAGTGACGCCACTGCACCAAGGCACTTATGTGCTTTTGCATTAGCAGTTTTTGTAGCAGTTTGTTTTACGTGATGAGGTATTCAGCCTCATGGACAATCTCACCTTAGTCGCCTCTTACGTCATGCTTGACGAGGTCAGTGTTAGTGTTCTTTCTTTGTCTCATCAGGTGACCTCCGGGATTCACACTTTCTAGCTGTTAGTACCAACTCTCTATTGCCAGTGATTTTGTCTTCTCCCATTTTCTTCATCTTAAGCAACCACGAGAGTAATTCCGGGTGGAGCCATGTCATGTCACTTCTTAATCTAGACAGGCAAACCCTCATTCCGCCACCTGTAAAGGCCGGTATTTTTGTAACTTCTCTTGAAACTCTTTCATTTTCGTGGCGGCTGAATCTAAGTGTCCTTTGAGTGACGGGGAAAACGAACACGAGTGAGAGGCATTGTTTTTTCAGGTGACCGAACGCTCTCGTTCCAGTAGACCCTTTGAGTTCGACGACAACAGAAGAACCGTCGTTTCTAATAGGTAATCGCTTTAATTCCGAGTCGTAGGGGAGAAAATTCTTATTTCCCTCAAACCTTTGTCACACGGGGAATTTTGCCAACCTCTGTACAGGTGTTGGCCATTATTGACGCCAAGTTGTAAGAAGATTCTGGCTATATATACTGGAACCCCCAATCTCTGATTGCTCGAAAAGCGCTATCTAAGATACAAGAGCAAAGGAAGACACAAGAAACAGAAACAAGGAGGGCAAAAGCACACAAAACCACACAAGCCAGATAGTGAGGCAGGACATAAAAAACACTATAAGCGGCACGGCACCACAACCGGACAAACAAAGAGGAATCCAGACAGCCAGCTAGTGGTCCTTTTCAGGACCAGTCCTTTTCAGGACTAGGAAAGTGACACCAGCGAAGATATCAACACACTATATACCCCAATATAACCGTTTGTAACCCTTCATTGGGTTTTGGTTGAACAGGGTATCACAGCAAAATAACAGACGGAACTAACTAACTAACTCTGATTGCTCGTTGTCCCCCAGAAGAACTAATAGCCGGCAGAGTGGAATAGCTGCTATAGTCTTTACCAGATGCGTGGTTAAAAGGGTTTTCTTAAACTTATTGAGAAATATCCACAAGGGTGGACACCTTACAGCCCCTATAGTCATCCTTACGACAATCCTGCTTAGAATATCAGTGGTAGTGGATACCAGTTGTTTATTTGGATCCCAATTTTAATGGATACCCTTCCTGGAACCCTGCTTGTGTTTTGTTGTGCTGAAAATGTCTGGCGACTTATGGTCCCATTTGTGGCCATGTGGTGTGTGATGTAGTTGTGTCGTAAAGTGATATGTTCGATCGCTATCCTTCCAGTGGGTGGTTGCACATGATGATGATGATGACTCACGAACGAACGAGTACAGACAGTTGAACGAAAAACAGATGCAGGGTGATCAAACTCATGAAGATAACAGACTTCACTATGACAGCTGTGAAGTGGAACGAAACTAGCAAGGTTTATTTACATCTGACGTCATCAGAACAACAAATCCAGCAACATCTGATGTCTTCAGAACAACAAATCCAGCAACATCTGATGTCTTCAGAACAACAAATCCAGCAACATCTGATGTCTTCAGAACAACAAATCCAGCAACATCTGATGTCTTCAGAACAACAAATCCAGCAACATCTGATGTCTTCAGAACAACAAATCCAGCAAAATCTATGTGGCAGGGGATTCATCTTTCCGACCTTACCACTGCAGTGTACACATTTTGATAGTCAAATTTTCATGTAGATTTCAATTTAAACGACGACCTTGCATTCTTCATTCAGAAGTTACCTATTAACTGTCCCTGCTTCTAATTCTGCCCTTCTAGCATTACACTGCCTCAATTTCCTTGTCTACACTGTTTATTTTTAGAAACGTTGAACACGTCCTTTGACTATCTGTTCCTCTATACCATCTAGTCGCTGGGTTACTGGTTTTCTTAAATTCTTTCCTTGATGATATGTTACATGGACTGCTACTATGTGAGCGTCTAGGATATCTTGTAAAAAAGACTGGCCCAAAACCGGCAGGGCTGACCATGTCAACCAACTGAGAAATGCTACACACTTATCAGCTTAACAGTTCATGCATACCTGCTGCTTGTCTGTGCCTGGAGAAAACATACTTGTCTTGCATACTTGTCTTGAAAAACATACCCATTCCAGCAGTTAATTCTAAATTGCATCAAGCGGCAATTCTTCTATCAAGATGGCATTTGAGTCTCCAAGGAGCTAGATAACAGTATATTTCTTGTGGACACAAGAACAACCAAACCATGCCTTGTTATCCCGATCACTCCCTGTGTTGCACACCATTCTATAATCTAACACTTGGGAGAAAACATTCCCAACTTTCGACTATCGCGTTTTAAAGCTCAAATCTGACTGACCACTTACGTGCTTCGATTTGCTATTACGATTCATAAAACTCACACCTCATTCATTGTCACGAACTGTTCACTACAAAAATCCGTGCGTCTCGCTTCATTCACAACTTTACCTCATAACAAACTCACCCTAAAACCCCCAAGGGACATAATAATATTTTTATCCCCCTTTGCTAAATAAGTCACTACTTCATTTTTTCCTATATCCCTCAAGTACATTTCTACCGCGTATTCAAAAATTATGAACCATAATTTTTTATTTTTGGACTTTCTATATACAAAACCTAGGACCTGTCATGAGGTGCGTAATCAAAAGAGTTAGCTCCCTTAGTAAAAAATCACAACCCTCAATTTATTATTTCCCATCTTAACAAAAATGTAACAGTGCGCTATCTCTTACTCAAATTTTATAAAGCATAATTTCACACTTATTCTCCTTAGTGACTCGATGGATGGGTTTGAAAAAAAATCGAAAAAAGGTGATTCGTCTTACGAGGACAAAAGACAAAGAAAATAGTCTACGTTACGGCCACAAGGCCTTCGTCAGGAAAGGAAAGAAAGTGAAGGCTAGATAGGACACATAAAAACTAAATAAAATAAAAACTGGGTACTTCCCTGAAGGCAAGAACCGAAATTCTATCAAAATCGCTGTCTGTTTGTAAGTGCGTGGCTGAACAGAAAAAATTTCCACGTCTTACCGCAGTTCCCCTCCACTTCCTTAGTGACTCCCAGTCCAAACCCCCAGGTTACAAAGTGTAGAGTTCATTTCTTTTGTTTTGTTATGTAAATCATTCTCCCTTGCAGTACCTTATAAACTACAGACCTATATCTCTCTTAAATGTAGACTACAACATTTTAACAAAAACCATTCATGACCACCCTCATACACGAAGACCAGCAGTGTAGCGTTCAACACAGAAACATCCACCAGCACACACATTTCATCAGAGACATAATCACCTACACACACGAGAAGGATTGTCAGTCGTCAATCCTATCTCTCGATCGAGAGAAAGCTTTTGATCGAATATCCCACTCATACCTTCACAAAACATTACTACATTGCAATATAGGTGTCATCTTTCGGTTGAAATAGGTCTCCAAATAAATGCCTCTAAAACTAAAGTTATGAACTTTTCTAACGAGACCTTTAATATCATCCTGAACGGGGAAAAACTACAGAAAGTTGAAAGTTTCAATTATTTAGGCAGTAAAATGACTCAGGATGGTGACACAACAAGAGAAATCCATACTAGAATTGCTTTGGCAGCTAGCGCCTTCAATAGATTATCTAACATTTGGAAATTACGATCATTGAATATACATACCAAGCTTCGTCTGTTTAATTCAAATGTTATCTCAGTGTTAACATACGGCTGTGAGAGTTGGAAAATAACAAAATCATTGGAGAATAAGCTGAATACATTCGAGAACAAGTGTCTTAGAAAACTCATGAACATCAGTTGGAAAGAATTCAAGACTAATCGACAAATAAGAGAAGACTCTAGGCAGAAATATGTCTCCAACTATATAAGGAAAAGACGATGGTCATATATCGGTCATGTCCAACGAATGCAAAACAACAGAATACCATTGCAGGCACTCACTTGGGTTCCTGAGGGTAAGAGGAAAAAAGGAAGACCAAAAGAAACACTCAGAAGAACAATAATAAGAGAAGGAAGAACGTTGGCCTAAATAATGTGCAAGAGCTAAGAGGAGTGGCGTCACAACGAACAACCTGGAGAGCACTGGTTTCTGCCTTATGCGCCGTGTTTGGTGCTTAAAGAATTTATTATTATTTATTAATATAGGTGGAAACTTTAGGAAATGGATTGAAATCCTTTACACGAAGCCCGAAAGCAAGATTTTGGTGAATCATACTTTTACCAACACTTTCAGGCTAACGCGATCCGTTAGGCAGGGGTGCCCTCTTTCCCCCCTACTCATGTTCTATCACTAGAGCCCATGCTAGAAAAAAATTAGAAAGGACAGCTGTGGCCGTATGACCTACCACCATCAGCATTTATTCATGCTGGAGACTGGTTATAATGAGAATAAAACTATCATTAGTTATTATAGAAAAAGCAAGCAGAATTGTTAACAAATATAAAAATACCCCAGACAGCTAAGAGCAGGGTAGAGCAAGGGGAAGCTAACTGCGTCAACTTTGGGTAAAGAAAGCCACGTGACAAATCGGTGGCAGTTGGCATGGAAATGTAGTGACGCAAATAGGGACAGCTACATCACGCTTTGAGAACGTGATGTTTGACCACTAATTTATCAAACAGAATAAGCTTCCAACCAATGAAAAACGTAGCCATCTCAAGGCACTACGACATTGTCGGAAGGAAATTATTAAACCGGCAGTCTTAAAGAATTGAACAGTGTAGAAGGACGTGTCAATGACTGTCCAGCTCCCAAGTTGAGGTATTCAACAATTCTGTCAAACCTTCATGTATGTGTATTTGTACACATGAAAAGGTTATTCAGTTACCTATTCAAGTAAGAAGTACGATCGCCCTATCATTTTGTATTTCAGCGTATTTTCGTAAAATGAAAACATAATAGCAGAAGAGAAACAAAATGGAGGATACAATAGATATAACGAGAGAAGAGGATTTGAAACTGAGTATAGACAAGATGGCAATCAAGAAAACCACGGAGAAAGAAAGCAAATATGAAATTATAATTATCCAGGATTTGGTAAAACTTGATGTTGGGAAAGAATTTTATGAAACATCTTGGATTGAAGTGAAAGAAGGAAAATACATTCTTCATGAAAGGAAAAATAACTAAGATTTGGTTGATGTACAAAATGCCTAATTGTTGAACATTGTTTGATACTATTTGACCAGTTTGCTGTTAAATAAAATTCATTTTTAAGGGCCAGGCTCTTGAAATTGATTGTCAGTTGGATAACGTAGATGTATTGTCAAAATTCACATTTCTCAACCACTAATGCTCTCCATCGCACAACACCTATAAAAGGAACGAACGAACCACATCACTCATACAGGGTCTAAGAAATAACCAACTATGGCGAGCTATAAGCCAGTACTAGATCTCACTTAGACATGGACTAAGTAAAAAGGAGAAAGAAAATTTCTATAAATAAAGTAATAACTAACTAATACGGCAACATAACCTAATTGGTGCCGTATAATACTGCACCCCCACCACACAGCTCTATTGAGGGCACCTTTATACCAGGGAAAGGCGAGCAGAAGTTGATTGCCTATGCAGACGACACCATCTTTTCCCCACCAAACGACAAGTCTATTGCAAACATTGTAAACACATTCACAGACTTTAGTAAAGGTAGTGGAGCTAAAGTCAACGTACATAAATCAACAATAACGGGCCTAGGCAAATGGAAAACAAAACAGACTTTCCATTCGGTCTTGTACCAACAAACAACATCAAAATCAATGGCATTACATTTTCTTCACACCCAAACCGCACACACAAAGACACATGGCAGAACCTAACATCACAAATGACAGACATGTGTGACAGCCCGTGATTCTTTGTATTATGAAGACTGTTATGTGACCATGTCTGCCCAGGTTCGCTTACCTCTGTGGTTAGCATTGACTTGCTGTTTAACCACAACAGTCACACACACACACACAGCACGTGATGTGATAACGCAATGGTAATGTGAATACTGTTTATTTTACATATGAGAAGATCATTGCTGTCTGCTCTGACCTCCACATTTGGTCCAGCATAGAATATACAATGTAAGTTCTTTCTTTCCTTATTCTCTCTCGCTCAGTATCGAATGTACACCTTCTGACCTTTTAACCATCAGTGATCATGCAGGGTGTTCTAGTTCTGTTCTTTCTTCCTTATAGTTTCTTATGTCTATTGTTATCTATCATCTCAGTGTTCAGGTTATCTATTGGTAGACCGGGCCTCTCCGGGGATGTTGTTTTCCCTTTTATCACTGAGGAACATGACTACTGTCTATATAAAATAAAATTCACCCAACGTACCTTCTCCTTTCTGAATAATATCTAACACACGGTTTCTCCTTCTAGACAAGAATTTCTCCTATTCAATATTTCGGGTTAATCATTACCCAACTACTTCTTGTCCGTGAAATATTCATCCTTTAAAATATCTGAATACTGCCATTATCATGGCTGCCCGCGTATATGCGGCTTCCCTCTCTGGCTCACGGTTCTGGACTGCCCTGAGAAAAGCGTGATTTCCCAAATCACCGTTCACCTCTCCCATGCGCAACCCTGTTCGCGCATCCCCCCTTTATACTCTATCTGAACCGTCCCACCTCTAAATCTCCCTATTCCTTCCCTTTGACTGTAAATCGTTCTCTAACTGCCACACATGCTACATAGCTACAAATTCAAAACCACAACAATTTTTGGACGAAGCACGATTGTAAACACTTATCTCATTCCCAAATTACTATACGTAGCCACAGTTTTTGACCCCACGAAACAGCCCATTACAGACATAAACAAACAGATCAGAAGATTTATTTTTAGTCGCACAATTCCCAGCATAAAACCCAAGACACTTATACAAGAAAAGAAACAGGGAGGGATTGCGCTCCAGGACATACAGACAAAGATCCAAACACTTAGAATCCAACATGTAGGGAGCATCATCAAACATCCAGAGCAACACACGCTAGCACACTATTACATAGGGCTCAGACTCACCAGACTAAGACCACTAAACAACTCAATGCGGCACCATTTCGGCCCACTACCATCATTTTACAAGTCATGCATACAAGCCATTCACGGACATGAAAGCTCAATTCACCAAAAAACAAATGCAATCTACAAACACTTAATCAAACTACAAGCACCCCCACTACATCTCAGAATTAAAAGAGGACAGAAATACTTCAAGACAAATTATACTGACACTTTCACCAACTTACACATCCCCCACATCACTGCCAAGGCAAGAGAAGTAACCTTTAGACTTATATACAACATGACACCCACAACAGAACGAGAAGCTCACAGATCCAAGCAAACATCACAATGTCAGCTGTGCAAAACACGCATACAAGAAACTGAGGAACATATTTACTACACGTGCAATACAGTCAAGCGCAGGAGGGAAGCTTTGAAATATGTCATTGCCTCACACACGAAACAACCCGTAGACATTTACCGAGCTATTGTACTAAACACGATCCCAAGAACAACACCAGACACACAAACGAAACTGCTCATGTTATTGTCACAATACAGATATTTGAAATAGAGTTTTAGAAATATAGCAGAGTTCAAATACCGCCATTTTAATTCCCAGATACTTTTAAATGTTTTTCTCCAAAAGGCATCGTCAATAGCACCTGCGTTTATCGTACAGCAGAGTAACATTCCTCTGCTTCCTCCAACTTAAGTTGATGCCTAAACGCTATTAAACTTCCCCCCTTTACTTCTGTCTTTCTCTTCGTGTCAGTGCATGCTAGCCTCTTGAAAGGTTTTAATTGAACCTGCCCACAAAGCAGGACGTAACACGGACTGCTCTCCTTCCCGGGGCTTTCAATAGTGCCTCTCGCCCCAGTCCGCCAACCTTACCTCTAGGCGCCTATGTTCTGACAGCCGCACGCCTACCTATGGTTTTTTCTGAGAGTGTGTGTGTAGGTTTTTTTGGTACTATGTAATATTCTGTGTGTGTAAAATACACCACCTTTGTTTTAATTCGCACATGTTCTCTTGATTTGGAAGTGTTTTTCTCATCATATCTACATAAATGCTCGAATGCAAGAGTATGTTTTAAAACATGTATGTGTATGTTTTATATGTATATGCACCTTGAGAATGTACATGTCATTGAAGATTTATATGAATAAAGATCAATTGGAAAAAGACATAAATACATATATTCTTATACTACCCTATTCTTCTTCTTCGATAATTAACCACCGACCGTCAAAGCAGTCAGTGGCCATCACGCCTAGTGGCATCTTGTAGGGCAACAACAAATTGATTCCACTTTGCACGGTTGGTGGCCATCCTTCGTACAGTGCCCCAACTCTGGTTCATTCTTTGTATCTCAGCCTCCACAGTCCTCCGCCAAGTTGTTTTTGGTCGGCCTCTCTTTCGCTTTCCTTCAGGGGTCCAAAGCATAGCTGTTCTTGTGATGGCATCGGGGTCTCTTCTGAGGACATGACCAACCCAGCTCCAGCGTCTGCCAGCTATGATGGTATGCATGTCCTCTTGCTTGCTACGAGTAAGCAGATCTTGGTTGGTGATGGTATTCGGCCAAAAGATTCGGTGAATTTTTCTTAGGCATGTTGTGTGAAAAGAGGACAATTTTGACATTTCCTTCTCTGTGACTCTCAAGCATTCCGCACCATAGAGAAGCACAGAAAGCACGCAACTCTGGTATAATCTTAATTTTGTGCTTGTGCTGTATTGGGAGGACTTCCAGATGTTATTTAGGCTAAAAAAGGCTGTTCTTGCCTTATTCATTCTGATGTTGATGTCTTTGCCTGCCCCACCGTCTGGTGTTACTATGCTTCCTAGGTATGTGAAGGTATCTGTCTGTACCAGTTGCTGATTCCTTACTGATATGGGCTCAGGGTTGCTCTGCCCAACACTACACGTAAAGTTGGCATAGAGGCTTTTTATGATTGACACTATGCAGCTTGGAATTCCATAAGCCCTCAGTATTTTCCATAAACTGTCCCTATGTATGCTGTCAAAAGCCTTTTCAAAATCAACAAAATTTATGTAAAGCTGTCTTTGCCATTTTGAGCACTGCTCTATAATGTTCCTGAGAGTGAATATATGGTCTACACATCTTCTGTTCTTTCTAAATCCTGCTTGTTCTTTCCTCAGTTTGTAGTCTACTGCCTTTGAAATTCTCTGTATAATTATCCTGCCTAGTATTTTGCTGGGAACTGAGAGAAGAGTGATTCCTCTCCAATTATTGCAGTCTGAAAGATCTCCCTTCTTGGGCAATTTGACAATTATTCCTTTGTTCCACTCTGATGGTGTTGTCCCCGTTTTCCACACTTGTGCAAATAGTGGTTTCTAATAGTTCTGCTGCTAGCTCAGGGTCTGTCTTAAATAGCTCTGCATTTAAGTTATCATGGCCCGGAGCTTTACCGTTCTTTAACCCTTTGATTGTTGTGATGATTTCTTCTTTTCGTGGAATGTCTGAATTTACATCTAGATCGTTTTCAGCCTCAGGAACATTCAATTGTGTCTCTGGTATTTCCTTGTTCAGGGTTTCTCTGAAGTGCTCTGCCCATCTTGTTTCCTGTCCCTCTGCTGTCTTGATGAGATTTCCTTGCTTATCTCTTACTAATGTAATATTGTTTGCACCTTGTTTTCCGCTGATGAATTTAGTTATTTTGTATACTGTGCTTTGTTCATTTCTCAGTGCTGCCTCTTCTGCCTGTTTTGCAAGATCGTCTAGGAAATTCCTTTTGTTGGCTCGGGTTTGGCGTTAAACTTCCCTGTCCAGTTGACTGTACTGTTCGCTATAAAGTTGCTTTAACCTGGGGGACTTCGCTTCTGTTTTCTTTCTTTTCATTTCCTTTCTCATCTTTATGGTGTTTAGTGTTTCTGTTGTTATCCAGTCTTGCTTCTTCCTTTCCTGGAATCCTAAGCATGATTTGCTACTTTCCTTATATATTGTTGAAATGGTGTAGAAATTCTGGTCTATATCATCAGTCAATGTCTTTTTCTGGCTTTTGGCAAATTGATATCGTTTCTTAATGTCGGCCGCAAAAGCTTTTCTGGTAAGGGGGTCCTTCAATTTGCTGATGTCAAACCTTTTCTGTGTAGTTACAGTTGGTCCAGCCCTTCTTAGTTTCACTTTCAGTTTTGCTACTACTAAATGGTGATCGCTTCCCACATCTGCACCTCTTCTTACCTTCACATCTTGTAATGCATGTCTCCATCTACCGTTAACCATGATGTGGTCTATCTGGTTTCTGTCCCGACCATTTGGTGATTCCCATGTTAACTTGTGAATTTCCTTATGTGGAAAAAGTGTTCCTCCAATGACCAGGTTGTTAATGCTACAGAAACTTATTAGCTTATCCCCATTTTCGTTTGCTATTCCGCTGCCGCATTTCCCCATTGTTCTTTCATTATATGTATTGTGTGTACCAACTTTCGCATTGAGGTCTCCCATTACTATAACAAGATCATATCTAGGTGTGTCCTCCATTTCTTTCTGCAGTTGTTGATAGAATTCATCCTTGACCTCCTCATCGCTATCATTCGTTGGTGCGTAGCATTGTATTATTGTAGTGTTGGTGAATCTCCCTCTCAATCTCAATCGTATCAGTCTGTTGTTGATGGGTTTCCATTCCAGTAATGTCCTTTCTGTCCCTTTCTGTAGAATAATGGCTACGCCTTCACTGTGCTGTCCATCCTCTCTTCCAGAGTAAAGTACTGTTTCTCCTGTTGCTGTTTTAACTTTTCCTGCCCCTGTCCATCTGCTCTCGCTTATCCCCAGGATGTGTAACCTATAGTTTCTCATTTCTGCCGTGACCTGTCTTAGTTTACCTGTCTCGTACATTGTCCTGACATTCCAAAATCCTATTCTTGTATCCTGTTTTGCGGTCAGGACATCCGTTTTCATGTCAGTGGCTTCCTTTCGGCTTTCACCACTGACAGTCATACGAGCCACAGACTCCGAATGTCCATCCCGCAGCAAAGTTTGTTCATTTGATGTTGTTTCCGTAACTTCATTATTTTTTTACATAGACAGGGGTGTCAGCCCTATGCTAAAACCCCCAACCTGGAGGACCAGGGTACCAGCTTTTGTCTGACCCCTACCCACACAGACCAGTCCAGCTTGGTTGAACCTACCAGGAGTAAAACTCCCACTGGCATAGCTCTGGGGATTGTCAGGGTACGCAAGCTGCCATACCGCTACAAGGTATAGGTACCATTGATGGCAGACTACCCTATTCACTCCTATCTTTTTCTTTCTTATATGCTAGCTTCTCGAGGCTACTCAGTGGTGTGTGCTAAACTATCACATCCTTGATTGAAATTTGTTTACACCTGAGGCGGAGGCGTTCTGCAATGCAGATTGACCACTATTATTAAACTGGGGCCTTCATAGCTTCCATTTCTATCCGAACCGCCTATTGTACAGGGTGTCCATAAAAGATTGTACCCTTTTCAAAAAATTTATTCTCGGCCCCATGACGTGGTACGAGGATGCTTTCTATCACAAAAGTAAGATAATCTCTGCAAGTTTTTAAGCATACCTTACAAAGACTAAAAAAGTGCGCATGCGCGCAGCGGGTATTTCAAGTGAAACTTTCGCAGTTGAGTTGCAACCGGTAATTGTTACATGTCTCTCAACACACTGTTCAAGTAGGTGAAAAAAAGAAATAGGAACATTCTTTTTGAGTCTTTGTAAGGTATGCTTAAAAACTCGCAGAGATTATCTTACTTTTGTAATAGAAAGCATCCTCGTACCACATCATGGGGCCGATAATAAATCTTTTGAAAAGAGTACAATCTATTATGGACACCCTGTATCTCCAAGCCGTCCCTTGTTCTGGAAGCCATAAGTTATCTTCAATGTATTTAATTAATTTTTAATTTCATTTTATATAATCAAAATTTTGAAGTGACTTAATTTGTGAATGTATGTGTGTGACAGAGATTTATGAAAATAGATTTTATTATCTACATTTTTCTTCCACCTGGCTTCATCTTGCTTCCTTATTAGTTATGCACGTTTTTTTTAACGCAGAACTCTCATACACTTAGATATCGGCCTCTTTCTTAATTTAGCCCCGCCTAATTCTTTCTTTTCTCTACACTAGGAATGTTTACTATGATGCACATAGCGAGAGAGAAGGGGGAGATGAGCTAATGAAGAAAAACCAAGGGGGTGATAAGTTGAAATGTTTTTTCGGTAGACATTGATCAGGGGGAATAAATCTGAAAGAAGGGGAGATAAATTACAATTACCCCCCCCCCCCTTTCCCTTATCCATTCGTTCGTGAAACGTAATTAAGCTACAGAACGACGAAGATCTAAGACCGTCCGCTCGTTGCCAGAGTCCAGCAGGCGGCGAAAAGGTGGCAAATTTTCCTTTCAGTCAGAATTTGAACACAGAAATCCCCAAAGGTGTTATGTGTAACACTGGTCAGCGACTTTTCTACCATTTATATATATATATATATATATATATATATATATATATATATATATATATATATATATATATATATATATATATATATATTCCAACGGGCTGATCACCCGTTTGCCAGTTACTTCGATTACGGAAACAACAGCAAATGGATTGATTTGCCGTTGCCCTAAAGACGCCAATAGGCGTGATGGGAAACAATGGCAAAGAAAACCTATCTGCTGTTGCCCTAAGACGCCACTAGGCGTAATGGCCACTGACTGCTTTGACGGTCGGTGGCTAAGGATGGAAGAAGAAGAAGAAGAGAAGATATATATATATATATATATATATATATATATATATATATATATATATATATATATATATATATATATATATATATATATATATATATATATATATATATATATATATATATATATATATATATATATATCTGCCTTTAAAATCCATTATTCAGTACCCACAGATTTTTCAAGAACCTACTAGCTTCGATTTCTAGACCATTGTTATAGTGGATTTCTTAGTATTTTCGATTTAGAGTAGTTCAATTTCTGTGTTTGCGGTAAATATTATAATAGAAGTTTGAGTGATTTAATTGTTAAGTCCGTCATTTTATTTCCCTAAGATTTTTCTGTGTAGAGTGATTTAACTGTTAAGTCCGTCATTTTATTTCACTAGGATTTACTGTGCTAATTGACTAGCGAATTTAAATAATCTATAGCTAAATTGTTCCGGCTGTAGCGTTAATCTAACTAACTGATATTAACCAGTAGAGATATTTTAATTGACTAGTAAATGCACTATTCATTTTGAGTACTGATGAAATATATATTTATTTCTAATCCATTATGAGTAAATTTATAAATGACTAGCGCTTATTTCACGGGGGTTTTTGTTAACGGTAAATAAGTTATACCGGGTTAGTTCTATTCAAAGTTAAATAACCGAGTGTAAATAAATTATAATTCTGCGCGGGTTAAGTAGGATAGAATAGTGGTGTAGTGGTTATTGTTATTATATGGTTGTTTCTTTTTTCCCATATCTAGTACTGGGTCACTTACCCTAAAACCTACCAGCGGTCTAAGCCTACGCCTAAACCTGAATCGGAGAATAACGGATCTAAGTCCAAAAGTACAAAAATAATATTCGTATATATATATTGGGTCTTCAAGGTGAACCTGTCTGGCCTCTTGTTTACACCCAGAAAGAGACAGAGTACCAACCCAAAAGAATATTAAGAATAACTTTTTTAACTGGGCCTATAGCTATCTAGATTTCTTTTTCCCAATTTTATTTACATTCAGCTCGTTGTGGCGACATACTCAAACATTAACATTTCCTGACCATCGACCATTTGTGGTGTGACAAGGAACGTTATACTGAGAGAATTTACCGACCTGACATTCCTTTATGTAAAATGGAAATCTCAATCTACTGACCCTGTGAGCACTGTTAATTTTCTTACCTGGAGTAATTAATGTGACATAAACAGAAATCCTAATAACAAGTAACGAAATAAACGTTCCCCGAAGAAGAGGATTTAATCAATGTTTGTGGAGCTGGGGTTTATTTTGCTAAAATAACACTGGATTTGCTGTGTGACCCATGAAACTATGTTCCAGATGCTGTTAAATCTACAATACGGTAAGAAAGAATGAACGTGGCCACGGTCGACTGAAAAGAGAGGAATGAATGAATGAATAATTCTCTCTATTGTATAATCCATGTACTCACATTGTTTATTTCTTATTTGATTTTGCTAATGCTGTCCATTTCAGAAAAGATTAACTTGTAAACTCTGTTCTTTACAGTATAGGCAAATTCTAGACCAGAGCGCAAATCTTTTTGACCTTTTTTTTTTTGGGGGGGGGGGGGGGGGGAGGGGGGGTTAATAACTTTCTTCTAACGAGATCTTGTCTCAACAGAGGGAGGGGTGTTACACCTAAGAGTCTATTCCTTTACTAATTCTAATACCTATGATTTTTTTTTATATTTTTGTTTGATATTCAATAATAGCTGTTGTAAAGTTTCTTTATGGTAAATAAAATTTACATAAAACTAATTTACATGTGTTGGTCAGTTCGTCCCAAATATCCCTATTCCATTAATGTAGTTTTTTCACATTTGTGGGTCTAAGTGTCGTCACTTATATGTGTGTGTGTATGTGAGTGGTGGATGTATATATATTAATATATAAATAGAGGTATATGTCGTGAAACGTGTGTGTAAACCCACTTCTTCGTTAATACATATGCACAGCCAATCAACGAACAGTCTCTAAGCCTAAAATGTCGGGACGCGGTCACGGCCATCTTGTTCCCCCAAGATGGCGGCAGACAGAATAATTGGAAAATTAAAGAGGAAAAACTTAAGCCTAAAATGTCGAGACGCGGTCACGGAATGTACCAAACCGCATATAACCAATCAGCTTGTCGGCAATAAAAATGTACCAAACCGCAGATAACCAATCCGCAGATAACCAATCAAAAGGTTTCCTTACACACTGGCATTCACATGAGTTTACCTTTATAAACGGGCGCATTTTATTCCAAATCACACACACACACACCAACAGGAAGCCAGCTAGACAACATACTGGGGAAGAGAAAGCTGTCAAGCCTGATTTATTGCTCACGTGCATTGACCGGGCAGACTTGCTTCACTAGTCGAGTCGGGATCTGGCTTGTATAAATCTTAGAGGGTTTTATTCGTGTCATCCAACCTGAGGTCGTATGTTCGATTCAATCCAGTTGCCTGGAACTTTGCAGGAGCACAGTGATTGTACCGGAGCTACATCCTTAGTCCCCCTCAGTCTTGGGTGGGCTAACGAAACGATCATCAGCGGGTGTTGTGTGCAAGAAATTAGGAAGGACAGAACTGTTCTAAGAGATAAGTACACATTAGTACCATTTCCGTCGGCAATTGTGAGCATTTAACTGTCAAGGAAGAAAAAGTGATTTAGCGTAGTAAGAGACAAGATTAACAGCATAGCTGATAAATTTTATATATATACTTAATTAACAGCACAGCTGATATAAATTTGTTTCCTATAACTGGAAAACTTGTTGTAAGATATATATATATAAGTGGTGAATTTCTAAATACAATATCTAAATTAGAATATAACAGTATAGTGCATAAAGTCAAAGATAGGATAGTACTACAAATTTTCGGCGAGAATAGTAGTCGTCGCCTACGCCTTCTGCGTATTATTTGATAACGCTTTGGCCGAACCAAAAAGGGTACCCTATTTTTCAAATTCGTCCTTGAAACAAACGTACCACTTTTCCAAGTTCAAAAGAAGTATTTGCCTAAAATACATTGTAGAAGGGAGGGGCACGGAGAGATAACCAACGCAAATCACGTCTCACATTGTTTCTAAAAATAAAACCAAAAAATGTGGTCACTACGGTCATGAAAACACGCTTAGCTCTTGTTGCGAATGACGTAATTCTCGTGTATTACGAGAGACTCTCGTATTTAGCTTGAAAGTACATGGAAAAAGAATTGAACAGGAGGTAGTTTAAAAATAAACAACTAACATAGAAAAAAAGATGGAATTTTGAACCAAGCCACTTAGCCCTATAAAAATCATATATTCGTGTGCCTGAAGACTTGCTGACTAAGAATATATTGTTAGTTATCTAAATAGTCCATTAAATAATCAAATAATACATAGAGAATCGGAGATACTGTCAGGTCAAGTCATGTCTGCTTAGATTGGATAGCATATTTTTTTGGGGGGGGGGGGGGAATTAGGTGAAAGAAAGGCTAAGATAGTACGATGAAGGGGATTGGATGAAATTTGAAGGAAGCCGAAATATTATTGGCTAATCTAAATATACAAATCTAGTTGGTAATAGTAACACATAGAGGTTTGAGATATTTTTTTAAGGATAAAGTTTCATTCAACAAAAGAGATGCTTGGTCTCATTGGCCAAAGCCTTTTTACTTTAACGAAATAGTAGGCTGCTCGCTGCCATTTTTTCAAAAAATTCTGAGGAACAAGCAGCGATGAGCAGACTTGTGCTTTGTTTTAAACTAAATAACAACAGAAAGCAGTCTGAACAGAGGCAGTGATGAAAGTGTGCCATATTATATTGCCTAATTCATCGTTACTTGTTTATATTTCCTTGATATGTGGTAAGATTGATTTTATTGACTTTTTAATTAAAAAAGGGTTGTGTGAAAAAAGAAAAGGCCATGTAAAAGATTGTAATTAAATGGTTCCATGGCAGACTTAGGCATAGCCTAGATGTTGCTCCATCATATAAGGGACTATCTAAGAAGTTTAAAACTACAGGACTATATATATGATGGTCATACAGGAACATTACACCTATCTTATTGCATGGAAAAGATTACTGCAGAAATGACAGAGGCGTAGCATCCATTAGGGAAGAGAAAAGAAAACTGGTACAATTTGTTCCATCAAACTAAAGTGGAGAAGCAGAGTTGTCAGAGAGAGCTGGCCATGTTCTTTTGTATTGAATGTATGTTTACATGTAAATTAGGAGGAATTAGTTTGATATTAAGACAGAACCATAACTTGCATCGACAGGGGTTCCTGCTGGCACTTGTCTGGTGCTGGTACTCGATGATAGAGAAATTCAGCACTATTTCTAAGAGTCTCTGGTACTTGCTGGTATTAGAGAAGTTCAAGACCAGAGGAGACTGAAGTGTTTGGCCAAACCAACTACAACTGCTGTGATTCCAGGATCCAGATAAGTGCAATATCTCGCCTGGGACAACTTATCACGACTAAAGAAAAATCTCCTGTATAGACAAAAACGTTCCTCCAAAAGACTAACATAAACAATCCTGGTGAAACAAAAGAACATTGGGATGAAGATAATCCCCAACCTGCCTTCTATTACCAGTAGTAAATAGAGTAATTAACATCAACTTCAGAATTTGTAACAATGTACTTTGGACATATTGTCTGTTGTATGTAAATATCTTTATATATATTTGTAAATATACCTATCCATCTAAATTGATTCTCATTGAACTGTAGTCCTGACCAAAACAACTTTAGGCTCAGGACCAATAAAGTTTAACAAAAGAATTTTTAAATATAAAATTTACCAGCTGGAGTTAGTTGAGTTTATCATAGTAATTAGTATATGTTTGTATATGTTTTGTATTGAGATTCTTTAACAACACTCTTACAATACCCTAGACACTTTATGTAGCTTTCAGTCACGCTAGTCAATAAAGAATATAACTGTTACGTACATTTATTACCTACGGGGGTAGTCTTCGGTCCTGCCAAATGTACGCACCAGTTTTATATAGTTATATTATTTGTGCGTTCGATTGATTCACGCACTGACGTGCACAATGCAGGGTGAGTTGCTTTGGACGCACGTGTAACCTAGTTGAGTAGTTTCTGACGTCATGAATGGGGCAGCTCGGACCATATTTATGTCCGCTGTGTTATCCTTTGATTCTTGGCAAATGTGAAGTAGCCATCAGTTGTATTCGTATCTATTGATCTTCATGGCGAAGTCAATAGTGGAAGTATAAAGTAAGTGTCGCCCCATTTCTTATGGCATGTTTATTTATGTACATTAAAGTATCAGGCCGCTCCTATTAATGGTCTAGCGGGAATTCATCGTAGATGACATTCCTAGAATTGGACACACGGAGTCGATAGCCTTTGAATCTTTTCGTAGAGGGAGAATACCTACAAGAAATCAAGTTAATGAATTTATATGCTTCACATGTTTAATATGCTGTTACTACAATGCCAGAAGCGTGGCATAGAATGGGAGAGGTTAGTCAACTGGAATCTCTAACCTGTTCGTATTATCATGTATGACTTTGTTTGAAAACTATATACTATATATAACGGGATGTATGGAGAAAGTCTGGGATTATGAAGTATGATATGGAAGAATTTTATCCTGGAGTATGAATACGTTACCATGATGTACGTCCTTGAAGGAAGGTCAATGGACTTGAATGAGCGGAATAGTATATGGTAACAGTTTTGTGATCCTCAGTCACTTGAGTCAGAGGACTTTATTAGTAGAGAATCTTCAGGAACTTTAAAAGTAATTATCAACATGTTGACGTATGATTTCTGCGCCTGTGACGATGTTAGTCTTGTCTATTCCGTATGTGCTGTGTTGAATAAAATCTATGTACAGTTACCACCGACTTCTGTACTGCCAGTACTTGCCCAGTTCACCCAGTTCAATACTACTTGTTGAAGTTCGTTTGAAGAATATTGTTGACATTCGTTCATTTTAACCATTCGCGTTTTAAGCTACCTCATCACCGGTATAAACTGAACTCAACGATAAAACGGAGTCAACAATAATTGGTATGCCAGTGTGGTCTGGAAATATCTAACTTCCAAAGAACGTACTCAATACTTTTCTGTGAAAAGAAGATTTTAACTTTCAAGTCACCAACATCTCGAACTTGGAACCCAGTGGGATGAGAAATCAGATTCAACTTACGTTTACCAAGGTCAAGGTCTTCAATCAACCTCCACGTCAAGTTTCACAGTGACTGATTACTTGGAGATCATCTCTTCATCATTATTGCGTGCGAGCTGTAATCTAGAGAAGCAGAACGAAGTATTTTATCTGTAGACGTACATCCACGAAGACGAGGCACATTGATTTTTTACCTGCACGCGAGATGAGTATAACGTGTTTCCGTTGTACACTTTATTACGCTTAGTTGTGCCTTCCGTGATATGTCCACATTCATATTTTTCGTGTTAAGTGTTATATGTTGTGTATTCTTCGTGGGAGGTAGGGAGGTTGATCTGACGAACGAGATCCATCTCGAAGCCAATTCGGGCTCTTCGTCAGACGTTCTGTAGGACATTATTTTGCAGACTTCCCGCAGTGGAATGTTCCTATGCGTGAGCATAGAAGGATCTTTGGTCCACTGTGTCTGGTAGTCTGTGACACCTGACTGTTTTAGCTGTTTCGTCAAGTTTTAATTGTTGTTTTTGGTAGTTATTTTACTTGTACCTTATTTTCATGATGTATTTTGTATGTGATTATTGTCCATCTTACCTGACTGTCGTTCAGTTTTTTTCAAAGCATATGTTTTTACACTGTGTTGTCAATTGTCTTGTGCATTATTTGATCGTAGATGTCATCGTAATTTTTTACGACATTCTATTTTAGTTCCACATTTTATTTTATTTGATTTCTACGACTGTAGTCATTTGTCTTGATTATCGTGTCGTGTCAGTATAGTGCTATTGTCTGTCACGTTATTGCTTTCACACCATTTCATGTTATAAATTACATTATTAATTATTAATATTATTGCCTATTATATAAATTGATTTTACCGTTCTAGAACAGGAACGAAAACCACTAGTTGTAGTAACAATTTTAAGTAGTATTATTACATAATAAAATTGAATAATGGCTACCTTAGACTATTTCATTAAGCAAGCAAAAGCTCTTCAGATGGCTCCTGAGGAAGCAAAAGCATTTGCACTTGCAGAATATAAGAAAGCTCAAGAAATAGAAGCTGATCAGAGAAGGTTAGAAACTTTACGTTTGGAAAATTTGAAATTTGAGGCAGATCAAAAAAGGATTGAGGCGGAGGAGAATGAGAAAAAAATGAGATTAACTGCTGAGGAGGATGAAAAGAAGAGGAAATTTATAGCTGAGGAAGAGGAGAAAAAAATGAGATTAACTGCTGAGGAGGATGAAAAGAAGAGGAAATTTATAGCTGAGGAAGAGGAGAAAAAAATGAGATTAACCGCTGAATTAGAAGAGAAACGATTTCAGCGAGAGGCAGAACAGAAGCAAAGGGAGGCTGAAGATAGACTTAAAAAGGAAATGGAAGAAAAAAGATTAATAGCTGAAAAAGAAATGGAAGTTAAACAAAAAGAAATGCAAGAAAGAAGATTAATAGCTGAACAAAACACAAAACGACTTCAGCTTGAGATGGAAGAGAATGAAAGAAAACGACAGCATGAACTGAAATTAGCAGAGTCAGAATATGAGAGACTTAGGTTAACTCAGGAAGCTAATTCTCACAGAACTTTTGAAAGCCAAACTTCATCCAGACATGATAATTTTAAGGAAATTCACCTTAAATTACCAAAATTTAATCCCCCGTCTGATGACGTGATATTCTTCCTAGATAGGTTTGAGGCCACTTGTGTGTCTTATAACGTGGATAAAGCTCTATACTGTACATATTTATCCAGATTACTTACAGGGGACGCATTAGCAGTTTATCATACCACCAGCATTGGTGAGAAAAATGACTTAGAGCGGCACTTCTGCAAAAATTCCAAATGACAGAAGACCAATATCGATCAAGATTCCATACATTACTACCTCAATCTAGCAAAAATTTTAGTGATTTTCTGTCACAAATACGACTAACATTAGAAAGATGGATCGAATTATCCAAAATTGAAAAGTCGTATGAAGGTCTCTTCGATTTACTGATGCGCGATAAGGTACTTTCGTCTGTAAATCCTACATTTCTCGCATTTTTACACGAACGGAAACCTTTATCTATGAAAGACTTAGAACAGCATGCTAAAAATTTTTGCACTGCTCACCCAAACATGGATCTAAGTAATGCACAGATTAAGAATGAATTGCCTGTTGCTTTTGCAGCACAACAAAACAATTTTTCACGCAATCGTTCTTTTAGTGCTGACAGATATGTCAATAAGGGAAATAATGACAATTTTAACAATGGTAATTTTTACAAAGGGAAGCAATTTCAACAATCTGCTCCTTTTAATGTTTCTTGGAACCAGGCTCACAGATCGCAAGATTTTGGTAACAATAATTTTAAAAATAATCAAGGACATTACAATAAACAAAACTGGAGATCAAGATCTCAGGGTCCGCAAAACAAACAATTTTTTGGAAATAAACCATTTTACCAACATCATAACGATAATTATACAAATTATCGGACTCATCCAAATTTTAACTCTAGCAGAAACTACAATTATGGCAATTTTAATGACAAAAATCAAAATCGATCGCGTCGACGAGATAGATCGTTGAGTAATACGAATAGACATTCTAATGTCGCTTTTAGTGATACACAGGCTAACATTGAACAGGGTAAAGGAGCTGAAACTCATAATGCTATGTGTTGTTCTCTTGATTGTACCCAAGTCAAAGATTGTTCAGAATGCTCTACTCTTTTCCAGCCCAGGGCGATCACGACGCTGCGTTGCGGACATACCTTGCCTAGTCTACCTGCATTCTGTACGGCCACTGCTGCGTCAGTACACCAGGGACAGGGCTCTCTTAAGTTTAACAAGGGTTTTGTCAACAATATTTCATGCTCTCTCCTATTTGACTCAGGTTGCAGCACAGTCGGCGTCCGGACTTCGCTGATCAACCCATGTTGTGCCACGGGCCGGGTTGTCAAATGTGTAACGTTTGGTCGCACAATTGAAACATTTGCCACTGCTATTATTGATCTTAATACACCATTTTTTTCAGGAAAGATTCAAGCTTGTCTCCTTCCGAATCCAATTTGTGATTTAATACTTGGTCGCATACATGGTATTAAAGAGTGTACACCACAGCAAATTGCTGAATGGGAAGAGCGACATATTCAAACTGCAAATGCAGTAGTTACTAGAACGCAAGCTACTAATATGTCGCATGATACACCTATGGAACCTACAGTTCATACCACTTGTGATGATGATGCTCCTATTTCACGGGAGTTGTTTGCAACATTGCAAAAGAATGATGATTCATTAAAAAAATTTTTTCAGTATGTGAACAAAAATAATACCAGCAACAAACTTGCAAAATCTAGACATGATTTTATACTTAAGAATGGGATTTTGGTTAGAGTAATACGAGAAAAGGATTCATCCTTATGTTCTCAGATTATAGTCCCATCCTGTATGAGATCTCGTATATTACGACATGCGCATGACTCGCAATGTGCGGGCCATATGGGTTTTTCGCGTACCAAATCCAGAGTGCTTTCGGCATTCTACTGGCCAGGCGTCCATAAGGACATCACTCTCTATTGTCGGTCCTGTTTGATATGTCAAGAAGTTAAGGTACGGGGTCCATTTCATGCGGCTCCTATTCAAGCTGCGGACATCCCGATTAGACCATTTGATAAAATGGCTATAGACATTATTGGTCCTATGCTACCATCTGCTAGAGGGCATACGCATATTCTTACGTGCATTGATATGTGCACTCGCTGGCCTGAAGCCATCCCTCTCAAGAACACTTCATCTGCCAGTGTAGCAGAGGCATTGATGTTAATCTTCTCACGCATTGGTTTTCCACGGAAAATCTTGTCGGATCATGGGGTTCAGTTCATTTCTGAATCCATGTCTCAAGTTATGAAGACATTAGGTATAGACAGATCTCTAAGTTCTATTTATCATCCGATGTCAAATGGGTTAATTGAGCGTCTAAATAGGACACTCAAGCAGTTGTTGGGTAAGATGACCCAAGACCACCCACAGGACTGGGATCGGGTCCTACCCGCTTGTCTCTTTGCGTATCGCAAAGTACAAAATCAAGCAACGGGGTTTTCTCCATTTCAACTTGTTTTCGGCATGCAACCACGCGGTCCGATGTCGTTAATCCACGACTTATTGGTTGACGAGAATATTGAAGAGGAAACTCAATCATCTTATGAGTATGTGATCTCTCTGAGAAAGAGAATCATAGATGCTTGTAGATTGGCTACTGCATCATCCGAACAAGCCAAAGAAAAAGCTCGTCTATTTGCAAACAAATATAGACGTCTTCGCCAGCTCATACCTGGTGATGAAGCTTTTGTATTACTCCCTGCGCATAATAATCGTCTTTTAATTACCTGGAGAGGTCCTTTCCGGATCATCTCAAGAATATCCGATGTCGACTACATCGTTGATGTTAATGGTAAACATAAAACCTTCCACATTAATATGTTGAAGGAATATTACTCACGTCCTGATTATCTACAATCAGTGTTCCAAGCAACTGACGATCCTACACCTCCTATTCAACACTATTCTAGTTTGTCAGTCATCCAAGAAGAGGAATCTTCTTTCCATGATGTACAACTACCAATACCAGTTGTACCACTCCATTCCACTGAGAAATGGAATGATGTTACTATCTCATCTACTCTTACTGATGATCAACGTCAGCAAGTCTCTAATATTCTACACACGTATGCGGATGTCCTCACTGACATCCCAGGTCATACGTCAGTCATCCAACATGACATTATACTGACTGACGATACACCTATTCGAGTTCGTCCATATCCTATTCCTTTACACTTTCGTGATAAGGTTGATAAGGAATTGGATGAGATGCTTCAATTAAATATAATTGAACCATCTTCATCACCATATTCTTCTTCTATGGTAATCATTAGGAAGAAGGACAACAATATACGTCTTTGCGTAGATTACAGGAAATTAAACAAAGTTACAAAATTCGATGCGGAACCATTACCTCTTTTAGACGACTTATTAGAGAAATTATCTCATGCCACATTCTTTTCGAAATTTGACCTTTCAAAGGGTTATTGGCAAGTGCCATTAACCCCTAAAGCAAAGCCATTCACCGCTTTCTCGACGCCACGGGGTCTTTTTCAATGGAATTTTATGCCATTCGGTCTAATGAATGCGCCAGCTACCTTTGTACGCATGATGCGCCGCATATTGTCTCATCGTCCCGATGTCATTACTTATATAGATGACATCTGTCTTTTCAGTGACTCTTGGGATGAACATATTCAGGGTTTAAAATCTTTACTTTCTACCTTACGTGATTATAACTTAACAGCAAAACCTTCAAAGGCTTTTGTCGGTTTTCATGACATCTCATTTCTTGGTCACCGTATAGGTCGCGGTTTAATGTATACAGAAGACAGTAACGTCTCTAAAATTTTAAACATCTCAGCACCTAAGACAAAAAAACAAGTGAGGTCGCTCTTAGGACTAATACAGTTCTATTCTAAATTCATCCCTCATTTGTCTACTATAACTGCACCTCTTTCTTCGTTACTAAAAAAAGGTACAACTAATGTAATAAAGTGGTCGCAGGATCATCAAACGGCTTTAGATTATATAAAACAATTTTTTTTCAAATAAGCCTTTTTTAAGGTTGCCTAACAAAGATCTCACCTTTGTTCTTCGCAGTGATGCTTCTTCCTACGCTATCGCGGCAGTTTTGATGCAGGAATACGGAGGCACCTTATTTCCGGTTATGTACGTATCCAGAAAGCTTACGACGAGCGAGATGAAGTATTCCGTTCTAGATAAAGAGCTCCTCGCTCTTGTCTGGTCAATCACAAAACTGGATCGTTATCTCCTCGGATCACACTTTGTGGTGGAATCCGACCAGAAAGCTCTTACAGCACTGAACACAGGGAACGTGAAGTCATCAAAGTCAGCGCGTTACGCTATTGCGCTTCAACCGTTCCATTTTGAGATACGAGCTATTCCTGGAGTACAGAATGTGTTTGCAGACTGTCTTTCAAGATGCCCTAGTGAACATGTCGAAATTAAACCACTTCTAGATGGTGAAACGTCCTCACAGAAACATGAATAACTTTGTACATGGTCACTGATTATACATCTGTGGAGACTATGTGTAGTTCTGCAGTATTCGTATATATATATATAACTTTCAGAATATACTTACGTATGGATTATAACATTATTTCTTGTGAAGTAACGTTTTGTTAGAACGGGAACAGTGATATTAAAGTAACAATTTTTTTAGTATGGAAACATTGGTAAGAGTGACAAATAGACATTCACTATTGTTATGGAACAGATTACACTACATATCGTGTTCGTAAGCGTATTTCAGACATGGTACATTGAGAACATATTCTTGTCGATTTAACTAGTTCTAAAAGAATATTAACAATGAGTTAAATTGAAATCACTTAGAATAAATTAGTAATTAGTTATTTGTTCATAAATTAAGTACTACTAATTATTATAATTCAATTTAATCAATTTGATTGATTATAAATCACACATCTACTAACTTTATTAGTGTCTCGCAATACGTGTATTCACGTATCCCACTACATGATATCTCACTTTTAGATAACTAGTCAAACTTACTAGTGTTAGGAAATAGTAAGTGCGTTGCTTCTTAAAGTGTTTAATTATGCTTTGTTTCATTTTGCATGTTGTATTTTAAAATTTTCTGTTTTATTGATTCTTTTATCATTGATCATCATCAGTGTTGCTGTTCATTTTCATTTTTGAAATCATATGTTTCAAATTTCTTTTTAAAAAAATTTGGTTGAATTTTATTATCATCTTTTTTTTTTATGGTTTATTTCATTTTCATTTTCAACTTGTTTTTACTTCGAATATTACCACATCGTTCCAAAGTAGGTCGATGGTGGATGTGTGCTTTAATGCATACTATCATTTAGTTATATTGTTTTCATTTAATATTCTTTTCTTAATATGATATAATTTTATGCATGTCATAAATCTTGTTGTAGTTTTGACTCACCTCTCTCGAGTAATTAGTTCGAAAAAAATTAATAGAATTAATTTTTTTAAGGGGAGGTGATAAGGGAGCTGTTACGTACATTTATTACCTACGGGGGTAGTCTTCGGTCCTGCCAAATGTACGCACCAGTTTTATATAGTTATATTATTTGTGCGTTCGATTGATTCACGCACTGACGTGCACAATGCAGGGTGAGTTGCTTTGGACGCACGTGTAACCTAGTTGAGTAGTTTCTGACGTCATGAATGGGGCAGCTCGGACCATATTTATGTCCGCTGTGTTATCCTTTGATTCTTGGCAAATGTGAAGTAGCCATCAGTTGTATTCGTATCTATTGATCTTCATGGCGAAGTCAATAGTGGAAGTATAAAGTAAGTGTCGCCCCATTTCTTATGGCATGTTTATTTATGTACATTAAAGTATCAGGCCGCTCCTATTAATGGTCTAGCGGGAATTCATCGTAGATGACATTCCTAGAATTGGACACACGGAGTCGATAGCCTTTGAATCTTTTCGTAGAGGGAGAATACCTACAAGAAATCAAGTTAATGAATTTATATGCTTCACATGTTTAATATGCTGTTACTACAATGCCAGAAGCGTGGCATAGAATGGGAGAGGTTAGTCAACTGGAATCTCTAACCTGTTCGTATTATCATGTATGACTTTGTCTGAAAACTATATACTATATATAACGGGATGTATGGAGAAAGTCTGGGATTTTGAAGTATGATATGGAAGAATTTTATCCTGGAGTATGAATACGTTACCATGATGTACGTCCTTGAAGGAAGGTCAATGGACTTGAATGAGCGGAATAGTATATGGTAACAGTTTTGTGATCCTCAGTCACTTGAGTCAGAGGACTTTATTAGTAGAGAATCTTCAGGAACTTTAAAAGTAATTATCAACATGTTGACGTATGATTTCTGCGCCTGTGACGATGTTAGTCTTGTCCACTCCGTATGTGCTGTGTTGAATAAAATCTATGTACAGTTACCACCGACTTCTGTACTGCCAGTACTTGCCCAGTTCACCCAGTTCAATACTACTTGTTGAAGTTCGTTTGAAGAATATTGTTGACATTCGTTCATTTTAACCATTCGCGTTTTAAGCTACCTCATCACCGGTATAAACTGAACTCAACGATAAAACGGAGTCAACAATAACTTAGAGTGAGATCGTAGGGTGGTAACAAGAAAGGTACTCTGTAACACAGTTGTCCATTGTTTACCTCAGAGACCTTCACAGTTGATCTCACTCAAGTACAACTATATGCACACCATTCTTCTTAACATCTAAACCCACCACAATATATATATATATATATATATATATATATATATATATATATATATATATATATATATATATATATATATATATATATATATATATATATATATATATATATTTGTAAATCATATGTAAACTTACAAATCCATTGCATTCCATATTCCAACATCCACCCTTCATCACAACAGTAGATAGCGTATAGTCTTAATAAATAAGGAAATTGTATTTTAACGACTTGTCAATTTTATAATTGTTAAGTAAAATCTGTTTCCTTGTTTTAATATCACAGTTAGTTACACAGCGGGGGTGGCATTTTATGACTGTCTCCTCTCTACTAATATTTCGAGATCAGATCATTCACAGCCGTAACTAATTTGTGATACCAGTAGTTCTCTCACACACTGGGACTTCACCATTTTCTGCAGAAATTCTACTTCTGTATTGTCAGTACTATACTGATCCTAGAGCCAATAAAAACCTCACGCTACACTGGAGGCTCGTTCCTGGGATATTTCTATATACCTTGAGCCATACTTAGTGTGTTCATCTATCTACTAACTCTATCTTGTGCCACCCACAGATAACAAAAGAAACAAATTTTTGAAAAAATTCAAAAATAGGATTTTTTATTGTTTTCTTAAGAGAAGTACCATTTAGTACTCAGTAAATAGTTGATGCTCACAAAGTTGCACGGAAATTATTTGTTCAATTAAATTAATTAAGTTTAAGTACATAATTTGGATATAGTAAAATTACACACCCTCTCTAAGTAACGTCATGGCTGACCTAGTGAAGTTCAGAACTGCGGTCATGCAGATGGGTAAGGAATTAAGTATGACAGGTGATGCTCTTATTCAGTATGTCACAACAGAAGTGGAAAAACACATGGATAGAGAGGAAAGGAAATTGCAAGTAGAAGCTGAAAGAGAAGCCAAAAGACTGGGAGCTGAGAGAGAAAGCAAAAGACTAGATGCTGAGAGAGACACCAAAAGATTAGAAGTTGAAGAAGGGAAATTAGCAGCTGAAGCGAAGAAATTGGAGGCTGAAAATGAGGCAAAGAAAACTGACGCTGAGGAAAGGAAATTACAAGCAGAGAGAGACCATCAGTTGAGATTAAAAGAGTATGAAATTCAGGCAACAACTGGCAATAATGGTGGTAGCTCACTTCACTCTGAGAGTAGCTCCAGCCAGAGCACCTCAAGTGGGGCCATGAATTTTCATCTGGACACATTTGTTGAGAAAGAAGACGCCATTGAGTCGTACCTGGGTAGATACGAAAGACTTGCCACTACCTATGGCTTAGTGAAAGAAAAGTGTAGTCGTAAACTATCTCAGGGATTGAGAGGTGTGGCCTATGATGTATATTTGAAGCTCTCAAGAGATGACCAAGAAGATTATGAAATCCTGAAGCAGGCACTGCTTGTGGGATATGAAAAGAACTCAGAATCACATAGAAAGAAATTCCGAACAGCTAAACTTCTTCCAGGAGAAAACTATCACCAATTCTCTGCTAGATTGGAAACTTATTTGGCAAAATGGAGTAGTTTAAGAAAGTGTCAGGATCTGAAAGAAATGATAATGATGGAGCAATTGAAAGAGTCCATGCCTCAAGAAATGAGGAAGTTTATCATGGAACAAGGAGCAGAGAGATTGGAAGATATTGTAACTGTTGCTGAGAGATATCAAGCAGCTCAGGCAGAATTATTAGGAAATAAGAAGAAGCAGGGTGAAAACTTCAAATCATCACAAAACTATACCAAATATGAACAAAAGGACCATACCACAAGGAACAAACAAAGATTTGACCAAAAGGACAAAAACCCTCTAAGACCGGATAAGACACCTTACCGGAAGGAAGGAAAGTGGTGTAAAACTTGTCTAATGAGTAACCACAATACTGCGAAATGCAGAAGGAAGAATCCTCCTCATCATGCTGCATGTCTTACAACAGGGAAGCCGGGAAGGAAGGAACTGGCAGTAACTCAGAAGGACTTCCATCATCCCCCTGTCTGTGAGGAAGTGACCGTGAATGGCACTCAAGTACTGTGTTTATATGACACAGGATTGGACTTTGATTCAGTTGTGTGCTCTTCTCTAGTGAGTCCTGACCAGATAACCACAGAAACAGTGGAAATCAGAGGACCGATCAAGGGAGCAAGAACCATTACATTACCCATAGCCCGAATCAACATAAGATCTCGCTATGTGGAAGGAGAAATCAAAGCAGCAGTGATGGACGACCCTATTTACCCTTTGATTCTGGGGTGTAGGTATGTGTTCCTTGGAGAACCTATAAAACCTGTAGTTATGGCAACAGTTCAGACCAGGGAAAGCTCCAGGAAAATGGAGGAAAATCCTATCAATACTCATCCAGAAGAGATGAAAAAGGCTCAAACAGCAGACAGCACATTGAAGACTTGTTTTAGCAAATTGCCTAAAGCACATAACCCTCCAGAGAAAGGAGACTTTTATATGAAGAATGGCCTACTCTACAGAAAAGCTGGAACAGGACCTAAAGGGCATGGACAGCTAGTAGTGCCAAAATCTTACAGGGAGAAGGTTATGACGCTAGGACATACTATTTCCTTCAGTGGACATATGGGAATAGGAGCTCCTGGACAAAGGATAACCTGTCACTACTTTTGGCCAGGAATCACAGAGGACATAAAGAGATATGTAAGATCCTGTCCAGAATGCCAAAGAGTAGCTCCTAAGCATAGGACTGCACCAGCAACACTGGGTGAAATGCCCATTATGGGAACCCCTTTTGAACGTGCCTATATTTTTATCCCTACGTGTTATTTTACCCGTTATCTTTATAATTGGAGATATTTTAACGTTGTATCACTGTATTTTCACCACACATCTCCCCACCTGAGAACATGCACTAATGCAAGTTCCAAAACCAGTGATACACATAGATAAAATTAACTCCTCCCGCCTACTACTATTCTAATTTTGATCACAGGGGTGCCTACTGAGGAAATCTGCACCGACATTCAGTGACCCCGGGATATATTCAATATTAATGTCGTGAAACATTCTAAATCCACATATATAAATTAAAAGGTAAATGTAAAGCCTAACACATTAATTCAATAAAAGGAAAGAAGAATGGTAAAGAACAGTGCTGTCAACATGACTGTACTCGAGATCCCGCTTTTTCTGCTTCGTCTGCATATTCTCACGCTTTCACGTTTACTAGTAAAGCCTACAGCAGCATACACGCGTTTCAACAAAACAATAAAACGTGTACTGTATTTCTAAGAAAACCTTGAGATACGCAAGCTGCTTAATGACCTAGATTAATACTAACATTAATTTCATTTTATACACTGCGTAATGAAAAGACAGATGAACTTAGGGTAGAGAGAGAGAGGGCTGAACGGAGGAACGTATGCAACACTAACACGCGTCTCGCGATATAAAATTAATGCCACCCCCAAGCGTAAGGCATGAAGCACTAACTTTTTTTTCAAAATAGACAGTGATAAAAAACACTACCAATACGAGGGTTAGGTTTAAAAACCTGTTTAATGCTTATTGGTAAACATGACATTATACTGTTTTATGTCTGAAAGCATGACAGTACCGAGACACCACATCGTATCGAAGTGAACGGGAGGTAGAAGAAAATGCATATTTTGAACGCAGCCACTTAGCTCCATTAAATTTATATATTTGGGTTCCTTAGGACTTGCTGACAAAGAATATGTTAAGTGTTACGCCAATAGTCTAGGAATTAACAAGGTATAGCCAAAAGAAAATAGTGAGGATGTCTGACAGCACCAAATCATAATCGCACAGTGGCATGTTTTGAAACCACCATTTTATGGGAAATAGGCCACCATGTTAAATCCGATTTGATTGGAGGGAATGATATGTAAGGCTAAACATGATTAGTCGGATTGCAAATACTATTTTGGTTGTTAGGGGAAACGTAGGAAGGGTAATTTTTTTCAAAAGCTTTGTAAACATGGCCTTATTGGCTAGACCAGTTGATATAGTCAAGTAGGAGCGTCTGTTCAGTGCCACATTTTAAAATAAACTTACTAAGAAACAGTGCGTTGAGATCCAGCTCCTATTTTTCTAAATAAAAGCCTGGGACAGAGGCAGATCGGAATTTGTGCCATAATTCATCGCCAGTCAACGTATTTGTTTATTATTTCCATGAATTGTTGTAAGATTGACATATTTGATATCTTTTGATGAAAA
The DNA here is from genome assembly GCA_024509875.1 of Oreohelix idahoensis. Lineage (NCBI taxonomy): Eukaryota > Metazoa > Mollusca > Gastropoda > Stylommatophora > Oreohelicidae > Oreohelix > Oreohelix idahoensis. The sequence continues at coordinate 578,975 of JAMPIV010018672.1, read as the reverse complement.
TTGAATGTGAATTGATAATTTATGTCTGTATATGTGTGTGGTTCAGTAGCAAACATGAGGCAAAGCCTAGATATTGCTCCAACCTGAACAGCAAAACTTGTCGGAGAGAAGTATATCTGCATGGGATCGCCAAATAGTACACTGACACCTATCTTATTGACTAGAAGGAACTAATGCTGGAATTGCAGAGGCGTAGTAACCATTAAGGAGAAGAATACTGGTGTAAATTGTTTCACATGAAGCTAGCAGTTGGCCTACCTCTCTGAACTCAGTGTTTGTTATGTATTGTGTTCAGTGTGGAAATAGATTATAAATAAGTTCTGAAGTAGGAGGTACAACCTTCTTGTTTCAGGGACCGTGGTCATAACTTATTGAAGCAGCACCTGGTCTGAGTTTTGCTGAATCCAGAGGCTGGTAGCATACCCCTTGGTCCAGATAGCGACCAGTGAGGTGTCTCAAGAACACGGTGAAGCAAGCGAGCAGAGGAGTCTGATTCCTGCCGCCCTCACAGAAGATAAGATTCTGTGGCCAGAGCAGCTCAATTTTATGTACCCACTCTAAAATTGACATTATATTAAAGAAAGAGGGACAATAAATTGTTTCAAATGACAGGAACTGTGAACTTTTCCCAATACTATTTCCACCATAAGCAAACACTTGAAGTCATGATGACAAACAACAACCTAGCTTGAAAAAGCCAGTATTACCTCATAGTACCACTTCACAACTTACACACATAGGATAATAATAATAAAATATGTCAATACAAAGATCATAACTATAAATTGCGTACATATAACTTGTAATTACATTTGATTGTGATTCCTGGTTCACTGTGTAGTTGAATCAGGATATCTATTGTTGAAAGGAATTAATACATATATTTTTAAACTTTAACACTTGACTCATTTAAGATAGTCTTATAGAGTGTTATATGTGTGTGAGAGTCACTGTGTTGTAAAGTGTTGTGGAATAAATTAAATTGTTTATCTGTCTGTTGTTGTTGGGACTTACACTTCATCATTTTCATAACCCTAAACATTCAACGTAGTCATCACAATATTCCAGAATAATTCTGACTGAGGTATAAATGTGGTAGCAAGTAAGGTCATCTGTAATACACCACACTTATTAGATACAGATACCTTCACAGCTGATCTCAGTCAGTACACTAAGTCCCCTATAAATATTTATAACATCCCACTTTACCACAATTAAACTGATAAGGTTGCAACAATAAAGACCATCTTAACAATCTTGCATTTTCATGCTTGGCCTGAGATAAGAACACAAGTGGCTGGTGATCTGTCTGGACCACAAAAGTCCTACCATACAGATAGATTTGGAACTTTTTTATTGCCCAGATTAACGCTAAACATTCTTTTTCGCTTGTGGAATATCCTTGTTCCGCTTTATTCAACTTGCGGCTTGCATAAGCGACTGGGTTCAGTTCCCCATTGGGTGAAGAGGACCTTTGCAACAGAGCCGCCCCCAGGCCTACATTGCTTGCATCTGTTCTCACCACAAAGTCCTGAGTCAAATCAGGCAATTTGAGAATAGGCTTGCTAGTGAGTTTTTCCTTTAACTCTTGAAATGCCAATTCACATTGCGCTGACCAAACAATTTTATCTGGATTTCCCTTGCGAGTCAGATCAGTCAGAGGAGCACATATAGAGTTAAAATTTTTGATATTTTTGGTAAAACCCACATAACGACACGAATGATCGCACGTCTTTTTTTGTTTGTGGTCTAGGTGCTCTCTGCAGTTTTTCCAAGTTCTTGGGGTCAGGGGTCATGTTACCCTGATATACAGTATGTCCCAAGAATTCCAACTCTTTGCATCCATACAACATTTTGTTGGTCTAGCAGTTAAGTTCGCTTCTCTGAGCCTATCAAATAACATATTCAGAGAGTTAATGTGTTCTTCAAATGTTTCTGTGGCGACAAGAATATCATCCATGAAATTCGTGATACATGGATTATTCAGGGGATCCAACAATTTGCGCATCATCCTAGAAAATACACTCGGAGCATTTTTCAATCCGAATGGTAGCATGTTGAATTCATAATGTCCTTCCGAGGTGCTAAAAGCTAAATAAGGTATAACTTCAGGCTTCACTGGAATCTGGTAATAGCCTTTGCTAAGATCCACCTTCGAAAAGTATTTTGCCTTGTTCAATCTGGCAAATAACTGTTTTGTGTCTGGTAATGGATCCACTTGTCCTTCTGTGACAGCATTCAGTTTCCTGTAATCTATGCACAGTCTATGTTCCCCAGACGGTTTCCTCAACAAAACTACACTGGAGCTAAAAGAAGATTCACTGTGTGAAATAATCCCTTCTTTCAACAAATAATCTATTTCCTCTTTCAATGCCTTCTCCTTCGCGAACGGAACAGAATAGGCTCTCATACAGATTGGGTTTGAGTCTACCAGCTTCATGTCATACTGTAGCAAATTTGTATGTCCTGGTTTATCTGTTAATACATCTGTATGTTCCTCCAGAACCTGTTGAACTCTCTCCCTCTGATTTTTAGTCAGGTGCTTACTGACTTTTACTTGTGCGGCTGTCTCACAGGGATGTAATGGGTATTCATGTGAGGTGAGTGGTTCTTTTTTCATTTTAGTTGCGATAGCCAAGGTCAGTAAGGGGGTGCTTTCCTGGAGTGTTCTGTCCAGATACTTCTTTAAAAGGTTTACATGATATACCTTCTCCTTCCCCTTTTTGTCAATTTTATAGTTTGTTCTAGACACCTTCTCTAGAACCGTATATGGACCTTGCCATCCAATTTGTAACTTATTCTGGCTGCCGGGTAGTAGAAGAAGCACCTTCTCTCCCACAGCTAATTCTCTGTCCTTTGCTTTCCTATTAAAATACGCTGCATGTTTCTTCCTGGCTTGTCTCAAATTATCATTTGCCAGTTTCCATCCAGCTTTCAGACGAGTGGTCAGCTCGTTCACATATTGATATGATGAGGTAACAGTCTCTTCTGCCCTCTCATCTGTCCAGGTCCTTAATAATTTACATATGGACTTTTAAATGTTCATACTTATTTTGCATGGCACCCGTAAGGTCCTTTCCATTAGAAGCATTATAGTGAGGACTTTTCTTCCTAGAATCATCACTCACAAATCGACCACTACCAATTTTTTTCTTGGGTTTGTTTCCCCACTTTAGATTACTTATGAGAGATCTTCGCTCTCTTTTAGGTTCCTCCAGTTTATATAAGGCTCTTTGTACTCGTCGCATAGTGGCCATGTTAATCCATTCAAGTGAAGACTTGGTGTGAAAAGGGGCTCCCATTCCACTTTGTCTACTTTATGATAAGTATTTTTTCTTCTAGGCCTAAGTTTGCCCCGTGGCGTTTCTAGGTCCGGCACATGTTTTCCCTTTGTGGGTGTTCCCTCATGAAATACGCCACATGCTTCTACAAAGTTCTCAATATCGACATTTACGTCGGGCCAATAGTATTTTCGAGCCACCTTTTGGCAGATGGTACCTATTTTCTCATGGTCACCATCTTTTCCAACATGTAAGCTCCTTATTAAATTTGCCCTATATACCTTGGGAAGAACCAACTGTCCGTGACCAGTGGATCTAGTTCATGTCTTCCTGTATAGCAATTTGTCCTTCATAAAGTACTCTCCCTTGCTTGGAGGTCTGTGACATTTTGGGCAATTTTTTAAAACATGGCTTGAGTGTCCTATCCTCAGCCTGCGCCTTCCTCATCTCTTCTGGATGAGCATTTATAGGTTCACCTTCTTCCTCCTTTTTCTGTGACCTGGTCTGCACTGTCGCCATGATCACAGGTCTCTCGGGATTCCCCAAGAAGACGTATCTACACCCCAATATCAGAGGGTAGATTGGTTCATCTATCACTGCTGCTCTGATTTCTCCTTCCACATAGCAAGTTTTCACCGTTATCCTTGCGATGGGAAGTGTCATGAGTGGTATGTCCTTAGTCGCCCCTTGTATTTCCACTGTTTCTGTGGTATACTGACGTGGGTCCACTAGGCTAGACTTCACAACTGAATCATAATCCAAACCTGTATCATATAGGCACCTGATGGTGACCCCATTACAAATAACATCCTCACAAACTGGGGGGTGATAAGGTTCCTGCTGTCCATTAGGATTAACCTTTAATCTTTGGTTCCCCGATTTCATTGCAGCAATGTTTGAAGGTTTCCTTTTACAAAATTCGGTGTTATGGTTGTCTTTCTTACACCATTTGCACCATCTCTTTCCTTGGTTAAACGGTTTTCTTTCATTATATTTTTGGTCATTGAACTGTGAGTTTCTATCACGATAATCATTTCGTGGCCTATCAAAGTTTGTCCTGCCTTTATTACCTTGTTCTCTGTATCAAATTTACTAAATTGCTGTGGAGCTTTAAAATTTTCTATGTGCTTCTTTTTAGTGCCACTTACCTCTGCCTGGGCTGCCTGATACCTCTCAGCGACATTTAAAACCTCCCCCAACCTCTCTGCACCTTGTTCCATGAGAAATTTTCTCAGGTCTGGAGCCATGGACTCTCTTAATTGCTCTATCATGATCATCTCTTTGAGATCTTGGGTCTTCCCCAGAGCAGTCCATTTCTCCAAATAGGTTTCCAGTCTGGCAGAGAATTGGTGGTATGTCTCCCCAGACAACAGTTTGGCATTTCTAAACTTCTTACGATAAAATTCACCATTCTTTTCATATCTCAATAATAAAGCCTGCTTTAGCATGTCATAATTGTCTTGGTCGTCTCTATTCATCTTAGCAAAAACTTCATAAGAAGTACCTCTAAGCCCTTGGGATAACTTAAGACTCCACCTCTCTCTTTCCAACCCATACGTAGTAGCTAATAGTTCGAATCTACTGAGATACCCCTCGATGTCATCGTCTTTCTCAACAAAATGGTCTAAATGAAACTCCATAGCTGAGGTTGAGGCTCCCTGACTAGGCGTGGCATCTGAGGGAAAGGGGCTGGCACCATTTTCAGGAGCATGGCCTTGTCATTCCAGCTCCCTTAGTCGTAACTCGTGCTCCCTTTGCAATCTTCTATCTTCTGCCTCAGCAGCCTGTCTCTTTTCTTCTGCTTCCCTTTGCTGTCGTTTTTCTTCTAATTGGAGCCTTTTAATCTCCCTATCTGCCTCCAATGCCTTAGCCTCTTTGTCAGCCTCAATCTGCATCCTCTTACCCCGGACAAGACCCCAATATTTGTAGTGGTTTTTGATGTTATTGTATGGTTGTTATGTTACCAAGTGTACTGGATGAGGTCAGCTGTGAAGGCTCCTGAGATAAAAGTTTATGTGAGTTACAGAAGGCCTTTCTGCTACCACTTACGACCTCAAACAGACCTATTCTACTATAATGAATGTTAGCTACGTTAAAAGTCTAGGGTACTGAAATGTAATGTGTAGGTAATAAAATACACAGACACACACATGTAAATAATAAGTCTAATAATAATAATACTAAACTCTATGATAAACTGAACTAACACTGGCTTTTAGAGTTTAAGTTTGAAAATTTTTTTAATTTATTAGTCCTGAACCAATTGTTTCTTTTGGTCAGAACATATGAAACAATATGTATTTATCAATAAAGTGCATATATATATTGCATAATCAAATGAAATTTTTGTACATAGGTATATTATTACATGGGTTAATATTAATAATATCTACAATGTCTTGGGAAAAACTAGCACTGGATGTTTAGTTGGGGTGGCGTCATCATGCCCAATCTATGGTTACAAAGTTCATTGTCCTTGACATATGGACTGATATTAGTGTTTATATAACAAGATTTTATTTCTTTAATGATGGTGGATACAGTTGATGAATCTACAGCAGGCCAGGTTTGCACTTAACTGGCCTGTGACGATGTAGTACAGAATTCTTGTGGCCCACTCCTCTCAGTAGCTGGAGTAAAATGTTAAGCTGCACAGGCATCCACTCTTGTACTTCTACAAAAGCATCTGGCACAAGCGTAGTGCCAGACCAGAAACTCTGAAACCAAAATTTGTGCCATGTGTCAACACTCTGTTTACTGCGCCACTCTTACACACAACACAGCAAAACAACATTACACAGATTGGGTCAGATCTCTCTGACCAACTTAGCACATCTCACCCAGTTGTTATCAAATAGTACCAGTTTCCCAAGACTACATTGCATCCGAAATATGTTCAATAGTTTCCTCTTCCATCCAATAAGGTGGGTGATATGTTCCCACTGATCTCAAATGTAGATCTGTCTTCCATAGTCTTAGATATGTTTTCATATATTATTTGTTTGTCTCTAGGCCCTGGACTGCTGCTGTGGACCTAGAGTAAGCACTCACTTGTCGTAATCATTTTTCATGATATGGCAGTATCAATCACTCAAAATATTAAAATAAACAAGATAAATGCTTTTTCCGTTACCACAATTCAGAATTGAGAACACAGTTACGTAGTACTAGCAAAACTCAGCTGAGCTGCTGGCTAGATTAGGGCGTCCCACTGATTTTTATTTAATAGTTCCTAGGAAATCACCTCTAGCAGTAACGAACTGTGTCAATGGACAGTCTTCTATAAAATGGCACAAGCGTGCGTCTCTCTGTCAATAATATAAAAACTTCTGTCCAATCAACGGACTTCCCCTCTAACTTTTCAAATATTCAAAATATAAATGTCCAATTTCAGTCCAGTCTCAGTCTAGTGTGTAGTATTTTTCTGTCGGTCTGTCCGTCTCAACTTGGCTTTTCCCAAAATTACCCTTGTTTTTGGACGAAACTACAAGAAAAAAACTACACAAATTTTTGTCTCCCCCTACTTCTAAGATCCTATGCTGTTATTTTTAGCTACTATCCTCCGACTTTGCCCCTAGTTCATCTGCAGTTTGATTTTTGCATTTTTAGGCTCAAGGACGCCAAAATGTAACTTTAGTGAAAATTTGCACAAAAAACTGTTCGCTAGTCTGTATTGAACAATACAGTCTTTCGGCAATATCTTCCGTGTTATCTGCCCGTCTGTGTAATTAAAAGTATATTATTTCTCTGCTCAAGATGGGCTATCAAACTAGCTAGGTTTTATTTTCATAGCTTTATTATTAAAGAAAACCCTACTTTTCTCAAGGTTAGTTTTGAAATTTGTTTTTGAATCTTCGGGTATGGCATTTGCCGCTATATTCAAATTAAAACGACCAATTACGGTAAAACATCTAAGATACGTCTGTTTCAAATAAGAGCTAAGGTCGCTTTTTGTCCATTTCCTTACATTGTGTCAACTAGTGGCGTAATTTTTCCTTTAAACTACAAATTGCGTCTTTTTGCCTTTTTAGATTCAAACACGTGTTCAGACCGTCATAATTTTTTTCTTTTATCTCCGTTTCTACCCCGTCTAAAAGGATATGTCGTTTAGTTTGCATGTTCCAACTAGTTAGTTTCAATGGCGCTAGATAGCGCTGGCGTAGGTGAAGAAGCCTCGGCATATCTTGCCTATATTTTTATCCCTACGTGTTATTTTACCCGTTATCTTTATAATTGGAGATATTTTAACGTTGTATCACTGTATTTTCACCACACCGCGTTGTTGAAAAAAGACGCGGCAAAGAAAATAATGTGGTCCCATGCATGTGATGATTCTTTAAACATGATTAAGAATTCCTTCTCGAAATCGCCTATATTACGTTTGCCTGATATTCGTATACCTTTCACCCTCAGGGTAGACGCCAGCGATGTCGGAATAGAAGGAACACAAATGCAAAAGTTTCAAGACCAGTTGCATCCTATCATGTACGTCAGTAGAAAGCTGACCACCACAGAACAAAAGTATCCTATCGTTGAACGAGAACTCCTTGCCATCATGTTTTCCGTCAAGAAACTACAACGCTACCTTTTATGAGCTCATTTTACGCTGGAGACCGATCAACGAGCTTTGGGTTATCTACAGACTGCTCGTTTTACTAACCCGAAAGCAGCTAGAGCCAGTCTGGCTTTGCAACCCTATGATTACTCCATCAAAGCTATAAAGGGAAATCTTAACGTGGTTGCCGACGTCTTGTCCAGATGTAACTAAGACACTCCGTCTTCCATATAATCCCCATGGGCAAGTTATCAACTTACTGCTGAGTGATCCTGGCTACATTCATATCGCCTACGCTCAGAACATTTCGAATCAATAACAGTGTATTGAAATCATATTACATAATGTACTTTGTTCACGGTGATGCTACAACAATGCCACCCGCACAGACACATGATGCTGCTGATGAAAAAATCACTTCAAGGCATGTGATATATCCTTTTTCTCAGGACAATGCATAGATACAGCATACATCTACCTGTATATTAACAGTTCAACGCCAGATTGTCAGCAAAAGAATTTCGACACATATTTCCAGAAAGTCAATTCCAGACAGTTTTCGAATTAACACCCAGTGACTTTCAAATAACGTTGTATAGTTTCATCAAGGGGAGATAACAAATTAATTTTTAATTTTAATTTTAATTTTAATTCTTCGCCGTGTGTTTAAAATTATCACGTTAAAATTTAAACCCATGACCTATCTTCCAAATATGGCATGATTACTTTCTTTGCTATTACACAGACTTGCCAACACATCTGTGATCTCATCCCTAATGATTACCTTGCTCATATTGTCTCTTCAGGCATGTTTTATCAGTAATAAAGACGCCGATAATGTCTGGACAAAAATGATAAAGTGATTATCGCGCTTACTCAAATCTTCTGCGACCCAGATAATCCCTGGCGTACGCGGACCACAGCCGGCTCCCTCAGACAAATAATATGGCTTCCTTTGTAGCCTCCCGCCGAGGTGTCATGGCGCAGTGACCAACCGCGAAACACAGGTGATTAGTCGCCTGCTCTGTGTGGGTCGGAAATGAGTTACGTCAAACTCAACTATTACTTTCACGTTTATATTCTGCATTCAAGCTGGCGCGACCACTTAAGCGATTACAATTAATCCTCAAGATAGTCAATTACCCATGAAATAACACTATTGCAGTGTGAGAAAGGGTATATAAATTTAGGGAGTGTCAATAGCACAAATTCATGTGTGAAAAATGAAGAAAATAAATGGATAATGTGCGAAAGAAAGAAAAAATGTAAAAGGACACCCACAAATATTGTTACATATATATGTAATTAGCGGTCAGAATTTACTTTTTATTTCACCTGTCATTTGAATTTTAACCTGTTCTGTCCTTACTGAAATAAGTAGTATATTTCTGAGAGGAAGAGTGTATGTTTGCCATTTGAAGTTTGTTGCGAAGGTGGCGGGAAGGAGCGATTTGATACATAGACATATCTGCTCCTCTCCTCAAGGTCATATTTCACTCTCTATTCACATTCGTGTCTCCATTTCTATCTACAATTAGTATCTCACTCAATCTTGTCTGACCTCAGAAGTTTCTGGGTCCCTTTGATTGTCACATGAAGGTTGTGGACACCTTTGATTGTCAGATGAAGGATATGGATCCCTTTGATTGTCAGATGAAGTTTCTGGGTCCCTTTGATTGTCACATGAAGGTTGTGGACACATTTGATTGTCAGATGAAGTTTCTTTGTCCCTTTGATTGTCACATGAAGGTTGTGGACACCTTTGATTGTCAGATGAAGGATATGGATCCCTTTGATTGTCAGATGAAGTTTCTGGGTCCCTTTGATTGTCAGATGAAGGATATGGACACCTTTGATTGTCAGATGAAGGATATGGATCACTTTGATTTTCCAGTGAAGACTATGGGTCTCTTCCTTGAAAAAAATGTCCAGAAAAACATAATAAAAAATCCTTTGGGAGTGGAGGGTTATGAAAAAAATATTTTAAATTTTAGGTATGTACACAGACCACTTAGAATCGATTCATGGACCCGAAAGTGACCGTAGATCACATGTTAAGAAATCCTGGACTAAACGAACTTTACTTTCATATAATGTTTAAAAAAAAAAAAAACACACGTAAGAGAGGGATATTGCTCATTTTTTCTCCTTACCATGTAAGGTGATAGGGATGTTTGTTACCTTAGCAGTCACCCGTGTGTTACAGGGGCCCGAAAGGGGAGCAACGTTAGTAACACAGTTCTCTGCCGTACATGTCGTAATTAGCGACTAAGGATGGTTAAGCATGGGGCCGGTTACCACATCTGGTTAATAAATGTTTCTAACCCCCAGAACTTTAACAAACCAAATCAACAGGTCAGTTAAAGAAAATAATTCAGCCATCCAAGACAGAAGACCCTCTGGCACGGAGAAGAGAGCTGGAGATGGACATGGATAAGACCTTGAGGTGATAGAACAGGTCAGAAAGTCTTGACAAAAGTTTATTAAAGGTTTATGTTCCATGGAGAGCTGAAGGGTGATGAACTTAGCAAGAATTTGATGGCGCTCTTTGTTGTTAACTTTTTCTGGTCTGTAGACATACGTGATTTCTTTATACAGTCGCGTGGTAGAGTGGTTGAGTGCTTGCTTCTCAAGGCATAGATTGCTGGTAGCGTCACGCTGCAGTCTACCCAGCTGTAAATGGGTACCTGGCTCTACCCTTGAATTAATGACTGAAAGGACAGAGAGCAAGCGAAACAGCCACCTCCGCTGTGAGACTACCGTAACCTTTTTACATAATTATATATTTAAGCAGAGGCGGCCCTGGGAATTTTTCAAGGGAGTGCAAGCTCTCGTGATGGCACCCCTACCCCGTGCAATACCTTGTGCACTCTTACAAGAGTCAGCTTCACGCTACTGAGGTGGATCACAATGTGATTTTAGCAAATGATGTTTGATACAGACGATCCGGTTAGCATATGGTCTGTGATCAGAATATCATGGAAGTTGCTGAAGACCGTTGAATATTGATTTAATAAAGAATGTTTATAATCTCTGTCCATGATTTGAGTGTTCTGGTTCTCATTCATTAGTAACAATCGTGCTTTAATTATCTGATATGCGAATGCGTGGTAAGTGTAGCCAACAAGTGAATATCTCAATGATTAATTTGATAAGTCCATCTTATTTGAGTCCACGAGGAAAACAGTTTATTTACGTAAGACAAACATACTTGACGACATTAGTTAATATAGTTCATAGTAAGCATACGTGATAAATGAAATACTTGCAAACGTCATATTATGGGTCCATGTCGTACTTGAACAAACTGTCAAACGAACATGATGGCTTTATACTCGCGCTGCTGGGTTTCAGACAACCGGTAGTGAGCGCATGTGTCCTGACGAGACTGAATCAATTACTTAATCATTTATCTCTTCATTAATTACCATGGACTGACCCGTGTCCGTGCTTGACTAAAATATATATATGTGCAGTAACATCATGCACAACCTTGGAAGAGTAAGAAAATATCCGTCTTCACTACTTGACGGTCAATACAACAAGGGTACGGTAACCTAGTCACCGAGCGTGACCATATCGACGCTTACACGTCACGACTTGACCGTGCATTTCGCGTTCATAACCACGTAAAGTATAAAGATCAATTTATATTAATTCCATTGACCCTAATCATGCGCACTGCCAATTTCTAGCAAACGCCATCAATAAAACTACCGTAACAATATTCCCTTCCCGCCGTGGGGAAAAAAAATCTATTAGATAGATTTTTTTACTAACTTACTCAATGATATAAAAAATTTAATAAAAACCCGACATATGGCCTACGATGTTCTTGTCTGGAACAGTGTCGTGGTCATGTCGATAATACATAAGTCATATAACATTATTATATTAAACAAAGGTATGTCAACTGTCGCTAATAATTAGCTATTGAACTATGGAAGACTGTTGTGAGTGAGTAATGAAGTGTTAAGTAGAGAAAATTATTCTAACTAATTAAAATGAAACTAATTTGTGATAGTAAGTATGTAATGTATTAAATAATTAACATCTAATTAAAGAACCTAATAGATAATGTCATAATAAAGACATAAGAAGTAAGGACAAATAAAGTAAAGAAAGAGAAAATAAAATATAAATTAGTTTAGTTATGTGTGTTTATAATGAATTATTAGTGTCGTGTAATTACAACATAATTAACTTAATGATATAATTAAAGAAAATAACATATTAATAAATTTCATGTGAACATATTAACTAAAGCTATCTAATTTATACATAAAATTTATACATATTTAGAGTATTTGCTTGTGTGATTTTTTTCTTTTTCATCATTTCTTTCTTTGACATATTTTTTTCTCTTTTTATTTTTTTCTCATTATTTTTAATCACACTTCAATTTTATTATACTCTTCATTAATTTAATAAATATTAAACTTAATGTCGGATGTGATGATCCATCCGTCGTTATGTCCCTTGTGAATCCGTGGAAATGTCATTAGAAATTTAATACTGTTCATCTAAACTTCGTTCCTGATTGAATATAAACTGGATCGTTTTGAATTAGTCAATTTCTGTAACCAAACGTTATATGTCCAGCTTGGATTCATATCGTATTCAAGACCATATCGTAGTGAGTTAGAAAACGATTGGACACTAACCAAAGTCCAAACGTTAGAATCATACCATCGAAATTTGTTTCTTGCTATAACGAATTTCCTTTTTGAACATTGAATACCTTGAATGATTGATTTCGAATTATCTGTAACGTCTTTCCATATAGGTTCGTATCAATTTTGTAGCAGGAATCAGTTAGAGTTCCAAAGTCGCTCTTGTTTAGCCGTTAATCTTTTAACTTGTAGACAATTCGTCTTCGACTTCCGTTGGGTGTCTGGACAGAGCATCCGCTAGAATGTTTTCTTTTCCGGGTATAGCTTCAATAACAAAGTCATACGGCTGAAGAAGAATCGCAAATCTGGCGAGTTTGGGGCTTTTGTGGTTTGAGCGTCGTAATGAAGCAACCGCCCGTTGGTCTGTTTGAATGGTAAAGGCGCTCCCAACAAGAATTTCTCCAACCTTGTGATTGCCCAAACAACGGCCAGTAACTCCCTGTCAACAGTGGAGTATTTCGTTTCAGGTGATTTCAGTTTTCTTGAAATATACATGGTCGGATGAAGAATATCGTTGTGATATTGCAGTAGGCAAGCTCCGATACCGTAATTACTGGCATCTGTTCGAAGAAAGAATTTTTTGTGAATATCTGGCAACCGTAAAATTGGTGGCCTGGAGAAGATTGTCAAAATGTTATTAAATGTTCTGTCACAATCTGTTGTCCACGTAATTTTATTTGGTTTGTCTTTTTGCAATAGTGAAGACAAGACAGCAGTGATTGAAGACAAATTGGGAACAAATCTGCTATAATACTGGACAAGACCCAGTAGACTTCGAACTTGTTTCTTATTTTGTGGGACTGTTAACTTCAAAATTTTTGATACATTGTGGGGAATGGTTTTGATACATCCAGACCCTATTATATGTCCCAGAAAAGTTATCTCGTGTAAAGCTATTTGCATTTTACTTGGTCTAGCTGTTAAGTTGTTAGATCTTAAAATCTCTAATACTGAAGTTAATCCTAACATGTGTTCATCAAATGAAGGACTAAATAGACAAATATCATCAATATATGTGATAATGTCCGATCTATCCGCCAAAATTTTTCGCATCATGCGAATGAACGTGGCTGGAGCATTCATTAGCCCAAAAGGCATCACATTCCACTGGTAAAGACCTTGTGGAGTCGAGAATGCTGTATAGTATTTGGCTTGTTCTGTTAAGGGAATCTGCCAATATCCCTTGGTTAAATCGATTTTTGTAAAATATGTTGCTGTAGAAAGACGAGTAAGTAGATCGTCAATAAGAGGGTGAGGTTCACTGTCTGCGACAGTCTGTGCATTAAGTTTTCTGTAGTCAACGCAAAGACGTATATTATTGTCTTTTTTTCTAACGATAACTAACGGTGATGAAAACGGTGAGTTACTGTTTTCTATTATTCGTAATGTTAACATCTGATTAAGTTCCTGTGAAGTTTTATCTTGATAGTGAATAGGAACTGAATAAGGACGGAGTTTGATAGGTGTGTCGTCCTTCAGTATAATGTCATGAGAAATGACTGATGTACGACCCGGTATATCAGTCAAGACATCAGAATATGTCTCTAAGATTTTACAAACTGTAGTATGTTCTTGAGATGTTAATGACGAAGAAATAGTGACATCTCTCCATGATTCAGAAGATTGTAATTCAGGTATAGGAAATGACATTTGGATTTCAGGAAATGATGATTCCTCTTCCTGAATCACCGAAAGATTAGAATATTGGCAAGAACCAGTAACTTGATTGCGTAAGTCCTGAAAAATAGATTGTAGATGTTGAGGACGAGTGAAGAACTCTTTCAGCATGTTTATGTGGTAAATTTTTTTCTGACCTTTAATGTCCAGTACGTAGTCGACGTCAGAAATTCTGTCTACAACCTTATATGGACCGTTCCAAGTGATTAACAGTCTATTGTCCTTTTTTGGAAGTAAAACGAAAGCTTCGTCACCAGGAAATAACTGGCGTAATCGTCTATTTTTATTTTGGAACTGTCTAGACTTATCTTTTGCTGCTTCTGAGGAAGCTGTAGCTCTTTGACAAGCATCTATGATTTGTCTACGTAAATTAATAACGTATTCATAAGATGACTGGGTTTCCTGAGTCATCTTAGAGTCGAGTAGTAAGTCTTTGATCAGTCCCATGGGACCTCTTGGTGGAGCACCAAACACTAACTCGAACGGAGAGAAACCGGTTTGTTCATTCGGAACCTCTCTGTACGCAAACAAAACTGCTGGGATAGCCCTGTCCCAGTCTTGAGGGTTATCAACTGTAACTTTATGCAATAATTGTTTAATGGTGCGGTTGAGTCTCTCAACTGCGCCATTACTCATGGGATGGTACACACTACTGAAATTTCTCTCTATCTTAAGAATTCTCATAACCTCTTTCATTGCGTCAGACACAAATTGGGGCCCATGATCCGAAAGTAGTTTACTTGGGAACCCAATTCTAGAAAATATTAAGAACAAAGCATCAGCTATGTCCGATGTGGTTATGTTTTTAAGAGGTATGGCCTCTGGCCATCGTGTACATAAGTCGATACACGTTAATATATATCTGTGACCTCTTGCAGTTGGTAGAAGTGGACCAATAATGTCCATTGCCATTTTATCAAAAGGCCGCACCGATATATCACATGCCTGAATGGGAGCATTATGGAACGCTCCACGAGACTTGACTTCCTGGCAAATTACACAGGAACGTACATACGATGATACGTCTCGTGATAGTCCAGGCCAGAAAAAAGATGACAACACTCGAGACCGTGTGCGAGTGTAGCCCATATGACCCGCGCATTGGGAGTCATGTGCATGCCGTAATATGTATGTTCGTAAAGGAGATGGTACCATAACTTGTTGTTTCAATTTATCCTGGTCCATACAATTTCTAAGTAAGATACCGTTTTTTATAGTGAACCAGTGCTTAACCTTATTGTTGACAGCAATGTCATCATACTTGTTTACCAATGTAAAAAAAATTTTTAAAGAATTATCTTCCCTTTGTTTGAGAGCAAACGTGTCTCTGTCAATTACTGATTTAGGTTCATTGTCAGTACAATCATCCACTTTGATACTTGGAGTATTCTCTTTTATTAATTCCTGAGCCTGAGCTCGTGTTGTTACAGCATTGGCCGTAGCCAAGTTAACTCTTTCCCATTCTGAGATTTCCTCAGGTGTGCAGTCCTTGCTGCCGTGGATACGTCCGATTGTGAGATCAGCAATAGGACTCTGAAGTAAGCATACTTTAACCTGACCTGAAAAAAATGGGGTGTTAATGTCAATTATTGCTGTGGGATAATATTCAATGGTCCCACCAAAAGTTATGCAACGTACAAACTCATTAGTAGCATAGCGAGGATGTACTAGTGATTGCCGGATGCCGATCGTGGTTGAACCGGAGTCTCTTAAAACTGAAATTATGTTTCCATTGAACAGTCCTTTATTAAAAATCAGTGTCCCAGTTCCATCATTTGCAGTGAGACTAATTGCAGGAATAGTCTGTGTAATTCTCATAGGCAATTGGCTGGACTTCTGAAAAATAGAATGGCATTGTGGACAAACATTTGCCACATTATTATCAATAACACAACATGACGAAGATGAATGCGTTGGAATATCACTATTGTGAACAATTGGGGTTGCATTGTTAGTCAATGCTGCCCCTGCAGTATGATCAAATTTATTTTGATTTCTGGAGGTATGACGTTGTCTGTTATGACTACCTGAATGATCATTAGTATTATTATTACCTCTGCCATTAAAACTCTTATTTCTTGGTCTGTAATTGTTATTACCATTATTATGCCACTTGTTATTATTATGGTTGGCATTACCATTAAATGATTTATTCCAATTTGATTTGTTTTGATAACCATTGTTATATCTAAATTGAGGTGACTGGTTTCTAAACTGTTGTCTACCCCGGTTAAAATTCCCATTATTGTAAGAATTGTTTAGTCCTTGATAATCATTGTAATTATTTCTTCTATTTGAGAAATTTCTGTCAAGGCTCTGAGCTCTTGATCTTTCAAAACCATGATATGCCATGTTGGAGGCAACTGGAAGTGGTTCCCTTACTTGTGTATTGGATATGCTACTATTGGGATGAGCAGTGCAGTAATTTAATGCCATTTTTTTCTAGTTCCTCTAAAGTCGAAGGTTTACGTTCCTGTAAGAACGAAAAGAATGGTGAACTTACAGAAGATATGACCTTATCCCTAAGGATTAAATCAACCAACTTGTCATAAGATTTTTCCACACCAGCAAGTTCGACCCACCTGTTGAATGTATTGCGTATATTCGCAACGAACCCTGTAAAGTCTTTATTTGATTCTGGCAGGAGAGTTTTAAATTTAATCCTACATCCCTCCTCGTCCAAATGAAATCGACGCAGTAATAAAGCCTTAATGGCATCATAATCTCCAGCTATTGTTGGATCAACATTTTGAACTGCGCTTGCAGGTGCACCATCTAAAAATTCACTAAGTTTTAGTACCCATGTAGTTTTATCTAATTTATTAACCTCACAAATTTTCTCAAAACGTAAAAGCCAGGCCGATAAATCATCGACATTCAATCTGAATGTCGGTAATTTGAAGTGATAATTGCTTCTAGTTTGGTTAGGTGCAGACATATTTTGGGAATTATCACTATGGCTAACAGTAGCAGTTTGTGCCTGTAATTTCGCTGTTTCCAACTTAAGACGTTGTAATTCCATTTCTTGTTGCCGTACAATTTCATCTTGCTTCCTTTTATTTTCCTCTATTTCTCTTATTCTGTTTTCTTTCTCAATCTCTTCCCTTTCCTGTTTTGCTATCCTTCTTGCTTCTTTTGCCTCAAGTTCTTCTTCTTGACGCTTCAATTCAGCTTTTCTCTCAAGTTCCTCCTGTTTAGCTATGGCTTTCTGTTCTTCTTCTTCGCGCTTCAATTCAGCTCTTCTCTCAAGTTCCTTTGCCTCATATTTCGCAAATTCCGCCACTGCATATGCTTCTAGAACTTCTCCTCGTTTTCCAAAATCTTTGCCAATTTTAACAAAATGGTCTAACGTAAGCATTTTGTAATTTAATAATCTATTTATTTAAGCAACTATCTGTATTAATCAACAATATATATTACCATCAATTACCTATGTGTGCCCAGTGGCCAACGTAGTATTATTAATAGATGAATGTACCAAGTATTATACACTATGCCTATTATATTCAAGGCAAACCCTCACTTTATAAATATTTATCCATATATAATGCTATCATGCCCTAGTCATGATGCATAAAGTGCATAAGCAATCTTAAATTGGACTAATACTGCAAATTGTTGCAATTAATTCATCAAGTCCATTTTTTTAAAATTAATTAAAATATTTATATTGTATTATTTACCTAATTAATTTACACTATTATTATTACATACTCAATTTATAAGTTAATAAATACAAGACAATTAATCAACTAAAAATGTTACAAGACATTAGCACATCACAATTGACAAATGCAAACGAAAAAAATGATTATATTGAAACAAGCAAAAACCGGAAGTACATGCTGAGAGAAAAAAAATCTAGGTTACTACACCTACACGTTAAATGATGACGTCATAGGACTCATAACTGACAAATATTTTACAATTATAAAATAAATGATAGGCAGATGAGAATGAACAGGATAGTTTACGAACAAGTTACGAAATGAATAAAATGAAACTCAATACGGCAAAAATACCACAAATATAACATTACTTTACAACTAAAACATCTAAGGTCGAATACTTCAGGAGCAAACGCAGTATGCTGTCGGCAAATCTCAACAGATGCTTTGCAAATGCAGTTACCCAACTAATCCCTATCAGAACGGTGTTTTAGATCTACTGACCATCTGAAAAGAGGTATTAGCCGATCTAAAAACTCCCAGCCCGCTTATACAAATAACAAATAGACAATCAATGACGAATAAAACATAGAACAATGAATTGCAGATAACATGCCCGAATAAAATGAAGTGGACTACACCTAGTTTTGATGAACCGACAAAGGTTTCAATATTCACTTATCTTTTTGCGCCCAGTGATCTTCTTCAGTTAATACCAGTATGCGTCAACGGCCAACTAGGCACAGTGAGCTGAACTTCATCGTTTTGATGGGGTTTCCGCTTGATATTCTTCTTGCAGCAATGCTTGTAGAAGGACATTAGGTTTGACTTTCGTAAGGCTGATAACGGTTGTCATGGACTTGATCGAAACGGATGATGACGTATATTTGACCTCTGGTCACGTGCAGTGTCTTATAAAGTCATGTGAACGTATTGTAAACGTAAACAATCGTGTTGCGAAGAAATTTCTCGCTAGATCTAACCTGATAAAGGAGAAGATTTTCGTATCCCCGAACTTGGCCTACCAGTTCTCTGATACAGACGATCCGGTTAGCATATGGTCTGTGATCAGAATATCATGGAAGTTGCTGAAGGTCGTTGAATATTGATTTAATAAAGAATGTTTATAATCTATGTTGATTTGAGTGTTCTGGTTCTCATTCATTAGTAACAATCGTGCTTTAATTATCTGATATGCGAATGCGTGGTAAGTGTAGCCAACAAGTGAATATCTCAATGATTAATTTGATAAGTCCATCTTATTTGAGTCCACGAGGAAAACAGTTTATTTACGTAAGACAAACATACTTGACGACATTAGTTAATATAGTTCATAGTAAGCATACGTGATAAATGAAATACTTGCAAACGTCATATTATGGGTCCATGTCGTACTTGAACAAACTGTCAAACGAACATGATGGCTATATACTCGCGCTGCTGGGTTTCAGACAACCGGTAGTGAGCGCATGTGTCCTGACGAGACTGAATCAATTACTTAATCATTTATCTCTTCATTAATTACCATGGACTGACCCGTGTCCGTACTTGACTAAAATATATATATGTGCAGTAACATCATGCACAACCTTGGAAGAGTAAGAAAATATCCGTCTTCACTACTTGACGGTCAATACAACAAGGGTACGGTAACCTAGTCACCGAGCGTGACCATATCGACGCTTACACGTCACGACTTGACCGTGCATTTCGCGTTCATAACCACGTAAAGTATAAAGATCAATTTATATTAATTCCATTGACCCTAATCATGCGCACTGCCAATTTCTAGCAAACGCCATCAATAAAACTACCGTAACAATTGACCTTTTACAATTTTAATGTGTGTGTGTGTTTTTAAAAAAATAAATGTCAGCGCTCTCCCAAGTCGGCGTCCGTCGCTGCAGCTCAACTCACATTGCCTAAGAGCTGCTTTTGTATGAAAGAGTTACACTTCACAAACTATGTCAGCAATTCAAAAGAGTTGTTCTCACTGCAACATCCCCGGAAATGAACAGGCTGACAGATTGGCAAAGGAAGGGAGAAAGCTACCTCAACTTGATATAAACATAGCATATCAAGAGGCCAAGAGTTTTATCAAGCACAGAATCAAGCGCAGATGCAGGAGCAAGTGGGAAGCAGAGCATACAGGCCACCAAAAAAAAAAAAAAAAAATGATGCATATTAGTAATATTACCAGCTCAGCAGAAGTGAACAAGTGGTAATCTTCAGACTTCGCACAGGTCACAACAGATTGGGATACTATCTATTCAACAAATTAAAGATAGGAACTACTGATGAGTGTAACTGTGGCCCCAATAAAATGACAGCTGAACATCTGCTTCAAAGGTGCCTAACATACAAGGAACAGAGAAAACACATATAATCATCATCAGTACCATCCCTGGAACAAAAGTATCTACAGAGATACCAACAACCTCAAGCTGACCACGGCTTCCATTGAACATATTCAAGTTGACGTCTGAGGATGAAAGATGAAGAAGAAATAAGTAGGGATTTTGGAGTTCTGAAAAATAATATTATGGGTTCCGTCATGGTAGAAATGTTGAGAAACGCTTGTCTACGGGTGTGCTGTACACACATATGAAAATACAAGCTACACAACACAAGTTCTGTAAAACGTACACACAGCTCTATTCATTTCATTATCAAACGGGATATCCTTTATGATTTATGTTTCCTTCTTTCTGTCGTCCACGTTTGTTTTGTCAAGTCAAACATATTTTTTGTCTGACTCACGCCTTATGTTCGTGCGAGTATGCCAGGTCAGGAAACTGCCACTGGTGCATTAGATAAGATTGCAAGCCTGTGAAATATGTTAGTGTTGGTAGTCAGTTGCCTGTTCTGATAAGGCACAATGTGTCATAGATCGAGACGATCCAGGGAAACAAATCAGGTGCCAGATATTGTTCGAGTTTTCTTGAAAGGTGTTAAGAATAATAATGCAATGTAGGGGGCGTAACGAAAGTGTGTTATGAACAGCAGACAGTTTGAGGGCCTTGAAAACGGCGATGCAGTGCTGGTTCTATTATAAGCATTGCATAACTGCTGTAGGATACACACAAGTTACTGTTCTTTTTTCCCCGAAAAGAAAGAAACAGAAAAGGAAAGAAAGGAAGAAAAACATATTGTTATGAAAGCCGTTGCTTATATAGTCGTTTTACAGACATAATCTGACGTCTGCACTGAAAGCATACAACCGTTTGTGTGAGTGTGTGTCATTTCCTTGCAGAGATGTATTTTTAGTGGCCGGATACATAGACGTTACAAAACTCTGTGGAGATTTATTTTCACACACCATCACATTTCTAGCACAGTGTACAGTGGGTTTATGAAGAAGAAAAAAACATTTGAAAGAGGTAGTGCACCTTACTAGCACAAATGACAAAGAAAATTGCCTACGTTGCAACTACAAGGCCTTTGTGGGGGACAGGAAAGAAGCGAGAGCTAAGTAAGAGACATGAGAAAGTAAAAAAAAAAACCATGAATAAAAAGTATATCACCCGGTTGAAATAGGTCACCACGTGTTTGTCGTGGAATATTCTAATCCACATATATAAATTATCAAGTAAATATAAAGCCTAATAAATACATATAATAAATAAAGGAAGAAGAATGGTAAAGAACAGTGCTGTCACAATGACTGTACTCGAAATCCCCTTGTTTTCTACTGCGTAAGCAAATTGTAACGTTTCACGTCGATATTAAAGGCTTTCTGCAACATACACGCGTTTCCCAAACACACAATAAAATGTGCTGCCTTTCTAAGAAAAACCTTGAAATATGCAAGTTGACCTAAATTTTAAATTCCATTCATGTCTTTTTCTACACTGCGTTACCAAAACGAACGAACAGATGGACAAAAGGATAAAGAGAGAGGGGAGGGCTGAAAATCAGGAACGCATGCAACACGCGTCGCGCGATACACAAATGCTGCCATCACGCGTGTAAGTCTACATGCACTAATTTTTTTTTTTCAGACGGACAGTGATAAAATACACTACCCTTTCCCAGAGTTAGGTTTATAAATCATAAAAAACTCTTATTAGAAAAGATAACATTAGATGGGTTTACGGTTGAAAACATAACAGTACCCAGACAGCACATCTTCGAAACAGGAGGTAGAAAATACATATTTTGAACGCAGCCACGTAGCTCTTTTAAATTTGGATAATTGGGTTCCTTAGGGCTTGCTGACAAATAATATGTAAAACGTTACGCAAATAGTCCAGGAATTAATAAATTATACCCAAAATAAAATAGTGAGGATGCCTGACAGCATGGAATCATTTCTGCTCATAAAATTTTTTTTTATAACGTGTTTGAAAAAACCTTACGTTACATAAATAGCCTACCATGTAAACTCCCCATTGATTGGAGCGCAACAAATGAAAGCCTAACCACGATTGGTCGGACTATAAATACTATCTTTCGTTGTTAGGGGAAACGGGGAAAGGTAACATTTTTTCAAACACTTGTCGAAACGGGGCCTCATTGGTCAGACTCGCTGATATACACACTTGGGAGCGTTAGTTCGAAACCACTTGTTTAAATAAGCTTGATAAAGCATCAGTGCGTTGAAGCCAGCTTATATTTGGCTCAATAAAAGCCTGGAAGATAAGCAGATGGGAATTTGTGCCAGTTTGTGCCAGAATTCATTGCTAATCAACGTATCTGTGTTTATTCGTATGAATTGTGGTAAGCTTGAACCATTCAATATCTTTTAATGAAAATTGAATGTGAATTGTTGATTTATGCCTGTATATATATGTGTAGTTCAGTGGCAAACGTGAGGTAAAGCCTGTAATGCTCCAGCCTGAACAGAGGGTGTCGGAGAAAAGTCAAACGGCATGGAATGGCCAAACAGTACACTGACACCTAGATGATTGACTAGAAAGAAATAATGCTGGAATTGCAGAGGCGTAGTAACCATTAAGGAGGGTAATACTGGAATAAAGTATTTCAAATGAAGCTGACAGTTGGCCTAATGCTCTGAACTCAATGTTTGTGCTGTGTTGTGATCAGTGTAACAAGAGAGTTTAAGTTAGTTATGAAGTAGAAGGTACATCCTTCTTGATTTCAGGGACAGTGGTCTTGATGGTACTGAGCAGCACCTGGTCAGAGCTTTGCTGAATCCAGTGTCGGACAGCATACTCCTTGGTCCTTTTAGCTATCAGTGAGGTGTCTCCAGAGCCCAGAGGAGAATTCGAGCAGAGGAGTCCTTTCCTGCCGCCATCACGCCAGATAAGCTAACTTGGCCAGCTGAGCTCAACATTATGTCCCCTCATCTTGAAATAACTTTGTAAAAATAACATTCAGAGGGGAATTTAATTGTCTTAATATCAGGAACTGAGAACATCTCCAATACTAGTCCCTAAGACAAACTATTGAAGTCATGATGACAAATACCAACAGAGCTTGAACAAAACAAAACCAGTATTACCTCATATTACTACTACACAACTGACACACATAGGATATTTTTAATAATATATGTCACTACAATATTCATATTGATAAAGTCTGTACATATACTTGTAATTAAAATTGATTGTGATTCCTGGTTCCTTTGTATTTGAATCAGGACACAAATACATTATTAACAGCACTGAATACATATTGTTATTTGAAACGTTACGAGTGACTTCTTTAAGATATTCTCATAGAGTGTTATATGTATGTGAGTGTCACAGTGTTGTTAAGAGTGGTGGATTAAATTAAATTGTTTATCTGTCTGTTGTTGTGACTTACACTTCATCATACACATACCCTAGACACATAACGTAGTCATCACACTATTCCAGAATAATTCTGACTGAGATATATAGATATGTGGTAGCAAGTAAGGTTATATATAATACACTACTCTTATTAGATATATATACCTTCACAGCTGATCTCAGTCAGTACACTAAGTCCCCTATAAATATTTATAACATCCCACTTCACCACAGTGTTCATGGTTCAAACGCAAAAATGCATCTCCTTATGATAGGAAACTCTTTACAGAGCGATACAACAGGAAGCAATCTGATCATCAGAAGTAGTCCCCCGTCCGACAAGTGTTTCGGCCCTACACACTCCTTTACACTCTAAGGGGGGCGGGCCCACTTGAGTCATGACTCCCAAGCGTCTCAGCCTCCTGATGTCTTGTATCGAAAATGAACCCATTTCACTTATGGTAGCAACTTTAATCCACAACTCCGCCAGCCGTGGAGGCAATTGTGAAAGTAACAAAGAGAAGACTAATTATTCCGTTCGCTCCGTAGCACATCACAACTACGGACACACACTGAGTCACCTGCGCGATGCGGACGAGACTTGACACTGCGAGCTCGCCGCTGAAATTCTTCCTGACACCCCTATAGTATACATCGCCTGTCGCCTCTCAGCCACAGCCCTTTCACTAGTATGCCTAAAAACTCAGCGTATTGTGGACTTAGAAAAATTCCTGGTGTTTTCTGTACCGTATCGTTTATTGTCACGATTTCCATTGCCCATTGCGGTTGTTCCACAGCCAGCCTGATGCCTTTTCGGCAGTTTCACTAAGCCTCTTCAGTGCCCTTGTTCTCGACTGTCCCTTCAGCCCCAACAGTTTCAATAGATCATGCACTGATGCAGCCACAAGCCCTCTTGCGCCCACTTCAACTGCCATGACCCTAGCAGTGAACCCATCGTGTCTCAGATCCGCGGCCAGATCACTATACTTGGCCGCTTTGAACGAATGTTGCTGGTCTAATCTGGATTCAAATGTGAAGTCTACACCTAGCACGGTGTAGAGAAAGAAAACGTGTGCGTGCGAAAGGGTCAGGATTAAGAACTAAATTACGACAGATATGCCCCATAACACAGTTTTTACTCTTATTGACTAAAAGTTCTTCTTCGAGTGCCATGCCCGGTTGCATAGGTGATAATGTCTCTCCGCAACTTCCTGTCTCCAGTCATCATCAGCATTTTTCCTTCGCACTCGTTATGAAGCACCGAGCCACCATTACTGATGGTCTTTTTTTAGGAAGCCTGCGCCAATCATTCACATGGTCTTGCAGCGATAGTTTCTGTAGCAACTAATTTGATATGACGAGGTTTCCAGCCTCATACACAACCTCCTATTAGTCGCCTTGCCATAATGTCAGACTGTCCAGAATCTTCTTCCTTAGTCATTTTCTATCACTTTCCCGTGTCACGTTATATTCAATGGCTGTGACAGGATGCAGGCGAATAAATTTATTGGACAGTGTCAACGCCTGTATATTTATTTAACTTTATTACCTTCACAATAATACGACATAGTGAAGTAGAATGTGAAGCGTTTGGCACTATAGGGAATTTTCCAAACCAGCCAGGACAGTTGTATACAGAGCCGGATATTGGCTGGAGAGATTAAAAGAGTCCATAGACAAGCAACTGAGAGATGAACAAGCAGGTTTTCGACCAAATAGATCATGTACAGACCAGATAGCCTCATTGAGAATAATAGTTGAACAAAGTATGGAATGGAATTCACCGCTGTACATCGGATTCGTGGACTATGAAAAGGCATTTGACAGTGTAGATAGAGAATCGCTTTGGAAATTGATGAGGCATTATGGAGTTCCCATGAAGATCATTAACTTAATCACGAAGACCTATGAAGATATGACATGTAGAGTTCTTCATGAAGGACAACTTACAGAACCGTTTAGGATTAGAACGGGAGTGAGACAGGGATGCCTCTTGTCTCCATTTCTTTTCTTACTAGCAATAGATTGGGTTATGAAAACATCGACATCACACAACAGAAATGGAATCCAGTGGAATCTGACTAAACAGCTTGATGATCTGGATTTTGCAGATGACTTGGCTCTTCTGTCCCATAACCATAATCAGATGCAAGAGAGAATGAAAATTCTCGATGAGAGGTCACAACAAGTGGGCCTGAAAATACACAGGGAAAAGACAAAGATTATGAGAATAAATGCAAGAAATGATAACAAGGTTGAAATTTAAGAAACACCACTAAAAGATGTAGAATCTTACACATATCTTGGAAGTAATATAGACAAAGTTGGAGGGACAGACAGTGATATCAAAATAAGAATACAAAAAGCAAGAGGAGCTTTCATTGCATTGGGAAACATATGGAGAACAAGAGAAATCAAGTCCAACACAAAAATAAGAATCTTCAACTCAAATGTGGTCAGTCCTATTGTATGGCTCTGAGACATGGAGAACAACAAAAACAACAACCAAAAAGCTACAGACTTTTATAAACGGGTGCTTGCGTAGAATAGAAAAACTGAAATGGTATGGCAAAGTCACAAATGTGGAATTGATGACAAGAACCAGACAAGTGCCAGTGGAACAAGAGTTGAGAAGAAGACGCTGGCGATGGATAGGACACACATTGAGGAAACCTGTTGATAGCATTACAAGGCAGTCCTTGTTCTGGAATCCACAGGGAAAGAGAGGCAGAGGTAGACAAAAAAAACACATGGAGAAGAGAACTGGATACAGAGGTGAAAATGATGAGGAAAACAATGAAAGAACTTGAGCGGATGGCACAGGACAGGAAGACTTGGCATGTGTTTGTTGAAGGCCTATGCTCCTTGGGGAGCTAAAGGGTATTGATTGATTGAGGGCTCTCAGGGTGGCTTCTGTCCCTCCTATTTGAGTGACTTTAACTCTTTTTCTCTGTGTTGTTGTTTCCATAAGGCTGTCCTCGGCACTTTCTTTGTATTCTTTTACTTCAGAGTTCACTTTTATTTTGTCCTCGATGGTTTCAATTCTGTCCTTAATTTCTGTGTCCTTTAGACCGGTGCTTTTGCTCCTCTCAAATTCTGTTCTTTTTTATGTTCCTTCCTTGGGATGTCTTTCTGTTGTTTTGCTCCAAGCTTTTCCCTCCCCTGACTGCAATCTGGTTAGCATTATGTTGGACTTATTTGCTCTTATTGTGCTACAAATATTTTGTTGTATACAAGTTGTCTTTACTCTTTTTTTTTTAAAAATATTGTCTAATTCCTCTATCTTTATTTTATACCTATCACCGATGACTTACAATTAGTATTTATTGTAATCTATGCCTAATGCTAAATTAACACAAGACAAGTTATTAATATTTTTGTAAATATATAAATTTTAAATTATGTTTAGATATCAATAGTTAAAAGCTGACTAGTCCTACTACTTAGCTAGTAAATTTGAATTAAATTTAATTTTGTTCACGCGCGGCTCAACGATGAAAGATGCCTGTATTAATTACACAAAGAAAAACAAGATGGCTACTGCACTTTACAAATGAAGACCCCACGTGGTTGGCCTACCTGGGCTTATTTATTCTATTTCACTTATATTTTTATTTATACCAATACTCCTATCAATTATTAACTAACGTTAAAAGCAATTAACCAATACTAGAGGTGATTAATAATATTTAGATTAAATATGTTAGAGAAGAGAATGGATGGGTGTGAAAAAAAATCGAAAAAAGAGGATTCGTCTTACGAGGACAAAAGACAAAGAAAATAGTCTACGTTACGGCCACAAGGCTTTCGTCAGGGAAAGGAAAGAAAGTGAAGGCTAGATAGGACACATAAGAACTTCAATAAATATAAAAATAAAACCTAGGTACTTCCCTGAAGGCAAGGCATCGAAATCCTACCACTATTTGCTTTCCGCGAATGGACGCGCGTGGCCGAAAAGGAAGTGACTTCCGCCACCGGATGTACACAATACATACTAAGAAACTAAAAAACGAAACTGAACAATATCCTACCCAAACGTAATAAAAGTGGGGACTGGAAATAGAAGAGGACAGAATGAGTTGAAGATAAATAAATATGAAATAAAAAATCAAGACATATTAAAAACATATTAAAAACAGTGTATTATATATTCATACATATTAAGGAGGACGGCATAAAAATAGAAGAATAGGATAAGAGTGGAAAGAGTCAAAATAGAGCAAGAGAGGAAAGGGTGACTTCAGACAAAGGTGTGTAAAGTGTTAAGACCAACTGGTTTCAGACACCCCATGCGGTGGATAAGATGGTTCTCAAGCTGTTCTCGGTTAGCAGTGTCAGAGGAGCAGGATCGGATAGCTGTGACCTGGATGTCGATGGGACCATGGTGGTCAGGACCATTAAAGAGTATGGCAACTGGTGTGGATTTTTGCTGAGAGATGTCATTTAAGTGCTGGCTGAATCTGTCCCCAAGTCGTTTGCCTGTTTGGCCAATATAGGTTTTGCAGCAATGTTTACATATGATCGTATAAATGACATTGCGCGACTCACACGTGAAGCTACTGGTGATGGTGTACGTAGCCTCAGGAAAAGACACCTTGTGGGTTGAGATGACATACTTGCACGTGTTGCATCGTGTCCGACCACAGGGTAGTGTGCCAAAGTGAGTGGCATTCTCCTTTGGGAGACGGCTGTGAACAAGAAGATCCTTCAAGTTCTTGTCGCGTCTATTTGCCACCAAAGATGCTTCACCGAATACTTCTTGGGTCACAGACTCTGCTTGGAGGACAGGGAGGTGGCGGAAAAGGATCTGTTTGACTGCAGTACTGTGAGGGTGATGGGTCAAGATTAATTTTACTCTATCCGAAGTGGATTTATAGTGAGGTTTGAGGGCCTCCTGACGAGAGATGGGGAGCACAAGTTGGAGAGCAGAGGTGAGAACATGTTCCGGATAAAGTCTGCTACGGAAGAAATCCAACATCTCATTGGCTCGGAAGTGGAAGTCATCGTCGTCTAGGCACAAACGGTGGAGGCGGAGAAGTTGTGAAAATAGAAGGGAGTCACGACAAGCCCGAGGATGAGAAGATGTATACAGAAGGTAGATGTGGGCATCTGTCGGCTTGTAGTATACTGAGGTATTAAGACCGGAGGGCGTGATAGTAATAGTAATGTCAAGAAAGTTGACAGATACTGTGGAGATGAGGGAGGTGAACTTGATGGTGGGGTGAAAGTGGTTGACAAAGTCGATGAAGCGGTATAAATCAGTCTCAGACATATCTGTGAGACCTATGCCATCATCGATACATCTGCGGTAAAACCCGGGGAAAGGACCAGAGTATTGTTGCCATATCTGATGCTCCAAGTGGCCCATGAACAGGCAGGCATAGCTAGGACCCATCTTCGTTCCCATGGCAACATCACTAATTTGGTTAAAAAAACTGACCATTGAATTCAAAGGAATTAAGTTGAAGGACCAGTTCGGCAAGACGGAGAAGAGTGTCAATGGATACAGAAGGACAAGTGCGCTGGTCAAGAAAAAAACCGAAGAGCTCGGAGACCATCAGAGTGGGGAATTGAGGTATACAGAGAACAGACGTCTAACAAGAAAAGACGGTAGGAGCGGTTTGCTGGGAGTCGGATAGAGGAGAAAGTTGTAAGAGCATAATTAGTGTCTTTGACAAAGGTGGGAAGATTCTCAACGATAGGCTGGAAAATGCTATTGAGGAAGTCAGAAATGTGTTCAGTAGGACAGGAACAGGCTGAGACAATGGGTCTGCCAGGGTTGTCGATCTTATGAATTTTGGGGAGCATGTAGAATACAGGCTTGCCCAAAGAGCTGTCATGAATCCTAAAATGAGATGCTTGGGGAGGAACAGCATTACTAGTGATGAGCTGTTTAATAGTGTTGTGTACAATGCGATTGTTAGAGACAGTCACATCGCTGGTCCTGGGCCTGTAAAAAGAGCCATTGGTCAACTGGTTTTTACCTTCACTTAGGTATGTCATTCTGCCAGACGACAATGTCTCCCCCCTTGTCAGCCGGTTTGATGACAATGTCGGCTCTACGGCGAAGAAGGGAGAGAGCACGGGACTCTGCCGAAGTGAGATTGGAATAATGCAATCTACGAGGGCGGAGCTGCTGAATGTCATGGATGGTGTTCTTGATATACAGGTCCAGGGCATGAGAGGTCCCAGGTTTAGGTGTAAAGCAGTGGTAGCCAAGCTAAGTTTGGCCGAGGGCCAGATTATGGTAAAGGGTAACACCAGTGGGCCAGACCTATAAAATCCTTAAAAAATAACGTTCTGAGATTTAGTTTTACATATACGTATAATGAACCACGTACAGAAAGCAACGGCAAACTACTGTACTGCACATCTGCCAAGACATGTATACCAGTCTTCGGACTCAAATTACTGTTGAAAAAATATATAATGAATCTGTTGTTATAATTTGTTTTGTAATTTGCAATATGACATGTAATTATTTATTTCAAACATTCATTTGTGTGTTATTTCATAGTGCAGAGTGTGGCTTATCAAAACTTTTCACCAGTGATTTGAAGTCTACTTCCATTTGTGACCATCCACCCCTACTCCCACGATCACTTTCCCATACCGATGCTAAAGACAAAGCAACATCATTGGAGCTCAGAGACTTCCGACCGCAGAAAAGATCTGTCATTGCTTTCAGTTTCTCATTATTAAAGTAGGTACCGACACTGTCTTCAACTGTCCACGTGCACGATCAGAGATTTGACCTTATCATTTCCGTTTTGTCGGCACTATCTACTAGAGCTCAATTGGTATGATAGAGAGAGAGAGAGAGAGAGAGAGAGAGAGAGAGAGAGAGAGAGAGAGAGAGAGAGAGAGTTGGTGGTGTTGTGGGAGGTAGGGGATATGTTAATCGTACATTTTGGGGATTTTTGGTTTTGTTTCTGGTGCCTGAGCGTGCTATTTTGTAATATTTTTTTTAGCACAGTGGTCGGAGTATACAATAATTTTCAATCAACAATAAGAGGCCGGCCAAAACAGGTTAGCGGGCCGGTCATAACTGGTTGGCGGGCCGGATCTGGCCCGCGGGCCGTAGTTTGGCCACCTCTGGTGTAAAGGGAAGTTTCGTATAGTCAGGAAAGCGTGCGAAGATGTCGGATTCAGCCTGAGACTGCGGAGTGCGGTCTTCCTGTCTAAAATGGAACTTCAGCCTCATGCGACGGTGAAACCGATGAACATCCTGGAGGAGATTGTATTGGTCTAGGGTCGGACGAAGAGGAACAAATTTTAGGCCCTTACTAAGAACAGAGCGCTCTCCCTCGGAGAGGGGTAGATCTGGGGGGATGCAGACTACCTGAGTGCATGATGGAGTGGAGGATGGAGGGGCAGCTGTGGGGGTAGGGATGAGACGGGATAGTTTATGGTGTTTAGTAGTGGAAAGGGACTCATGCAGCTGCCGGTTCAGTGTGTGGATAGTGGTGCGTATCATAGAATAGAAAGGGAAGTTGTTGGAGGTGAGACAACGTAAGTGAAGCAGAAGCTGGGACTGTTGGGCACTGAGGTCCGATAAAAGGCGGGAGTGACTGGCGGCCACTACGCGCATACGTTGAAAGCCACATCTGGTCTCAATTCGTTGTAGGAGACGTTGTTCCCTAGGATTGAGTGTACCAGCAGATGGATGAAAATTGGAAGAGAATCCATTAGGAAGAATTTTGTGGAGGAGGCAGGTATGAATAAAGTGGAGATGAGAGGTGAATCTAGTTTTCTTGAAAGTAACGAATGCAAAGTCAGTAGCGGCACGGGATATATCAGGAAGCAGGGAGCTAAAGTTGGTGGTGAATGACACACATAGAGAGTTGATAAAATATTTAAGAGAGGGCATAGTGGGGAAAAAGTAAAACGTCCAGAAAATACAAAAATAAAATATAAAATAAATAATAAATAAAATATAAAAAACGCTAAATGAAAATAGAGATAAATGAAACAATAAATAAATAGGATAGAGTGCGGTAATATAAGGTATGAAGGAATGTGGTTACCGGGGTTTCAGATACCCCATGTAGTTACTGGGGTTTCGGATACTCCATGTAGTTACTGGGGTTTTGGATACCCCATGTAGTTACTGGGGTTTCTGATAACCCATGTAGTTACTGGGGTTTCTGATAACCCATGTAGTTACTGGGGTTTCTGATACCCCATGTAGTTACTGGGGTTTCTGATAACCCATGTAGTTACTGGGGTTTCTGATAACCCATGTAGTTACTGGGGTTTCTGATAACCCATGTAGTTACTGGGGTTTCTGAGAACCCATGTAGTTACTGGGGTTTCTGATACCCCATGTAGTTACTGGGGTTTCTGATAACCCATGTAGTTACTGTGGTTTCTGATAACCCATGTAGTTACTGGGGTTTCTGATAACCCATGTAGTTACTGGGGTTTCTGATAACCCACATAGTTACTGGGGTTTCTGATAACCCATGTAGTTACTGTGGTTTCTGATGAGACAAAGAATAAAAATCCTACAGCTCATGCAAGGATGTTGCACATGTCAAGTATTATGAGTCTGTGCTTGAGGCTAGCGACCTCATCACGTCAAATAGATTACTACATGAACCACCATAGCAGGAGCATGTGAATACTTGGTGCCGGCTTTCCTGCAAGGGGACCAGCTACAACAGTGGCCCCATGCTCCATAAGGAGCAAAAAGAAAAATGTTTAGTGTTAACATTTGTAATAAAAGTATCAATGACATTTGTAATAAAAGTATCAACGACATTTGTAATAATAGTATCAATGACATCTCCAGCAGCCCTAATACTTAATAGCCTCCTCCAGCCATAAATGACTATGGGGATGATGCACCCATGAGGCGATAGCCCTCAGCTGCTTTTTTCCCCCTGAAGTTCCTTTTGGCTTGTTATTTTCTCTCCTGATTGTTTAAGAGCTTCTTTTAACCCAATCTGAGGTGGCACCATAGGAACCATCACTACTTGGTGTGATCTGCAGCATCATCTTCCCAGGTTGCTGGATGTATGTCCAGTGCCTTCATGTTTCTCTTGCATCCATCTTTGAACTTCAGCAGCAGTTTCCTGGTTATTCTGCCAGTTGCAACCATATTCCATGTGGCGTACATGGTCAAGCCAATGTAGTCTGCGCTGTATAAGCACTGTATACATGCTTGTAAGACCAGCACATGAAATATCAAGGATGTGGACCAGCATTCCAACCACTCCATGTTGTAGTGAAGGTGAAACACCATTATGGATGATGAATAACAATGCTCTGTCCACTGTTATAAACAAGCGTGCTATGATAATAACAGAGGGGAAATCAAATTATGACACATTCATGCTAACATTTGACATATAACATACAATACAATTTCTCAGAACACGTCATGATGCAAGCTATTTATAGGTTATATAAACCATTCTGAAAATGTGCATTGGTGATGTCATAGAGAGTAAAATAATTAAATGGTGACAGAAAGGAAATTGTTTCCAACAGGTAACAGTCAAAGTCATTCACCACTGACATATAAGTCATTCAACATTGAGATATAAAGTGTTGGAAGAACTCATCTAGTTTATTGAAGTCTGAGTGAGGTTTTCATTGCTTAAACAGTATAACCAATCAAACTTTTGGAAAAGCAAGCATTATATCTCTGATTTTGTCCATTATAATTTCTAAACAGCTTTTGTTTTGTTTT
This sequence comes from Oreohelix idahoensis, assembly GCA_024509875.1. Taxonomy (NCBI): domain Eukaryota; kingdom Metazoa; phylum Mollusca; class Gastropoda; order Stylommatophora; family Oreohelicidae; genus Oreohelix; species Oreohelix idahoensis. The sequence continues at coordinate 545,683 of JAMPIV010018672.1, read as the reverse complement.
GGCAATGGGTGACTTCATGTTCACAAAAGTTGCACACACATACATAAAACATACAGATACTTAGCCCAAATCCTTGTTAATTCATTAAAAATTGTATTGCATCTGTTTTGAATTCATTTTCGGTGCCTTGATTACATGAGGACCAGTCAGCTGTTTCAATTGTGACATAAACTTCATTTGTTGTTTTTGTAAGACAGTCCAGAGAACGTTTTGTTTATATTCTTTCCTTTCTGTTGCCATATCTTCATCTCTCGCTCTAGGTATATTGTCAACGTATAGCAATGACTAATATCAAGTAAATAGTATGCACATTTCTGCAATAGTTATCAATGTTTACAATAATGCTAAAACATCTGCATTAGCAATATGCAATACAGTCTACAACATATCTATATTTATATTTCCATTATTAAAACTTCATAAATAATTTTAACAGCAACCTGTCTCCTCTTCAATAGTTTTATCTTCTTTTAACCACTCAAAAACATTCACAACTCTTCTAGTTTAAAAAACTTATCATACGTACAGCCACTAACCATTGATGACTTTATTGTATGAATTTATCTTACACACAACAATTGCTGGGTTACCACAAAGAAAATATTAACAAAAATAAAAATAGGTGATGCATCTTTCTAGGACTAAGAGCAGAGAGAATTGCGTACATTACAGCAATTATATAAACAAGCAATTATATAAACAAGCAACCATATAAACAAGCAACCATAATTTGAAAAACATTTGTCCACTCACACAAATGGGAACGAGATTGGATGCACAGAATCAAAAGTTGGCACAAGGTGACTGAAACCCCAGCGCTAGCCCTGTTTGGTATGTACCAACAATCTGCATTAACATTCCTCATATAACTTACATTTGTTAAGTCAGTGGTTGGCAAACAGGTTTGATCAATACTCTGTATAAAAAATTTGATGCATCCCCATTACCACAGCCTACAGGAACTAGTTGTTTTATTGATAGAAACAAAACTAATGAGCAACCAGTCTGCTTTATTTACATACAAGTCAAGCCGAGTAACACTACTTAATCTAATTTGAATCCTAGCTAGTCTGGTGGCTAAATTGACCCTTGTTAATACTGATCTTTACCCCCAGAAAATTTGAAATGATCCCCACCCAGGGTAATTTACCCCTAGTTGCTGACCACTGTGTTAAGTCCTGTGAGAAGCTACATTAACATATTAGTTAGCAGATTAATATTTAAATCTGTAGCTTCCATAAAATAAACATGACAAACTGAGTCCAGTATAACAGACATTTACACAGTTACCATAAATGTAAACTATCATCAGAGTAGTGTGTCCCCCCCCCCCCCCTTTTTTTTTCTCCCCACAATAGCAAGGGCATTAACTATGCATCACTAAATACATATAAAAGTACAGATTCTCTACCCTCAGCTCTATAGTGCTCAGAAATTGATACACTTTACCTCTTTCTTACAGTGTTCTCTGTAGAAACCCAATCTAGCACTGACACATAGAGAAGAGAACTGGAGACAGAAATGAAAATGATGAGGAAGCCATAGAAAGACCTTGAGCCAGTAATACAGCACACGAGGACTTGGTATATGTTTGTTGAAGGATTATGCTCCTTGATCAGCTAAAGGTATCGAATAAATGAAACTCTTTACTGATGAGTCCTAAAAAGTTTAGCCAAACCTATTTTGAGAAACAATGAATCACACAATGTTCACAAATAATATTCAGTGATATGGTGTTTCCACAGATATGTTTTTTTTTTCAAACTATATTAGTCTTTAAGGTCCTGCATTAACTGCTTGTAGATTGTCAGTAGTCCCATATCTTGACAGAGATTGACACAAGGGGTCTTCATCTGCTGTTGGGATACTTATTGGAGCAATAACAGAAGCTGCAGATTCAGGTTCTTTTGTATAATTTTCATCACTAACATTTTCATCAACATAAGGATTACTATCATCCATAGGTGTAGAAATGATTTTTCTTGAAGAAATTATGTTACTAGAGTGGCTAAGTTCAACCTCTTCTGCAGAACCATAAGAAGTTTCACTTCCAAGCTGAATTTTATCCATGACCTGATAGTCCAGATCTTGTGGTGAGTTTCTTCCTGGAGAGATTTGGGAACTTAATATGGTTGAATGGTGAGAAAGATTGGCAGGTGGAGTGTTACCTGGGGTAACCTTCAGTTGTGAAGTGATCTTAATGTATTCTGTTTCACCCTTGGGTACACCTGTTTTAATGCTACTTCCCTGGCCAGCACTTGTACGATGAAGTGGTTTGGCTGGTGTCAGCTTCCCAGGTATTTTTGTGGTTCTTCGAATATCTTTACTTGTTGGAGTATTCTTAGAACCTGCACTCATTATTCTGAGATTCCCTACAGGGTGACTACCTGAAGGGTGGACTGGAGTGACCTTAAGTTTGGGGCTGTGAACACTGCCACGATCATTAAGTAAGCTGTTGTAAAATGTTGGATAGCTACTTCTGGATTCAGTTCTTGTTGAGCTGGCTGGCTGAGTTTGAAAAGGAAGATCTTGTTCAACATTCTCATTAGAGGATTTGTTATCTTGATCTTTAATGCCACAAGTTAATAACATGTCTGTGTTTTCTTTGCTTGTTCCTTTTAATTTATGCTTGATAATCTTATCTACAGAAAGTCCATTCACCATATCCTCTTCCTCTGTTGTAAGTGGGTCAATATACAAAACCTTAATCTTGGAAGCATTCTCTCCGCTGTCTTTACATCTCTGAAAATGGCAAATGTAGTCATTATAGTGAATGTTGCATTATGCCAAAGAACTTATAGACCAGTTAAAGATAGTAGTACTATCTGCAGAAGAATAAGAATATGTAAAAAAAAAATCCATGAATTACACAGATTCACAACAGTAATCAGCACCATCAGGTTATAAACAGAAAACAGATGATCACCAGATTAGGTAGATTATAAACACTTGGAAGCCTCGTGTAGTTCCCATGGAACTCTGAAGAGATAAAGAAAAAATATAACTACTGCACACTCAGGCACGTCACACAAGGTGACTAATATGGGGTTGTGCATGAGGCTGGCAACCTCATCATGTAAAACAAATGGCCACAAGAGCATGTGAGTGTTTGATGCAGTAGTCTTGGAGGTAGACCAGCTACAGCTCTATGCTTCATAACAAGCACAAAGGAAAATAATGATGATGAAACACTTGGGAAGACAACAACACAATAGACAGCTGACAAGAAAGAGAAGTAGCAAACACTCTCAAAATTCCAACAAGGATTGAGAAAAATGGAAATGGATCATGTTTGCAGCAGAGCCTGGTGGGCTCAGAAATGTGAAGAAAAGAAGAAAGGCTGTAGTACATACTGAAAGTATAAAGTTTTGCACAAAAAAATCTGCTCATTAACATCAAAACCTTTTGACTATAAGCCGTACTAGAAGGGAAAACAACCATGTCTAGTTGGCTCAGGCCTTACCTCTCGGGGGGGGGGGAGGGGGGGGGGGGGGGGGAAACAGGGGAGGGATCTCATCTTTCAGGGGGGGTCTTACCTCATTCTTTTTTTTTTTTACACACCTTTCTTTATATTAATATATTTTACCCTTTTTCTCAAACAGTGAGGGGGCCTCAATGTGATATGGCCAGGGGCCAGGGCCTCATTTGAGCTCTCAAAAGGCTTTTTGACAACATACAGTTTTACATAAAATCTGCTCATTAACATATAAAATATTTTAACAAAACTATGTTAATTTACACAACTCATTTATAAAAAGTATATAATCAATTAATATCGAGTACATATTAGCCAGATGACACTTAGATAAACATCACTGCAAGATGCAGAGTGACACCTTGGCAAAAATGCAGGCTAAGTTGGAGGAACAGGTAGTGATATCAAAATAAGAATTCAAAAGGCCAGGTAAGCTTTCATTCTATTGAGAAATATATGTAAATCAAAAGAAATCAAGTCCAACACAAAAATTAAAACAAAACCTTCATCTCATGTTCAGGTGGTCCTATTGTATAGCTCTGAAACATGAAGAACAAAACAAATGACATCTAATATTACAGACTTTCTTAAATTGGTGCTTGTGTAGAACAGGAGTGAAAGGGTATGGCAAGATCACAAGAAGTGAAATGGTATGATATGATCACAAGAAGTGTAATTGGTATGACAAGATCACAAGAAGAGAAATGGTATGACAAGATCACAAGAAGTGAAATGGTATGACAAGATCACAAGAATTGAAATGGTATGGCAAAATCACAAGAAGTGAAATGGTATGATACGATCACAAGAAATGAAATGGTGTGATATGATCACAAATATTGATTGAAAGAACCATACAAATACCAGTGGAACAAGATGTGAGAAGAAGATGCTGGTGTTGGACAAAACACATTGAGAAAACCAGTTAACAGTGGCAAAATAAATAAAAGACCAACAACATGTAGAGAAGAAAATTGGACACAGATGTAACAGAAATCAATCTCAGCATGACAAGGTCACCAATGTGGAACTAATGACAAGAACCAGACAAATGCCAGTGGAACAAGATGGGAAAAGAAGATGATGGCAGTGGATAGAACATATTTCACCACAGAGGAAACCAGTTGGTAGCATTACAAGACAGTCATTGTTCTGGAATCACCAGGGAAAGATAGGCAGAGGAAACCAGTTGGTAGCATTACAAGACAGTCATTGTTTTGGAATCACCAGGGAAAGATAGGCAGAGGAAACCAGCTGGTAGCATTACAAGACAGTCATTGTTCTGGAATCACCAGGGAAAGAGAGGCAGAGGTAAACCAGTTGGTAGCATTACAAGACAGTCATTGTTCTGGAATCACCAGGGAAAGAGAGGCAGAGGTAAACCAGTTGGTAGCATTACAAGACAGTCATTGTTCTGGAATCACCAGGGAAAGAGAGGCAGAGGTAAACCAGTTGGTAGCATTACAAGACAGTCATTGTTCTGGAATCACCAGGGAAAGATGAGGCAAAAGTTGATTAAAAAAAAAGAAACTGAGAAGAGAGCTGGAGACAGAAGTGAAAATGATGAGGAAGATGCGGAAAGAACTTGAGCTGATGTCACGGGACAGGAGGTTGAAGGTCAATGTTGTCACGTGACAGGAGGTTGAAGGTCAATGTTGTCACGTGACAGGAGGACTTGGCATATGTTTGTTGAAGGCCAATGTTCTTTGGTGCGCTAAAGGGTATTGAATGATTGATTGATTGATTGATTGATTGATTGATGAAAGAAATAAAGAAGACATGGAAAGACCTAGAACGAATAGCACAGGACAGGAAAGTTTAGCATGTATTTGTTGAGGACTTGTGCTCTATAGAGATCTGAAAGGTCATGAACTGTACGAGGAAAATAGAAGTTATAAGCGGGAGTCAAGAATTATATTAAAAAGTAATAGAAGTGACATCGAGGGAAAGAGTGACAGAAAACTTATATTGGTGAGAGGAAGAGGCAGTGGCAGATCTACATTTTGGGGGTCCTGAAGCTTTAATTCTTGGAAGTGCCTCTTTTATTAAAAATAAAATAAGTGTTGGGGGATGGAAAAGAAACGTATTACAGAGAAAATTAGACTTGGGAGCTCGCAAGCTTTGCTTTTGGAGGGGCCCCTTTTATTTAAAAAAAAAAAGTTTTGGGGGATAGGAAAGAAACGTATTATAGAGAACACTGGACTGGGGGCCCTGAAGCTCAAGCTTCATTAGTCTCATAGTAGATCTGCCTCTGGGTAGAGGGAGAACACATGGAGAAGAGAACTGGAAATCAGGAGGACATAAGGAGACCTTGGGTTGATGGCACAGGAAGGAAGACTTGGCATATGTTTGTTGAAGGCATATGCTCCTTGGGGAAGGATGATGATGATAAACACTTACATGAGCTGATCTTTGCTTTATTTTGTAGCCATCAGACTTGACGTCTGTCAGGTTTGGTCTAGATCCTCCATTTATAAGTTTTTCAAACTTGACAGGGAATGTCTCTGATGCCACCTGCAGAGTTTTTGAAAACAATTAATTATCCAGGTAAAACATTCTATTATCATGGACACCATTTTTTGTTTTTATTAAGTCTGTCAGATTCCAAGAACAAATGTGGCAATAAACAGTTGCTAAAAAGCAGATTGACAGCCTGTCTTCCGCCAACCCATTTGAAGGAGAAACTGTAGTGACAAGTGAGACCTTGATGGACTGCCAACTTTATGAGAGAAGTTAATGTAGTTATATGGGTCGTCCACGTATGATGTCATGCAATTTTTGCCATTTTATACCCCCGTGACATTTCCTCACAAAAACTCAGGACCTCCCCCCCTTTTACATGATGTCACAAATCTCTTACCCTCTCCCCTTATTTTTCTAACAATTTTTTTGGTAATACTGAAAAGTGACAACGTAATTGAATGTAAATTAGTTACCTAGTCATCATCATCATGACCTTTCAACTCCCTAAGGTGCATATACTTTACGCCAAGTCTTCCTGTCCTGTGCCATCAGTTTGAGGTCTTTCCATATCTTCTTCATCCTCTTCACGTCTGCCTCTAATTCTCTTCTCTGAGTATTCCCTGGTCTTCCTATGCTTCTATTACCCAGGGTATTCCAAAACAAGGGCTGTCTGGTGAATCTATCAGCAGGTTTGCTCAATGTGTGTCCTTCCTATCTTGTGTCTTCTTCTCATGTCTTGTTATTCTGGCAATTGTCTGGTTCATCTCATCAATTCCACATTAGTGATCTTGTCATACCACAACAGTCCTTCTATTTTAGGCAAGCACCCATTTATGAGAGCGTCTGTGGTTAGAGCGCAGGCCTCTATGATATACTTGTTAAAATCGTGTGACATCACATTTTTCCATACACCCCTCCCCCCTATCATCACACGTCACATAATTTTGATCCCCCTCATTGCGTGACGTCATCTGTGGATGACCCCATATGAGAGCAAACAAAGAAGAAGAAAACTTAGTAAATATATGATCTATAGCTATGTGTGGTTCCTGGGGGAAACGGGGTCTCAGAAGAGACACAGACAGAATAGGTAGACAGTTGTCTCAGGCATATGTTATACGATCGCACAAGGCGACCGATATGAGGTTGCGCATGAGGCTAGCAGCCTCATCATTTAAAACAAAGTTCCACAGAACCCACCACTGCAGGATCATGTGACTGCTTGATGGAAACTTCCTGCAAGAGGACCAACTGCTGTAGTGGTTCCATGCTCCACAATGGTAATAATGATCTATAAGTTTATGGAAATTCTTGACATGGATGTTTCATGAAAGGTTATTTCACCAATAAATTTCATCCCTTCTTAATGTTCTCTTTAAAAAAGACAAAATATTTCATTAGGAATATTCAGAATTCAAGTTTATTCTGACTTGATCTGACCACTACCGTTCAGTAAGTGAAAATCACTAGTAGCAGCTGAAGCTCATTATGATTATGCAGTCCATCTTCAACTATTAAAGAGTTCAAAATAGTTCATGGAACCCATGTTATTAAATTCTCAGTGTTAAAAAATGAACAATGCACTAAAGTTCAGGTGAGAACTCACTGAAAGAAGAGTGAACACATAACATAAATGTATAGTCCTTATTTTTATAACCACCTCAGGTTGGCAGAATGGTTAAAACAATTAGTAAAGAGCTAGTTTAATAATTGTGAACAAGGTGAAATGAGTTAAATTCCCAGTGCAACAAAATAAAATAGAAAGAACAAGTAATCCCAGAGCAGAATCATCATCATCTCAGCCCGTAACCCGTCATGGGTCGTAGGGGTGCCATGGTGGAAGCATCAGCAGACAGGGTCCTCCACTGCTCTCTATCCTCAAGCAATGCGTACAAGTGTGGAAAAACCGTGTCCTGCCCATTCTTTGATGTTATCAGCCCAGGATTTTCTCTGCCTTCCTCTTCTCCGTTTACCTTCGACTGTTCCCTGAAGGATCGTTTTCGAAAGGGAGTCATGACGAGTTACATGCCCAAACCAGGCAAGCTTTCGACGTTTCACTGTTGACAAAAGTGGTTCTTGGTGGCCTGCATAGGTGTTTATCTTCTCTCTAACATAGACATTTGTTTTGTGCTCTTTATAGCAAATGCGCAAAATTCTTCTATAACATTTATGCTCGAAAGCCTGAATCCTTCGCTCCGTATCTGCAGTGAGTGTCCAGCTCTCACACCCATACAAGAGAATAGATAATACAAGTGATTTGTATAATTTGATCTTCACAGGAAAACTGATGTTACTTTTCCAGATCACATTCAACCTTGTCATGGCAGCTGAGGCCATCTCAAGTCTTGTCTTGATTTCTTTAATTGATCTTCCATCACTGCATATAGTGGACCCGAGATATTTAAAGGTGTTAACTTCTTCTAACGTTTGCCCATTTAACGTAATGTTGGTCGGAACATGTTTCTTATGGCTATTCACCAATATCTTGCTTTTTTCTATATTAATTTCCATCCCATACGTTCTTGTTACTTTCTCCAGTCTAGAGGTAAGGTCTTGAAGTTCTGATTCTGATCCAGCTATCAGATCAATATCATCAGCAAAACGTAGGTTGCACAGAGGTCGGCCTCCAATCGATATGGTTGATTTATAATCGTAGAGAGCCTCTTGCATAATATGTTCTAGATAAATATTAAAGAGCACTGGGGACAGGATACATCCCTGCCGAACTCCTACAGTTGTTTTGAAAAATTCTCCAATGTCGTTGCTTGCAAAAACAGCACTGCTTGCGTCCTTGTATAGTGCTTCAATGATATCTATGATGTTGGTATCAAAATTGAATTTTCTCATTACTTGCCATAAGCCTTCATGCCAGACTCGATCGAAGGCTTTTGTGAAATCGATGAAGTTATGGTATAAATCGTGTTGATGTTGGAGATGTTTTTCGATAAGTAATCTAATATTGAAGATTTGTTCTGAGGTACTTCTTTTTGGTCTAAAGCCAGCCTGTTCCTCTGACAAGATTTCTTCTGATTTCTGTTTTATTCTGTTCAAAAGTATCCTTAACATCACCTTACTTGGATGACTAATAAGGCTAATGGTTCTGTAGTTCTTGCACATTTTTAGATTTACTTTCTTTGGAAGCGGTATTACTAATGACTGCGTCCATTCTTTTGGCCATTTTTTTGTACTCCATATCTTCTGGCAAATTGTTGTCATGATTTTTACTATATCTGGTCCTCCATATTTCAAGAGCTCTGCTGGGATATTATCCACACCCGGTGACTTCCCTCCTTTCATCGAACATATAGCCTCTTCCACTTCTTCCCGTAATATTGCTGCATTTCCGAGTTCCATGTTTTCGCACTTAATGTTGTTTAATATGCCTAAGTTAGTGTCAAGTTTACAGTTATATAATTCTTTACAATATTCTGTCCATCTTCTCATTACAGCTGTTTTTTCATTGAGCAGAGCCCCATTGCTATCTTCTATGACAGTTACCCTGGGCTGTTGGGGTTTTGATAGTTTTCTTAATGTGTCAAAAGCTGCCTTGCTGTTACCTTTTATTAGCCCCGTATTAATGGACTCACATTGATCAGCTACCCATTTTTCTTTGGCCTGTTTCATTTTCTTCCTAATATTTTTATTCACCATACTGTATTGCCATGCTGCTTCAGGAACCTCTTTCTTAACCTTTTTCATTTCTCGCCGTGTATCACATAACTTCAGAATGTCATCTGTAACCCATGGTTTGTTTATTTTCTTTCTTTTACCAAAAAGCAGAATATGCCATGGATAATGAAGTGTTAGACACTACATTATACTAAACCCACCTTTATGAGCTGAGGTGACCAGCTGATAGTTGATCTCTTCTTGGTAAAGTATAGTTTGGTTCTGCATTACTGGACTCTGGATGTTCCTTCTGCCATTTTTCTCTATAGTTATTTTTGATTACTGTTTTTATCTCTTCATATGTAACCCTGTCTTCAGTTTGGGTTTTCCTTCCTCCCTCTTTGGCAAATTTATCTGCCTTCTCATTTCCATATATCTTGCAGCGGGTAGGGATCCACTGTACATTTACTTTTTTTGAATTCATAACTGGTTTCCATTAGTGCTTCTGCCATGCTGTCTAACTCATTGTTTTTATTGTTTCTAAGCTCAGAAGAGAAAAATCAAGCACAGACAGAGGTGCCCTTGACTGGAAACCACAAGGGAAAAGAAGAGTGGGGAGGCCAAAGAGAACTTGGAGAAGAACTGTTGAAGAGGAGGCTAGGGAAATTGGAATGACTTGGGCACAGCTGAAAAAGACAGCCCAGAATATTTGACAAATGTGATGCCACTTTCTCATATCGGCAGTTTTCCATATTATTTGGAATTGAAAACAATATATATCCTAATTATAACCCATCAGAGGTTGAACGGGATATATTTCTTCATTAATTTAAAAAAAAATAAAGTGGGTGCAAGCTCTTTAGCTTTTTGTGCAAAACAGCTTCTCTGGAATCTGCCTCGGCCATATCCTTTTAGTCCGTCATCTTGATCTGTAATGATCTTTAACAAAAAATAGAAAGGACCAAAACACTTATCTACGGAAGGAACCCACTTCTGATGTCCAGATTACCTCCAGTCGTAATGCTCTGTATAGAGTTTCCTATTACTATAATGCTTATATAAACATAATACTTGTGTAAGCATAATGACATTACAAATGGATCAACTCACTGGTTTAAATATCTCCCTGTGTGACACCTTTGCATGGATGATCTTAATATTTGACTTCACACATTGGTCACTCCAGCTGAGAGGTGTGGTCAGCCTCAGAGCTTCCTTGACTGTTTCATCATTAGACATAGAACTCACTACTGCTGGTTCTGCAGATGTGTCTGCTGCTGGTTCTGCAGATGTGTCTGCTGCTGGTTCTTCAGGCATGTCTGCTGCTGGTTCTGCAGGTATCTCTGAGTCTTTTGGGGATGTCAGAGGTTTCTGCATCTCTACTTCAATTGTATTCTCTTGAAAATCATCAAGATCTGAAATCCTGGGCAGGGAAGAGAGAGCACACAATACTTATTTTAACTCCAGTGAGATAATCATTTTTCCCATTTTAAAAATGAGACCATTCAGGCAATACATGAACCCAAACTCACAACATAGTAAAATTTAACCAAACATTGCATTGCTTGGTACACATATGCTCTTCAACCCTTCAAGTGTGTATGACCTGTGTGTCTGTCATTGCCAGATGTTCTATCTGTGGGTATGACAAAAATATCACTCAATGCCATAAGCTCTATTTGTGGGTATATTGTATTTATCTCTCATTGATTTTCATCCACATATTTTTTCTGTGTATGACTAACTGGCAAACTGACAGCTGTTCTGTGCAGAAGACAGTAATGTTCATTTTCATTCAGAGGTCACAATTGTCAAAATAAAGAAGTATGTAAAAATGGTTGCATCAAGGTGAAAGTGAACACTTCACAGGGGCAATGTTAGTTCAGATGACTGTGTGACTGTTCTTCAAGAAACTATTCAGGTGTATTTTTATGAAAGGTACACTGAGGATGCACTGGCTTCCTACTCAGTGGTCTATGGTTCGATCCCCATATGAGGTGGGATTTTTTTAGGCCGCAAACGGCTCCTGGGTTGACCCAGCCCCAACTGGGTACCAGAGCAACTTCTGGGAAGGTTAAGGCGGCCGGCGTGATGCTGACCACTTCACCCCTAGTGTGCTGATGGTCAAGAAAATATGGGCCTAACCCCATATTCCCAATATGCCTCAATGGCCGTGTAACGGGATCCTTTCTTACCTTACACTGAGGATGATTGTTTCAGTATGGGTGAAAGTGGACATGGCAGTGAGTCATAAACATAGATAAAAGTTGAAAGCGTTAGCAAAGATGAAGTACAACCAGTAAGCGTAGCACATGTACTCATTCAAGTGGACCATTTACATTATCATCCATGAATGGAGGCATATCTGGAATCATCCTTATATGACCACCAAGTATGCACAATGCTAGAATATACATATGTGGAAGTGAATCTCTGTCTGTGAGGCTAATTACACTCTCACTGACTCTTGAAATCATCCACATACTTCCAGGGATTCCCCCTGTGGGGAAACTTGTTGAGAACCCAGCATTGCACACTAAGCTTGGAGAAGTCACTTGAGCCCAGACGTGATTCTTTGGCTTTTACATGGTTGACTGCATTGCAGGAGGATCTCACTGTGGACCCAGTGATAGGCAGAGGGAGATGAGAAGTGGCTCTGTGTAGAATGTGACAATTCCTTGGGACAGCCCAGAACCAGAGCACAGTATTCTAGCTGTGCATAGTTGGATAGCCCCCTTGGATGGCGGGGAATGCACAGTATGCCACACGCTTCTTACTCCTAGCCTGGGAACAGATGTGATGATCCTTTAAATGCCAGCCAAGCTGGAGAAACTGGAGCCCAAGACTTCAACTCAACACGTTTCGGACTGGCAGAAAAGCCACAGCAAAAGCCTAAATCTACAGTGTAAATAATACCAAGGACTCATCAAACTGGTATTGGCTGCAAAAGAGGAAGAAGCTCAGCAGCCCTAGTTAGACAACAACATTATCATCCATACAAATGTGTAACTTGTATGTTTTGGAACAAGTAGGCACAAATTATAGTTACATTTTTATGAGTTTCTGTCTGATGCATGTAAATATATATATATATACAGTATATATTTGACAAATCTGTACTGCACAGATAAAACATTTTTTTAACATGCATTCTAATTTTCTTAAAGAAAATTGTAGTTAAATATATTTGGCATTGTTCTTTGTAATTCATGGAAATCTCTAAGGAGACAGAGAAAGATCTGGCCTTCTGCTCCCTCAGATATATTGCGAGAGGTAACTAAAATGAGGCTATGTATGTATGGGGCTAGCAATCTTATCATGTAAAGCAAATTGCTACACAGATCACTACTGCAAGAGCTCATGAATGTTTTGGTGCAAGCTTCCTGCATGGAGATCAGCTGCAATGATGACTTCATGCTCCACAAGGAGCAACAAGGGGAAAAAATCAATGAATATCTTCCTCTGCGTTCGTCCTGAAGAGGACGTTTGTTACGTTGTGTTGCCGTTTATAGCAAAGCTGCAATATTTGCGCCTTTCGGTCCGACACATCCGGTTTCAGCATGGCATTTTTGGGACCGGGTTAGCCTTCCCTCTTCGATCCCTACTCTCTCAGCCAGACTGCAGTGGTGCAGCCTGTTTCCAGGACCACCACTTGGAGGTGGAATAGGGTCTTGATCAGCTCTGGTTCACTGACCCTGACGCAAGCAGTCAAGCTATGGGTCGCTGACTGCATTTATCATTGTTGCTGCGTCTTCGGTCCCAATATAAGATATAACACAATAATATAACACAAGATTTAACATACCTGATTTATTGTATTATGAATTTTGCCTTTTTAACACAAGACTTAACATAACCAATTTACTGTACTATGAATTTAGCCTTTTCAAAACATGGTTTAACATGTCCGATTTACTGCAGAAAACTGGAAAGTAATTTTTTTAAGAATATAATGGTTGTGAATCTGCTGAGAGATGAGAATATACAAAAAGTTCATCACAAAGAAGAAATTATTATGCATATGTAATATTAAGTAATGGAACCAAAAAAGAAAGCGTAACACTAATCCTATTGAATCACTATTAATGTCTGCCCCAGGGGTCAGCATAAGGTATTTCGATCTACTGGTAGATCACAGGGGATGATTTGGTAGATATCTAGTTGACAGATGGAGAAGAAAGAAATAATTTTATAGCTAGAGACATTTCAGACTAGCCCCCTCCCACTAGCATGTAAAAGTTCTCTATCACTAGAAATACATGGAGGCATATCTGGAGTCATTTTTATATGACCACCAGCTAAGCACAATGCTATAGTAAACAGATGTGATAGTGAACCTCTGTCTGTGAAGCTAATTACACCCTCATTAACTGTTGAAATCATCCACACACTTCCATGCTGAGAACGCAGCATTGCACACTAAGCATGGAAGAGTCACTTGAGCCCCAGACATAACTCTGACCTCTGCCTGGTTGACTGCATGCTGGAGGATCTCACTGTGAACCCATGAGAGGCAGGGCAGTTGACAAGTTGCTCTGTGTAGGACATGACAATTCCTTGTGAGAGCTTAGAACCAGAGCAAAGTATTTTGGTTCTGCATATTTGGAGAGTTCCCTTGGATGGTGGGGAATGCACAGTATCCCACATGCTTCTTCCTCCTAGCTTGGGATCAGATGTGATGACCCTTTAAATGCTAGCCAAGCTGGAGAAACTGGAGCTCATGACTTCAGCTCAACGCAGTTCAGAATTTTTTAAAAAGCCCCATGAAAAGCCAAGATCTGCAGTGTAAATAATACCAAGAAGTCTTCAACCTGGTATTGTCTCCAAAAGAGTGAGAAGCTCAGCAGCCTTAGTTAAACAACAACTATCCCTAGAATTAAAGGTACTTTTTCTGCTTTCCCATTGAAAACTCATGAGCTAGCTTACAATAATTCACTTTAACCATGAACAATGTGAGATAGGAATGGGATTTTTTTTTCTTTTAAAGTTAACCTTCAGTGAAATATAATTTAGTTTGAATTTTCCTCAATTTAAAACTACATATAGCTTCCTCTTATTCCAAATTTCAAATACTCTGAAAACAGACAATTTTTTTCAAGGTAGATTTTTAGAGAGCTCAGTTATTCTTAAGTAGATCCTCACAGTTCCTGTGTTGCCTTCTGTTGTTTAAAACTATTCATGACATTATGAGAGATAAGAGTTCCTTCAAGTCATCCTTTCTATCTATATAAATGTATCCTAACAACGTGTTAATGCCTTTCATAATCCAGATATGTTTAAAATTTTTAACAATATTCATGAAAGCAATGGCAAACTACTGAATGAAAAAAATTGCCTAGAAAAATCACAAACAAAAAAGCATAATATTCCTTAATGTGAGGTACATATGAAAGAATTATTACAAACATATACTTGAAACGTGATACTGCTAAATAAATTCCTTGAAGTATTACTTTTTATGTTATGTAAGGTACATTTAAAAGTATCATTATAAGCATATGCTACTGTTATGATTAAAATTCATAACGATTATGTAGGTATTATAGTTAGCTCGACAGGGCTCCTTTTCTGATCATTTTATACGGACTTACTTACTAATAAAGGAAGTGACGTCATACTGATATGGTGTAGAAGCAGACGCGAAATTTGAAGCAGAGGTGGGTGATCGTCTGCTAGAAGAGATGTGGCGTGTGTTTGAATGTGAGCGGCCGTATGTGTATCAAGCTCCTGCAGTCTACTGTGTTTTTCCTGCATCATTCCATCACTAGGGCATCAATATACTAAGCTGAGGTGTCCCTGGTTTATTCTAGTCAGCAAATATATATATATAGTCATGCAGATTTCAAGTGGACGATGAAAATAAATTCTGTACGATTGCCATTGACCAACGTTTGATAGTGAACAGACTGGACGACTGCCTATTACTGCATTTGCCATTGGGCATATATATTCTATGTCATGGAGCTTTGTTTCCAGTACAATAAACTGTAATGTAAATTGTGAAGAAGGTGTTGTCAGCTCACTGAAGTTATGCTGATTCGTGTTGTTGGACTACCCCTAGTGTGTACTTTGGCCACGGAGACCTTCTCCGGAATTTTTATATAATACGGCACGCATCAGCTACAAACATGATATTGCTACTTACAAAAGTTCCTTGAAGTCATCCTCTAAAAGTCTTACTGATGACTGAATATTAGTCACAGGTTCAACTTTTTCTGTCAGTTCCGTTTCTTGCAGCTTTTGATCCTTCATTGACTCTGCATCCTGTACCCTGGATTCATTTGTTGATTCTGTCAGCTGCAGTTGTAATCCCTCTTTCACTTCCTTAGTTACTTCTTGTTTTGTCTCTCCTTTCAAAAAAGGTGTTTTTAGTTCAAACATGTTGTCTTTTCTCCATTTCTTCACCTGTGAACAGAAGTTAGATAATTATCAAAACCATTGATATTTTTATTATAATTTATTATCATCATCACTTTCCACTGTGCTCCTTGTGGGGCATGGAACCACCCTTTCAGCTTGTGCCCATGCAGGATTGTAAGGGGTAATTCAAGCAACAGATGAGAAGAATGTTGGATGCCTAATTAGAAAAACATCTGATGCCAAATCAACCATACCTTGAGGTCTTGGGACTGTAATTTCCCATTTATTCCAATCCTGATTTTGCCTCCTTTTTGTAACTGTCGGGCAACATGGCTTCCCACTGAACCTTCAATGTTGTAATATTCTTCAGCATTTTTAAAACCTGTTAAATAGTTTTACCCAAAATTAGATGAAAATAATAAACATAACAAAACTGTAACAGTTTTGAAAGTGTGGAGAAGTTCATTCCTTCTTCACTACAGCTGTGAGAAGAAACAAATGTGAATTTACAACAGGCTTTTTTTTTTTTTGGGTGACATCATCATTAGGTGAAGTACATTGCATTGTTTCATTAAGCCTGTAGCCCAGTGCATCCAATTCCAACAGGCATTTCTGCCAGGTCACCTTCCTTAGTCTTTGACTGTCCCCAGCCTACCTGCAATACAACAGGTGTGTGCCTCTCTTGGTCTGGGACGAGTCCGGCTTGGGAGACCCTGCTGGTAGCTATGCTACTGCCAGCATAGCTCTTGGGGTCATGCGGGGACACAAGCTACCTTGCTAAGGTGGAGACATGGTAGAGGAGTTACAACAGGTATGAAAAGAAACAAATTTGATTGGTGAGCCTAGCATTGTTACAGCTCAAAAGAGGTGGAAGAATGAAGATTTTTATAGTCAAGAAATCTCATCATTGTTTTAATATATTAAATGCTTTTAGATTAATTATACACTATCTTTTCTCTACTGTTTTATTTCCTCTCGTTTTGTTTGCTAGTCCCTGACAAAGACCTCATGGTCATAGCATTGGCCATTTCTTATTCCTTGGTGATAGTAAGATATCATCATCATTTCCCATTTTACTCCCTACCTATGGAGCAAGGAGCCACCACTGCAGCTGCTTCCCTCCCCTCCCCCATTGCAGGAAGCCTGCTAACCCCCTTTGCAGTGAGCCTGCACCAAAGCACTCCTGCTCTTGCAGTAGTTATTTGTGAAGCTATTTGTTTTACATGATAAGGTTGCCAGCCCAATACACAACTTCATATTAGTCGTAGTAAGACATACACGACCTATTTTCATTCACACCACCATATTTCATTACCAAAACTTCTCCTATCTGACAGTGTAGATCTAAGGTAATGGACTTGTAAGCTTTATTCTGTTTACTGATGTTGTGATTGATGATACTACCAGGTTTTAGAAAATGTATCATCATCACTTTCCCTTTCACTCCTGATTGAGCATTGACCCATTACTGCAGGAAGCCAGCGTGAAGCATTCATATACTCTTACAGCAGTGGTTTCTGTAGCAATTTGTTTGACATAATGAGGTTGGCAGCCTCATGGACAACATTAGTCACCTCGTTTGACATGCCTGAGGGGGTAGTTGTCCTTCTTTAAATAAATTAAAATTTATTATTTAGTTTTGGAATAACTCAATCTAGAAAGAACTGAAACAACTCTGATAGGAAGACTTACTTGCAAAAGCATCTATAACTCCTTCGTTATTAACTCCAGCAGCACCCCCAAATGTTAGCCATGAATCAAGTGTAGGAGGACAGTCATCAGGGCGTTTCTGGCCTCTGATAAATTTCCCTATGGCCAAAGTGTTTTTCTCAGACTTCCAGTAGGAATGAAGTTTGTTGCTGAGCTCCTGATTGCTATGACTGATGGCTAACAGGTCCTGGTCTTCTTCTCTGATTACTACGCGGCATTCTGTCAGTGGGTGAATATTTTTTAGTTGACCTGAGGAGAAGGAAATATATTACATACACTGTCACATATGGAAATAGTGCAGCAGTGACCGTCCACTTGTGGCTCCCCCACATCTAGGGTTATATTTTTTTGGCTACACGAACGCCTGATTCACTATCGCAATTAAGCACGATGGAACAGAGCGAAGTGCGCAGCACGGCGTAATCGTTCTTTGATCAGGAAAACACGTGGGCAGAGGCCAGGCGTTAACAGTTTCTTCGAAGAATCAAGGGCGATAAGTCTGAGACATACCTTGGATTGTTACATTTTCAGGGGAATTAACTTACGTAGCTGATATGCGGCAGGTGGGGAGAACGAAAGACAAGCCAGAGGTTGTCGGTCGGCAGAGGTGAAGAAAATCTTTCATTCAGGAATCGAACCGTAGATGTGCCCGGCCCTGGCCGTAGGTGCGACTTTTGCATTAAGGAGCGAAAGAACGGCATCTATGGATATATATCCCATCTCCCCAAAAGTCATTATCAGTTGCTCAGAGAATTTTATGAAATAACTAGCTCGACATCCTACGAGTTTTTCATACAAAGTGAATGCTTAGATTCGTGGAGTTGTTTCCATCTTTCTCTTCTTCTTCTTCTTTGATCCTTAGCCGCCGACCGTCAAAGCAGCCAGTGGCCATCACGCCTAGTGGCGTCTTGTAGGGCAACAACAAATTGATTCCACTTTGCTCGGTCGGTGGCCATCCTTCGTACAGTGCCCCAACTCTGGTTCATTCCCTGCATCTCAGCCTCCACAGTCCTCCGCCAGGTTGTTTTTGGTCGGCCTCTCTTTCGTTTTCCTTCAGGGGTCCAAAGCATAGCTGTTCTTGTGATGGCATCGGGGTCTCTTCTGAGGACATGACCAACCCAGCTCCAGCGTCTGCCAGCTATGATGGTGTGCATGTCCTCTTGCTTGCTACGAGTAAGCAGATCTTGGTTAGTGATGGTATTCGGCCAAAAGATTCGGTGAATTTTTCTTAGGCATGTTGTGTGAAAGGAGGACAATTTCGACATTTCCTTCTCTGTAACTCTCCAGCATTCCGCACCATAGAGAAGCACAGAAAGCACACAGCTCTGATATAATCTTAATTTTGTGCTTGTGCTGTATTGGGAGGACTTCCAGATGTTGTTTAGGCTAAAGAAGGCTGTTCTTGCCTTATTCATTCTGATGTTGATGTCTTTGCCTGCCCCGACGTCTGGTGTTACTATGCTTCCTAGGTATGTGAAGGTATCTGTCTGTACCAATTGCTGATTCCTTACTGATATGGGCTCAGGGTTGCTCACATTGAGCATCATGACCTCAGACTTCTTTAAATTGATTTCTTTCTCTGTTTGCGGTAATTTATATACTAGCCGTTAAGTGATTAAGTGTGTTAAAAGTTTTTTCATTATATTTCACTGGGATTTTCTGTGTTAAATTGAATAGCGTATTAAATAACATATAGCTAAATTTTTCCAGCTGTAAAGTAAATTTAATTACTCGCTATTCCCCAAAAAGAGATGCTATAATTGACTAGTACATACATTAAATAACTGGCTACTGACAGTATATATTATTTACTTATATCAATTTTGTGTAATTTTATAAATGACTAGTGTTCATATCACGCGTTAAAAGCGATAGGATAAGCTAGACATTTGTGGTTTAAAATCTAATTTAATAACATAGTGGTTAAAGAGGTCTTACCTTAACACGTGTTAGATATAATATTGATATTATGGTTAAATGTTTATATTTCTTTCCTAAAATCTAGGCTGATCAAAAACCCAGCGAACTAGCGGTCTTATGGTCATATGAAATTACGGTCATATGAACTTATGTCTTATGAACTATGGTCGTATGGTCCATTGGTCTTATTAGTGAATAAGCAACCAGAAACTTTATAATATTGTTGAGTCTTCGGGCTATGACCTGTGCGGTCCATTTTCTTCATTTTATGAGAGAGACCAAACTAGAACAATAATTGTAAATGTTAACTGGACCAGAACTATACCAGATTTTACCTATATAAATCTCATCAGCCAGCTGTGGCAAAATATATTGTCAGCAACATTTGTGTAATTTAACATAGTGTCTCAGCAACCAGAGGCTAGACAACACAGGAAATATATATGTATTATTCCTCCTATGTCGGCTATCACCCCCTATGAACCTTACACCAACCAACTGAAGGCAGAGATACAGTATTTATCCAGGAAAACAATTAACTCACCAACTCCAGCGACTACCATGAAATTTGCAGTCAGCAACTACGGCTAGTCTGGGGCTGGATTTGGCAAAAATTAATATGACACTGAATAGTCTTATTGCTTATTAGTGTTCATTTCCACGGAATGCCTGCGACAACTATTGGTAAGCGAATATGAATGTGGCCACAGTATGAAGGATTGAATGAACTGTAAGAGAGTAACATAATTTTCTGTTGTTACCACTATCATACTAATCTTTTCTTTTTTGTTCTCACTAACCTGAGTATTTACGGGATAGATTAATTAGGCTCTTGTCCTTTGTTTTCTTTACTGACTATTCCATACACTTATTGTTAACTTTTGATCTTTTGGGTTAATTAACCTCTGTTGGGATCTTCTTTTCTTTTCCTTTACCAGAGGGGAGAACCTATTTGATTAATTTTTTTTCATTTTGTCTGTAACCCATGATCTATTGATGTATATGATTTATGTTGTAAAGTTCTAGTGATAAATAAACTTAATAAACCTTAAGATATCGTGTTGGTCAACCCCTACCCTATCTGTTATCCAAAGTTGTTTTCACGTTTGTGCATATTTGTCACAGAATTGTGTGCATGTGGGTGCAGTGTAACTTGTATTTTGTCCAAGAAGAGAAAAAGCGTCTGATTTAAATATAGTCATATAGATAGGCTGGATTAGAGAAATTAATCAATCCAGAGACTGTCCTTTCTCTTACACTATCACCTCGTGAGAAAAGACTATTTCTTACACCTTACTCTCACATAGTTATCACTATCACCTTTGCTCAGACAGGACTATAAGCATCTATTACCTATCTGATAAAAATCTACGACATACACCTTCACTTATTATGTTAATCAAATGGTATTTTGTGTTTTCATCATCATTTATTTTGCACTTCCTACAAAGCTTCAATCTACCACTGCAGCTGGTCCCCTTCCAGGAAGCCTGCACCAAGCAGTCATATGCTGTTGTAGTGGTGGTTTCTGTGGCAGTTAGTTGTATATGATGAGGCTGCCAGACCCCATGCACAATCTCATATTAGTTGCCTTGTACAAAATGCTTGAGGGTACAGTAACCCTATTATTTATTTGTTTAATAATGTTCATTCACTCCCCTTCAGTTTCCTGAGGAGCATAGGGCTTCAAACATTCATGTAAATTGAAGCTTTGTAGGGAGTGCAAAATAAATGATGATGAAAACACAAAATACCATTTGATTAACATAATAAGGTCCCTTGTCCTGTGCCATCTGCTTAAGGTTTCTCCATATCATCTTTATCCCTTTCATTTCTGTCTTCAGTTCTCTTCTTCATGCATTGTTCAGTGACCTTCTACCTGTGTTACCCTGTAGACTCCAGCATAATGACCACCTTGTAATACTATCAACAGTTTTCCTCAATGTGTGGTGTCTTATGCATCTCCAGCGCCTCCTCATCTCTTGTTCCACTGGCACTTGTGTGGTTCTTGTCATCAGTTACACATTGGGATCTTGTCATCAGTTCCACACTGAAATTTTGTCATCAGTTCCACATTAGGATCTTGTCATCAGTTCTACATTGGGATCATGTCATCAGTTCCACATTGGGATCTTGTCATCAGTTCTACATTGGGATCATGTCATCACTTCCACATTGGGATCGTGTCATCACTTCCACATTGGGATTGTGTCATCACTTCCACATTGGGATCGTGTCATCATTTCCACATTGGGATCGTGTCATCACTTCCACATTGGGATCGTGTCATCACTTCCACATTGGGATCATGTCATCACTTCCACATTGGGATCATGTCATCAGTTCCACATTGGGATCATGTCATCACTTCCACATTGGGATCGTGTCATACCATTTCAGTTCTTCTACTTTATGCCAGCACCCATTTATAAGTCTACAACTTCTTGGTTGTTGTTTTACTGTCAAAATGTGGTACAGTCATGACCCAGTCTATCCAACAATAAAGGGGTACCTTCTCTGCTCCTGAGTTAGGGAAGACAAAGGCAGTGAGGAATGGAACTGGTCATCCCACATCCCACTCAAAAAATGCTGGACCTAGTTTAGTAAAGTCTCTAACACTTTGCTCCTGTACAGCACTATGTGTTATAGGCATGGTTGTTTTTGTTCATGAGTAAGTGGTATACTGGATTAATGCACATCTACAGAATATTGCCTCTTGATGAATGCATATAAGAAGTGGTATACTGCATGCTGGAGTGATAGACAACTATTGAGTGATGTTTATTCAGAGACTGGTCATTACCTGCTGTCTTGGGTCTGCGCTTAGTGGTCAGCGTTGTATTATCCTTATGATATGAGTTGAATGGTGGTCCTGAGGTCAAAGGGCGGCCTTTCACTTCAACTAAAGACATGAAAAAATTTGTGAAGAAATTCCATAATCTTGAAAATGAAGAAGTTGCTTTTCAGGTGAATTTGTGATTTAACAGGGAAACAAAAGTCGTCTTCACTTAATATTTGTGTTTGTGCGTTTGCTTCTTCCAAACTTATTTCACTGTAAGAATATGAGGAGGACTGCTGAAAGATTATGAGATATGATAGAATAATAAAAAATAACACAAAAACTATTATATGGCTGTGAAACATAGAGAATAACAAAAACAGCAACCAAAAAGCTATAGACTTTCATAAATGGGTGCTTGAGTAGAACACGAGGATGAAAGTGGTATGACAAGATCACTAATGTGGAACAGATTACAATCGTCAGTGAATCAAGAGATGAGGAGAAGACGCTGGAGATGGATAAAACACACGCTGAGGAAACCTGTTGAGAGCATTACCAAGCAGTCCTTGTTCTGGAATCCCCCATGATAAAACAGATAGAGGAAGACCAAAGAATACATGGAGAACAGAACTGGAGATAGATATGGAGAAGATATGCAAAGACCTTGAGCTGATGGCACGAGACAGGAAGACATTGCACAAGTTTGTTGAAAGCCTATAGTTTCTTGGGAAGCTGAAGAGTGATGAAAAATTATAAGAAAAATAAGTTTTACTACAATAAAGGACAAAAAACTTGCTCAAGTTATGACCACAAGGTTTTTGTCAGGGACAGATGAACTGCTACAGAAACCACTACTGCATGGGAACGATGCATCGGTGCAGGCTTCCTATAAGAGGGCCAGATGCTACTGTGGCTGTACATTCCATAGAAAAGGTAGTCGCATAGCAGATACTTTATTCTGACATTTACTGATGTTGTGAATTATCAGCTTTATTCTTATGTTTACTGATGTTGTGAATTATCAGCTTTATTCTTATGTTTACTGATACTGTGAATTATCAGCTTTATTCTGACGTTTTCTGATGCTGTAAATTATCAGATTTATTCTTATGTTTACTGATGTTGTGAATTATCAGCTTTATTCTGACATTTGCCGAAGTTGTGAATTATCAGCTTTATTCTGACATTTACTGATGTTGTGAATTGTCAGCTTTATTCTGGTGTTGACTGATGTGAATTATCAGCTTTATTCTGACGTTGTTGTGAATTATGTTGTGAATTATCAGCTTTATTCTGACGTTTACTGATGTGAATTATCATGATGATGGTATTAATCATCTTCATTATCCTTTGAGCTTCCTATGGAGCATGGAGCCTCCACAGCAATAAAGGTCATTCCTGCAGGAAGCCTGCATCAAGCATTCATATTCTCTTGTAGTGATGGTTTCTATGGCAATTTCTTTGGCATGATGAGGTTGGCAGCCTCATGCCCAACCTCTTATTAGTAGCCTTGTAGGACATGGTTGAGGAAGCTGTAGTTCCATTCTTTCTATGTCTCTTAAGAGGCCACTGGGAACTAAATGGGACGATGATGGCAAAGGTGTTATATTAATACTTAATATTTTATACTTTATATTTCTTCTTCTTCAAGTACCATGCCTAGTGGTGTAGGAGATCATGTCTCCCCACAACTTCCTGTCTCCAGTACAATTTATCAATTATGCTGTTGACTTCTTTCCATGCCAAGATGTCAAACTGTCCAGTATCTGCTCTCTTTGTCTCCCCCTATCTCTTTTTCCTTCAATCTTACCTGTTGTTACGATATATTCCAGCTTTCCCTTCCTCATAACATGCCTAATAAAAGTGGATTGCTTCTTTCTAACTTGTGAAATAAGTTTCCTTTGTGCATTGGCCTCATTCAGGACATCATCATTACTCATTTTGGCAGTCCATGGTATTTTTAACATTCTTCTATAAAAATCACATCTATGTGGCCTCTAGTGCCTTCCCTACTTGTTTACAAATTGTCCATGACTCACTCCCATATGTCAGAATTGGTTCTATATAACACTCTTTCTTACTTCCAATGACGAAGAATTGTGGCATAAAATACTCTTCATTTTATAGAATGCTGCTTCTGCTTGAGCTTTTCTGCTCTTCACTTCTGAGATGCATCTTCCATAAGTTGTTATTAATGTGCCCAGGTATTTGAATCTATTGACCTGTTTTAAAACTGTTCCATTTACTTTGATAGTGCATTCTGAGGAAGCCCTTTTCTTTGAGATGGGCATTACTTCTGTCTTTTTGCTATTAAGGCTAAGGCCTTTATTTTTACTTTCTGTCACTATTGTATCAACCATTTCCTGCAGCTCCTTTTCACTTTTTGCTATTAAACTTTATATTTAGCTTCTGTTAATTTCTATGTTATTTTGATGCATTCAGATTATTTATCACTTTCTGTTCTCAATTTTTTTGTTTTGTTTTACCTGACACAGACCTTAATTTTTGTATCGTAGGCTATTTCTTTGTACTTTATCCTAGTAAAAACATTCATTATTTTTATTCACCTCATGTAATGCTGCATTTTGTGGTGGAGTTATAATCCCTTCTTACCAATAATATAACTTGTTCCACATATGACTAATGATATTTATAATGATGACAGTCATGAATCTGAAGATTACTGCAATTACATTCATATTGATGCTGATAATTGTAGTGATGACAATTGTGATAATGAGGACGATGACCTAGAAAATGAGACTGCACAGAAATTCTTTGATAATGCTCAGACAAATACACAAAAGGATTACCATAATGTTTGTGACAATAACAACAGCCACAACTTACTGTTAACTTTCTTAACACTGTGTGCAGATGCTGACCTAGAGGACGGAAGTGTCCTTCCTCTGGGTGAGGCTGATGCTGAAACTCTGTCGATAAAAACAGAACATTGTATTCTTTAATAATACTGGAACAAGATGTGAGAGGAAGATGCTGATGATGATGATGATGATGATGTTGCTGATGATGATGATGATGATGGATAAGACACACATTGAGAAGCACAAGTTGACAGCCTTACAATCCTTGTTCTGGAATCCCCAGGATACGAGAAATAGTGGCAGGTAAAAAAAAAAAAAAAACACATGAAGAAGGGAATTAGACATTGACAAGAAGGGAATAAGACATTGACATGAAGGGAATTAGACATTGACATGAAGGGAATTAGACATTGACATGAAGGGAATAAAAAAGATGTGGAAAACCTTGAGCAGATGGCACAGGACAGAAAGAGTTGGTGAGTATTTGTTGAAGGCCTGTGCTTACCAGGGAGCTATAAGGTGGTTTAGTTTGGTTTTTAAGGACCATCTTCATTGTACATGGACAACTCCATCAGTGCACCGATCTCCTCCCTTAGATCACACAAGGAGAAAATCAGCACAGTGCACCGTAGCACTGGCAAAGATCCTAATGTGTGTAGACAGAAATCATACATTCTATCGATATTTTTGTGGTGGATAGGTTTTTTCTAATTTTGTAAATTTTGCCATGGTAGGGGATGTATGGCCGACTCTTTAAGATTTCCAACTGCTGACGGATGTTTAACGAGTGCAACTTGCACACGGGACCTCCCATTTTTTCGCCCTTATCCAAGAAGCTAGGCATCTGATCTCACTGCCCATGAGATCAGGAGGGAGTATGACATCATTAGGATCCACTAGTTCTGAAAAATGTCAATAAAATATATTTCCTGTTCTGGGAACCGAACCTGGTTGCTTTAGAATTAGAAGGCTAATTTACCTCTTAGCCACTCCAACCCCTTAGCTGATAGGTGATGAATGAGTAAATGAAATATACTTTAGTCTGACAAGAACCAGACGAGTGTCTGTGGATGAAGAGAAGACGCTGGAGATTTGATAGGACACACTGAGGAAACCTGTTGATAGCATTACAAGGCAGTCCTTGTTCTGGAATCCACAGTGTAAGACAGGTAGAGGAAGACCAAGGAACACGCAGAGAAGAGAACTGGAGACAGACATGAAGGGGATGAAGAAGACACAGAAAGACCTTGAGCTGACGTCACGTGACAGGAAGACTTGGCTTAGGTTTGTTAAAAGCCTATGCTCCTTGGGGAGTTGAAAGGTGAAAGGAAGGACTTAAGTCTGAGGAAGATCTGGCTGTGTGGAAGGTTTTTCAGACCGTTAGCGAGGACAACAGAGATACATTTTCATAATAATTATCATAGCAATATGCATGTTATACATTATAGATTGGAAAAAGATCTGAACCTGACTGTCGTACAGGCAGAATGACTGAGAAGGGACAACTATATATATTTTTTTAAACAAAGTATCCCACTCAATCCTTCCTGGGTTATAATTAGGATATACAGTTCAACAAATTCAAGACAATATAGTAACTTCTTCCCCCCTCCACTCAGTCTAAACAGAGTAAATCAAAACCAAAATAGTGTATGTGGGTGTGACCTCCCCTTCCCAAGAAACAAACAAAAAATAACAAAGCAAACAAAAAATGAATGGGGAAAAAACAATACAAACAAAGTAAAGTCTCTCATAACTGCCTTGTTGTTAACAAGGTGAAATGAGTGAGAAAGCCCAGGGTCCCCTTACCCAAGAAACAAACCAAAAAAAAATAATCAAAGCAAACAAAAATGAATGGGGAAAAAAATAATACAAACACCAAACACGTAAAGTGCTCTCCATAACTGCCTTGCACATTGTTAACAAGTGTTTCTTTTGGTGAAAACCCAAGTGAGCGCCTGAGTGAGAAAGGACATGCCCAGGGGACCATCGTGTTTGAGATTATACCTAATCCAACCAAGTTACACTAATCAGCTTGTTCTCCAAACAACTCACAAATGTTAACACAGAAATTTGAAAAACAGCTGATCTTAAATGATCGTAATTTTGGTGTGCTGAAAACGTTTGTGTCAATGACATTTTAAAATAATTGTTGATTGGCTCTAGAAAAGTTCATCAAGATATTTGGATACCTATTTAAAAAAACCGCTTATTTATTGCTTCTTGGGATTGTTTGGTGTTGAACTTTAATTACTGGTAAATCCAGGTCCCCCATTTATATTTGTCCATTTTATACCCAATTGTTCATTGTGGGTATGAAAACGCAAATCAATGTTTCCAAAAAGTGGGCATAATACAGAACCCCTGTTTCTACTGCATAATTTGTTTAACACAACATCTAATGACCAATAAAAATAGATTGTTACTAGAATGTGGGCGGTGTGATGAAAATCGACGAACAATCCTACCTATGATTCTTCATCCCCTTTGTGTATAAATACCTTATCTCTGATAAAATGTTTGCCATTAGTAAATAGTTGCGATTGCATAATTTTTTCTAATGACCAATTGTTACCTTATCATAAATACCTATCGTAGTTGCCATTAGTTAATTTGCCAGAAGTATCGTACAGTTTGTATTTTGGCTGCAGAATAGGAGATCAAGATAAGAGCTGGGCGCCACACATATGCTGCAATACATGTGCAGCACATCTTAAACTGTGGTTGACTGGCAAAAGGCAAGCTATGCCTTTTGCAGTCCCAATGATTTGGAGAGAGCCCACTGATCATCTCAACAACTGTTACTTTTGCATGGTCCCTCCAATTGGGAAAGGCATATCAAAGAAGAAAAAATGGACTCTGGAATATCCAAACATCCCCTCTGCAATACTTCCGGTACCACATGGCGATGATCTACCAGTTCCCAAAGTGCCAGAATCCTTTTCAGCTGCTTCCACTGATGAAGAGGACATTGGTGGTCCGAAACCATCAACCTCAAGTGACACAGATTTTGAGCAAACTACATCCACTAAACCACACTTAATAACCCAAGGTGAACTGAATGATCTTGTAAGAGATCTGAATTTACCGAAGAACAAGGCGGAGCTTTTGGGTTCCAGATTGCAACAGTGGAATCTCCTGGCAGAAGATGTTACAATTTCTGTGTATAGGAACCGCCAGAAGCCGCTTATTACATTCTTTTTCAAAGAGGGTGACCTTTCTGCGTGCCACAACATTTCTGGTTTAATGGCAGCCCTCAACATCAATTACATACCGGAAGAGTGGAGGCTTTTCATTGATTCATCCAAGACAAGTCTTAAAGCTGTTTTGTTGAATAATGGTAATGTGTTACCGTCAATTCCAGTTGGTCACGCAGTTCATATGAAAGAAACTTATGAAAACATTAAGCAGCTTTTGAAGTGTATAAACTACGATCATCATCATTGGTCACTTTGCGGTGACTTAAAAGTGGTCGCTCTTTTGCTTGGACTACAGGGTGGATACACCAAGTACTGTTGCTTTCTCTGTGAGTGGGATAGCCGTGCACGAAGTGACCATTACATCAGAAGACATTGGCCAATCAGGCAGTCATTGCAGCCTGGCAGTAAGAACGTTGAGAACCCAGCAGTTGTCAACACCAGCAAGATTTTGTTGCCACCCTTGCACATTAAGCTGGGTCTCATGAAAAACTTTGTCAAGGCAATGGGAGAAAACAGATGAGGCTTTCAAATATCTCATCAGAAAATTTCCAAGACTGAGTGAAGCTAAAATAAGAGAGGGAGTATTTGTTGGTCCGCAAATTCGAAAACTTCTTCATGATGACGAGTTTCTTTGCGTGTTGCATGGCAAGGAAAAAGCAGCATGGCTAGCATTTAAGTCAGTGGTGGACAATTTTCTTGGAAACAACAGATCTGATAATTACAATGAAATTGTAGAAAATCTCCTTCTGAAGTATAAGAGTCTTGGCTGCAACATGTCTTTGAAAATTCATTTTCTGGATTCTCATCTGGATTTCTTTACGTCAAACTGTGGAGCGGTCAGTGATGAGCATGGTGAACGATGTCACCAGGACATTGCTGCTATGGAGACAAGGTATCAAGGCAATTGGAGCAATTCAATGCTTGTTGATTACTGTTGGACTGTGACAAGAGACACCTCATCGATTGACTACAAGAAGCAAGCAAAGAGAGCTCGAACAGCGACTGAATAATGACGGAATGGGTTCAAATGTGCCTTTTTAAAGCATGATATGTGAACTTTAAATAATGTTTTTATTTTTTCTATCATTTTATGTTAAAATATCAATTAATTGAGTATGTAACCACAATTTTTATAATGCTAAAGTAGAAAGACTAGCTGTTCAGCCCAGAGAAGTAAACAAGCATACATTATTTGTATTACTGTAATGTAAATCCATCATTTAAAAAAAAACCAGAGCCAATTGGTGAATTTCATTATGATATTTGAAATCAGCATGTCAAAATCAATAAGAAATGGTACATTTAATTTCTGGTACAAAAAACTTTTGAAAATTTGTTGACTAGTGTTATCTGCCATCATCCACACGATCACCATCATTGATCCTTATATATATATATTTTTTAAATATATACTGTTTTACTATGTTGTGCGATTCTCTAGGTCTATTTATTCTCAACACCTTTCCACAGTTATGGATGAACTGAATTACTGTAAATAATCTAATATTGGTTTTCTCTGTTAACTATATCACCATTACTGCACTGGCTTAATATGATTATGATATGATTGTTTGGCCA
Organism: Oreohelix idahoensis; assembly: GCA_024509875.1. Classification (NCBI taxonomy): domain Eukaryota; kingdom Metazoa; phylum Mollusca; class Gastropoda; order Stylommatophora; family Oreohelicidae; genus Oreohelix; species Oreohelix idahoensis. The sequence continues at coordinate 515,761 of JAMPIV010018672.1, read as the reverse complement.
TTTAGAAGCAAAGGAATATAAAGCTTACTTACTTACTTACTTAGTCATTCCCCTTCTACCGTGAGGTGTAGAGGTTTGGAAGAGAGAGCGCCAGACCATTCTATCAGATGTCTTCTTCCTGGCCTGGTTCCATTCTAGTCCTCGGTCCTTCAAAGATTGTCTAATGTTGTCCTCCCAGCGGACTCTGGGTCGTCCTGGAGGTCTGGATCCCTGGCTCTTTGTTTCCCATGCTTGTCGTGGTAGCCGATCTTCTCCCATTCTGCAGACATGGCCAAACCATCTTAGTTGGGACTGTTCTATTTGGGTCTGCAGCGGATGGGATTTTAGGCCTTGACGGATCGTCTGGTTGCGGACCATGTCTCTTCTTGTTACTTCAACCACTTTCCTCAGATACCTCATTTCTGAGGTTTGGATCTGGCTTTTGTGGGTTGTAGTCATTGCCCACGACTCGCATCCATATGTCAAGACTGGGACATAGGTGGAGCGGTATACAGCCATCTTCGATTTCTTACCAACCTCTTTCTTGCTGAGGAATCCACGATTTATGGCCTGAAAAAGTCTCCCAGCCGCTGCTTTCCGAGTGGCCAACTCTTCTTTGATGCCTCCCTTTCGGTCTATAATAGCTCCGAGATATTTAAAGTGGTCGACCTGCTCCAGGACCTGTTCTCCCAACTTAATCTGATGTTTTCTTTCTTCTCGTGATATCACCATGGATTTTGTTTTAGAGCTGCTTATGACCATCCCTCTCTTCTCCAGCTCTTCCTTCCAGACTTGCAGGTTGGATTGGAGATGTGCCTCTGATTTAGCAATCAGGGCAACATCATCAGCAAATGCCAGCTCCGAAATATAGACCTGTCTCATCTTCCAATACCCCACTGAATACTTTCTTGTTCTCTCCTTACATGCCTTGATGACATCGTCCATAAGGAGTATGAAGAGGTAAGGTGATAGGATATCACCTTGTCTTACACCAGTGGTGGTCCTGAACTCTTCTGACTTATGGTTTGCTGTCCTCACATAATTTCTGCAAGACTTGTAGAAGCTCTGTATAGCATGAATCAGAGGTGCTGGAATATTCTTCCTTGCCAAACAGTCCCAAAGTTTGCTCCAGGGGACCCTGTCAAACGCCTTTTCCAGATCTATGAAACAAAGATGGATCTCACTCTTATACTCAAGGGCCTTTTCACTCAGCTGTCTGAGTGTGAAGATTAGGTCTTGAGTACTTCGGTTTGCTCGGAATCCGCACTGGACCTCATCCAATTGTGGCTCAGCTAGGCGTCGGAGTCTCTGCTCTAGAATCCTAGAGCAGATTTTACCAGGGACACTGAGAAGGGATATGCCTCTATGGTTTCCACATTGTCGATTGTCACCCTTTTTGAAAATTGGTGTTATGATGGCAATCTCCCAATCCTTTGGTATGGTCTTGTTGCACCATGCTGCCTGTAGGACCTTTAAGAGTAATAGGTCGCCTGATGCTCCCATGTACTTAACCATTTCTGGTGTTATACCATCATGCCCTGCTGCTTTGCCCATCTTGATTTTCTCTAGTGCTGCCCTCAGTTCTTCCATCTTTATGTCATCTTCACCATCATTGGTTTCCTCTTCTGTGTCAGTGGTTATCATTTCTGATGCTTCATCATGCTCACCATCCAGGAGTTCTGAGAAATATTCTTTCCATCTTTCCATTACTTCCTTCGGGGCAGTAAGCAATTTGCCTTGCTTGTCCTTTATAAATTTGAGAGGGCATTGTTTTTCTTTCCTCATGTTCTTTAGGGTCTTATAGAACAATTTCTGGTTTTCTTGTGCATCTTTTTCTAGCTTTTCTCCAAATTCTTCCCAGGACTTCTGTTTTGCTGCTAGCACTTTGTTCTTTGCTTCTGTTCTGAGTGTCACATATTCTCTATATTTTTCCATTTGTCCTGTTGTGTTTTTAGCTCCTAAGTATTGTTTCCATGCCATTTTCTTCTCTCTTATTTTCTCTTTGACTTCCTCTGTCCACCAAGGTGTCCTCTTTCTCTGGTTCCCAAGTCAGACTTCACCGCATGCTTCTGCAGCAGCTGTCTTTATGATATCCTTGAATTTATTCCAGAGGGTTTCCAAGTCATCAGGTCGTTCTTCTGTGTTGCTCACTGCTGTAGCAATAAGCCCCTGATATCTTTGGTTGGTTCACATCTAGTGTATGCATGCATGCGCTTATGGGGGAACTTTGTGTTTGTAATGATCAGATTCTGCTCACTGCAGAATCTAAGGAGTCGCTTTCCATTGTCATTGAGAGTATCTTCTCCATATCTTCCGATAACTCCACCCCATCTAGCATGGTCATTTCCAACTCTGGCATTAAAATCTCCGAGCATAATAACTTCATCTAGGCAGTCATCCACTGTCCTTTGAAGCAGCTCGAAGAATTCCTCCTTGACCTCTGCTCTCTCATCCTCATTTGGCCCATACACTATGACCAGGTTGACTATGGTTTCTCCTTCTTTTAGTTTTACAACCATAATGCGCTCCAAGACAAAGTTCCATCCCTTGATACTATCTTTTTGATTTTGGGCCACAATGCAACCCACGCCCCCTTTAGCTCTTTCAGATATGGGTACACCACTGTAGAGCAACGTGTTGCCATCGAGATCCATGACTCCTTGTCCTTTTTTCTGCGTTTCCGTTATAGCCAGGATTTCTAGTTTTGCTTTCCTCATCTCTTCCACCAGCTCCTCTTCCTTCCCATTTATACTTCTTGTGTTCCAAGTTCCATAAGTCGTAGTCCGTAGTCCGTTCCAGTTCGTCGCCTTTAGAATCAGTCCGGTTTTCTCTCTTGTAGTTCGCGTAATCATAATTTAAAGCAAACAGGTGATTGGCCTGTTGTGCCTTTGCATGGTGGAGGGGCTGCCTCCTTACGGCCTCCATGCAGGCCGCCCTCCTCCTTTTTCATCCGGGCTTGGGACTGGCATAGGCGGAGTTGAAAGCTGTTTATACATATTTCTTTTTGAGGTAAGACTATCAACTAGTGCCTGCTAGTCCTGACATTTCAGTACACCATCAGCTACTTTAGTTATGGTATTTTCCGGTCTCCTAGCCTTGACTCAATATGTCGGCCATTGGCATTGAGCCTTGCGATACCCTTCGCTTTTGAGATCATAATTCACCCTATTATGTTGCAAAAGAAACCTTCATTCAATTACCTTACTTACTTAGTCGTTCCCCTTCTACCGTGAGGTGTGGAAGAGAGAACGCCAGACTATACTATCGGCTGTCTTCCTCCTGGCCTGGTTCCATTCTAGTCCTCGGTCCTTCAAAGATTGTCTAATGTTGTCCTCCCAGCGGACTCTAGGTCGTCCTGGGGGTCTGGATCCTTGGCTCTTTGTTTCCCATGCTTGTAGTGGTAGCCGATCTTCTCCCATTCTGCAGACATGGCCAAACCATCTTAGTTGGGACTGTTCTACTTTGGTCTGCAGGGGGTGGGATTTTAGGCCTTGACGTATCATCTGGTTGCGGACCATGTCTCTTCTTGTTACTTCAACCACCTTCCTCAGATACCTCATTTCTGAGGTTTGGATCTGGCTTTTGTGGGTTGTAGTCATTACCCATGACTCACATCCATATATCAAGACTGGGACATAGGTGGAGCGGTATACAGCCATCTTCGTTTTCTTACCAACCTCTCTCTCTTGCTGAGGAATCCTCAATTTATGGCCTGAAAAATTTTCCCAGGAATATAAAGCACAAAGACAAAGCAAGGAGAAAAAAAAAAGGCAAAACAAAGAAATAAAAAAGGAGAAAGAAAGAATCAACAGTGTATCCAGATTGTGGACGGTCAAATCGTTAAAAAAAAATGTTGGTACTCAAATACAAATATTTATTTGCTTATGTTGCATCGTTAAGATGCAACATAAGCAAATAAATATTTGTATTTGAGGAGGAAAAGAATGAACAATGTGGGAAGAGAAAAGAGAGTTAATTGACCTAACATTCTAACGCAAATAAAAACCTCTGTTTGTTATATAACCTCCTGCCTAACACAACAATAAACCTTTGTTTTTATTTTGTATAACCTCCTATCTGGGAGACTTTTTCAGGCCATAAATCGAGGATTCCTCAGCAAGAGAGAGGTTGGTAAGAAAACGAAGATGGCTGTATACCGCTCCACCTATGTCCCAGTCTTGACATATGGATGCGAGTCATGGGCAATGACTACAACCCACAAAAGCCAGATCCAAACCTCAGAAATGAGGTATCTGAGGAAGGTGGTTGAAGTAACAAGAAGAGACATGGTACGCAACCAGACGATACGTCAAGGCCTTAAATCGCACCCCCTGCAGACCCAAGTAGAACAGTCCCAACTAAGATGGTTTGGCCATGTCTGCAGAATGGGAGAAGATCGGCTACCACGACAAGCATGGGAAACAAAGAGCCAAGGATCCAGACCCCCAGGACGACCCAGAGTCCGCTGGGAGGACAACATTAGACAATCTTTGAAGGACCGAGGACTAGAATGGAACTAGGCCAGGAGGAAGACAGCCGATAGGATAGTCTGGCGCTCTCTCTTCCAAACCTCTACACCTTACGGTAGAAGGGGAACGACTAAGTAAGTAAGTATAACCTCCTATCTAACACAACTACAAACCTCAGTTAGTTATACAACCTTCTAACACAACTACAAAACCTCAGGTTGTCACAACCCCCTATCTAACACAACCAGCAACCTCACCTTGTCACAACCTCCTACCTAACATAATCTCAAACCTCAGCTTGTCATAACCCTCTATCTAACATAAGCACAAACCTCGGCTTGTCACAACCTCCTATCTAACAATCACAAACCTTGGCTTGCTACACAACTTCCTGATAAGTCTCTGGTGCTCCTCTAAGATGTCCAGCGTAGATTTCTGTCTGTAGGTTCGTGTACCAGGACGATCAATATCAACTGTCCGACAAGACAGCACTGGTTGTGCAGGCACATAAGTAGACTCCAGGCCACCCAAGGAAAGCTGCATTTTAAAAGACATATTGAACAATCAGGTTTCTCAACAAACAAAAGTAAATTAAAGTTTTTAGTAAGGAATTTTAAATCATGGGGGAAAATAACAAATGGAGATTAATAAATACTCGTAAGAAAGAAAGAAAAAAAAGGACACTAGACAAAGAAAAAAAGAAGTGAAAGGAATTACAAGGATTCAAACTAAGGACCACACAAACATAAAGCCTCGCTGCGAATGTGAACCAGCTTAGCTGGTCGTGTGCTGTAGGTTGCTAGGATATCGTGAAGGAATGAGTAGCAGGGCAGCTCAGGAAACAACAATCTTAATAACGTTTCCTCAGCTCCGCTCCTTGTGGGCACAGGGCCGTACTTACAGTAGATGGCACCTGGGGCGGATCCTACCTTTGACCTTCCCCACATCCAATAAAGAAACACACCTGTAAGTAGATTTTAACAGTACCTGCTATTTTAATAGTGTCTGATGGCACCTCCCTCATGGCTGACACCCGGGGCGGACCGCCCCCCCCCCCTGTTTTGCACCCTATTTGTACGCCTCTGTGTAGGTATTCTCTCTATGGTGTTATTTGAATACGCAGGATTCTTTCTTTGTAATTCAGTGGTTCTACTGGACTAAATGTCGTGTCATATTTCAATTATCGTGTCATTTTAGCGCGGCTTTAGCGGTGTGTTAGGGTGAATAACGACTACACCATTCTTACATGTGAGTAAGTGTCACATCAAAGGAATATACTACTCTTACATGAGAATGAGTCACTTAAAAGAACACTGTGATTGGTCAGATGGGATACATGAAATACTGTATTTATTTCGTTCCTTACAGTTTTTCTGTACAAACGAATTCGGCCATATCCAGAAAATTTACTGTAAGCATATCATGTATGGAATCTTTATTTACTGCTTGTAGTGCATTTGGTAACAACCGCAAAGTGGTTATTAAAACTTTTGTTAAACTTGTTATTACTTACGATACATAGCCTTGTAGCGTCTTCATATGTCTCTCCTTGGCTTTATTTTCTACGTTCCTCAAGTCAAGTTTTTCTCAACTTCTCGCCTCTACGTATACCTAGGTATTTCCATTTTTTCTCTTTCTTCGTGTCTCAGTGTTAGTGATCACCATATTCATACCCTGATGTCCTCAGCATGCCCACCGACCTTCACTTCATTTTCCTAATTCGTTGGCATATTTTGTTTCCTTTTTGTGTGTTTCCGCATATCTTATTCAGTCTGTCACTCATCCCTTTCTGTCGTTCCTTGCGGATGATAGAGTCGCCACTGCAGCTGGCCTCCTTATTTCAAGACGCCTGCAACAAAGTACATGCCATAGAAGCAGTGGTTTCTGTAGCAAACTGTTTCGCACGATGAAGTCGGCCTCATGTACAACCTCACATTAACTGCCGTGTACGGGCTGCCTGAGGGAACAATAGACCTAATCTTTCTTTATCTCCTAAAAGACAACGGGAAACTACTTGGAGTAATATTTTTTTTTTTAAATATGATTTGTAAGCAATTAATTCCCTTTTTACTTCTCCAGTGGTCCTGTTATTCAAATCAGGTGTCTTCTTCTTTGGTCCGTGGTCGCTGACTGACAAAGCAATCAGTGACCATCACGCCTAATGGCGTCTTGTAGAGCAGCAACAAACTGTCTCCACTTTTCTCGGCCAACAGCCATCCTTCGTGTGGTTCCTGAACCTCCACAGTTGGCTTTTGGCAGTCCTTGTTTTCGCTTTCCTTCTGGAGTACATAGTAAGGCAGTTCTGGTGATGGTATCAGGGTCTCTTCTGAGGATGTGGCCAACCCAACTCCAGCGTCTGCCAGCTATGATGGTGCGCATGTCCTCTTGGTTGCTCCGAGTTAGCAGTTCTTGGTTGGTGATGGTGTTCGGCCAGAAAAATCGAAGAATTTTCCTTAGACAGGTTGTGTGGAAAGAGGACAATTTGAACATTTCCTTTTCTGTTCCTCTCCAGCATTCATTTGTTGATGTTTCCGTAACTTTTGTGATTTTTTACATAAACAGGAGTGTCAGCCATGTGCTAAAACTCCCAACCTGGAGAACCAGGGTACTAACATTTGTCTGACCCCCTACCCGCGCAGACCTGTCCAGCTTGGTTAAACCTGCCAGGAGTAAAACTCCCGCTGGCATAGCTCTGAGGGTTGAATCAGAAGTGTAAACATGCTGAAATGTCTATTTCTAAACCATGACCATAAAGAACTGTCGTTCTTGCATTCTCAGCAGTTCGGATTTTGTTCTGCGAGTTCTTGCTGGAAATCCTTTGAAAAAACCATTTAACGTAACCAACATTTTAGTATTCTGTGTACGCTTATCTTTGTCGTTTCCACGTCTAATAACGTAATACAAACACAGTAATGTATAAGACAATTTATCCTTTTTGAATGCCGATAACAAGTATTCCAATAGGCTGTTTACTTTGGGCGTGCAATCCTTGAGTAAACACTTTCCCAGATTCTAAAGTTCAACACAATTAATCTTATAATCATTGAATTAGAATATGTGTTCGCATTCCGTGTTGTATCTCGTAATTATATATCAATTATAGCCATGGCCAGTGCTAGAGTATTTGACGCCCTGTGCAACCAGGGTATGTGGCTCCCTAGGCCAGCCTTTCTCAACCCTTTTATCAGGGAGGAACCCTTCAAATAATTATCAGGTCTTAGGGAACCCCTGCATAAAATTATTATATCTACAGCTCATGGTACCTTAGCGTGATCAGTAAGTTGTACATATAATAAATCAATATAAATTGTCAATGCTCGTTTGAGTAGAGAATAATTTTCTTCCGTGGAACTATTTATTTTTGGCCAACTTATTAGCCTACTCTTTTTGTGTGGTTCTCTCTCCCCCCCCCCCCCCCCCCCCCCCCTCTCCCACAAAAGATATCAACTCTAATGCAAGTCAGTGGTGTAGGTAGAAGAGCTTCAGTTTTTCCTTTATTAATTTCCTCCTTGATTTTCTTTCTTTTTTTTACTTTATCCAGTAGGCCAAAAGGTCTTATCAGACATTTCTACTCAACAAGATGCAATTGAAATATGGTATGTGCAAGAATAAACACACGGTCCTATTTCCCGCGGTCAAACAGATCAATCACGATCTCTCACGGAACACCTAGTGACCTACCCCGGTTGAGAAACCCCGCCCTAGGCTAACAACTAATTTGGCGCCCCAATCTCTCTCTCTCTCTCTCTCTCTCTATCTCTCTCTCTCTCTCTCTCTATATATATATATATATATATATATATATATATCTATATATATATATATATATATATATATATATATATATATATATATATATATATATATATATATATATATATAAACACTGGACGTTTCGGGTATCACCTTCGTCAGCCACAGTTACTACAATTTAATCTTGAACTGCATGAGATATGAAAGCGGTACACTCTTAGAAATGAAGTTAACTTTCAGTAAAATATAATTTAGTTTTAATTTTCAACCGCTCTGTTGATGTTTTAGCAGGAAGCATATCGTCTGGCACAGGTAAAGAATGACATACACGCTGCACGTATTCCATTTACGGTGAATCTTGAAAATAGACGTGATTTTATGAAGGTAGACCTTTAGAGAGCTAAGTGTCACAGCTCCTGTGTTGCCTGCTTTGGAGGTATAAGGTAATAGAATAGTAGATACTGCCGTAGAGGAATGTAGTGTTACAGACTTCTCTATGTTCAGCTTCGAGAGGTGGGGTGACCAGCTCCCGTTCTTTGTCTTTTCCTTCCCTAACACAAGAGCAAGAGTCAGGTACTCTTTTACAGCTGGGTATGTCTTTGTGGTAGAGTAATAAACTTAAACGTAAATAGTTTATGCAGTTTCTAGTTATAAGTTTGTATTCTCACCTTTTTTTTTTTTTAAACGGAAGTTTATATTCTCACCTTTTTTAAAGAAAAAGCCTCTCCAGATATGGTCCAAGCTGCGAATCTTCTATCTAATGCTTGCCTATCTCAGGCTGGGTTAGCGGAGTCAAGCAATACTGCACTACACAAACATGTGTACTAATCATTTAACCAAACATAAAACCTTGCCTTCATTGTGAAAATATGTCAAAATTTACAATACCATAAGGAAATCCATATATCAGTCTAGTCTTTGTTAAATGCTGCGCTATTCACATTAATAGGCGTCTTAACATTTTCGTGTGAATTGAATAGCTATAACGTTCATAACCAGCATGTCTATATCGTTATCTGGATAAAGTCAGGCAACATAACGGCACCTGAGACATACAATCAGTGGCGTATTAAAGGGTGTTAGGGCTTCAGCTCCTCCTCCACCCCACACGTTTTATAATGAGTGCTGGGCGGCTCCGAATTTTTTTTCGTTGCGCTTACAAACGTTGAGCGCCGAGTGGAAGAGTGGCTAGAGCGCTTGGTACTCCAGCCAAAGTTACTAGGTTCGAAACAAGGTAGCGTCATGCTCCAGCTTAACCAGCTGTAAATGGTTACCTGCTCTGCTCGTGAGTTACCGAAGACAAAGACAGCGAGTAAAAGAACCAGTCATCCAACCTCTTAAAGATGAGACCATATATAGTGAAGTCTCTAACACCATTCCCCTATGGCTCTATGTGCTGCAGAGGTTTTCAAACTTTTTTGGTCCGCGGCTCCCTTGACCTGTGCATAAATCACCGCGGCTCCTCTCTATACTATATATTATGCTCATAAAATCGAGCCCATCACTTTTCCCAAGCCACCGCGACGCCCTTAGCCGAGGGCCGCGACGCACAGTTTGAAAACCTTAGTGCTATAGGATTACCTTGACTCTTATAAACTTTAGATCACATATCTGTTTTGAAAGATGTTCATTAATATTTTAAACAATGCTCTTGGCGTCATTTAGAACGCACTGTTATAACAAATGGTGGGGGACTTTCAAGACTGATTCGCCAACCGATAGCCTCCCACCAGAACTGTAAATGAGCAATAAATATTTCGTGGTTGTCGTTTTTTGTTCGCTGCGTGTGGTTTGATTTGACGGTGTAACAACACGCTGTTCCCACCTATAAATGTCATCAAGTCAGCACGTTGATCGAATAGTTGATAATAATGTAAAAACTGTTTTGGTGAACTGTTGAATGTTTGAATAATAATTAATATTAAAGTACAGTGTTAATTATAAAAAAAAAATACTACTTAACACTTAAAAAAACACACACAAAAAGCAATCGATAGCTATGAACTGGTAGTAATTGTCGTAAAAATTAACAGTGATGCAACGTCAAAATATCTCCAATGATACAACGTAGGGATAAAAAACCAATGCGTAAGCTGCTGGAATACATGATCGCCCGCGCCGCGGGTCATCAAGTGTTAAAATTGAAGGCAAAACGGAACGAGGATCAAAAGACAAAAATCTGACTGAACGCGTACTTGAACTAGCGAGGTTAATGGACGCAAATTGGTGGGGGCAAGGAGGAAAAGTCACGTTCCCCCCCCCCCCCCCCCCCCCCCCCCGCCCCCCCAGTTGACAGAAAGTAAGGAATTCGACAGAAGGGACCTTGGATATGATACGCCACAGTCATTTATTGGACGCTTTTGCGATACCAAGCCTTTTATTTGAATTCAGCGGCTAAACGCAGATGTTTGAAATATTACAAAATTCAAAAAGTAACTTTTTCTTAATATTAATGTTAGGAATATAAAAATTAGCTGGCCGGATGGCCCATTCTGAGCAGTGAAATAATATACTTTCATTTATACAGACGGACAGATAATAAGAAAGATAATGACAAAAGACGGGGTTGTTCACATCAGCGAAAGACAGCATTGAATCAAACATGCCACTATTTGCACAAAAAATCGCAACCTTGAAAGACTTCAAGTGTTTTCCAAATCAGTTAGAATGCAAGAAGGTAGGGGCTAATACAAAACCCAATAACTTTTAGGGACATACGAGGGGAGGACAGTTACCCCCCTGGTTGCTGTTATCACCCACAAAAAATATGTATCCATTTTTGAAAAACTGGGGGTTTTTTCTACAGCCGGGGTGGGAACCAGACACACCACCTCCGGGGGGGCCAAGTTTTCCTGGGTCTGGGGGGGACAGTGTAGGGGGGGGGGTGGAATAAAATTACGCTGTTAGGTTTTTTTATCACGGAGCTTTGAAAATCAAGGGCACTTTTTTTGAATTCCAATAAAACGCATGTTACAATTATTACAAAAAGATCTAATTTGAGAAAATTAGTAAAAATTAGCTGAGGGATGATTACTTCTTTATTCTTCAGGACAGGGGGGATTCAATATATTTTTTTTCATTTAATAACTCAGGAAGCGGACAGTACCGTAACGAATAAGGGGGAAACATCAGATGGGAAGGTACATGAAACGGTGTAATGACCTTTAAGGGACCCTTTTTGGGAATTTAAATCCGTGAATCTCATTGAAGGCATTTTCAAGAGATACCACTTGAACAGGATTATCCCGTGCCAAAATCTTGGAGTATCCAGAGGGAAAACCCAAAAGGAACAAAAAATTTTAGAATTAAACGAGGGGGGGGGGGTAACATTGTTAAATCAGCTCCAAGAAGGAAAGTAAGTAGCTGACAGTGGTGGCAAAAATAACTTAGGAGGCAGGTTCGTTTTACGTTTCAGTTTTACATGTGTGTTAGTCCAAAAAAACAAAATGTGAAAAATTGTGGGAAAAGATAAATTGTGACCGACGTACATTTTTAAAATTGAGATGTACTTTTGACTTTTTTTTGGGAAAAGATAAAATGTGACGGACGTACATTTGAGAAAATAAGATGTAATTTTTGACTTTATTTTCAATTCAAAATTTGAATTGAAAAGCTTGGTCTTCTGATCTGATTGGCCAACGCATTTTATATTAGCGGGATAGAGACGCACATTTTTGCCATTCGACATAAGTCTGTCCAGTAACACAGTCATTAATTGTAGTGGTGATTTCCCATACTATGGGACACCATACTATAGCCAGCAGCTCAGCAGAGTTTTGCTAGCACTTATTTACTGTGTACTATATTCATATTTCTGGTAAGACTGAACTTATTTCTTTATACATTGTAATATTTGTTTAAGGTTCGAGTGATTTGATACTGCAATAGCATAATCTGTTCCTTACAACAAGTAAGGGTTCGCTCTAGACCCCCCGCCCCAGTTCAGGGTCTAGAGACAAATAAAATACATAAACTCCAGCAAGGATTAGGAAGGACAGATCAAGTGTTGAGATCAATGAAACATATTACCTATCCTATTTTAGGGGAGGAAACTAATAAACATATTTCAGAATCTGTAGTCTGGGAGAACCTATCTGATGTGAAACCACCATGGTAAAATGTGCTGTATGGTCAGAGAGATCTGACCTGTCTATATGGTGTTGTTGTTGTGTAGTGTTGTGTCCAGACATGGTTAGAGAATGGAATTTTGACACATAGCCAATACTTTGATTGCAGAGCTGTGAGTTTCAGTTGGCACCAAGGTGGTGTCAAACGAGTTGTTGATTTTACCCGAGTGGATCCGTGCAGTAACCTTGTGTCAGAGCAGCCTATTATTGCCCCAAGCACGGAGAGGTGGGGCCACCAGACCACTATTATTGCCCCCAAGCACGGAGAGGTGGGGCCACCAGACCTCAGCACCAGAGCTACATCTTCAAAGTTGAGTGAGCCTCTGGTCTGCTGAGAATTCACCAACTCAATATAGTTACTAACAATCCCATAAAATTCCTGCAATTTACTGGACACTGTGTAGTCAATATAGACTGGAGTGATGAGGCCACCCCAACAGCACAACCATTAAACGGTCTCCCAAATTAGATGACTACTATAAACATTAATAAAACTAAATAGTCTAGTAACATACATATGTACACTCTTGCATTTATTATGTAATATTCCATGCATTTTTTTTTCATAATTCCTAAATCTTTTATAAGTTCTGGTCAAAATAAAACTTGATCCAGAACAAAATAAATGTAAGAAAATTTCTATCAAAAATTTTACACACTTGAGTTAGTTCAGTGTATTATAACATTTGTTAATATTATTAGACTTAGTAAATATCTGTGTGTGTGTCTATAAACTATCACACCACATTACATATCATTACCCTAGACATTTAACGTAGCCACATTCATTAGAACACAAAAAAAGATAAGTGTGAGGTCGTAGTGGTAGCGAGAAGGGCCTTCTGACAATTCACAGTTACATATTATCTCAGGAGCCTTCACAGCTGACCTCATGCATCACACGTAGTACCATCACCACCATACAATACCATCAAACCCACTACAGTAATGCACTTCACATACCTGGGGTCTACCATCAATGACACTCTCTCTGGACACAGAAATTGACTGCCGCATTGGCAAAGCTGTAACCATCTTTGCGTGCCCTACAACGCGAGTTTGGGGAAACTCCAAACTCACAATGAAGACCAACGCTGTAGTATATAATGCTTGTGTCACCAGCACGCTTCTATATGGCGGTGAGACATGGACAACCTATGCTAAGCAAGAAAGACTGCTCAACACCTCCCTTCTACGGTGTCTGCACTACATCTTTTGTATTTCTTGCAAGGAAAAAGTGACCGTTGTCGAGTCACGTGTTGGCTTTCAAAACATGTATACACTGCTTAGACCGCGCAGACTACGTTAGCTTGGCCATGTCCGCCACACGGAAAATGGTCGGATACCCAAATACATTTTCTACGGACAACTGACAGATGGCAAAAGAACAGTTGGGCGACCGCAGCTGAGGATCAAAGATATTTACAAGAGAGACATGAAGGCACTGGACGTATCATGTGGTGATGCTCTCTAAGCGCCACCTCATACTGGGCGAAAAACTCTCCCAACAAGCAGAAGAGAAAAGAGTAAGCCGAAAGGAACACCAGAAAATAAAGGAGCTGAGGTCTACCACCTCAGGGGCGTATTCCCATAGTCAGTTATGACTGAAGGGGGCTGCTACTGCTACTTCTATTACTGCCCCATGTAGTTCCCGGGGGTCTCTAATGAGACAAAGAAAGAACAGGACTATTGCACCCTCAGGCATGTCGTACCAGGCGACTAAATTGAGGTTGTACATGGCAACCTCATCATATTAAAAAATTGCAACAGAAACCACCGCTACAGAATCACGCAGTGGAAGCTCATGCTCCGAAGGGGCGCAAAGGAAAATGATGAATGGTGTTGAAAAAATTGTTAGACTGTTATATTCTCCCGTGTGCGTATGAACATGTAACCTCAAAACTATTTGTTGATATCTCCACCAGACAAAAGCCATTGCCGCCGCCACTGATGCCGGTACTACAACCTGACTTGACTTGACTTGACTTGACCTGACTTGACTTGACTAGACTTTAATCCACTGTCATTGAGCATCAGCTCTTAGTGCCCTTGATACCACTATGTGGTAACTAATACAACTACTATGTATCTCCTTCATCTGACTACTCATTCTGTATCTTGATAATTATCGCTTTGTAACGAATACTTTACTGCATGTAGGAGATACATTTGAAACGTAACCTTTCTGGCAACATACGTATAGTTTCTGATGCTCATCAACTAAATTAAAGTCATATTCACGTTGATTATCTTCAAGTGAGTTTAAACAAAAATGCCAGATATCAAACAGTATCTACTTCTTCAGGGTGATTGAAAAGTGACTGTCTATTTTTAAATGTTTGTTTCTTCACTTCTGATCCAACTAATTTAAATGAAACAAATAATAAAATGAATAGATTGAACTGTTATTTTATGACATAAAATGCTAGTTTTACATGAATAAATTAACTCCACCGCTGAACGTGACATTCGGCCATTTCAACACGTTTGTGAAGTATGGGAAAGCGGGCAGCAATTGCGGCTCTCCCTCATAACGTGAGTTTATTGGCTATTTTAAATTTAATTTTACTTTGTTTCTGGAAGTAAAAAAATAAAACTTATTAATCAAAGTGGTTCCGGCCCAACACAAAAATCAGAATTTTCAATTTAAATGTCAAGTCAGTCCTTTTGTACGGCTCTGAAACATAGACAGCAACTTACTTACTTCCTTAATCGTTCCCCTTCTACCGTGAGGTGTAGAGGTTTGGAAGAGAGAGCGCCAGACTATCCTATCGGCTGTCTTCCTCCTGGCCTGGTTCCATTCTAGTCCTCGGTCCTTCAAAGATTGTCTAATGTTGTCCTCCCAGCGGACTCTGGGTCGTCCTTGGGGTCTGGATCCCCGGCTCTTTGTTTCCCATGCTTGTCGACAACAAAAACAACAATTAAAAAGCTTCAGACTGTCACGAATGACTCTTGCATAGAATAGAAGGTTTGAAGTGATATGACAAGATCACTAATGTGGAGCTAATGGCCAGAACCAGACAAGTGCCAGCTGAACAAGAAATGAGAAGAAGACACTAGAGATGGATAGGACACACACTGAGAAAACATGTTGATGGCGTTACCAGGCAATTCCCATGGTAAGATAGGTAGAGGAAGACTAAAGAACACATGGATCTGGAGACAGACATGGGGAGGGGGAGTGGAGGGGGGGAGGGGGGTGAAGGAGACATGGAAAGGCCATTAACTGATGGCACGGGACAGGAAGACTTGGCATAAGTTTGCTAAAGTCCTATGTGTCACGGATTGCCTCCCCTGGTCCAACAGTGGCCAAAACTCAAGAGTATCGAAATGGGTGGTCAAAGGTTTCTACCTTCGCACAAGATTACTCTTGGCAGAGATGTAGATAGAAAAGTAATGACGCTTCTTCCTTAAGGGAGAGTTCACAAGATTTTTTCAGAAGTCAAGAACAATTTTGCATTGGGCTGAACAATTGTTAACGTATATCTGATCCGTCGCCTTTTATAAAGGATTATACAATGTTTTATAGCCCGTACAAGCCCCCAGTTGGTGTAATCCAACGAAATTCTCTTTTTATAAGAATTAGCTCAATAGAGTAAATATATCTCAAAATGTCTATATATATGTATATATTAAAGAATCTTCCTCATACGTTTGCTTTCAAACTTCTAATAACTGAATAACCATTTTTGTTTAGTTTTAAAATAACATGTAACAAATTTAATAGTGAATTAGTTTTAACAAGTTAAAATAAGGATGAAATGATGGTAAATTTGAGATAACAGTCCTCATAGAGACTAGATAGGGGAGTTTTAAAAGTTGGTGCCTTTTTTACAAGAACTTAACTCTAGTTGAGTCCTGTCGCCGTGGTTTCCGTCACTTCTTTTTGGTGATGAGTGCACTTCTCCACATAACTCGTCCAATGTAGGCGGTCAGTGTTGGTGCTCTTCTCTCACACTAGCGGTGTAGTAACGTTAGTACTTCAAATCGTCTGATAGCTTGTAACCACGAACCCAATTGGGTTATACAGTCTCCTCGCACGGTTTAGAATGGACACAAGCAATTTAGGTTATATGCGTTTGAATCACTTGACCTGGAAATTTTTAATTCCTCTTATGACGGGTGTTCTGCAAATCACTTGGTCTGGGAAATATTTTGATTCCTCTTATGACGGGTGTTCTGCGAATCACTTGGTCTGGAAATATTAAGACAGGTGATCTGATTCCTTAGGACTCCAGTCTTGTGTTTATAAAGGCGGGCTTACGTTTTTAAGGTTTAAAGTTTCCCAAATACTACGATCTGTCCTGGTCCTTTTAAGTTTCCAGTCTTTGTATATAAATATGCGTGTTTACTTGTAAGTTTCAAAGTTGCCTAAATACTTGATCTGTCACTTACAATTATGGAATTCTAGGTCCGATCCTTCTTTCTCTGGCTTTAGGGAGTTGCTAATCTGACGTTGCGATGCAGTCTGAAGTGAGACTTCAATTTCACTATATTATTTATCTCATTCTCAGTTCAAATCCCAGATTGCGCTTCCGCCGAATTTCCAATGAAATCCATTGTCTATTCCGGCTTCTCAAATCAAACCAATGGTTAGCTCTTTAGCACTGGGTTGGGGTGTTTTAATTCAAATTCTCCCCTGCGTGTTTTAAAATATTAAATTTAATATTCCAACGAGTGACCTCTTTATAATAAGCCGTAATATTTCCACCGGCATCTTTATGCAACACTCATAATCAGCATCTTTGCACTCATTTGATGTCCAGATGCTACCTTCCAATATTGTCTCTCCCAGACAGATTAACCGTGATAATTACCTAGGGATGGTCTAAGCGGAAGCTATAACCTCATTGTCGCCCGTGTTTTTCGTGCCTTCTCCAGACAGTCAAACATAAGGATCGCCGGCAGCTTAGACAAACAATATGGTTTTCTTTCTATACCCTTCCGGGTCGTATTGTGTCTGAAGAGTGGCGGGACCACAAGGGATCATCCATGCCGTCTCTAACAAAGGTGGCTAATACAAAAAGTATTATCCGCTGATCGGTCTAATTACCCTCGATAATACTACAGTTCACCTGGCGTAACGTAAATACGTCTGAAGTGCGGTCACAGCAAAAGAATATAGGGCATACATTATGCCAAATAATAAGCGATGAGTGAGAGAAAAATGAAGAAAAGAAGTGATACTGCCGGAGTGGATGAAAGAGTGAGAGAGGGGCCAAAAGTACATGTAAAAACTACAGACGTTTCGTCACCCAATGCACATTGGGGAGCTGAAAGGTGAAAGAAGAAGAAGAAAGGAAGTCAAAACGGCAGTAATTGCTCATTGTGTCAAAACTGTTTCGTGCCGTGTATATCAAATAGATACTAATGAGGATATAAAAATGTCTATTAGGGGGTGACTTTTCGATCACCTGTAAACTCACCTGTAACAGTGTAAAAGTCCAAGAAGTCTGGCCGCACCTGCATATTCACTATATCCCACAAACACTTATAGCACACAAAGTGATTATACACGTAATACCCACACTGAAATGCATTTTATATGCGTGCAGAGGCCTAAGCTATAATTTACCCCATTCATGTTGTGTATATGTTTAACTGGGCGGTATACCACATGGCAGAATGAGGCAAAACGCGTATTAGAAACAACAATATCAACGAAACAAAAAGCACAAGCGTAAGGTTTAAAAAGGTCTCTCAATACCCCAATATAAAAATGTCTCGGGTAAAAACATACAGGTCCCTTGTACTTCAACTCTGCAAACGTAAATTGTAATTATTTTCTCGAGAAAGGCGATTGCTGAGATTTAAATCAAAGTCACATGAAGGAGAAGGATTATATAAAATTTAACTCGAACTAACCTGAAAGAAAATGTATAGAAAGGCGATTTATTCAAGAGTAAGATAAGGCAATTAAGTCAAGGGAAAGATTAGACGTATTTAAGTCAGATAAGAAATGCCGCGGCCATTAGCAAAATGAAAAAAATAAAATAAAAATCATTAAGGCTAAAGCAATTCTGTTTCTCTAAGGAATGTTGAGAATAAGAGCGATGATGAAAAGAAAAATAAATAAAAAGTACTTAAGAAATGTAATAAAAAAGATAAGAAACTTTTACTGGACATTCAGTGAGAAGAGTAAGACATCAAATAGTAGGAAAGAGAACTGGAAGACAAAGACAATGTTAATAATCAGCTTGACATCATGTAAGGGATCTAAGTCAGAATTAACAGGAGATTTCAAAGACGGAAATATCTATTCAACTCGTCATGTCACAAGATGATGCTGACAAGGTAAAATAGGTCGCTGGAATGGTTTATTTGAAGTATCCATAAGAATGTTTGTATCTGAAATATCTTAGTTTATCATAATATAAAAAAATATATTTATATGCCTGCGTAACCATAACTGTGTTGTAGTACAGTGATAAACATGCATATCATGTTGGTCAGAAGTGGACTCGTGGGAGGTACGGAATTACCAGTTGTTGTGGATCGCTGGTGGGATGTGATGATGATTAGATGAGCCTATGTGTAGATTATACCTAGGTTGTGATATAGGGCGATATTATGTTAAACTCATGCTCGGGACAGGGGCCTAACACGAGGGAATTGTTGTGAAACCCCTTCTACTAGACGCCAAAAATATACAGTACAATAAGCAAGCAATACATCTAGAAACATCAACACAGCTAGCGTCAAACAACCGTCACACAAACAAACACCCAGAACAAACAGCAGTGCTGTAGTCTGGACATTTTCTCTCTCGTGGTAAAGTGTATTAGAGTGGTCACATCTTCACTGACTGATGGAACTAATCAGATGGATTTTCGCTGCGTTTCCAAATAACTTTTTTTTTAAAGAAAAGAAGAAATGGAAAATACTATGAAGTCTGTTTTACAAAATATATGATAAACAAGAAACACAGGACGTTTCGGTTAACTTAATATCCTTCGTCGGTCACAGTCACAAAAAGGAGACTAAGATGGGAAATATAAGGAAGCGCACACAGTAAAAAGATGACAAAACAAAAACATGGTAGCAGCAATAAATTTAATACAATGTTTGTGAATAATTCAGCAGCCCACTTAATTATTTTCATACGTTTAAAAAAAAACAAGAGACGTCGAAGAAGACCGAAAGAAAGAAAGAAAGATCATTATACAATTATAATAAGATATCTTATCTACATACGCTCTATACAATATAGATTCTTTTTTTTTTAAATCATCTAATGAACATGTCCGTTACCCGAGGTTTTGAATTTTAACTAATTTAATTCAGCGCAACACAAATCTAACGCACGTTTTTCTGTTAACAGTAGTAGTCACGTCCCCTACCTGTTGCGTACATTTTAATTCATATTCTATCCATGGCTATGAAAATCAATTTTTAAAAGCTATAAAGCTAGAAGGAATTTTTTAAAAGGAGAAGAGGGGGGAGCGAGGGAGATTGGCCCTCCCTCAGAGGCGTCACTAGGGTTGGTGTCACCCGGTGCGGTAACTCATGGTGTCACCCCCATTGACCTTCCGTACCAGACCATACAGAATCCTTAGTAATGTTTTTTGTACTAATGTTACTGGTAAATGCATATGGAAATATATTCATAAATGAAATAATACCACAAAAAAAAATAATAATAAGAAACAGGAACAAATACACAAGCATTTCAGCACTTAGTGAACATCTCGACTAAATCATAATGCGCATTAGTAGGTTCAAAAATAAACTAGCATAGAGTTTTAGCCTTGTAGGTATATTGATACAGTACATCTGGGCTTACGAAAAATGTTTTTGTGGTTATAACTAACTACAGCGATATTTTTATAAAAAATAATAAATTTCCGCTGAAACACTGCACAAACATTTTATAGACAGTCATTTTGGTGTCACCCCCTCAGCTGATCACCCCCTCTGATGGTGTCACCCGGGTGCGGTCCGCACCCCCCTAGTGACGCCTCTGCTCTCCTTAGTGTGACATAATGCAGAAAACCACAGAAAGAATGTCTATACCTTTAAAACTGTACAGGTCTGCATAGATGCAATGGTTCTAATAAAATGAATAGCAAATTAATGTGCGTGGTGTTAAATACGTCGTTTTATTGCTCGCTTTAATAAGTTTCTACACATAATTAAAACTGCTTGAAAGGTTTCTCGTTAGATCAAACTGTGTTTGATCGAATACGTATCAATCATATTCTCGATCGCTAACGTTCGTGGCTAATGTAGGGGACACAGGCAATTTTCTAACGGCACAGCAGAGTCTATGGACAAAAAATTACCATAATAATAAATTAAATACATGTAAAAACATGTATAAAAAAAGTACGACATTCAAACGAGTTTAAACAAATGCATGCCAAATTGGCTTTGAATTTTTGTTTAATGCTAAAACGGTATTGCATCGTTTCTCTATACAAGGCAATCCCTCCGGTGTTCATTAATGTGGAATTTTTATGTTCTCCCCCTCTCTCTCTCTCTCTCTAATGACACTTCTGCTCACTAAGGATCATATGCTTTAACAAACGAATGTGACCTCTACCTGTTACGTACCATCAGCTCAAGGTTTTTCAATGTTCTTTATTCCCATCATGCCAATCTCCAGCTCTCTTCTATTTGTAATTTTAGTCTCCCTAGGCGTACCTTTACCCTAGGCGTACCAGAACAAGGACTACCTTGTAATGCTATCAACAGGTTTTCTCAATGTGTGTCCTATCCATCTTTCAGCGTCTTCTTCTCATCTCTTGTTCCACAGGTACTCGTCTGGTTCTTGTCATCCGTTCCGCTATAGTGACCATATCATGCCAATTCTGTTTTGTTTTCTTTACTTTTTATTCTTTTTTTTTCAATCAGACAAAGACATGACTGGTTGATACATCAGATGTGGTAATGAGGTGACTGGCTGGTACGTTTCCTTCTATTTGTGCATTTAATTGCTTCGCTGATATTCTTTACTGCTTGTCGCGGGGTAATAAAGAACAGATGGCAGAGACGACCACCATTTTAATTCAGTTGCAGAGGAGGTAGGGAAGATAGTATCACTAAGTGCGATTTGTGTGTCTTAAAACAGCCTAGAAGTATTGTTTAAGTACATGATATCCCCTTTTGTTCACCCTCAAGAATTCAACGAGGTAATCTACTCACACCCTCATTTATTTCTGAGAGACAGATCGAGAGGGAAAAAGATGATAATGTGAACTGAATGATTTTTCTAATATTTATTACCAAAACAAACAAAAAAACAAAAATCTGAATATGTATATATAAGTGCACATAAAAACCAAGATTATCTCCCATTTCTTTTCACAAGAAAATCACTATATCAAACAAAGAATAAAAATTTATAGTTTAGCATAACAATTAAATTGAGCTATGAAATTACACGACAACCTTTGACATTCAATAAGACAAACACCTCACAAGACGTGCAATACAACAATTATTCTAACTAAGGTCCGCTGTCAGTGTCCCAAGTCGGGCGACAAGTACCGTACTTCGTTTAGTTAGAGCCTGTGCTTAAATTCAGGTACATGAATCTATCCTGACAGCTGAAGAAATGGGCTATCATTGCCCTGAAATGTTCTATTACACCAGCTGCCTACTCCAAGTTAGGAACAGTAAAACCCAAGTAAAACTGCTATTCTAGTCATTGATTGCTGGCTTATAAGATGATATCCGATAACTGCCATGCAGAAATTGGGCGGAATATTACACACAAAAACATACTGTGAATTACTACTTCTGATGATTCACTGATGTGTGCTTGTACTGAGCGGGTGGTTACGTTCAGCTGACGATAATCACCATAATCAGTAACGTTGGTCAACTGACCCCTTTATTGCTCTTTGGATAAAATGTAATCCGGAAGTTTGGTCGGTGCTGTTTATATGAACCATATAAATGTGACGTCTACTAATCTTTTTGCTGGTGAAGAGCCAAAATCTATAGAAAGAAGAAAGCACGCACTAATAAATAAACATGAATAATTTGAAAAAAGCGCAATATCTGCGAAGCGCAATAAAGCGAGGTATGCCTGTATTTAGATCTATCCTTCACTTAAGGAAATCACTGGCTTCACTTGGACGACTAGTAATAAGTACATTTCAGGTCCTAGTTTATACTCGCTTAACCTGATCACATCTGTGTTGAGTGTCTGTCCTTTGCTTACGAGCACTTGCACATAAAAGCGGTGGGTTAAACCAGAGACAAAGGCTCCGGAGGAACGAGATGATTCCTCAAAACGACAAAGATAAAAGACTTTTCACCCCCATCTTCCCCAGAAAAAGACAAACGAGTTTCCACTGACCGGCTCTCAGACTGCGTAGATAAACAGAGGACAGGAAAAGACGAGCGTAGCCGCAAGTGCAAGTTATGTAACCATACGCGAGCACAATTCTAGTCGCTCGAAGGAAGATACGTCATGGGGCCAAGTCCAAGGGAATCACTAATGAGCTGAGTGGTTCGATAACAATGACCTACAAAGCTAATTACCGAAAGACTGAAAGGACTAGTGCCGCTGGCATGTAGTGAAATCGCAAATGTAAATACAGACGGATAAAATAGAACAGGGGCGGTCACTAGCAAGAGTGACACTCAGAAATCAGAGTATATGCAGCAGAATGAAGCCAACAAGAAGAGAGGGGGGAACTAAAACGATTAACAGGAATAGGTGTCTGTTCGAACAAAATTGACAGAAAATTCTGAGTCAACCCATGACACTGCTGTTACCTTATTGTTATCTTATATATGTCATAGCTGGCTTTAAATATTCTCTAAACACGAGTAAGTTATCCTCCAAGACATATCGGGAAATAATTATGGTGGGCTCTTTCGGTTGCATGCCCTGATGGAGGCATTACATTTTCCTTTGGTCATTTCATTCATTTCCATGTTGCATCAGAAGTACGGAAACACAGCAACAGTGTGGCACGAAAGCATAGAAGCTTTATCTATAATGAGCTACAGGCTTCATTAGCTAAATATATACAATTATGGTGGAAACACGATACTTACCCTAATTGCTTAATATATATGGGGAAAATTCCAGAACTTTTGCCACTGAAAAGTAACAAAGGCAGGCATATTTCGAAAATAAAAATATTTTTTTTGTTAAAACTTCAGGCGTAATAAAGTATACTGGGAAGAAATGCGCGTTGTTTCAACAGCCACACATCGTTCACTCCACCAGGTAAAGCTCACCTACCTTGGTAATTTTCTTCGGCATCTTAACTGTTTGATAGTTCACGTAATCTAATGCCGTTAAAGATTTGGTCGTCATGGTGAATCTTAAGAGACAGTCCTGGCACTTGTTTCACTTTTTCAAATTTCAGTGACAGTTACTGTAGACAACTCTGACATATTTTGTCTGTCTGTCCATAAATGCTTTAGGATAAACTGTCGTCAAGTTTTTGAAAATGTCTGTTGTGATGTTGTAGGCAAGGCCTAGGAAAGCTCAGATAAGCATTTCTGTGTCTTTGTCGTAAGGCCTGAAAAGACCCAGGCAGGTATCTATGTGTCTTAATGGCAAGGTCTAGAATGATCCAAGAATTTATCTCTGTGTCATAGTGGTGAGGTTTAGATTGGTCCAGAAATGTATCTCTGTGTCGTAATGGCAAGGTCTAGAATGATTCAAGAATTTATCTCTGTGTCGTAGTGGTGAGGTGTAGAATGATCCAGCAAGTTATCTCTGTGTCTTAATGGCAAGGCCGAGGAAGGTATCTCTGTATCTTAATGGCAAGCTCTAGAAAGTTCCTGGAAATGATCTCCTTGTCTTGGTAGGGAGGCTTAGAAAAGCTCACGAAGGTATGTCTGTGTCATAATGGCAGAGTGCAGGAAGTTTTATCTGTATCTTAGTCATTCCGGCTTTATACCATGTCTGCATGTTTTCATAACAGCGTCGTTTTCAAAATGTCTCTGAAAAAAAAATCAAACATAAAATCACGAGTCAATATAAGAAAATGCGTTAGTTATTAAAAATAAGCCTATATAATATATTAGCGTGTATGTACCATATGCATGTGTTATTTATGTATGTATGTATGTATATATGCAACTATGTGTATTTTACGTATGTGTATATGTAAGTGTTACCAACAGATTACTGGTATATATATATATATATATATATATATATATATATATATATATATATATATATATATATATATATATATATATATATATATATATATATATATATATATATATATCTTCTTCTTCTTCCATCCTTAGCCATCAACCGGCAAAGCAGTATGTGGCCAGTACGCCTAGTGGCGTCTTAGGGCAACAACAAATTGATCAATCTATCGCTGTTTCCACCACGCCTATATATATATATATATATATATATATACAATGTATATATTTATTATTATATTTATCTGTCGGAGGGAAGGTATTTGTTTTTAGAATCAGGATGCTTTCCTGTTCAAAGATATATCACTCATGATTGATTGATACTGTTGTTATATGGATTATCTCCCCTGGAGATCGAATTTGGCATATGAATCTGGATTTTGCTAGTCTGTGCCTTGTTGGGCCAGAAAAACAGATTGTTCTTGTTTAGGTTTATGCAAGAATGTTTATGGTCCGAGTCTATGTTTACTCTGTGTCTATTTCAGACGATTCGGTCTTATATCGTGATATCTTGGTATGTCTATGTGGAACTATTTTTCCTTGTACTGTACTTTGGGGTCAGGTGCTTTCGGCGCATGAAGATACGTTAGGGAGTTCTTCGGTGATGAAGGAGCCTGGCGGGATGACATGTCTTAGACCTGTCCAAAGTTTGTGATCTCTTCGATTGATTATGGGGACGAAGATAGTTTCTTTTAGGATTGTTAAATCCATGAGTTCCCCAGTGTTGATTCAGTAACGCCAGGAGAGTGTTTGGGTTTGCTAGTATATTTCGTATGGCAAGGTAAAGAACTGTTCACTGAACTCTTTCATTCCTAGGCTCAGATGGGCAGACGTCGTTATGAATTTACCTATGTATATGTCGGGACGACATGTTTATCTAGCAGCACTGTATATGTTTATATGCAGCAATTATGAGGACAGAATATGCTGATTCTTGTAGAATCATTTATTGTTGATGAACAAAGCTTCGATTGAAGATTTGCTATACATCCGTATAGTGAGCGATGCTCAACAGGGAACAGAAGCCATGCCCCCTTATTATCAGGTGATGATTAAGAGATCACAGTTATAAAGAAAACCCAATACTAGTGGGTTAACATTATCTTCACATAGATTTGCTGTACTTTACCTAAAGGAATCTTCGCTAGAAAAGAGGTCCTGTTTAGGAGTCAAGTTTGAACAGTATTTATTCACTGACATGCTCGGTCAGTAAGGCCTGATGATTGTATTGATAAACAATGGAAATCTAAGTGCTTGTTTACAGATGCTCCATTGCATGTTATTCAACATGAATGCTAACTTATGATGGTAGACCATTGATCAACAATATGCCATTTATGTCAACCTGTGTTCCTGTAACGATGCTCGTACTGTCCATGTGTACGTCCTATTAAATAATATGAAACGACCACAGTAGTCCAGCCATCCTTGACTTCCACCTGTGATTGGAGTGAGTGACCTGTGCACCTGTCGAACTGTCATCCATTCGCGTTTGTCATCATTGACGTCTTCACTCACCCATTACATCAGAATATACGCACTTAACAGTACACCTTGTCAGGGCCCCAACAGTAGGTAACCTGACCCATTTACAGAACATTGTGACTGGACGAGCTATTCACACAAAAAAACCAGTCCATACTAATCTGGTGCGAGAAACAAAGCTTTATCAGTGTGATGTCCAGTATAAAGACTTTATCAATGTGGTAGGCCAGTTTCCTGGGTCAATCTGCACAGTGGACATTTTGAGAAGTCAGCTACTGAGACCAGACCGTTTCCTGTGGCCTGATACGACACACCAGCAGTACAACGCTACAGTTGAAGACAGCATGACCTGCCCTATCGATCGTATACGGTAAATAGGTCAGCTTATATGTATGTATGTAATTAGGTTATCGTCAGTGTATAATACTCTTTCATTTCCTTCTCTTTCCCTACAGAGGATGAAGTCACCACCACAGCTGGCCCATCAACAAGACGCCTGCCTCAACGTCCCAGATCCTTTGAAGCATTGGTCCTATCTGTTATAATTTATTTTAGATGATGAGGTTGTCATCCCCACCCACAACCTCCTAATAGCCACCGCTTGCTACATGCCCGAGGCAGCAATAATCCCATGCCTTCTGTTTCTCACCACAGACTTCCGGGAACTAAACGGGGTTCATGCCATGGAGCTGATCGGAAAGTTTGCAGTGGTGTACTCAGAGGCGTACGAGGGGGTGCGTTCCACCCCAGGTGACAAACAGGAAGCAGGTGCCATCGAACATTATTATGCCAGTACTGTAGTGTTTAAAAATCTTCTTGCTAACATATATTTTTTGGTGTCTTTAAAAAAAAAGGGGGGAGAGGGGAATTGTGTCAAAGGATTCCGCCATTGGCGCCAAATACCGTACACGCCCGTGGAAGTTTGGGACATGTCAGTGCAAAGTACGTGAGTGGATTGGTGTCTTTAGGGCTTGCCAAAATTATAAGCCAGCGTGCTAAGACAATAATTAATAAATCATTATGGTTATCTGATCTTACCGGCTCTGATAGCGTTCGGGTAAAAAAAAAAAAACAACCCCACTTTGAATCACAAGAGACGTTAGCTACACTGTTCTCAATAATTTTCTTTTATGGCAAGATGCATATCTTACCGGTATATAATATCACTACATATCAATGTAATCTTTCTTTATGGAGAACAGTTTATAATATATATGTATGTATGTTTGTTTGTTTGCGTGTGTGTTTGTATATGCGCACACATTCAAGTCAGTTCAGTGCAGGGTATAGTATACGACTTTGACTTGGAACACACGTACCCTCTTAACACGCATCATTCCTTGACTTTTGGGAGATCAATAGACACAGATCAGTACGTAGTGCTTGTAGAGAAGGTCATGAAAACACTTAGACTGAAATATTATGATCACTTAAAACGTTTGAGGAATAAGAAAAAGTTAAAGGCAGTCTCATATCAAATACTGCCGTAGGTGAGTAAAGTGTCAAAGACTTCACGATACTAGGTCCAGCGTCGAGAGATGGGGCGACCAGTTCTCTTGCTCGCTGCCTTTTCCTTCCCCAATTCAGGAGCAGAGTCAGGTACCCATACCCCATCATGGCCAGCTCCTTGACGTGGAGATGGGGCTCAAGTACAGCCATCAGCGGCTGAAAAACCAAGACTGGCCAGGCCCTCCTAGACTCGAGCAAGACCACAGTCTGCCCTAGCAAGTCAAGGTGCTGAAGACGGAGGCAACCAGCCAAGAGGTGCACCACAGCAATCAGGATGCCACGCATTAGCGCTATGGGAAGTATGCCTATATCTGCAAAACGTTATGGCACTCGCCCTGTGACGGACACCCAGGCAGGCGCAGTGCCGGGCCCTCTGCCTCGGAAGGGCCCAACCCCTACTACTGGGGGTCCTTCTCAATTGCCCCGGGGAGCCAGGAGGCATGAGAATAGAGCTACTGGCCAAGCAAAGAAAAGACCATTTAAAATAATGCACTGGAATGCTGAAGGCGTCAATAGTAAAAAAGACGGCTACAGCAAAAAATTAGAGCTCGAAAATATCTTGAATGAAGAGCAAGTAAATGTATGTTGCTTGCAAGAAACCCACCTCAACAAAGACATAGCCTTCAAAATCAGAGGCTACCAGTGCTACCGATCTGACCGAATAGACAGGCGAAAAGGTGGAATACTGACACTCGTGAGGAATAACATCAGTGCATGTCAGCTTGAAACATATATGGAGGGGGCGGAATACCAGATGCTTCATCTCAGGACAGAAAGTTCAGAATTCCACCTGCTCAACTACTACTGTCCGAGCGACCGCCCACTGGCACTAGATACAATCCCAGCAAAAGAAAGACTGATTGTATGCGGAGACTTCAACAGCCACTCACAGAGCTGG
The DNA here is from genome assembly GCA_024509875.1 of Oreohelix idahoensis. Lineage (NCBI taxonomy): Eukaryota > Metazoa > Mollusca > Gastropoda > Stylommatophora > Oreohelicidae > Oreohelix > Oreohelix idahoensis. The sequence goes on along the minus strand of JAMPIV010018672.1, from coordinate 487,406 downwards.
GGCTATGATCACATGGACAGGAGAGGTGAGGAGCTTGAAAACTGGCAGGATGACAATGGGCTTATCCTGATTAACCAGCCAATCGACCCACCAACCTTTTACTCGAGATCATGGCACACCACCTCTACACCAGACCTGGCATTCCACTCACCCAGCTTGGAGTGGAACACCACACGCGTTGTAGGGAAACAACTTGGAGGCAGCGACCACCGGCCAGTCTTCCTAATTGTGGAAAATGAACTTGTCAAGGAGAGCAGCACTCTCTCTAGGTGGAACTACAAGAAGGCAGACTGGACAATGTACCAGCACCGTACTAGTATACTGGCTAGAGATCTGACTGTAGACAAAGACATCAATAAGCTAGTTGATGAATTCAGCAGATGCATATTACAGGCTGCTCGTGAAACAATACCTAGAGGGGCTCGTAAGCACTACAAACCATATTGGAATAGTGAACTAGAGCAGCTGCACAACGACGTGGAAACATCTCGAAAGCAGGCAGAGACCAGTCCATGCCAAGAACACCACAATAACTACCAGCAAGCTAAGGCCAAATTTCAAAGGGCCAAGTTGCAGGCCAGGCGAAGAAGCTGGAAGGAGAAAACAGAGTCCTTGAACTTTGAAAGAGATACGAGGAAACTGTGGAAGCTGGTAAAGCAACTTAACGATGAAGGTACAGAGAGAAACTCAAGGATTGCTCTGTACAAAGATGGAAACATCCTCATGGGAAAACAGGCAGCTGATCACTTTGCAGACTCCTTTGCTAAAGACAACAACATCGAAGTTAGCCCAGAGAAGCAACAGGAGACTCGTGAGAAACAACACGCAGGACGAGATGGAACCATACCTGAAGTTATGGAGGCACCAATCACATTCAGAGAACTGGAGCTTGCAATATCCAAATTGAAAATGAGAAAGTCGCCAGGAGTTGATGGAGTGTCCAATGAAATGATTAAGAACTTGGGAACCGCAGCAAAAACAAAGCTGCTGCAGATCTTCAATATCTGTTGGAACTCAGGCAGAGTTCCACAGACCTGGAGGGAAGCAATCATGATACCACTCCTAAAACCAGGAAAAGACAGTTCCACTGCCTCCAGCTACAGACCAATCAGCCTTACAAGCTGCCTCTGCAAAACAATGGAACGTATCATCAACCTCAGGCTACAGTGGTACCTTGAAAGTGAAAACCTTCTTGTACCACAGCAGGCGGGCTTTAGGCAGTGTTATTCCACCGAAGATCAGGCAACTTACCTTTCCCAAGAGATTGAGGATGCGTTCCAAGATAAGAAACTGGTACTAGCAGCATGGATAGATCTAAGAAAAGCATTTGACAAGGTTTGGAAAGAAGGGCTTCTGAAGAAACTGAGAAATTGTAGAGTGAATGGTAAGATGTACAAATGGGTGAAAGCATACTTGCATAACAGAAGAGCCCGAGTACAACTAGATGGCCTCAAGAGTAAGAAAATTCTACTGCGTCATGGCGTCCCTCAGGGAGGGGTTCTGTCCCCCACACTTTTCCTAGTCTACATCAATGACCTGGTTGCTGAACTACCACATGGAATGAAAGTGGCAATGTACGCTGATGACCTGGTAATATGGTGCACAGATGAGCATGCAACAGTGGCCACCAAACTGCTACAAAGAGCTATAGATGCCTTAACCTCATGGGCAAATAGATGGTGTGTCAGCATCAACACAGACAAGTGCAGCACTACGCTCTTCACCCTCTCTCCCAAACAAAAAGCTGGTGTCATCAAGATAAACAAAGAGCTCCTGAGAGAAGATAAACAACCCACCTATCTCGGAGTTACATTCGATGATAGGCTGACATGGAAGCAGCACATCAACAAGGCAGCAACAAAGGCCAGGAGGAAGCTAGCCATCCTGAGAAAACTAAGTGGAACCACATGGGGAGCCAGCGGGAAAATACTTAGTAAAGTTTACCAGCAGGGCATACGACCACACCTGGAATATGGGTCAGCTGCGTGGTGTCCAGCATCAAACACCACATTACAAGAGCTAGATAAGGTGCAAAACCAGGCGCTTAGGGTCATCACGGGGGCAATGAAATCAACGCCTATAGTGGAGATGGAGAAAATGGGGAGGATACAAGCACTGAGAGAACGCAGAGACACGAAAGTGCTAACACAGGCAGAAAAGTTCCTCTGTATGCCGAGCCATCCAATGAAGGACAGATTCCAAAACCTAGCAATGGGGCGACTGAAAAGAAGCAGCTTTATCCACCAGGCCAAACGATTTCGTAGACAAACCTCAGACCTGCCTGAAGTTAACAGCCCTCTAAAGTCTGTGCCAGAACAAACCCCTTGGAGAGAGGAGCATGGACTACCAGTACACATCCACACAAAAGTGAAAGGAATATTCGACAGGGATGAACAGAACAGCGTGCAACGTAGGACAGTCACTCTCAGTTTCCTGGATGATAAATACCCACAGGACCTCTGGGTCCGAGTATACACGGATGGGTCAGCACAGAATGCAGTAAAGAATGGAGGAGCAGGAGTGTACATAGAATACCCAAACAACACTAGGGATACGGTCAGAGTACCAACGGGGAAATTCTGTAACAACTATGATGCAGAAGTCCAGGCAATCAAGGTGGCAACTGAGAAACTACTGAACACCAATCTCGGTCCACAGCCTGTAGTATTCCTGACAGATGCAAGATCAGCACTCCAAGCACTTCAGTCCAGAAAATTGCCAGTTATACAGGCCCTACTTTCTGAACTGTGCAACCAGCGCAGGGTCGCCATGCAGTGGATACCGTCTCATTGTGGAATACCAGGAAACGAGAGAGCAGACGGACTGGCTAAAGAAGGTGCTGCAGACGAACAACCGGATGTACCAGTAACGTACCATCAGAAGAAAAAGATGATCAAATCTATCAGAAAGCCACCAACATCAACGCAGGATGACTACCAAGCTATGAACAGATCAGAACAAATAGTCATTCTGCGCCTCAGAACAGGACACAACCGCCTCCGCAGCCACATGTATACAAAATTCAAGATTGGCAATTCAGCCATGTGTACATGTGGACAGGCACCCCAGACAGCGGAGCACGTACTGCAAGATTGCCCCGAATATGATATATTGAGGCAAACCCACTGGCCCAGAGAAACAACACTGGAAGCAAAACTATATGGACCCCTGTATGAACTACAAAAGACAGTGAAGTTTATACAAGAAACAACATTGCAGATATAGACAATATATTTCAAGCGAACGAAAGAAGAAGAAGAAGAAGGTACCCATAGACTGGAGCATGTTTCGACCCGATACCTTTTCCGCGAGAGGTCAGTTGGACGCTCAAACAATCAAGTAAGTCAAAGGTCGGCAACGAGTTGATCGCGATCTACCGGTAGATTACATAAGTTGATTTGGTAGATATCTATGTAAAGAGCAGAAACGTGAAAAATTTATTGAAAGTATTTTTAAGCTATAAAAATTTTGGATTCTCCCTTCCCCGCCCCCATTTAAAAGCACCATATCCCCAGGATTGAAAGGGTACTTTTTCCCGCGTTACCGGTGAAGTTTCACTAGCTACCTTATCAACATTCACTTTCTTTGTGAACTGTATCACACAGGAATGCAATCTGGTCTTTGAAGTGAAATTAACGTTCAGTAAAATATTATTTAGTTTGAATTTTCCACCACACTGTTGACGGAACGGCAGGAAGTAGACCATTCCGCAGAGATAGAAGTTACAAAAAGGCGGCACTAATTTCGATTCCAAGTACTCTGAATCGCGAACACACATGATGTTATCAATACTGATTTTTAGAGAGCTCAGTATTTCTAAAGTAGATCTCTACAGTTCCTGGGTTGCCTACCGCTGATGTAAGTGGTTACTGGATTGTTTATTTTTATTTTGGAAAGTAAGACATTTTGCTACAGTTTACCGTTGAGCGTTGGTATATGTGCTTGTGGTCCGGCATATCCGATTTCAGCCGGAATTTTTTTTTCTTCATTCATTCATTCATGTGAAGTATAAGCCATCAGTGAACACGCTCCAGGCCTTTCTGCCATGCGTCTACATTCAATGTCTTTACATTTCTTCTTTATCCCTTTATATTCTGTTTCCAGTTATGTTCTCCGTGTGTGTGTGTGTGTGTTTTTTTTTTTTTTGTGTGTTCTCCCTCTATTTCTGCTATCCAGTGGATTCCAGAACAAGGACTACATTGTAATGCTATCAGCTGGTTTTTTAATGTTTTTCAAAGTGTTTCCTATCTAAAACCAAAAATGATAATTGTTATCTGCTTTAAACAAAAACTAATGTAAAGATTAACAGGTGGTTCGCTCGTTCGTTCGCAAGGCAGACTCGGTCAATTTAAGTGTGGGATATTCTCTGCGTTTTAAAATGAGTAGCTTGACAAAGACAGCACACGAGAAAAACCGGCAATATGAAGTTGAACCAACTTGGAATGTCTTTACAATGTTTTGTCTTCTAATTTTGCTCTGCTATCTATCTTTCAGACGACCACAACTCTTGCCCGAGCAACTGTTGTTCCTTCAAATATGAACATAAAGTGGTATTTGCACAAAACTCTTGGTATCCAGGCATAGATTAAACCAAGCTAAGCGCCAATCTATAAACAATTTTAAAATACACTTATAATGCTGGTACTCGGATTTCACCTAAAACGAATTTACTGGCTTCTGAATGCCCTACTCTGGGACACTTTTGTTAGAGCAGTATAGGCCATTAAAATGTTTTATGACTTGCTTATCAAGTCTTGCCAGGCCATGAATTAGAGACATGTCTACGTTGTAAAGTTGATCAACGGAATGAGTCAGAAATCAAATATTATGTATGTACATACTGACATGCCCCGGGGGTAGTTCCCCGGGCGTCTCTGAAGAAACAAAGACAGGATAGAACCACAGCACCCTCAGACATGTCGTATAAGTCCACTAATATGAGGTTGTGCATGGTTTGGCAACCTCATCGTGTAAGACTAATTTGCCACTGAAATCACTGCTGCAACAGCATGTGACTGTTTGGTGCAGGCTTCCAGCACAGGGGCCGGCTGCAGTTGAGGCTCTATGCCCCGTAAAGAAGAAAGCAAGGATCCCGTGAGGCATATTGGGAATATGGTGTTGGGCCCATATTTTCTTGACCATCGGCACACTAGGGATGATGTGGTCAGCATCACGCCTTCCACCCCCCGGTAAAGAGCGCAATGGAAAATTATGATAAATGACATACTGAGATTTGTCCGTTTTATAATGAAACACACACAAATAAAAATCCGTCATCAGACTCAGAAGAAATAGCAGACACAGGCAAAGTAAAAAAGGTAGTACCATAGGAGATGATGCTGTAGAAAAGTGAAATGTTCCCACTTTCTCAGCTTTATGAGATGAGGATTTATGAGTTGAGGTAACTAGTTCTCTTCCTCGTTGGCTTTGCCTTTCGTAACTTAAGATTAGAGCCGTGTACCTATTTACAGCTGGGTATGCTGGAGCGTGACAAGTTCCGTACCCGGTACACTTGCCTGCAAACACTAACGCTGTAACCAGTCGACACTCTAAAGCCAAAGTAAACTAATCAAATTTATGTAAACTAATAACACAGGTGATATAATATTTTTAAACATACACTCACAATTATATATAAGCGTGTAATAAAATAGAAATGAAATAAAAAATAACTAAAGTTTTAAAAATAACTCCAAATATTCACTAGAGACAAGATATGCTGCTTATGGTAGATTCTTCATCTTCTTTCTCGTTTTTCTCACTTCTTCTTTTAATTTCTTCATCTTCTATATTATTCTTTCTCTTTCTATTTCTCCCCTTCTTCTTCTTCTTCTTATTCTTCTGCTATCCTCTTTTCACTAATTTTTAGCATTGGGGCTAACACTGTAGTTGGTCACCTGGCCAAAATCTAGTATCCCAGCATTCATGTGTTCTTGTAGCAGTGGTTTTTTATCGTGACTTTTATACCATGATGTTGCCACACTCATGCACAACCTCACACGCTGCATCTTACGACATGCCTAAAGTATCAGTAGTCCTATTCTTTCACTGTCTCCTCAGAGACCCCCGGGGACTACACGGGGCTTAGGCTTAACTAAAATCAAGGCAATAATTCCAAAGGGCAAAATCAGCTTTCTAGTCAAAATCAGCTTTTTAGTCACAATCAACTATTTAGTCACAATCAGCTTTTTAGTCAACATCAGCTTTCTAGTCAACATCAGCTTTCTAGTCAAAATCAGCTGAAGGAAGAGTATTCTTACCAATAATAGAAAATTCCTTTGATAGTGAGGAAGAGAGGACTACGCTGCTATCGTCATCGCTATCATTGTCTCTGCTGCTCCTTAGGGAACTTGGGACCACCACCACAGCTAGTCTCCCTGCAGGACGTTAACATTACAGCATTCATGTGCTACTGCTGGGACAACTACCACAGCTAGTCTCCCTGCAGGACGTCAACATTACAGCATTCATGTGCTACTGCTGGGACAACTACCACAGCTAGTCTCCCTGCATGACGTCAACATTACAGCATTCATGTGCTACTGCTGGGACAACTACCACAGCTAGTCTCCCTGCAGGACGTCAACATTACAGCATTCATGTGCTGCTGCTGGGACAACTACCACAGCTAGTTTCCCTGCAGGACGTCAACATTACAGCATTCATGTGCTACTGCTGGGACAACTACCACAGCTAGTCTCCCTGCAGGACGTCAACAGTACAGCATTCATGTGCTACTGCTAGGACAACTACCACAGCTAGTCTCCCTGCAGGACGTCAACAATACAGCATTCATGTGCTACTGCTGGGACCACCACCACAGCTAGTCTCCCTGCAGGACGTCAACAGTACAGCATTCATGTGCTACTGCTGGGACAACTACCACAGCTAGTCTCCCTGCAGGACGTCAACATTACAGCATTCATGTGCTACTGCTGGGACAACTACCACAGCTAGTCTCCCTGCAGGACGTCAACAGTACAGCATTCATGTGCTGCTGCTGGGACAACTACCACAGCTAGTCACCCTGCAGGACGTCAACATTACAGCATTCATGTGCTACTGCTGGGACAACTACCACAGCTAGTCACCCTGCAGGACGTCAACAATACAGCATCCATGTGCTACTGCTGGGACAACTACCACAGCTAGTCTCCCTGCAGGACGTCAACAGTACAGCATTCATGTGCTACTGCTGGGACAACTACCACAGCTAGTCTCCCTGCAGGACGTCAACAATACAGCATCCATGTGCTACTGCTGGGACAACTACCACAGCTAGTCTCCCTGCAGGACGTCAACAGTGCAGCATTCATGTGCTACTGCTGGGACAACTACCACAGCTAGTCACCCTGCAGGACGTCAACAATACAGCATCCATGTGCTACTGCTGGGACAACTACCACAGCTAGTCTCCCTGCAGGACGTCAACAGTACAGCATTCATGTGCTGCTGCTGGGACAACTACCACAGCTAGTCACCCTGCAGGACGTCAACATTACAGCATTCATGTGCTACTGCTGGGACAACTACCACAGCTAGTCACCCTGCAGGACGTCAACAATACAGCATCCATGTGCTACTGCTGGGACAACTACCACAGCTAGTCTCCCTGCAGGACGTCAACAGTGCAGCATTCATGTGCTGCTGTGGTGGTTTCTATAGATATTTATTTTACATGATAAGGTTGCCAGCCTCAGGAACAAAGTCATACTTGTTGCCTCGGGGGGGGGGGGGGGGGGGGGGGGGGTCTACGCCTATTATTTCTTGCTTCCCGCCCCCCCCCCCCCCCCCCCCAAGAACCCCAGGAGATACACAATATATCATAGATTACTTTGTGTATGCGAGACATGCAGAGGTAGACCAAAAAAAAAACATACATGGAGAAGAGAACTGAATACGGAGGTGAAAATAATGAGGAGAACATGAAAAGAACTTGAGCGGATGGCACAGGACAGGAAGACTTGGCATGTGTTTGTTGAAGGCCTATGCTCCTCGGGGAGCTAAAAGGTATTGATTGATTGATGCGAGACATGGACAATAAAAAAGCAGACTTCGCACAGGTCACAACAGACTGGGATACCATCTATTCAAGAAATTAAAGATAGGAACTACCGATGAGTGTAACTGTGGCACCGATAAAATGACTGAACATCTGCTTCAAAGGTGCCCAACATATGAGGAACAGAGAAAGCGTATAAGACCATCACCAGTATCATTCCTGGAAAAACTCTACGGAGATGTCAATAACCTCAAACTGACCACAGCTTTCTTTGAACACATTCAAACTGACCACAGCTTTCTTTGAACACATTCAAACTGACGTCTCAGGGTAAACGAAGAAGAAGAAAATAGTTTACTTAGTATATGCGAGACATCGACAATAAACAAACAGATGGAAATAACATCAATAATAAACAAACAGATGGAAATAACATCAATAATAAACAAACAGATGGAAATAACATCAATAATAAACAAACAGATGGAAATAACATCAATAATAAGGCAGCGGAGATACGGTTCCTAGGACGGAATAAAAAAAATACCTTCATTCGTTCATTTAATGTTTCACCCCGTATGGAGCATGCAGCACAATTATAAATAGCTCTCTCACAGGAAGCCTGTATCAAAGTATTTATGTACTCTTGAAGTTGTAAATTCTGTAGCAATTTGTTTGACATGAGGTTTTCAGCCTCTTGCACAACCTCGTATTAGTCGCCTGGTACGACATGCATTTCTTTGTTTCTTCACAGACCCCCGGCAATTACACGGGAGAAATTAATACACGGTGAGTTCGAAATTTGCTGGAGGAAATTCTTGCGGAGACGGAGAAAGTCGTCAGTTAATCAATACAATAACTTGCAGACAGTAAAAGTTCTTTGAACAGGCCAAGAGAAGAAAAACATTGGAGAATCTGGCAACAACAAGTAAATTCGTGTGAAGATATTGAAAATATCGCTTATATAAAAGACCAGATCCCGCACGAAACTGACCGATTTGGTGGAAACGCCGGTCGGCACGGCACTGAGTGATTGAAGGAAACTAGAGAACATAGTACAAACGCTTGGACGAAAGCTAAAAAAATAATGGTAGCACCATTACAGATACTGCTGTAGGGGAATGAAATGTTAGAAACTTCCCTATAACTAGGTCTCAGCTTCAATCTGGTAACATTGACTCGAGAACCAAGCGCTCCATCCACTGTGCAACTCGACACACGAAGTGAACCACATGCCTTACTCGTGCTATGTACGGTGTTAGTTTACAGTAGTGATTGTAATCTATACTGACAACTGGAAACATTGTTTATCTGAGATATAACTCTTAAAAGCACGACAGACAAGTATTCAGGGCCGATTATCCAGTGCGCTCGTGGCCGGTTTTTTGGGGCCGGTATAAGACTATTTGAGTTAATTTTAGGTTTCGTGTTGTCCCAGTTTTACTATATTATGTCGTATATTGTGGTAATCCTCATTCAACTTCTTTTACAACTATCTATACAATACTTAACAAAAAAACAAAAACACTTAGAATGAACCTACTATATGAAAGCTCAAAGCGACAGAACATTTCTTGGGTCCCACATGGGACAACTATATGAGTTAATCCGTAGCTCAGTTGGAGGTTGACTTTAAGACTACAGTAAAATTGTTGCGTAGAAATATTGAAATGATGCGCAGTCACCAATTGTGACGGGATTGTTTCACCTGTTTTACAGCAGTGTTCCACTAATGGTCAAACTCCAAGTAATGGATGAGGGTTTTAACAGGCATCAACCTTCGCTCAAGATTACTGTTAGCAGAGATGTGAATAGACGAATGATGCATCTATTGAAGGGTGCCTCGCAGGAATTTTACAGAATGGCAAGCATAACATGAACTTATTATTCTCCGCCCTTACTCAATAGTGATTAATCCAACTATAGATTCGTTTTTTACAGATAAACAGGTTTAATAATCACTTATTAGTTAACAAGGTAAAATAAATAGTTTATAACAATGAAGCGATGATATTTGTCATCATCGGACGATATTAAATTTTGGTCAATAACAGAACAAAATTGAAAATGTCCATTGGCTGAGCTAGTATGTTTTTTAGCTGACAGTGTGAGGTCAGTTGGCGTCTGCTTCATTTGCTGTTGGTTCCCACAGGTGGTTGGACTGTTCCATCTATTCAGGAGTTGCAATTGTTTTGGCAGTAGCACGTCCCTTGAAACACTGCCGGGGTTACTACTTAGTTTGCTGCGTCACGTGTACTTAAGACCCGTCTGTTGTCGGTGTCTATGATGTTCACTTCTGGCAACTTTAACCAAAAACTGAAAAGAGACAAACGCTTCGCTAAGTATCGGGTTTCCTGATATAATCATCAGGCGACCCTTGTTTCCATCCACCATTTCCTCAGAATTTTTGCCACCATTCCTGTGCAATAAATTTGGATCCATTGAGTCGGATGAAAGTGTTTTTGGACAGCAGAAGACGACAATTGCAACATTCTATGCCTAGATATTTATACATATAAACTTACTAAAATGTTGGTATAAGAAATATAAACACCGTGATATCATCATCCACTCCCTGCTGCCGATGAAGCCTGGTGCCACCTCTGTTGTTGGTTCCTTGTGAGGAAACCCGCACAAAGCAGTCACCAGCTCTTGCAGTGGTGGTTCATGTGTAAAGTTACTTGACGTGAGAAGGTTGCCTGCTCCATAAAGTGTAACTATAAACCCACAAGCAATCGATACATGTCAAAGTGCAAAATATAAAATGTACATATTAAAACTTAGCCCGATATCGAGCGAATTAATACACAAGCTTGATGCACTAAATTGCCGTAATTTACTGTAACTAGTTTAAGATACAGTTTCTCCTTAGATAGATGAAGTTACAGCGTTCTGAATCCTTTTACTATTTCCACTAAGGCTTGGGCTTTCAGTATTATTATGAGAGTTTTACGCTATCTTATTTTAGCAGTTACCACTTATCCTGTGGCCGGTCCTGTAGGGAGTCCTGGTTGCGAGCTCTTATTCTGGCTGTCTGTAATCTCTCCTTGACGAAGATGAAATATGCAGTGAAGTAGTTTTACAATACTCTAGGTCAGGGGTTCTCGACGTGGGTATATGGCTCCCCAGGGGGCCATGCCATATTTCTAGGGGGCCACAGTAAGATGGTTAGGTACCCCTAGGTTTTCGCTATATGCCGTATGGTGTAAAAAAGATTAGACTGATAGTTTTCAGTCGTGCACATGGCTTAAAAATAAGAATGGGCTATAAGTAGACTTTTAATCCGTCTAGTATTGACGATTAATCAAACAAAAACGTCTAGGTGGCTACAAAACATGTCAAGCGGTCAGGTAACCTGCGTTGTAAGTGACGAAGTTAGATAACCAGAGGAGAAAATAACATCGAAAGATAAAGGCGCAGGTAAGACAATGAGAGAATGAAACAAAAAGAAGGATAACACAGGCCAGGGACAAGATGACCACAGACAAATTTAGCGCGTGATATATGACTTTTAACAACCAATCTGTAAATGATGACAAGAACCAGACAAGTGCCAGTGGAAGAAGAGATGAGAAGAAGACGTTGGAGATGGATAGGACGCACATTGAGGAAACCTGCTGATAGCATTACAAGGCAGTCCTTGTTCTGGAATCCCCAGGTAAGAGAGGCAGAATTAGACCAAAAACCACATGGAGAAGAGCACCTGAGACAGAAATGAAAATGATGAAGATGACACGGAAAGAACTTGAGACGACTGCACGTGACAGGAAGACTTGTCACGTGTTTTGAAGGCCTATGTCACGTGACAGGAAGACTTGGCATGTTTTGAAGGCATTTGTCACGTTGTGGCCGTGTACATAGTTGTTCCTTTGGAAACAGACTATATTCTTACAAGACAGAGGAAGCACAGACCACCCCATAATTTTATATTTTATGAGAAACAGAAAATAATAAATAGTGTCACATATTTAGGGTAGAGTCGCTTCTACACGCCATTTCTAATAATTGGGTGATTTCCCCTGACCAATCGGATAGCTCAGATTTACCCCGGGGAAAGTGGAACAACGACGCCATTTGGCAGTAGAATGAAAGAGCGCAACTCAAGAGGTCGTATCTGGTCCAGCTCTACATATTTCTTAGTTTGAGAAAATCAAACTTCAACATTTCTTATAAAATGTGTATTTCAGGACATTGAGTGGTTATATATATATATTTCTTACTGGCGTAAGTAGTGACAATCGTTAAATATGTATTTTGAATAGAGCTCCCAACCCTAGTCGCAGCAGAACTAGGTTCGAGGATTTGAGTCAATTTGCAAAAAAATGTCTTACACCTCAAACCATGTAGAATAGAAAATATTCTTGTGTTGGAAAGCATTTAACTCAAGGAATGCTTATGATTATAAAGAAATCAAGGACAAATCTGAGGAGATGGGTAAATGTCGTCGAACCCAAAATAAGACTGTAACTTAAAAGAAGGAACACGGTGGAATGAGAAGGTTCGCCATATTTGACAATTGAGTAGGCCTACGAGACAAGGATGCAAAAAGGGATTTTTGCATCGATGAAAGCATCTGATGAGATGATAGAATTTTATTATACTTATTATTGTAAAAATGTTCTGAATTCCAGACTTTGTTGAAATTTTAAGTTTCATGCTGAAAGATATTAAAAGTTTTGCATGAAATCGAACGCTGTTGAAAAGGTGAATTACTACAGTTTTTGAGATCTAGATAAGAAATCTATCCATTTCAATTAAATTCGCTACATCAACACCTAAGAGAAGAAAATCGAACCTGGTAACACAAATTTAAGAGAGAAATCTAAATCTCTGGTGATTAGGCCAGTTAAACATCTGCTCTCTGTAAAGTAAACTGAAAATACTGCATATACCGGCACTGCCACATGAAGGTAATATGGTGCCGTTCCAGTCCTAAGGAACACCTGCCCCGGCTACATGATGTAATATGGTGCCCGTGACCACTTCTCTTTGATAAAGCAAATAACTAGCGATAATAGACCATGGACGATTTACTACAAAATTTTCAACAGCTGGGTGTGGAACAACAACAACAACAACCACAGAACCAACCCGTAAATACACAACCACTGCAGCCCCAGGACAGACAAAATATGGAAGGACCAACAATAATAGCGCTACGGCAAATTACTGAAACCCTACAGAAAAAATGACAACTACGCGAAATTCACACAGGTTAGATCCATTGTTCAGCCGTTCGATGGCAACAAGAAAAAATTCAGAAGATGGTTTTCCGACATGGAAAAATTTGCGGCACTAGCAGAGGCAACAACGGATGAAGAGAAAAAGAAAATCACTCTGTTAGGTTCTGATTCGTACGTGGCTGATTTTTTAAGAAGGAGGTCCCAGCAGTACCCCACAGAAACCTACGAGTCCCTAAAAAAAGAGCTCACCCAGAGATATGGGGAAATCATAGACAAAATGCATGCTTGGTCAGTCCTTAGAAGCATGAAACAGGAAAGAGATGAATCGGTACAACTTTTTGGAGATCGATTCCTCAATATGGCAGAAGAGGCATTTTGCGGAGAAATCCCTACCACACCTGATGTAGAAATACAGTTAGTGGGGATATTTGCCGATGGCCTTAGAGCGGAAAATATCAGAAGGCATCTTATTAGAAAAGACACCAAGACTATTGCTGAAACAATCCAAGCAGCAATACAGGAGGAAAATCTTCACCGAAGGTTCCAACAAAGAGCAGGTAGGGAACCCCGACCAGAATATAGGGACTATGATGAGCATGAGCCTATGGAAGTTGACCATACCAGGAGGCAATGGACTCGCCCACGACAACGAGATGATAGGCCCCGCAATTATAGACCCCCCACACAGAGGCAAAACGACGTCAATAATGTCAATACAAACGGATGCTTTACATGCGGTAGGCTCGGACATGGTTACAAGTCCTGTAGAGCAAATTACAATCATGCACCATTCAGAAGAGGAGGTTACCAACCACAACAACCCGCACCACCCCCACGTGATTACACCAGAAATCAGTATTACCAGAGGCGCATCTCAACCCCTCATGCGTCAGGGAAACGGCCGCGCCACTCACTAAACAGGACCGTTAGTGAGGGCAACAATCACAGAAACTGGTCCAAAACAAAAGAAACAACACAGAACAGAAATTGTCAAGTGGGCCCATCCAGTAAAATACAATATGAAGAAATGTTGCATGATGGAACTAAAATACATCCGGACCCCAGTTCCTGCATCATGTCTATACAGGGCCAACAATATAGGGCACTGGTAGATACAGGAGCATCCATCAGCCTTATTAGGTTCCAGCTGTTCAAGAGGATCCAACACTTAGTACGATTTCAGCCGCCCAAAACACACCTAGCTTCAGTCACGGGACAAAGACTAAATTCAGTTGGGACAGCATGGCTAAAATTTTCCTTAGGCGAAACAAATTTTGAACACCCATTTGTCATTACTAAAGGAATGTCTAGAAATCTTATCCTAGGGAGAGATTTTTTTAACAAACACAAAGTTCGAATATACTATGACCTCCACAAAATCAAAGTCAACAATACGTACATAGATCTCCAGGACAATATCCACATAGCGTCTTTAGTAAGGATTACAGCTCCCATAACGGTGGCTCCAAACTCCCTGGTCATAGCAAAAGGCAGAGTAAAAAATTCTGAGTACATAACACCAGGGCAATCAATTCAAGTACAGCCCCTAGCAGAAGAAAGCATTATTGATGACCCATTGTAGCAAATTACAGAGGGAATCGCTGAAGTCTCGAAGTCCAGAGATTTCCCCATCATGATATTGAATATGTCAGAAAAAAACTACCACTATAAAAAGAGGCACAGTTGTAGCGCAAGTGGATACGTCAACAATAAGACAAACCAAAACCAATAGAGACCATCCACAAATTGTCTCAACCACTCCCACTGGACATAATGCACGAAATCGCAGTACAAATAACCATAGTACACGGAAAGTAAACAGTTATAAGGCTTATGCAGAAAAAGGCAGTAACATCAGTCACAGTTATGTTACACCACAGCATACCCTACCCAGATGGCAGAAACGAACCAGTCCATACATAAGAAGAGAAAGGCCACAGTATGAAAATGACTATAATTACTCATTCTTGCGCCCAGCACACCAAGAGAAAAGATGAAGTGCTGTATATCACAGAGTAACAGAGAAACAGAAATTGTCTTGCCAGGAGGATATCCAAAGCGACAAGACAGTGATACATGCCCCATGGAGTATCAATATAACTCAAAAACAGGTGGATATGATAAAGTCCCAAAACCAATTGAAATTTCCGAAGAAAAGGAAGAATTCTTATATGACTATACCACAGGAGGATACTATAGCAGCAAAGTTGGAAACAGAAAGAATGAAAAATTTTCGCCCAGGGAAAGAAGACAGCCCTATAGCACAAACAGAAAAAAATACAGTAACGTACGCGGATAAGCGCAGTTACGGCAGAAATAATCAGAAAAAATGGCACAACAACGACTACCCCAGAAATATAATAAGAAATGAATATACAGTAAATGCAGTGACAAATGGAAATGCACACAGTACATGGCAGAGGAGACAGTACCAAGCACAGCCCAATGAACGGCAAAGAACTACGCAAAAGAAAGCCACATACCAGGAGCAGAGATTTTCACAAGATGCAAGAAAAATGTCCCAAAATTATGGGAATGAAACGGAGGCATCAAGACAGACCAGAGATATCATAGCAGATCATAAATACAGAGAGAGAATAGCTCAGTTACTTGCAACCCTGAATGCCACAGAAGATAATAAGCAACGTTTGAAAACGTTTGTAGAAAAGCACCAGGATGTATTCGCACTCAATGACATGGAATTAGGCAGAACTAACACTGTCAAAATGGACATTCAAACAACCACAGAGGAGCCAATACATATGAAACCCTATCATACGCCCTTGAAAAACAGAGAACTCGTGGAAAGGTCTATAAATGAAATGCTACAGGCAGGAATCATCGAAAGATCCCGTTCCCAATGGTCCTCACCCATAGTGATCGTAACAAAGAAAGACGGCTCCAGTCGCTTTTGCTGCGACTACCGTGCCCTTAACAAAATCACAAAAGTCATTTCCTACCTCCTCCCCAGGATAGACGATCTCCTTGCGACGTTAGGAAAGTCTACATACTTTACCACACTTGATGCAAGGTCAGGCTTTTGGTGCATCCCCATGACACCTGAGGCAAAACAGAAATCCACATTCTGTTCACATATGGGAAGCTTTTTTTGGAATGTTATGCCATTTGGTCTAAAAGGATCTCCAGCAACATATATGTCACTCATGGATGAAGTGTTAAAGGGTCTACATCCATTTGCCCTGGCATACATAGACGATATCCTGATACATACCGCAGGCACGATGGAAGACCACCTCCGCAAGGTTGAAACAGTGTTTGATAGACTCAGGCATCACCAAATAAAGTTAAAACTGTCGAAGTGTGAGTTTCTAAAGACAGAAACAAAATATTTAGGCTTTGTCATCAATAGACATGGCGTCAGACCTGATGAAGATAAAGTCAAAGCCATAAGAGAAATGCCTAGCCCCAAGACGGTGAGACAAACACGCTCATTTATTGGTACAATAGGGTACTATAGGCGCCACATCATCAATTTCTCCAGAGCAGCAGAGCCTTTGATAGCCCTTACCCGCAAGTATGCACGTTTCAAATGGACAGAAGACTGCCAGAGATCCTTTGAGTATCTAAAAAATGCCCTAACCACCATCCCACTGCTTGGACATCCAGATATTTCTCAGCCCATGATACTATACGCCGATGCCTCAGATAACGCAATTGGTGCTTGTTTGGTCCAACCTGTACTAGAAGATGAAACACCCATCCTACCAAACATTCCAAATGAGAAACCCATTGCATTCCTATCCCACGCATTGTCAAAGTCACAAAAACGGTGGACCACCACTGAGAAAGAAGCATATGCTATTCACTATGCAGTACAAAAGTTTGACTTTTACGTCAGAGGAACTAAACTCATTATAAGAACCGATCATCAACCTTTGGTTAACTGGCTCACCAAAACACAAGAACAGCCAAAGAAGTTACAGACATGGGCAATGAATTTACAGTCCTACGACACCACTATCGAACATATCCCAGGCGAAATGAACACCTGTGCAGACCTCTTATCCAGGATTAAATATGATGATGAAACTGAAGTGAAAACAAATAGAGTCAAAAATGATGGCACATCCTCAGAGATTGACGATAATGCTAAAGAAATTAATGAAATTACTTCATCAAGTCGAAGAAGTACCTCAGATTCCGCCACTCAAGTAGAAGAAGAAAGCCAAGAGATGTTTGACATGAGAGTAGAACAAGCGAAAGATGCAGAAATTGTCAAGCTGCTCACATACGTGAAAGAAAACCCAACAAAAAGTAAAGATTTTACAGTACACCCAACGGATGGAATTCTATACTATATTGATCAGAAACAAGAAGGGACACTAAGAAAAGTCATTCCAGCACATCTAGTCCCAGAAGTATTGCTACAGTTTCATGATAACAGCGGGCACATGGGAAGAGACAAAACAATTGATGTCATAAAGAAAAGGTATTATTGGCAAACTTTCTACAAGGACATTACAGAATATGTAGCCACCTGTAGAACATGTAAATTGAGAAACATGAAGCCACATTTAATTCCCCTTCAAGAAATGCAACCTTCCCATTACCCCATGCAAACAGTGAGCATTGACTTATCAGGTCCTTACCCACTCACCCAATCAGGCAACAAATACCTCCTGCACATAGTTGACCAATACTCTGTTTGGCCAGAAAGTTACCCACTCAGTGATGCCACATCGCCGTCCATCACGCAAATTTTTTTACAAGAATTCATTCCCAGGTATGGCTGTCCAAAACGAATCATTTCAGACAACGGTAAACAGTTTATAGGTAACCCATTTAAAGCCACCTTACACCAGCTGAATATTGAGCATACTACAACCACTTATTATTGCCCAAATGCAAATGGCAGAAATGAACGCATGCACGCCACCCTACATGATATTATTAGCAAATATATCAAGGGGAACCACCAATACTGGGACCTATACATTAACCAAGCTCTTGAAGCCATCCGAGTAAACGTGAACGATACCACAGGAATGTCACCCTTTCTCATGCTATACGGAAGAGAACCAAACTTTCCGTTAGACAACCTACTTCGCCCACAAAGAAAATACATGGGAGAAGACCCCATCGAAATAATCCTTCAAGAAAAGTATAAAGCTCACCAGATTGCACAACGAAATACGCAGAAGGCATTTCACAAGAAACAGAAACAACATGATAAATCAGCCAAGCTACCAACGTACAAAATAGGAGACAGAGTATACTACAAGAAACATGTACGCAGTTCAAAATTCGATGACCGATGGTTAGATGGCTATAAAATCATGAAACAAACTACGCCTGTAAACTTCATTATTTGGAATGAAGAGAAACAACACCAAACAAAAGCTCACGTAAAACAAATAAAAATTGATAATCACCGGCCCATTCCGCCTCTGACGACAAATACAAGACCAGTCAGAAAAGCCACCCTAAATTATAATCCATCCAGCACAGATTCGTCTGACATATCAGAGTCAGAGACGACAGACTCTGAATTTTACCAAGACGACCACATACCCAGACCACCCACAGATGAAATACATCGAGCAAGACAACAACGAGACTCGTCCGAAAGCGAAGAAGATATCCCACCACTTGAATTACGTAATAGACTACAAGACAGAGACCTGCGCATTAGAAATGAAGAAATCATGCCACAGACGTCACACGATGACAACACGAAAACACCTTATATCCACACTCAAACTTACTCCCGCAGTGATAAATCGTCAGCTGATACCTATCACACCCCCAGTTCAGGCAGTTCTAGTTTTAACACTAGTGAAAACCAAACACTGCTATACCACAAGAACAAGATTGCTCGTTCAAAACAATCAGATCCTGAAGAAACTATACCCAAGCAGATTGTTGAACCATATACCAGCGATCTTTATGGAGACGAAACAGAACAAGACATGAGAGAAGACAGTGTCAACCCCAGCACAGCTTTGTCAGACCCCAACGAACATAATGACAGAAAAATGGTAGAATTATACCAACAAGAAACAGACATTGATACAGCTAGTTCCATTGAAACCAGTGATGCGGATAGTACATTATTTGTACCAGTCAGCTCCAGCGTCAAACGCGCCTATAAAACAGAATCTGATGACTCAATCCCTAGCAACAAAATTCCGCGTATACAGCACAACTATATCAGACGAAAGATTCTGAAGAAACGCAATCATGTTCCAAAACCAAGCCGAGAAGTGTTAGCCTCATCTCAACTAGTCAAAAACAACAGTGTGCAAATTACTGTGCCCATTGTAACCAGTGCTAACGTTCAGCACAACCAGGTCAGAAGAAAAATCAAGGCGAAACATATACCTGCCTCAAAACCAACAGATGTTCCAGCCATACAAACCCTAACCACAGTAAAACCATCACCGCAATCAAATGATGTTAAGCCATCACCGCATTTGTCAATGTCCTCAGTGTCCCAACAATCAGCAAATGCAGTGTCGTCGCCTATCACACCCGTCACCACTGCTACTCAGTATGATGCTCGCCTAAGCAGTCGGGACATTGCAAGGTTAGAGATGGTGAAGGAACTAGCGAAGCTGTTCTGAAAAACACGCCCAGGTGTTTTATATGTTCGCAAATCCGAACACGGTCAACGCATATGTGAACAAACCTTTTTAACAATGTACTAACTCTCCCCATGTACTCTATTTTCAGTTTTTGACAGTTCAAATGACTTGCTTACAGACCAAGATGTCAAAGCCTCACTGAGAAAGTTATTTTTTCCAGCCTTAGAATACTGATGCCCAGAAAGAAATCAAGACCAGCACAAAGAGGATTTTCTTTAGATAGCATAATTGTGAAATAAAAATGTTAAAACAATTGATAACACACGGTGTTACGAGTTTACAGACACCCTTATTTAGTTACATACATTTTCTTAATATTTAGAATGCTACACAACTTTACCTATAACACATGTGTCACACTATTCTGTTGTAACATTCATCTCCACTTTTGTAACTGATCATATTCCACGCTCCATTCACCAGCATTTTCATGCAGACACTTTACACCAGTAGTTTTTTTTTCTTACCTCATACTAATATTTCTTTGATCTATATTATGCTAAACTCCTTGATATCTGCCACCTTGATCAATCATACTGTTCCTACTATGACATCTCTTAACAGCACATAATTCATACCCAAAACTAGTATTGTAGGTTATGCTATTTTTCTCCACAGGATTATTTATTTTCAAATGTACATTATTATTTTAGACCCAGATGTATATTAGTACTGTCAAGAATTTTAAACATTCTCCTAAAGAGATTCCATATCCCAACCTTGACTCTCTATAGTAAGATTTTCTTCACTCCACTGTTACAACATCTTTAACTTACTATTTTTCCATTCCACTATATTGAGACGACATTCTAGACTTGTGATCTTTTCAATCCCAATCATATTCATTCCTTGGAATTACAATCATGTTGTAATCAGGAGATCCTTGATGTACCCTTTCCTCGCCACTTATTGACAACAGACACTGCTACAACATTCACTCTATTCTAACCTAAACTATTACTTGCAGCCCTATTGGTTAGGATTTACTATTAAGAATATTGATAGTATCTAGTGTTTAGTGAATTGATTTTTATCATTCTTTAGTACTTGTGATACAAACAGAAAAGAAATCACAAAAAAAAAAAAAAAAAAAAAAAAAAAAAAAAGGAAAAAAAAAAAAAGAAAAGTAAAAAAAAAAAAAAAAAAAAAAAAAAAAAGGAATTCCAAGAAAACAGAAAAGACATAAAAGAAAAAAACAATTAGAATGTTTTTTTTTATATAAGATGCTATATGTTTATATGCCACCCACACACATTTTGATGATGATAAGACAATATTGTAAAACATTGACTGCCCTGAGGTTAGCAGATGAAGAAGAAAATAAATAAATCACCCTATGCCACTCATACCCCCATCAGCTTGATCCCTGATATTCCAACAATATTTTGTTGATATCACAAGTACCCCAATGACATTTGTGCATGCTGATTTTCTGCAAATGAACAATCCCTTGAGAGCATTAGTATATGCTAACCCCAGATTGAACAAATTGCACCTATTTGTTGATGATGCCTTTGCCCATGTTAAAGAAATAGCATTTGCACATGCTGACCTAGCAAATGAAATACCCCATTACCGCATGATAACCACTAATGACACATGAGATGAAGAAGCAACAGGTTATGTATGATGAAGATGACATTTTATATTAAGGTGAAACTTTATGTTGTCACAGCTGAGATTTTGTTGTAATGTTTATGCACAAAATCCCCTACATTAACATTGGAGGAGGAATAATCTTAGTCTTTCATGGTTACGAGATAAGACAAGGATATAATAGAATATTTGATGAATACCATGGAACAAATCAGAGCAGATGATTGTTGCACATATGAGGACCATATTTGAAGTCATTATTGAAGGATTATCAGTAGACAAGAGACACAAATGAATTATGATAATCCCATGGAACCACAGGTACTAAGGACACAAAATGGAGATTAAATAATGGAGAAAAAAAATAATGACTGAATAATTGCTACGCCCAGAGGTAAAGGAAATAGAGATGCATCCGCATTTTGGAGAAGATATCTCTTTGATTTTTGCTTATTGCCTTTGTAATATGAACATTATTGTATAACAAATGACTATTCCTTATCACGAATTACAGAATGTTGTAAGATAGTTGGAATAAATTGACAATTTAAAATACTCATAACATACCCAGAATTACAGGAGAGAAAATAAATAAATGATTGATGAAAGTGGACACACTGAGATTTGCTCACCCCGAGGATATTGGATAAAAAAAAAAAAATAATGTTATCCCAAGGACAGACATGTCACAGATATATCATGGAGATACTATAAAAAAAAAAAAAAAAAGAATATCTAGATTAGAAATGCAGCAAACTTGGTCAAGGACACCATGAAATAGACCCCCGCCCCACACTTAAGATAACTGACGGATGAGATTTTTGAATTATAAGTACCATAAGTCACCCATCTGGCAGTAGTCAGCGGATGTTACAGGCACCACATAACTCTGACTAACCCTCGACCAGCGAAGGCAGAGTTGGTGTCGAAATTTTGCACATATGTAAAAAGACATGTTTTTGTTCATGTTTTGGTAAAGTCTAGACATTTATGTTAATAGTTCTATAAATGATTAGTTGATATATTGATGATAAATATTCGCAAATATAGTACATGGACAATTAATAAGGATATATTTCCAGTACAGAATAAGAGGAATAGGAAGGATCCACATTTTAAATATTGGAGCACCATGAGCGAGGAATTGGACTTATAAAGAAAATGGAAATGGTACACTGTATGCAAGGATAACCAGAAATAATATGGATAAATAGTAGTCAGAGTGCCAGGAACTTTGTCTTACGAGAATATTGTAGATTCCTCACGATCAATTGATTATTTTTTTCCTTTCTATGTCACATTTTTTTTTGAGTGATGACCCCAAAATTTTTTTTTCATCTCATATTGTCAAAAGTTCTTACATCTCAGTTGATAGTTCCATAAATAATTGTTTGATGTGTTTTGCATAAAGGTATTGCTAGATAAGGTACATAGAGAGTTACTAAGGATGAATTCTCAAGATAACAGGAGGACTAGAATAGATACAATGATATTGGAACACCATAAATGATACATTGGTGTTATGAAAAAAAAAAGGAGACAAATATAAATTGTATACAAGGATGCCTCGAGAGTGACAACATGGATACATATTGTCAAGAGTATAAGCAGTTGTCTTAAAAGAGAAAATAAAGTAATACGGAACCCAATGTAGAAAATTCATGATGATTTGGAAACTATATTTTTCTTTTCCTTTATATTTCATAATATGATAGTAACACATTCGTCTGTTGGTTGCTGAATAATGTGATGTTTGAAAATTGATGTATGGGAAGTCAAAGAAGATCTTTGAAGAATAAATATATATATAAAATAATATTTCTAGGGAAGAGTTCAAAAAAAAAAAAAAAAATACTGTATTGACAGAAAAGAAGGAATGATTAGAAATAACTGACTAATGGACAGGATCACCACCAGACGTACGGATATTGGAGACAAACATCACATATTTAAAAAAAAAAAAAAAAAAAAAATGTAATATAGAACATTTTCTACAGTGACGGACTTAGAACGAATTTATACACTTACCATTTAGAAAATGTCTATAACAAGGAAACATTCAGATAGATAAATAAGGATAAGCCATGAGGTTTCAATGCTTTTATTGTGAAAAATGATTACTTATAAAAATGATGCTGGTCGTATTATCGTCTGATAAATATGCATATTATGTTTAGAGATGTTTTCTACATGTAATAATGAGCAAGTGGCTCATTCACAAAAAAAAAAAAAAGAAGAAGAAGATGATGAGTACCCATGAAAACATTGGCTATTCTATGAAAGTGGATTGCCATTACCATAGGAATTAGAGATTTTGGACATTTCTTGGAATATTGCAGAGTACTTGGGAAATAGAATAAATAAGTACGCCAGAAAAAAAAAAGATTTTTTTTTAGTACTTGCAGGCTTTTAATATGGAGCAAATAACAGTACAGAAAAGAGATAACACCCCTACCACATCCAAGAGAATGTAATCAACTATATTTTTGAATGAAATGTAATAGATTATGATAATCCAGCCAAGTTCTGCAAATAAGATAGTTTATTGTTCATTCCCCAGTGTTGCCACTCGTCACATTTTTTTTTTAGTGATGACCTTATGAGTGTTTTGCAGATTTTGTTGGGCAGTGTTGCCAATTTGTAAATCTGGTGAAAAATATTATGATGTGATGAATAAGTTACACTTTTTGAAGTTGATGTCCACTACTAGTTTTTTTTTTACATAGCAGACGACCTCATATAGACATAGGACCCCAGTATAGGAATTAGATTAAATTTTTTGGAAATATTTTTGGACTTAGAAAAATTTTTAAAATTTAAATTTTTCTGAAAAATTTTTTTTGAACTTAGAAATTTTTGGGGATGGATTTTTGTTATTGATAGTACTCAAATGTCTCCCTACGGGATACATTTGCGGAGCCCCAGGATCTATATGTGGCCGTGTACATAGTTGTTCCTTTGGAAACAGACTATATTCTTACAAGACAGAGGAAGCACAGACCACCCCATAATTTTATATTTTATGAGAAACAGAAAATAATAAATAGTGTCACATATTTAGGGTAGAGTCGCTTCTACACGCCATTTCTAATAATTGGGTGATTTCCCCTGACCAATCGGATAGCTCAGATTTACCCCGGGGAAAGTGGAACAACGACGCCATTTGGCAGTAGAATGAAAGAGCGCAACTCAAGAGGTCGTATCTGGTCCAGCTCTACATATTTCTTAGTTTGAGAAAATCAAACTTCAACATTTCTTATAAAATGTGTATTTCAGGACATTGAGTGGTTATATATATATATTTTCTTACTGGCGTAAGTAGTGACAATCGTTAAATATGTATTTTGAATAGAGCTCCCAACCCTAGTCGCAGCAGAACTAGGTTCGAGGATTTGAGTCAATTTGCAAAAAAATGTCTTACACCTCAAACCATGTAGAGTAGAAAATATTCTTGTGTTGGAAAGCATTTAACTCAAGGAATGCTTATGATTATAAAGAAATCAAGGACAAATCTGAGGAGATGGGTAAATGTCGTCGAACCCAAAATAAGACTGTAACTTAAAAGAAGGAACACGGTGGAATGAGAAGGTTCGCCATATTTGACAATTGAGTAGGCCTACGAGACAAGGATGCAAAAAGGGATTTTGCATCGATGAAAGCATCTGATGAGATGATAGAATTTTATTATACTTATTATTGTAAAAATGTTCTGAATTCCAGACTTTGTTGAAATTTTAAGTTTCATGCTGAAAGATATTAAAAGTTTTGCATGAAATCGAACGCTGTTGAAAAGGTGAATTACTACAGTTTTTGAGATCTAGATAAGAAATCTATCCATTTCAATTAAATTCGCTACATCAACACCTAAGAGAAGAAAATCGAACCTGGTAACACAAATTTAAGAGAGAAATCTAAATCTCTGGTGATTAGGCCAGTTAAACATCTGCTCTCTGTAAAGTAAACTGAAAATACTGCATATACCGGCACTGCCACATGAAGGTAATATGGTGCCGTTCCAGTCCTAAGGAACACCTGCCCCGGCTACAACGTGACAGGAAGACTTGGCATGTGTTTTGAAGGCCTATGTCACGTGATAGGAAGACTTGGCACGTGTTTTGAAGGCCTATGCCCTTAGGGAGTTAAAGGGTATTAATTAATTGAAGTTGTTTCGTATGCACACTGTAGCGAAAGGTTTTTAAGAGTATAGTTGTCAGTGTAGAACAGACCAAGAAGTCAGTCTGAAAAGAATTTAGCCCGAGTGTCAGAAAAGAGCACTGGTATCACAGGATGGTCACGGCTGTAAAGGTCTCTTCTTCAGATAGTATTCAGATTAAAGTCAGGTCCTAAGTTGCCACCTTTGCAATGTAACTAACCAATGACAATTTTAAAAAATCAGTAAAATTCAAACTGCAACAATATAAAATTGATAAGTCAGGTCAATACAATTACTGAATCATTTATTATGTACATCTATCTTTTGGTATCTTCTTATGTATTTATGAATGATAGAAAATGATGAAAGTGAATGAAATAAAAAATTAATTTGACACTTACATAAAAGTGAAGTTGTAAATATTAATTTATACAACAGTCCTTGTTTAAATCTTCAAATAATTCAAATGGTCCTTCAATTTCCTTTAGAACTAAAAGTTACGTGTCTTGACTCCTGGCATAGAACAGTTTATCATCATTAATGTATTTCTTTTGATCTTTTCTTTTGACTCTCACAGGGGTTGATGCATTTTCACATATATTTTACTCAGCTTCAGTGTTCTAGTGCAGCACTTCTGGTCTACACTAGTAGTTTTTGCAGCAGTTGGTGGTCCCTGCTGGTCTTACGTTTGATGCCAAATTCCAGCAGTCTTAGCCTTGATGATTCATCGATTGCAGTGTCATTCTCTTATAGACGAACATGAACTGCCCTCAGTATTTCTTCCTTATCCATGGCCAATGCACCTTTTATGGGTGCTATTGAAGCTAGTATGTCAGCTCTTTCATTGCCACCTACCCCGGTGTCGCGAGAGGTTCAGATGTTATTTAAATAAAGACTTTCCTGGACACAAAGGTGTATTAGAGGATACCAGGATAGTGCCAGATAAGAGACTGGTCTTATAAGAAATACCCCCTTCTCTGAAAAGAGTAAGGGTGTATCGACATCAAAGTGGGGTCAAGCTATGTAAATCTACAGGTATGATGATAGTGTTTGGTCCTGAAAATCTATCTGCATACATGCCACACCTCGGAGATGAAAAACCTGTACAAAAATTTCAAAAACCCTGTACAAAGACCAGCAAAACCTGTACCAAAAAAGACAGAAAAAACGTATCAAAAGAGTTAATTCGTGTACAAAAAATTTCAGTTACAGCTGCATCATAGAGGCATAGGGACTTTGCCTTTTAAAACAGGTCTTCATTTATTTTAAAACTCAAACAATATTTGTCTGAGTTTAGTTTGCACTGTAAAAATGATGTGATCGTGTCATCATTTAGTATATTTCTGCGCTTAATTATCACTAACAGACCAGGAAATCCTGTGTTTGATAGGACCTTATCCTTTAGCACGCTGCATTGTTTTCCCGAAAATGTGCCCTGCAGCTGCATTCTTCTTCACAACACTCCCTTTTTTATAGTGGATGACTTGTAAATTCTATACTTTTTTGGTCAATTGCTCTAATTTTTGGACTGTATAGAAATAAATGAATGATGAATCTGATGATATAACATTTGTTTGTGTACATGTTAGATGTGATAGGAAGAGAGGTATGGAAAGATGAAAAAAACGATAAAAAAAATTTTTTTTAATTAAAAAAATAAAAAAAAAACTACCAAAAAACGAAGAGTCCTTTTCCTTTGCATCTCAATGAAAGTCA
Source organism: Oreohelix idahoensis (assembly GCA_024509875.1). Classification (NCBI taxonomy): domain Eukaryota; kingdom Metazoa; phylum Mollusca; class Gastropoda; order Stylommatophora; family Oreohelicidae; genus Oreohelix; species Oreohelix idahoensis. Next base: position 460,151 of record JAMPIV010018672.1, on the reverse strand, counting down.
TTTGACCAATACAAATCAAATGACGATCTTTTCGTTACACCCATCATCAGTAGCAAAGCAACAAACGCCCTCGTCAGCAGTGACATTCGGCCGTAACCCTAAACCTTTCCGATAAACCTAATCCTAACCCCTAAAATTATACATACTAGCAATGACATTCTACTTTCGTTTCCATCTCTGCCATCACCCATATTCTGAGAACCGATATTAGCGCTAATAAAGACAAAGATCTCCTTATCATCGCATCGGAGTCAGAATCCATTAAAATTAGAGCAAAAATGGCCGCGTGTTCGATGCCGATTGATTTCGATTTAAAAAATTCACAGAAAATAAACGCGAATACTCCAATTACTAAATAAAGACCGGAAACGGAAGCTAACTCTCTTGTAAATAACTCTAAAAATGACGCAAATTACGGCTACGGTAGTGGCACAAGACGATCGATTTATATGTATGTTTAATAATTAGGCGAAAATACCCGTACAGACGTTTGTACGGGCCGTACACATCTGAAAACGTAAACACCCCGTACAGATTATGGGTAAACCATAGCTTGTGGCATGTATGTATCTGCTACCTCTCCAGATCCCACAATGAGTAATGGATATATATATATATATATATATATATATATATATATATATATATATATATATATATATATATATATATATATATATATATATATATATATATATATATATATTTGTTTGTGTGGCTAATTATCTATGGGAAAATTAAATTAGTTACATGTAATAACTATCAAAAAAGAACATTAACTTAATTAGAATAATTAAGTAAGACTGAATGAAAGTATTTACAATTTATTGTTCCTAAACCTGGATTCTTTTGGTTAGGAACCTTGAAATTCGTTTATAATGTATTTACAAGATGAAATAAATAATATGAATGTTCTCCATAAAAAGACATTCATATGTTGTTATATATATATATATATATATATATATATATATATATATATATATATATATATATATATATATATATATATATATATATATATATATATATATATATATATATATATAGATCTATATATATATATATATATATATGAAATTACAGTTCAATTAATAGTTCACAATCGTGATATCAACGTCCCTGGCTGGTAAAGTAATAGGAGTGGAATATGGTCCTTAGTGAATCATCATGTTATAATGTTGTAGTCTCTAACCATTCTGTACTTTAAGAGTTTTTAACTTGAATTCTTTAATAGTTTTATTTTCTCTTCTTTTAATTATTGGTGTATTTGCTGGATCATGTGACCAGTGGATCTATGTGTCCACTTAACGTGAATGCAGTCTGAGACACCTCCAATCCTGGTTGGGTTCGCACAGAATATGAACTCCAGGCTGGGGAACGTGGCTTTCTTTCTCGTTTTATGCAGAACAGTACACCACCATAGTTCCTCTCAAATGGATGTCTCATGAACTTGCAATATTACCAGGACAAAACCCTCAGGTAAAATACATAAGCTGATACAGGCTTTCAATGGTTCTCTGGGTCTGCTTTAGATACAGGCGGCAAAATATTTGACAGGTTATATTTGCGCTCTTCCTCGTATCGCTTATGATTTTTAAAATGTTAGTGGCAAGAATCCGCCCAAGTTCAAGGCCTTTTATAACGCTGTGCTCGACCAATCGAAACACAGTCAAAACTGGCGTTAAGAATTTACACCCTAAACGATTTTTAGCCTTCACGTTCAAACTGAATAAGTTTAAATATTATGTATCTGTAACCGAGTATAGATACTTACTGATGAGTTATTAAATATTATTATACTGATGACTGGTCTTGGAGATTGAATAAATGGTGATGGGTGTTACCTTAATGGTTACACTGTTCATACGCCCACACAGAGCAGAACAGTAATTCTTATATCACGCGAATGTCGAAATATCAAATTCTATACTACTAACATACCACTGCTACACACGAGATACTGTTAGTGAATTCAATCTGTTTGTTGACATAGATTTCGCCACCCAGGCTATTTATGGTCATGCGTTACTACTGTCATGACTACTGTTTTCCTACCGTGTTAAATGTTGCAGTGAGTGTGCGTGGGTACATTCACACGCCACAGATACGCACGTACAAGTCGTGGAACTGCAGGTGACATTTAACATAATTTATTGTCACAATACGTTCATATGAAATATACATAGTCAAACATAACTCACAACAAGAAAGTACTATAGTCACATCTCCACTTCTCATAATCATTAGCGCTCTACAACATCAACACTAGATCCTCTCAGCAACGGTCGGCATCACCGTGCTAATGTAATAAATAAAGGCCTCCTTAAATATGCTTCATCAAAGACGCTCTCAACATTGGCGCTCCAATATAACTATGGATCCTCTCAGCAAACGGTCATCCTCGCCGTGCTGACAATAATAAATGGCCTCAAACGATGCTTCTAACATCAGCATTATAATAAATAGACAATGGATCCTTTTCCCAGCAAACGGTTATCCTCGCCGTGCTGACAATAATAAATGGCCTCAAACGATGCTTCTAACATCAATAGTGAATACTCGCGGCAATTTCTCGCAAGACTGCACTCCCTGGCAGTCTGCAGTAATCTCACCTTCACTCATCTTGACATTTATATAGTCAAACATAAGTCCTGGATCCTTACCTCTTCAAAAATACTCACAAACACAATTCTCCAATAAACTCAGGAATTATAGGCCTACACAAATAATGGCCTCTATAACTTTTGCACTGCGCAGGCATACTCAAAACACACACTGTAGGACCGACCTCTCCCGTCGGTACCCAAAAACAGACTGCTCTTAGTTCACACACTAATTCCGCCCCAAAAAGACACGAGACTCGGCTGTTTACCAAACACCACTCAGTCTCGATAATTGCATGGGCTAGTCACACGAGCTTACTCACAGCTCAAGACAGTTCAGAGAAAAACACATCTCCGCGATCTGAACTGACCAGTGTTCGCCCCGCTTACCGACTTGGAAACTTCTCGATCACACGAGGGAATTCCCCTAATACATTTTTAACTTAACATCAGCTTAACCAAGCAACGTAACCCGTAATCGAATCTATTCGCTTAACATTTTCAAGATCACCTCCCTTTGATAATATTTACTCTGTATCAGTTGCCACACCGCCCGGGAAAAAAATGATTTATCATTTTTTTGTTGAAAATTTAAGTCCCAAAAATTTAGAAATAAATGAAATTATATTATATGGCTACCAAAAAATGTATATTCAAAAAAATATACCTATCAAAAAAAATGTACCTATTAAAAAATAGTACATCTATAAACAATTTCAGCAATAAATGTAAAATTACACTAAAACATCAAACATAATCAATCAAATATCCCAATGAATGTTACCGATGTAAATTACAACAAAAGCATCAATCATAATACAAGCATACCAAAATTAATCTTAATAGAACACTAAGCTAAGTACATTTAGTACAAGCAACAACCAATAGAAAGTGAAAGAACAAGATCAAGCAACAGAAGAATGATCTGTAGTAAAGGAAAGTAAGAAATCGGAAAATGAGAAACAATTAACAATACCACATAATAATCAATAAGTAAACAATTTCATGAAAAATAAATACAAATTTACCAAAATACTAGTTACATTATATTAAGTTATATAATTAACTCAAGAATACAATGAATGAAAGTATAAGTATTGAAAGAAGAAGAAGTATACAAGTAGAATGAAGAGAAATGAAAACGTGATACGAAAATATAAACAAGATATGAACACATATCGGAAAGACGACAAAAAGATAGAATGAAATGAAGAATAATCATTAAAGACGAATGGAAAGCAAAGGTATGAACGCATAGAAAGTCAATAACAATACATACTAATAAATGTTTAGATCAGACAATATCTTTCAAAAATTAAATACAAACATGATTACAAGGCACAAAACAAAATGTCAAAGTATATCCATACTAACAGCACAAAATGAATAATTCATAACTAAACAAAGTCTAATAAGTAATTTAACTAAGTTACAAAAATTATACTTAATTGAAAATAAATTATAAACCTTACACAAACAAATAATAGCATTTGCGATAACTAAGTTTTGACCTAACGCAAAATCAACCGCTAAATAATAAAAATACATCATAATATCAAATAAGACAAGTTTCAAAAAAAGTAATATCCCTTTCAATCATAGGGCACACAAAAATAAATTACAATGCCAAAAAAAAACAATTCTTTTCCCAAAATTACCATACAAAATATTTCAGAACGATAAGTTATCAAAAAACAAAATTATTATTTAAGTAATTCTAAGTCATAACTAATAAACTAACAATAAAATTAACTTCTAACAAAATGAGAGAAGCATAAAATATCTTATCTCTAGACAAACACTTAAATCAAAACATGTAAGTTTTTCTTTTTTTTCAAAAAATACATCACCAAAAAACACCTAAGAAAAATACGATGTCATCTGTATATCAACTTACCAACATACAAACATAACATAATGTTACAACAATCTATCCATCTTTAACAAACAAAAGTATCAGATGTGTCTATCAATTTTACAAATAAGTACAATTTAATTTATAAGTTAATTCTGACTAACAATAGCGTTGAGCTTCAGTGTTATTTAACTGTAAATTTATATCTTACTCAGCCTAGTATAAATCTAAAATTTAATGGAACAATAGGATATGAAAAAGTAGTCCTATAAAAATATCTTCAAAGTTTTTGTTTATCAAATTAATTTGTTGCAAAAATGTTGAAAAAATCTTATTATTTAAATTCTAGGTACTATGCTAGATAATTTTACAACATCATATTACACAACATAACAATAAATTTATATAATTATCCTAACAATTACAGCTACAACCCGAAAAATATACAGAAAAATGAGCACAGGTTTGACACCGCTCACTGCATTTATCAAAAATTACACACAAATTATTACCAACACATATGTTACACACAATCAAAACAGAATAGTATACAATTGCATAAAAAATTGGACTGGTACATTATCAAAACAATTATAAATGTACAACAAAAAATATATATTTAGCAATGAAATGATGCATCAAAATGAACATCATAATGTTTCAAAGAAATTACAAATATTTTAATAGAACATCATATGATATATTATCCACAGAATACAATAACATGTACTATTCTAAAAAATAAATCAGCTGTAAAAAAAAATATATCCCGACAATCTGTCAATAATTCTTGATCCTCCAAAAAGTGACTCGTCAGATGTATAGCGAGACGCTAATAGGTTCTGATTGATAGATAATCCATATTCTTCACGAATAATGTCAACAAGTGCGCCAACTCATCACAACGTCGCACGCTACGAGACAATACAAATGAAAATTTATATTAATCATCTGTTAGATTTAATAAGGAAAAACGGAAAATCAACTTTCACGTTTACCTATCCCTTGGGGCGAAGTAGAGTCTTGGCCCCTTTTCACACACCTCAACAAGTCCTCCTTAAACGATGTAAACATCACAGAAGGCTTAGCGACCACTTGACCGTAACGAAAGTTCATCCTTGTTGTAGGCTGAAAAAAATTACCACGTTCACAAGAACGAGATGACCTTTCGCCACCACTAGTGTGACAATCAATAGTGTTATTACTTTGCTTGTTAATAACTTTGCACAGCTAACCTGGTTACAATTTCTATAATTGCTGTTAAGAACATTGTTATTTGTTCCATTAACACAGTTGTACTGTTTTACATCCCAGTTAGCATAATTACAATTAGCATTTCCTCTTGGATAAAAATATCTACTAGATAGAAATGGCTTTTTATCAACAAATTTATTACCAGATTGACATTCTTTAACATAATTATTTCCACTATAATTTCTAACACTCTCAGAATCACGATACTGTGATCTATAAAATTGTTTCTTGTTTTTAGGCAAAGAAACATTACTATATGAAGAAATCCCTTGGTACATTTTAACCTCAGGGTTATATCTCCTATCAAAAGTATTTTTATCCTTGTTTGTGGCAGTGTGTTTAAGAAATGGGTCACACTGACTTGACTGGGTATGACCGAAAGATTTAACCATATCTTTATTGTTTTTCACAAAATATGTTTCCTTCCTGGAATAAGTAGTTCTATCTTTTTTCCCATCAGGGTTCTCAATTAATCCCTTGTTTGTTTTTAACATCTTGAATTGAAATTTATTATTAATTCTTTTGTTATCTACAGGGTTGTCTAATACTGTAGATTTTCCTTTGCTAGCTTGCCGCCAGGAAAAAATATCGCTAGAATCATCGGCATTGCGTTGAAAGTTATATTTCCCTCGGAAAGATTTCCTTCCATTATTCTTGCCTTTAGAATCTGCAAAAAGTGTATAGGACTGACTTTTTGCTTTATGTCTTTCACTGTCAACACTGACAGAAGACCACCTTTTTTTCTTTAAGAGAATGTCAAGTAGACCATCTATTCTCATTCTGGCTTCTGAAATTTGAATATCCTTAAGTGCAATCTGCTCACTTAATTTATTGTTTAAACTTTCAGCTCTTAAAACTTTACAGCTTTCATCTGCTAGCATATTTTCAAACTTAGTGACTTTCTCTTTCTCAACCATCAACTCTACTAATGTCTCTTTCTCATACTGTTCTTTATTTGCTCTCAACTGAGTCAACTCCAGTTGTAGAGACTGAATCTTAATATCATCATTGTCATTATACATAATCTCATCATTCTTCTTAAGGGGTACAATATTCATGTCCTTAATTTGATCACTGAGAATCTCATTATCATGCCTCACCTCATGAAGCATTTTTATATACGTTTGCTCATGTTCATTGTTCTCCATTTTCAATTTGTCATATATTTCTCTCCTTTCTTGAAGTTCCTGAGTTAGATTTCTAACTTCACTATTGTTATCCTTAATCTGAGTTTCTAACTCTTTGATTTTACACAATGTTACACTCAATGCTGTTTGAGTACTAGCAAGTTCTGAGTTTGATTTGCCTAAATCATCTGTAAGTTTAGAGACTTTTTCATGTAACTCACTTACTTCAGCAGTACATTCTATGAAACTTTCCCTTTGCTCTAGGGTACTCTGTTTTATATCCAATTGCTTCTTCTCTTCTAGCATCCTTTTCTTATACCTCTCATCACTTTCATGAATTAGCTTTTCACATATCAATCTATTTATTTCAGACTCAGTCAGCTCACGGTCTCCAAATCCTAATAGTTCACGGTATTTTTTTTCCTCAGGATCTGTATCATAGTCCACAGTGACTTACTTACTTAGACAACTATATATGTATTAATTAAACTTTCACCTCACCAAGCTAATTATCTTTTTAAGAAATTGCAATTATTTCTTAATTACTGTACACCAACTTCTGTTATAGTACCTATATATAGCATACATTATCTATGCATCAACATATTCTACATCAATCGATATAATTATCGAAACACAATGACAATTATCAATAGAATCAGTGATGGATAGTATAGGCAGACTTGCTGAAATGCAGAAAAGTGGCACAATCTACACAGAACAAAATAACTTATCTTAATATTCTTCCGTCCCTTCCGCCAACACTCCAGATATCACAAAGTTCTGCAGATAAAACTGTTCCAGCGCAGAAAGGTACACAAACCAGATTTTCTTCTCTTCAGGTTCTTGCAAAAGTGTAGAATGCGCTCAACACAGCATCAGCACGCACAGCATAAAGGAAACGCAGCACAGCAACCTCCGTGACTTTTGACTTGAGATAATCTGCAAACGACTCCTCAAAAACACTTCACATTTAGTTAAACTTGACTGTCTACCATTATCTGTCAAATTCCCACTGTTATATTCTACCGTGTTGGACACAGTTAACCAACTAGGTCGAGGACCATGACACAATGCGAGGATACATAAGCCACGCCCACTTAGGGCTCTCCTATCACGCGAACTCCGTGGATTTCATTCCGTTAAATAAACTGGCCCACCAAATTGTAACCGAGTATAGATACTTACTGATGGGTTATTAAATATTATTATAACTGATGACTGGTCTTGGAGATTGAATAAATGGTGATGGGTGTTACCTTAATGGTTACACTGTTCATACGCCCACACAGCGCAGAACAGTAATTCTTATATCACGCGAATGTCGAAATATCAAATTCTATACTACTAACATACCACTGCTACACACGAGATACTGTTAGTGAATTCAATCTGTTTGTTGACATAGATTTCACCACCCAGGCTATTTATGGTCATGCGTTACTACTGTCATGACTACTGTTTTCCTACCGTGTTAAATGTTGCAGTGAGTGTGCGTGGGTACATTCACACGCCACAGATACGCACGTACAAGTCGTGGAACTGCAGGTGACATTTAACATAATTTATTGTCACAATACGTTCATATGAAATATACATAGTCAAACATAACTCACAACAAGAAAGTACTATAGTCACATCTCCACTTCTCATAATCATTAGCGCTCTACAACATCAACACTAGATCCTCTCAGCAACGGTCGGCATCACCGTGCTAATGTAATAAATAAAGGCCTCCTTAAATATGCTTCATCAAAGACGCTCTCAACATTGGCGCTCCAATATAACTATGGATCCTCTCAGCAAACGGTCATCCTCGCCGTGCTGACAATAATAAATGGCCTCAAACGATGCTTCTAACATCAGCATTATAATAAATAGACAATGGATCCTTTTCCCAGCAAACGGTTATCCTCGCCGTGCTGACAATAATAAATGGCCCCAAACGATGCTTCTAACATCAATAGTGAATACTCGTGGCAATTTCTCGCAAGACTGCACTCCCTGGCAGTCTGCAGTAATCTCGCCTTCACTCATCTTGACATTTATATAGTCAAACATAAGTCCTGGATCCTTACCTCTTCAAAAATACTCACAAACACAATTCTCCAATAAACTCAGGAATTATAGGCCTACACAAATAATGGCCTCTATAACTTTTGCACTGCGCAGGCATACTCAAAACACACACTGTAGGACCGACCTCTCCCGTCGGTACCCAAAAACAGACTGCTCTTAGTTCACACACTTACTCACAGCTCAAGACAGTTCAGAGAAAAACACATCTCCGCGATCTGAACTGACCAGTGTTCGCCCCGCTTACCGACTTGGAAACTTCTCGATCACACGAGGGAATTCCCCTAATACATTTTTAACTTAACATCAGCTTAACCAAGCAACGTAACCCGTAATCGAATCTATTCGCTTAACATTTTCAAGATCACCTCCCTTTGATAATATTTACTCTGTATCAGTATCTAACTTATTTTTGGCCGATTTCAATTATTTTAAGTTCTAATAAAACTAGGAATTTATCGTTCTAGCTATTAATATTTTTGTTAGCCCAGTGCATTTAAATTGGTGCAGACTTTAACTGACTAAATTGAGGGCTGCCCTGATGTTTAAATGTCACTTAAACTAATTTTTCTCGTACAATAAAATATTATTATGAGGAAGTCTTTACACTAACCTCTTAAGTAATATCCCCGCTATAAATCTAGTTATTCCTTTCTGAGTACATAGCTTTAGTTATTAAGAAATAAAATGTCTTCGTTCTGTCAAATACACAAAATAGGCCCTATTATCAAGCATAAAAAGGTTTCCTATACATAACAGAAAAAGGAGCGATTCTATTGGTTGTTATAATTGTACTGTTTATCTTCGATATTTTCGAGCGGTAAATTTGACGTGTTGTAATACAGACCAAAATACGACACCCGGCATGACCAGGACAGTAGATCCATATCAGTTCTTGAAGATTCGATGCTTCTATGGAGGTTTTCCATTCATGTCGAAGCCAACTATTTTGGACCTTTCGAAGCATGGATTCTGAGTCTGATACAATAACTGCCTTTGTTAATAAAGTCTCAGACAGCCATCTTAAGGCAGCAGTAACTGCCTCTGCCTCCATTCTCATGCTGGAGGTTGTTATCATGTAAGCCCCGCTATGTTCAGCGACGGTTCTGCCCTTTACTCTAGCAGAGAAGCCCCACCCTGATTTATTACAGACCCATAAGTGTACACAATGGCATCATCATCCCCAGCATTATCATCTATAAGCTGATCAATTTCCAGCTCTGCTCTCCCATTGTCCCAAATTCTGCATTCTCTACCAAGGCTGATGATGACTTGCTGGTAGTTCATCCAGCTCTCAACCAAAGAAAGACCCTGTTCCCTCAGGCATGTGATAACAGATGGCTAATATGGAGCATCTAGGAGGTCGGCCACCTCATCATTAAAACGAAATTGCTACAGAAACAGCCACTAGAAGAGCACAAAGAGTGTTTTGTCGCAGTCTTCCTGCAAGTTGGCAAAGTAATTGTTGCCCCATGCTCCTTCAGGAGCGTAAAAAGGAGATTACGGGTAATAATGATGATAAATATTGTGACGATGATGATAATGACAATGACGACGACAATGGTGATGATGATGATGATTCAAAACCCTGTGTGTCCAAGGTATATAGAGTTTCTGCAAATGTTTGATCACAACAGGCTGTGATTTCTATCGCGCTTCTCCATACATCTGTAGGCCGCCATGTGTCTCGTTGTCCTTGCGCTGAACATTGTTGTCCTTCAGGACATTAGCACGAACATGTTAGTGAGGCTGTCAATGTGCTACATGAGGGATATGTGGGATAACCAGATTGAGAGATTTGCGAAATAAGCAGATTGTGGGATGGATAGGACAAGGATATCGAAGGATGGACAGCCCAAGCAGATGGTGGGCTGGACAGATAAAGGAACGATCGATGGATATAGGGATGGACGGATGAAAGATTGAGAGATGAACGGATGGCGGATTAAGGGATGAAGAACTGAGGGATGAATGTTACAAGCAGCTCGAGGGATGTACGGATGAAGATACGACGAATGAGTTGAGTACGCAGATCTAGAGATGGACGATTGAAGCATTGAGGGATGGGCGCTAGGCGAATGGAGGGATTTGATGAGACAACAGATCGATGAATGGACGGAACAAGCAGCTCGAGGAATGGACAGAAGAAGGATCTATGGATGGACAGTAAAGTGCGGCTGAGTGTGGCTGAGATAGAGAAGCGGATAAGCTGTAACATTCTTAGATGTGCATGTTTGCGAGAAAGTAGAATGGGACAGAAACTACGGGGAGAAGAATCAGTCCACGAAAACACATTCATACGCACGCATGCACTCATATGTAATATAATATAAATAAGATAATAATTATGCAAGCAACAAATGTTACATTATTACAAATCTTGATACATACCTTACACTTCAGCAGACAGTAACTTAATAAATGCATCCTCACGGATTCATATTCTCTTGTTATCCAAGAGTGAGAAAAGAAACACAAAAGAAACATGTGCGATCGATTAGTTCTGTTAGCTCCGCTGTCTCTATTTTTCTTTGTAACAGCCAGTCTTATTTCACACGTCCAAAGATCTCACGCAGAGCTCGGAATTCCTGATAGGCAGCTTATTCGTGACTGATTTCCTGAACTAGGGGCATTAAGTTTGGACGTTGCTATGCGATTATTTTTGTTTCAGACACGTCTTTTTTCGGGTATGTTGCAGGACTATGTACACGAAAGGCGTCTTTTCAGGAAGGGGTTTGTTTAATGGGGAAGGCCACTAGCGAATATTTTTAGCAGCAGAACTAGCAGCAGTGGATACCGTACTTTCACTTGACCTACTTAAACAGACGATGGACATTTCGCTAATCAACATCATTATTTTAATTTGTGCTCCTTACTGAGCGTGGAGCCACCACTACAGGTGGTCCCCTTGCGGGTAGCCTGCACAAAGCATCCACACGTTCTTGCATTAGTGGATTATGTGGCAATTTATTTTACATAATGAGGTGTCGAGGCTCATGCACAACCTCATATTAGTGGCCTTGTACGACATGCTTGAGTGTGCTATAGCCATATTCTTTCTTTGTCTCTTCAGTCGCCCCTTTCCCCCCCCCCCCTCCCCCCCCCCCCCCCCCGAACTACACAGGGCGTTCTGCTCATGGTACCTTTTTTTAAACGTTTAAACTGTTTAAAAATAAAGGAATTTACACACACAAAAACCATTCAATAGCACGAAATAAATATTACTCAAACAAATACAAAATGAATAATCAGATAGTATGTTGTCAAAAGAAACAAAGAAGTCACTCATAGAATTGTAAACAATGGGACCCAGACTGATACTCAGCACTGATACTCAGCACTGATACTCAGCAACATTCAAAACTGTTATAAAGAAAATAAAGATGAACATCATCCAATGTTATTCATCAACTCATGAAAAAGAAGACTCCCTGAACGATTAATTTTTATACCAGATTTAAAACATGATGGATAAAAAGAGAAGGAAATACATCGTGATGGGTGACCTAAATGCAAAGATAGGAGCAGACGACAGAGGCTTCGAAGAAATCATGGGAAAACTTAGACTTCAGACAGTAAACAAAAATGGGGAAATATTTATAATTTTTTTTTTCTTTATATAAACTGGATTATCATTATGCAAATGAATGAAATAGGAAATTCAATAAGGAGAAAATGAACGAAATAGGAAATTCAATAAGGAGAGGTGGGGTGGGCAAAAGATCATTTCATCTATGCGACATAACCGCTGCTAATGCCGCCCCCAGTGGAGGCGTCACTTCATCCTATCTGACCTGATAATCAGAGCTGTGGAGTCAAAGTGGTGGAGACGTCGTTTTTTAGTGGAGTCGGTAAAATATGTCCCGACTCCGAATTTTACGAGACTTAAGCCAAGGAAGATCCACATTCGATACATGAAAAAGGGGGAAAGGAGGGGGGCGCTTAAAAAAATTAAAATAACATTCCAAAGTAGTTGTTTATTATTAACTCAGTACATTTTAAGCAGCCGAAATAAAAAGTAACTTGTGAATTTTTTTTTTTTTTTTTTTCAAATAGTAACTTAAAAGCAAAATACAAAAGTCTTCTGCTATATAAATTAGAAGGGTCAAGAGTTCTGCAAATCCGGCTCTATCATTACATTATCTAGCACTGAAATAGGTTGAGACATTTGACCGTACTTCTAAATTGAGGCCAGGAGGAAGACAGCTGATAGGATAGTCTGGCGCTCTCTCTTCCAAACCTCTACACCTCACGGTAGAAGGGGAACGACTAAATAAGTAAGTACTTCTAAATTGAGCGCACAGAATGTAATAACCCTGTTTCTCCAAGATCATTCAAGATGCTGCTTTGACTGTCATAGTGGTACCACCCATTCAACTCACTGTGGAACTTTTTATTTCTGCCCTCAGAATAATTAAATCCTATTTGAGAGCAGCAATGAAGCAGGACTAGAAGCAATTCTTTCTTCTTTTTTTTTTAAAAGTACGATGTCAATTTAAATAAAAATTATCATATTTTTAAATTTTTGTTTTGTATTATTGTATGAATGAACTAATAGTTAACAAATGTAATCTACGAAAGCCAAGTATTCATTTATTCACACATATAGTGAAGTCCACTTAAGTGATACTCGCTTACGTCGAATTTCGCTTAAGTAGATGCATTTCTGAAGGTCTCGGTCAAATGTCTTCTTTGTCTTTCCTAGAAAAACTCCGGTTAAGTCTAATTCTGGTAACTAGAATGTTCAGATAAATCGAGGTAATTTATCTGTTCCAACTCTAATTTAGACTCGGATTAGTAGAAATTCTGTCTTCATCGTATAAGTTACAGTATAACGTGACCGTACTTAATTTGTTCAGGTGAACAGGCGATAACAGATTTATAAACGTCCGAGTATCCGGCAATACATTACAACGCTAACATTCATTAAACCAGTAAGTGCGTAGTCGTCAGGTCTGTGACGGAATGCCTCCCCTTGGCTCTGCAGTAGTGGTCCACCAGTGGCCAAAACGCAAGAGTATCTAAAATGGGTCGTCAAAAGGTTTATACCTTCGCACAAGATTACTCTTGGCAGAGTTATAGATAGAAGGGTAATGGCGCTTCTATCTCAAGACAATGTTCACAAGATATTTTAAGAAGTCAAGAACAATGCTACATATACCAGAGCAATTGTAAACTTATATCTGATCCGTCGCCTTTTGTGAAGAATTAAGCAATGGTTTTAGCCCGTTCAAGCCTCCAGCTGGTGTAAATCCAGCGAAATTCTTTTCTAAGAATTCGCTCTATATATGTAAATATATGTCTAGATGTATATAAATTAAAGAGTCTTGCTCATACGTTTGACTGAATCAATTATGACTGTTATGTTTTAAAATAACTAGTAACAAATTTAATAATCAATTAGTTTTAACAGGTTAAAAGAGATGACATGATGGTGAATTTTAGATGAAAGTTTTATCTTCATAAAGACTGGAAAGAGGAATGATAATGTTCTTTGCTGTTGCCTTTTAGTAAGCACTTAGCTTTGCATCGATGACTACTGCAGCCGTGGTTTCGTCAATTCTTCTGTAATGATGACACTTCACAGTCTGATAGCTTTGTTCTATGAACAGTCTGATAGCTTCGTTCCACAAACCGTCTGATAGCTTCTTTCCACGAAATTTAGACAAAAATAAAAAAAGAACAAATGCCTCTGCAAAGTACATTTTTGGGCTGCAAATTAACAGGCGCATTGTCTCACTGACCACCCACCAATGATAGCCTGTCTGAATAATTAAATTCTTGAGCATACACTGAAAAAAGATTTGCATGCCAGTTTTATGGATGTACAAAAACAGATGTATAAAAACAGATGTACAAAAATAGATATACAAATTGGTTTTAAAACTGTCTTTGGCACTAAAACAGTGAGCAAACTTTTACAAAACAAAAAACAATTGCAGTTTAAAGATAGCCTCCACTCTCTCTCTCTCTCTCTCTCTCTCTCTCTCTCTCTCTCTCTCTCTCTCTCTCTCTCTCTCTCTCTCTCTCTCTCTCTTTCTCTCTCTCTCTCTCGATAATATTTTAGCACCGTTATATTAAAGAATTTTGTTCCCAATATAAAGCAACGCAGTGCACGATACAAATTAACAAATAGAGAAATCATTAGGCAATAAAGTAGGCGCACGACAATAATGTAATTAATATAAAGAAGAATATGAACAACAAAAAAAGACGAAGAAGAACAAGAACAAACAAGATGAAGATCATGACGAAGAAAAAGATAAAGAAAAGAAAATAAGAAGAAAATTAAGGTGAAGAAAAAATAAATAGAAGGAAATAAAGAGAAGAAGGAAATAGAAGAAGATGAAAGATTAAGTGACAGAAGAATGAAGGAGAAGGAAGAAGATAGAAAGGACATGACAATGATGATAATGATGATGAAGCATAAAAAGGAGACGATGAAAAAGACAATATTACACAAGAAGCTGACAATTCAGGGAAACCATCGATCAAACAAAACAACTGACTTTTCAAAGCCAGGGAGTTCTATAATGTGAAGAATACGATACGACAGCACAGTGCATGTACTGATCTATTGACATTAATTTTTCCACAACCAACCAAGTAAGAAATTTCAGATATGTTCAGACACTAGCAAGTGTCACTTTATATATATAACGTTTCTCCAGTTACAAACACTCCTGTGTTACCATAGCAGTACATTAGTAGTAGTAATGTTAAGAGATTCACATGTAAAGGTTGTCTGGATTTCAATAATAACAATAAGCAAAACTACTCACCACACACAAAAGACATGCAAAAGGTGAATGTTGATATTAACATATTTTGGTAGTCACAGAAAATGAAGAGATATTTTTCACAGATGATGTTTTAAAAAATTAATAAAGTTTTATGTTGCAAGTAAAAAATTATACAAACGTTACGAAAATAATAACGCTACGGTAAATGTAGACGTTTCGGAGAAACTTTAGAGAATGTTAAGAAGAAAAGGTTCCCCCCTTTCCTCCCCTCCAGATATGGAAGGGCCCCATTCAGTTTCCAGAGTCTAAGAAGAGACAAAGAACAAGGGGCTACAGCTCCCTCAGCCATTAAGAGGTTGTGTGTGGAGCTGGCAACTTTATCATGTTCAAGAAATTACTACAGAAACCACCCATACAAGAAATTACTACAGAAACCACCCATACAAGAAATTACTACAGAAACCACCAACACAAGAAATTACTACAGAAACCACTAATACAAGAAATTACTACAGAAACCACCCATACAAGAAATGACTACAGAAACCACCCATACAAGAAATTACTACAGAAACCACCCATACAAGAAATTACTACAGAAACCACCCATACAAGAAATTACTACAGAAACCACCCATACAAGAAATTACTACAGAAATACAAGAAATGACTACTACAGAAACCACCCATACAAGAAATTACTACAGAACCCCCCCCCCCCCCCCCCCATACAAGAAATGACTACAGAAACCACCCATACAAGAAATGACTACAGAAACCACCCATACAAGAAATGACTACAGAAACCATCAATATAAGAAATTACTACAGAAACCACCCATACAAGAAATTATTACAGAAACCACCCATAAAAGAAATTACTACAGCAACCACTCATACAAGAAATTACTACAGAAACCACCCATACAAGAAATTACTACAGAAACCACCCATACAAGAAATTACCACAGAAAACTACTACACCCCACCCATACAATAAATGACTACAGAAACCACCCATACAAGTACAGAAACCACCCATACAAGAAATTACAGCTACAGATACAAGAAATTACTACAGAACCACCCATACAAGAAATTACTACAGCAACCACCCATACAAAAAATTACTACAGAAACCACCCATACAAGAAATTACCACATAAACCAAGAAACCACCCATACAAGAAATTACTACAAAAACCACCCATACAAGAAATTACTACAGAAACCACCCATACAAGAAATTACTACAGCAACCACCCATACAAGAAATTACTACAGAAACCACCCATACAAGAAATTACTACAGAAACCACCCATACAAGAAATTACTACAGCAACCAATACAAGAAAATTGCACAGCAACCACCCATACAAGAAATTACTACAGAAACCACCCATACAAGAAATTACTACAGAAACCACCCATACAAGAAATTACTACAGAAACCACCCATACAAGAAATTACTACAGAAACCACCCATACAAGAAATTACTACAGAAACCACTAATACAAGAAATTACTACAGAAACCACCCATACAAGAAATGACTACTGAAACCACCCATACAAGAAAACACCCATACAAGAAATTACTACAGAAACCACCCATACTAGAAATTACTATAGCAACCACTCATACAAGAAATTACTACAGAAACACCCCATACAAGAAATTACTACAGAAACCACCCATACAAGATATTACTACAGAAACCACCCATACAAGAAATTACTACAGAAACCACCCATACAAGAAATTACTACAGAAACCACCCATACAAGAAATTATTACAGAAACCACCATACAAAAAATTACTACAGAAACCCACCCATACAAGAAATTACTTCAGCAAACACCCATACCAGAAATTACTACAGCACCCACCCATACAAGAAATTACTACAGAAAACCCCCATACAAGAAATTACTACAGAAACCACCCATACAAGAAATTACTACAGAAACCACCCATACAAGAAATATTACTACAGAAAACCACCCATACAAGAACTACAGAAACCACCCATACACAAGAAATTACTCTACAGAAACCCACCACCCATACAAGAAATTACTACAGAAACCACCCATACTACGTAGAAACCACCCATACAAGAAATTTGACTACAGAAAACACCACCCATTTGACAAGAAATTACTACAGTAAACCACCCATACAAGAAATTACAGGTTAGACATAACCAATTTCCGGGCGTACGCAAAAAAAAAAAAAAAAAATTTACAGAAACCACCCATACAAGAAATTACTACAGAAACCACCCATACAAGAAATTACTACAGAAAACACCCATACAAGAAATTACTACAGAAACCACCCATACAAGAAACCACCCATACAAGAAATTACTACAGAAACCACCCATACAAGAAATTACTACAGAAACCACCCATACAAGAAATTACTACAGCAACCACCCATACAAGAAATTACTACAGAAACCACCCATACAAGAAATTACTACAGAAACCACCCATACAAGAAATTACTACAGAAACCACCCATACAAGAAATTACTACAGAAACCACCCATACAAGAAATTACTACAGAAAACACCCATACAAGAAATTACTACAGAAACCACCCATACTAGAAATTACTACAGCAACCACTCATACAAGAAATTACTACAGCAACCACCCATACAAGAAATTACTACAGCAACCACCCATTCAAGAAATTACTACAGCAACCACCCATACAAGAAATTACTACAGCAACCACCCATACAAGAAATTACTACAGCAACCACCCATACAAGAAATTACTACAGCAACCACCCATACAAGAAATTACTACAGCAACCACCCATACAAGAAATTACTACAGCAACCACCCATACAAGAAATTACTACAGCAACCACCCATACAAGAAATTACTACAGCAACCACCCATACAAGAAATTACTACAGCAACCACCCATACAAGAAATTACTACAGAAACCACCCATACAAGAAATTACTACAGAAACCACCCATACAAGAAATTACTACAGAAACCACCCATACAAGAAATTACTACAGAAACCACCCATACAAGAAATTACTACAGAAACCACCCATACAAGAAATTACTACAGAAACCACCCATACAAGAAATTACTACAGAAACCACCCATACAAGAAATTACTACAGAAACCACCCATACAAGAAATTACTACAGAAAACCACCCATACAAGAAATTACTACAGATACCACCCATACAAGAAATTACTACAGAAACCACCCATACAAGAAATTACTACAGAAACCACCCATACAAGAAATTACTACAGAAACCACCCATACAAGAAATTACTACAGAAACCACCCATACAAGAAATTACTACAGAAACCACCCATACAAGAAATTACTACAGAAACCACCCATACAAGAAATTACTACAGAAACCACCCATACAAGAAATTACTACAAGAAATTACTACAGAAACCACCCATACAAGAAATTACTACAGCAACCACCCATACAAGAAATTACTACAGAAACCACCCATACAAGAAATTACTACAGCAACCACCCATACAAGAAATTACTACAGCAACCACCCATACAAGAAATTACTACAGCAACCACCCATACAAGAAATTACTACAGCAACCACCCATACAAGAAATTACTACAGAAATTACTTACTACAGCAACCACCCATACAAGAAATTACTACAGCAACCACCCATACAAGAAATTACTACAGCAACCACCCATACAAGAAATTACTACAGCAACCACCCATACAAGAAATTACTACAGCAATACAGCAACCACCCATACAAGAAATTACTACAGCAACCACCCATACAAGAAATTACTACAGCAACCACCCATACAAGAAATTACTACAGCAACCACCCATACAAGAAATTACTACAGAAACCACCCATACAAGAAATGACTACAGAAACCACCCATACAAGAAATTACTACAGAAACCACCCATACAAGAAATTACTACAGAAACCACCCATACAAGAAATTACTACAGAAACCACCCATACAAGAAATTACTACAGAAACCACCCATACAAGAAATGACTACAGAAACCACCCATACAAGAAATGACTACAGCAACCACCCATACAAGAAATTACTACAGCAACCACCCATACAAGAAATTACTACAGAAACCACCAATACAAGAAATTACTACAGAAACCACCCATACAAGAAATTACTACAGAAACCACCCATACAAGAAATTACTACAGAAACCACCCATACAAGAACACTTGAATATTTTGATGCAGGATTTCTGACAGGTGACCAGCTGCACTGATGGCCCCATGATCCATAAGCAGCAAAAAAGGAAGAAGAAGAAGAAGAAGAAGAAGAAGAAGAAGAAGAAGAAGAAGAAGAAGAAGAAGAAGAAGAAGAAGGATGAAGAAGAATAGAAAGACAAAGAAGTGGAAGAAGAAGATATGGATGGAGAAGATGCATTTCTGGAAACGTATTTATAGCCTACAGGTTGGGAGAAAAAGTGCAATGAGCAAATTATCAGAAATGATTAAATACCTTACAAAGCTTCTGAAATGTTTAACATATAATAACTAACTAAAAAGTCACTTTAGGAAGCTGTTCTTATTTTATCTGCTAAAATTTTTCACCTCCATTATGACACCGCCCACGGAAGGTCGAACTGAGAACATATACATACATACACAGTCGCACAAGAAATACACACTCGTGTGTTATCGTGTTTAAAAATAGTACAACTTTGTCTTTCGTGCCGGTACTTTTATAGTGAACTGTAAAAGTGTTTTTATAGTGAACTATAAAAGTGTCAAATGTGTTTATTACTATGCCCTGGACTAATACTTTTATTTAAATCGATTTTGTATACTGTATTTTTTTTTTACGTAGGCCCTACTGTTTCTGTACCTGACCAAATAGTTCATTAAGCCTACTTCATTAAACTAAGTTAAGAATTTTATAGAGCTATCGGAATAAACCATTACGTATAGCCACCTGAGCAAAGAAATAAAGGAGAAAATAACTACCTTTTTTAGGACTGAACACACTTACCTAACATTCTGAAGAACTTTTATTTATTCACAAAACAACCGCAATATCTGATGTACAATCATAAAATGTTAGAAAGAAGCGACGCACATGAAATTTGACCTTTGACCGGGAAACGTAAGCGTCGTCAATAACAACCGCCTCGTTTACGTTGCTATAAGATGGCGCGAAAAACGTGAAGTATTCATATTTTCTTGCACATTTAATTACGGATTTGATTGTAGACATATCTGGTGAATCTCTATTTATCCCATTACCAGAACCTGGTATTCTTCTTTGATCCTTAGCCGCCGACCGTCAAAGCAGACAGTGGCCATCACGCCTAGTGGCGTCTTGTAGGGCAACAACAAATTGATTCCACTTTGCTCGGTCGGCGGCCATCCTTCGTACAGTGCCACAACTCTGGTTCATTCTTTGCATCTCAGCCTCCACAGTCCTCCGCCAGGTTGTTTTTGGTCGGCCTCTCTTTCGTTTTCCTTCAGGGGTCCAAAGCATAGCTGTTCTTGTGATGGCATCGGGGTCTCTTCTGAGGACATGGCCATCCCAGCTCCAGCGTCTGCCAGCTATCATGGTGTGCATGTCCTCTTGCTTGCTCCGAGTAAGCAGATCTTGGTTGGTGATGGTATTCGGCCCAAAGATTCGGTGAATTTTTCTTAGGCATGTTGTGTGAAAAGAGGACAATTTCGACATTTCCTTCTCTGTTACTCTCCAGCATTCCGCACCATAGAGAAGCACAGAAAGCACACAGCTCTAATATAATCTTAATTTTAAATAATCTAAAAAAGGCTGTTCTTGCCTTATTCATTTGATGTTGATGTCTTTGCCTGCCCTGCCGTCTGGTGTTACTATGCATCCTAGGTATGTGAAGGTGTCTGTCTGTACCAGTTGCTGATTCCTTACTGATATGGGCTCAGGGTTGCTCACATTGAGCGTCATGACCTCTGACTTCTTTAAATTGATATTCAAGCCCACCTGCTGGCTAAACTTATTAAGTCTATCCGTTTTTCCTGGATGTGTTGATGTGAATGTGCTAGTAGTGCAATGTCATCTGCAAATTCCAGATCTTCCAATGTAGAAAATGTAGTCCATCTTATTCTTCTTGGACTGCCCTCTGTTGTCTGGCGCATCACCCAATCTATGACTGTTAAAAAATAGAGTGGTTCATAAGGGGCATCCCTGTCGAACTCCTGACTTCACCTCAGAGGTTATGTTGCTCTGCCCAACACTACACGTAAAGTTAGCATAGAGGCTTTTTATGATTGACACTATGCAGCTTGGAATTCCATAAGCCCTCAGTATTTTCCATAAACTGTCCCTATGTATGCTGTCAAAAGCCTTTTCAAAATCAACGAAATTAATGTACAGCTGTCTTTGCCATTCTGAGCACTGCTCTATAATGTTCCTGAGAGTGAATATATGATCTACACATCTTCTGTTCTTTCTAAATCCTGCTTGTTCTTTCCTCAGTTTGTGGTCTACTGCTTTTGAAATTCTTTGTATAATTATCCTGCTTAGTATTTTGCTGGGAACTGAGAGAAGAGTTATTCCTCTCCAATTATTGCAGTGTGCAAGATCTCCCTTCTTGGGCAATTTGACAATTATTCCTTTGTTCCACTCTGATGGTGTTGCCCCCGTTTTCCAGACTTGTGCAAATAGTCTTTCTAATAGTTCTGCTGCTAGCTTAGGGTCTGTCTTAAATAGCCCTGCATTTAAGTTATCATTGCCAGGAGCTTTTCCGTTCTTTAACCCTTTGATTGCTGTGATGATTTCTTCTTTTCGTGGAATGTCTGTATTTAAATCTAGATCGTTTTCAGCCTCAGGAACATTCAATTGTGTCTTTGGTGGTTCCTTTTTCAGAGTTTCTCTGAAGTGCTCTGCCCATCTTGTTTCATGTCCCTCTGCTGTCGTGATGAGATTTCCTTGCTTATCTCCTACTAATGTAATATTGTTTGCACCTCGTTTTCCGCTGATGAATTTAGTTATTTTGTATACTGTGCTTTGTTCATTTCTCAGTGCTGCCTCTTCTGCCTGTCTTGCAAGATCGTCTAGGAAATTCCTTTTGTTGGCTCGGGTTTGGCGTTTAACTTCCTTGTCCAGCTGACTGTACTGTTCGCTATATAGTTGCTTTAACCTGGGGGACTTCGCTTCTGTTTTCTTTCTTTTCATTTCCTTTCTCGGTGTTATGGTGTTTAATGTTTCTGGTGTTATCCAGTCTTGCTTCTTCCTTTCCTGGAATCCCAAGCATGATTTGCTGCTTTCCTTATATATTGTTGAAATGGTGTTGAATTTCTGGTCTATATCATCAGTCAATGTCTTTTCCTGACTTTTGGCAAATTGATATCATTTCTTTATGTCAGCAGCAAAAGCTTTTCTGGTAAGGGGGTCGTTCAATTTGCTGATGTCAAACCTTTTCTGTGTAGTTACAGTTGGTCCAGCCCTTAGTTTCACTTTCAGTTTTGCTACTACTAAATGGTGATCACTTCCCACATCTGCACCTCTTCTTACCTTCACATCTTGTAATGCATGTCTCCATCTACCGTTAATCATGATGTGGTCTATCTGGTTTCTGTCCCATTACTATAATAAGATCATATCTAGGTGTGTCTTCCATTTCTTTCTGCAGTTGTTAATAGAATTCATCCTTGACCTCTTCATCGCTGTCATTCGTTGGTGCGTAGCATTGTATTATTGTAGTATTGGTGAATCTACATCTCAATCTTAATAGTCTGTGGTTGATGGGTTTCCATTCCAGTAATGTCCATTCTATTCCTTTCTGTAGAATAATGGCTACACCTTCATTATGCTGTCCATCCTCTCTTCCAGAGTAAAGTACTGTTTCTCCTGTTGCTGTTTTAACTTTTCCTGCCCCTGTCCATCTGCTCTCGCTTATCCCTAGAATGTGTAACCTATAGTTTCTCATTTCTGCCGTGACCTGTTTTAGTTTACCCGTCTCATTCATTGTCCTGACATTCCAAAATCCTATTCTTGTATCATGTTTTGCGGTCAGGACGTCCGTTCTCATGTCAGTGGCTTCCTTTCGGCTTTCACTACTGACAGTCATACGAGCCTCAGACTTCGGATGTCCGTCCCGCAGCAAAGTTTGTTTACTCATTGTTGTTTCCGTAACTTCAATTTTTTTTTTTTAACATAGACAGGGGTGTCAGCCTTATGCTAAAACCCCCAACCTGGAGGACTAGAGTGTCTGCTTTAGTCTGACCCCTGCCCGCACAAACCTGTCCAGCTTGGTAGAACCTTCCAGGAGTAAAACTCCCGCTGGCATAGCTCTGGGGGTAATCAGGGTACGCAAGCCACCATACCTCGACAAGGTATTGACACCGGTGATACCCTCCCTTCTGCATGTATCAAATGTGGATCTTCGTTCGCTTAAGTCTCGTAAAATTCGGAGTCGAGACATATTTTTTTTACCGACTTCGACTCCACTACTCCGACACCACGGCCCTGAATAAATCACACAACATATCCTAGTTATAACTGGATGGGCTCATCTTGGATCAGGTTGAACAGAGTATTAAAAGCACCATAATGAAGCAAAATGAACAAATTTATGGCACTTCTACGGCTTTCAGTATCTTGAAGAAGAAAAAAAGGAGAGGGGGGGGGGGGCTAACTTTGTTTTAAACATGCAGTTTATTTCCTATTTAAAAATAAAAAAAAAACGATATTATAAACAATAAATTGACATATTCAAGGTTGTCATAATTAATTTACACATGACCATAACGGCCAAAGCAATTTACTCTAATATCAAACGACAAGAGCCGCGGTAGTTCAGTGGTTAGGCTTCCGAGCTCTGTGATCAATGGTTCGATCCCCAATTGAGGTGGTTTTTTAGACTGCAAACGGCTCCAGGGTCGACCCAGCCTCACGAATTGGGTACGAGCAACTCTGGGAAAGTTAAAGGCAGCCGCCGTGATGCTGACCACATCACCCCTAGTGTGCCAATGGTCAAGAAATATGAGCCTGACACCATATTCCCAATATACCTCAGTGGGCGTGTAACAGGATTCTTTACCTTTTTTTTCTATCAAACGACGCCCTACGTAGTTCCCGGGGGTCAAACGAACGAACGAACGAACTTTATTTTCAAAGGGTTAAGAATTGGGCACGCAGGCCCGTCTGACATTCTGCCCTTCCTCTCTCTCTCATCATGTATACTAATATCCTTTCATCCTCACACTGACGACAAGTCGTACAAGACAACTAATATGTAGTTGTGCATGGGGTTGACAACCTCATGGTGTAAAACATGTTGCCATAGAAACAATTACAGCAGACGCGGTTGAATGTTTGGAGCGGGGTTAGCTGCAGTGATGGCTCTATGTTCCGTAGAGTGAACAAAGGAAAATGAGGATGGGGAGTATCAAATGACACCAGGAGTTACAGAACTTCCTACTTGGGTGTGTGCAAGAATCAGACTGAAATTGGCGTGACAAGATCTTCTATGCGAAGCTGATTGACAGAACCAGACAAAATTTGTTGGTGGGACTAGAGGCAACGAAAATATGTTGGCATTGGATAGGACACACATTTAGGAAACAATCTGATCTTATTACAAGGTAGGCCTTGTTCTTAAATCTCCACTGTAAGAAAAAAATAGGGTAAGAGAGGAAAAAAAAAATACTCGGAGAATGGAATTGAAGACAAGACTTAAAAAAAAAAAAAACACGGAAAGAAATTTGTAGCCACGTGCGAAGCACAGGCGATCATATTAATGTTTAACAAGATTGAAAATACTTTACTAGATAACATAAAATGAAAAATCAGTATCAGGTTAAGTTAAATAAAAGTATTAGGGAAGTGACTGAAATTCAGAATAGATCACAATGACCAGACAGTTGTCAAAAAAGTGATGAATAAGTTAGTTGGTAATACGTGACTGTGGTAAAGTGGGATGTTATAAATATTTATAGGGGGCTTAGTGTACTGACTGAGATCAGCTGTGAAGGTATCTGTATCTAATAAGTGTGGTGTATTACAGATGACCTTACTTGCTACCACATTTATACCTCAGTCAGAATTATTCTGGAATATTGTGATGACTACGTTGAATGTCTAGGGTTATGAAACTGATGAAGTGTAAGTCACAACAACAACAGACAGATAAACAATTTAATTTATTCCACAACACTTTACAACACTGTGACACTCACACACATATAACACTCTATAAGACTATCTTAAATGAGTCAAGTGTAAAGTTTCAAATATATATGTATTAATTCCTTTCAATAATAGATATCCTGATTCAACTACACAGTGAACCAGGAATCACAATCAAATGTAATTACAAGTAGTATGTACACAGTTTATATATATGATCTTTGTATTAACATATTTTATTAGTATTATCCTATGTGTGTAAGTTGTGAAGTAGTACTATGAGGTAATACTGGTTTTGTTTTTCAAGCTAGATTGTTGTTTGTCATCATGACTTCAAGTGTTTGATTATCGTGGAAATAGTATTGGGAAAAGTTCACAGTTCCTGTCATTTGAAACAATTTATTGTCCCTCTGTGTTTAATATAATGTCACTTTTAGAGGGGGGGGGGGGGGGCAAATAATGTTGAGCTGCTCTGGCCACAGAAGCTTATCTTTCGTGATGGCGGCAGGAAAAGACTCCTCTGCTCAATTGCTTCACTGTGTTCTGGAGACACCTCACTGGTCGCTATCTAGACCAAGGAGTATGCTGTCAGCCTCTGGATTCAGCAAAACTCAGACCAGGTGCTGCTTCAATAACTTAGGACCACGGTCCCTGAAACAAGAAGGTTGTACCTCCTACTTCAGAACTAATTTATAATCTATTTCCACACTGAACACAATACATAACAAACACTGAGTTCAGAGTGGTAGGCCAACTGCTAGCTTCATCTGAAACAATTTACACCAGTATACTCCTCCCTAATGGTTACTACGCCTCTGCAATTCCAGCGTTAGTTCTTTCTAGTCAATAAGATAGGTGTCAGTGTACTGTTTGGCAATTCCATGCAGTTTTACTTTTCTCCGACACGTCCTGTTCAGGTTGGAGCAATATCTAGGCCTTGCCTCATGTTTGCTACTGAACCACGCACATATACAGACATAAATTATCAATTTACATTCAATTTTCATTAAAAAGATATCAAATATGTCAAGCTTACCACAATTCATGGAAATAATAAACAAATACGTTGACTGGCGATGAATATGGCACAAAATCCGATCTGCCGCTGTCCCAGGCTTTTATTTAAAAAAAATATAATCTGGATCTCAACGCACTGTTTCTTAGTAAGTTTATTTTAAAATGTGGCACTGAACAGACGCTCCTAATTGACTATATTAACGGGTCTAACCAATCGGGCCATGTTTACACAGCTTTTCAAAAAATTTTACCCTTCTCACGTTTCCCCTAACAATCAAAATTAGTATTTGTAGTCCGACTAATCGTGTTTAGCCTTACATATCATTCCCACCAATCAAATAGGATTTAACATGGTGACCTATTTCCCGTAAAATGGTGGTTTCAAAACGTGCCACTGTGCGATTATTATTTGGTGTTGTCTGACACCCTCACTATTTTCTTTTGGCTATAATTTGTTAATTCCTAGACTATTTGCGTAACACTTAACATATTCTTTGTCAGCAAGTCCTAAGGAACCCAAATATATAAGTTTTAAGGGAGCTAAGTGGCGGCGTTCAAAATATGTATTTTCTTCTAGGATAGTCGTGCTGTTACCACCTCCTCACTTCCAAACTTTAGGGTGTCTGCTGTACTGTCAGGCTTTCAAACGTAAACCAGTATAATGTCATGTTTCCTAATAAGAATTTTACAGGTTTTTAAACCTAACTCTCGTATGGGTAGTGTTTTTATCACTGTCTATTTGAAAAAAAAAAGCTAGTGCTTCATGCCTTTCGCGTTGGGGGTGGCATTAATTGTATATCGCGAGACGCGTGTTAGTGTTGCCGGCGTTCCTGCTTTCAGCCCTCCCTCTTTCTATCCTAATTCCATCTGTCTTTTCATTACGCAGTGTATTAATCTAGGTCATTAATCAGCTTGCGTATCTCAAGGTTTTCTTAGAAATGCAGTACACGTTTTATTGTTTTGTGGAAACGCGTGTATGCTGCTATAGGCTTTACTATCAACGTGGAAACGTTACAATTTGCAGACGAAGTAGAAAAAAGGAGGATTTTTGTACGCCATTGTGACAGCACTGTGCTTTTACCATCTCTCTTTCCTTTTATCGAATTAATGCGTTAGGTTTTACAATTTACTTTTTAATTTATATATGTGGATTTAGAATGTTTCACGACAGTGACCAACCTGTATTAAACGACAAGTAGCAAGGTCAATTAGATATTTAGTTTGAATACAACTAGGAGGCAGGATGACCACACGGAAAAACAGATCACATGGACACAACATGTGTCAAAAACTGATGAGTAGATAGTCTAGTATGTGACTGAAAGATTGCATCAGCAGCAGTTCTCAAATTATATAGGAAAAGTCCTTCACTAAGTTAGATACTACATATCCTGGGAATAAGCGAGAGCAGATGGACAGGGAGAATAAAAACAGCTACAGGGGAAACAGTACTTTATTCTGGTAGAGAGGATGGTCAGCACAACGAAGGTGTAGCCATTATCCTTAAGAAAGGAATGGAAAGGTCTCTACCCATTAACAACAGACTAATAAGAGCAAGAGTGAGAGGGAGATTCACCAACACCACAATTATACAATGCTATGCACCAACAAACGACAGCGATGAGGAGATCAAGGACGAGTTCTATCAACAGGTACAAAAGGAAATGGAAACTGTACCCAGGTACGATCTTATCGAGGCGAAATCTCAGGTTATTATTTTATGTCTAACCTGACATTGATTTTACGTGAGTATCCCTTTATTTCTTGTACAGAGACAGGTGTCCCTCGCCATTCACGCAAATACTCGCCGATTTCGGAGGTACCCATTGCAGCTGGGTCGGCTCAGGAGCCGCCAGTCCCTGGTCGACGACACTCCTTCAAATGTTCTCGCCAGGTCTCGAGTTAATCCAGTCCAAATCCCGGTCGACGAAAAATCCTCAAATGCCGTCGCCCGGGTTTGATCCTGTATCACCCAGTCGCCAGAGCGGTGTTGTAACCACTACGCTAGCGCGGCTCCCTTTATTATAGTAATGGGAGACCTAAATGCAAAAGTTGGAACACACAATAATTATAACGAAAGAGTAATGGGGAAATGCGGAAGTGGAACAGTAAATGAGAATGGGGACAAATTAATAAGCTTCTGCAGTATTAACAACCTGGTCATTGGAGGAACACTTTTTCAACACAAAGAAGTGCACAAGTTAACAT
This sequence comes from Oreohelix idahoensis, assembly GCA_024509875.1. NCBI lineage: Eukaryota > Metazoa > Mollusca > Gastropoda > Stylommatophora > Oreohelicidae > Oreohelix > Oreohelix idahoensis. Next base: position 431,094 of record JAMPIV010018672.1, on the reverse strand, counting down.
GGGAATCACCAAACGGACGAGACAAAAACCAGATAGATCACATAATGATCAATGGCAGATGGAGACATACACTACAAGACGTGAAAGTAAGAAGAGGCGCAGATGTGGGAAGTGATCATCACCTAGTAGTAGCAAGACTGAAGGTGAAACTCAGAGCTGCTGGACCAGTTGCAGTCAAACAGAAAAGATATAACATCACGAAACTTAAGGACCCCCTCACCAGAAAAGCGTTCGTGGTCGACGTAAAGAGATGATATCTGATTACCAAAAGCCAGGAAAAACAGAGACCGACGATGTCGACCAGAAATTCAACACCATCTCAACAATGTACAAAGAAAGCAGCAAGTCATGCTTGGGATTCCAGGAAAGAAAGAGCCAAGACTGGATAACACCAGAAACGCTAAACACCATAGCGAAGAGAAAGGAAATGAAAAAAAAGAAAACAGAAGCTAAGTCTCCCAGGTTAAAGGCAATATATAGTTAACAGTACAGTCAGTTGGACAAGGAAGTAAAACGTCAAACCTGTGCTAACAAAAGGACATTTCTGGATGACCTTGCAAGACAGGCAGAAAAGGCAGCACTGAGAAATGAACAAAGCACAGTTTATAAAATAACTAAAGCTATCAGTGGAAAATGAGGTGCAAACAACATAACGTTAGTAAGAGACAAGCAAGGAAATCTCATCACCACAGCACAGGGGCAGGAAACAAGATGGGCAGAGCACTTCAGAGAAACACTGAATAAGGAACCACCAGAGACTCAGCTGAATGTTCCTGAGGCTGAAAGTGACTTAGACATAAATACAGACATTCCACGAAAAGAAGAAATCATCACAGCTATCAAAGGGCTAAAAAATGAAAAAGCGCCTGGTCACGACAATCTAAATGCTGAGCTATTCAAGACAGACCCTGAACTAGCAGCAGAACTATTAGAACCACTATTTGCACAAGTCTGGGAAACTGAGACAACACCAGCAGAGTGGAGTAAAGAAATAATTGTCAAATTGCCCAAGAAGGGCGACCTTGCAGACTGCAACAACTGGAGAGGAATTACCCTCCTCTCAGTTCCCAGCAAAATACTAGGCAGGATAATCATCCAGAGAATTTCAAAAGCAGTTGACCATAAACTGAGGAAAGAACAAGCGGGCTTCAGAAAGAAGATGTACAGATCATATATTTGCCCTCAGGAACATTATAGAGCAGTGCTCAGAATAGCAGAGACAGCTGTACATTAACTTTGTTGATTTTTAAAAGGCTTTCGACAGCATACACAGGGACAGCCTATGGAAAATTCTGAGGGCTTATGGAATTCCCAGCCGCATTGTTTCCATCATAAATAGCCTCTATTCTAACTTTACGTGCAGTGTTGGATCGAGTAATGTAACTTTCGAAGTGAAAACAGGAGTACGACAGGGATGCCCCTTATCAACAACATTATTTTTGACAGTCATAGATTGGGTGATTGTTGCGTGATAAATTCTCGCAACATCGTTTTATTTCAATATCTGTTTTATAACGCAAGGGCAACAACTGCTTGTAATCTATAGTCACTTTTCTCGGTAAGCATTTGTCTTCTCGCGTTAGTATCGAATGCAGTTAACTTTTGAGCTGTGGTCATTTTTGCGCTGGACTGCGCATGACTTGTCTTGTTGTTTGGTCGATCGGTTTCCGCCCACCACTAGTGGGAGTGAGCGATTTGGAATGGCGAAAGAGATGCCTCGTTGAAGAGGGGATCTCCGCTTTTTTTTGTTCTGTCAGGGATGTGTAGTCCTCTTATGGATATTTCGTTTAGTCGAGATAATACCTCTAGTGTTTTCCCACATGTCGGGAGGCGTGATATTTCTGTGTATTTCATGAAAGCAAGGTAAATTGACTTTTTTCATTAACTCTATCGATTTTGGGTCGTGAGCGATTTCGATTCATAGCCTGTCTCCGAAAGTCGTCGTCACGAGATGTTCTTTTCCAGCTCACATGTCGCTGCATTGTACTGCATCGGTTGATGCATGTACCAAGGACCATTACTTGCTACTTTGTTAAATGAACTAGGTTTAGAAAACCTTTATTATCTAGAGGATATTCTTGAGGACATTATTTATACTTCGGCAGACGTGTCTGTCTTGCTGAAGTCAAACTAAGGAGAGTGAACTGATCTCATACATCTGGTTATCTCCTGGCTGTTATAGAAAAGGATGGAGTTGTTCACCTGACTACATTTACAGCACTATGAAATATAACATGCATCTGACTCATCATTGTAATGCTGTCTACCGTTTATTGCTGTATTGAATGTTGCTGTGATAATGACTGTTTGATGTGCCTACACATTTGCGTAACCATTTTGTCACTGTGGCGTCCACAATAAATAATGAAGAAAAAACGTCAACGGCTGTTTCAAGACTCATTGACTTTATACGTCGTGAGTTTACTGACGTCCTATGTGGATTGCCCTGTTATTGTTGCATGAACATTGTTTTGACTGAACACATCTACACACTACACAAAACCAGACATGCGGATGCCATCCATCATCATATGGCATCACGCATCATTTGGTGGCCATAAGCTGGTTTGATTCTGGTACTAGCAAACACGGGGTCCCTTACCCACTTCATTTTCAACAAGAATTCATCAGCATCCTTCAAGAAATTAACATTCTTCAATACAGTCAACATCTTCAAAATTTTCAAAGTACTCGGCGTTGCCCGGTAAAAGTCAAAATTTCAACTTTTTGACGGAAACAAGAATTTGACAGTACCCGGCGTTGTTACATGTTGCCGATAACTCGGACTGCTGTTATCTTTTACGCAAGTCAAGCAAGTTGCTGCTGTCAAGGTTCCAGTGCTGTCGTTTTTTGAGAAGGTCAAGTGCCGGTTGAAACGGGTTGTTTTCTGAAGAAGGCCAAGTACCGATTTCCATCAACTTACTTTTGGATTAGAAGGTCAAGTGCCGAAACAACTCAACACACAGTATGTCAGAAGCTCTTGTACCATCGTGTTAGCAGTGGAAGCAGTTCAGATGTGCCATCATCGTTGGAGCTTCGCTCTTTAGGACGTTGATTGACATCCGTTTTTCTGCTGTTCTACGATTGGAAGCCTTTAAGTTAAGTGGCCTGTTTGTATGTAAACTGTGCCCTTATACTTCTGCTGAGTCTTCTGTGTATCATCTCATTCTATATGTTATATGTTTATATGTTATTCGTATATTTATATGTTTATATTTCAGCGGGTTCTCGGTTGGGTGGTGTCTCCGTTAGATTATGCCACGTCATAGAGGTCGTCTATGTGAGCGTTTTCTGTAGGGTTTGCAAATTTCCGATACTGGAATTTGCTAAGCGACTTCTGTTGCTATTTATGTTAGCTGTGATGACATGTTTTAATATTGTTTTCGTTATTATTTCACATTCTTTAGTTTTGTTGTGATTTGTTTGTATTTGTTAGCCTACTCTTGTCTATAATTTAGTTTCATACAACATTTTTGTTTATACACTGTGGTGTCATGTATTTTGTTTAATTCTATCGTCACATTTTTTGTGATATTTCATTAATTTCTGCTTTATTTTTAGTTGATTTCTGCGAAAGTTTTTGTATTGTTGCTGATCTTTGTTATTGTTTACATTGTTATTGTTTACATTGTTTGTATTGTTTACATTTTCAATGTTTACATTCTGCATGTGTTTACATAGTCATTGTTTACAGTTATAGTAATTAGTTAATGGGCTATGCTAATGCACTGTTACTACTACACTGATGATAAATGAATGATGAATAGTGTCGTGCACTAGTGAATGAGAAGTGCACTTATGATCAAGATTTGAGTGCTGATATTTCATATACAAGTTCTTTGATTGGAGACTTGTTTCCCACAGAGACTGGGATAATATAATGTGATGTGAATATACAAGTGCTTAATTAATACTTGTTACACTTAGGTTTGAAATAAATTAGTTAATTATTTCAGGTTTTGGACTCATATGTTAGACAACATGTCTACATTTGAGCACTTTATTGAGCAGGGTAAATTGCTTGGCAAGACTGGTGATAAGTTAGAAGAATTTGCAACTGCTCGATATGATAAAGCAATGGAAGCTGAACAAAAGAAACTGCATATGGAAGCTGAACAAAAGAAACTGCAGATGCAGGTGGATGAAAAGAGATTCCAAATGGAAATGGAAAAACAAAAAAAAAGGGAATCAGAAGCTGAGGAAAGAAAGCTACAGCTAGAGGCTGAGAATAAAAGACTTGAAAAAGAAGCTGAAAATAAAAGACTTGAAAAAGAAGCTGAAAATGAAAGACTTCAAATGCAGGCTCAAGCTGAAGAAAGGAAGTTACAAAGAGAGTCTGATGAGAGGAAAGCAAAAATGGAACATGAAGAAAAAACTCTTAGCTTTAGAGTTGGAGAAATTGAAATTGACGAGCATGAGTAATGGTAATGATTCAAACAAGGGTTCATCTTCTGGTAAGGCTAATAATGATACTTTTAAGATTAAGTTACCAACATTTAGTCCTTCCAGTGATGACATAATGTTCTATCTGGACAGATTTGAACAAGCATGTACAGCTCATAACATAGACAAAGCAAAATATGTTTATCAGTTATCAGGGATACTGACAGGTAAAGCTCTAAGTGTATTTAAATATGGTGGATGAACCTGACAAGAACAATTATGAGGTTGTCAGGGCCGCTTTGTTAAAGAAATATCAGCTTAACGAAGACGGCTATCGTCTACAATTTAAAAAACATGTTACCTGAAAATGGAGTTGAATTCTCCGAGTTTATTGCAAGAATACGCATTACTTTCTCACGATGGGTTGAACTATCTAAGACGGAAAAAAACTTATGAAGGACTTATGGACTTAATACTTAGAGACAAAGTCATGTCGTCTGTCAATGAGTCTTTCCTTGCTTTCCTTCATGAACGTAAACCTAAAACAATAAAAGAAATGGAAGATTTCTGTTGCCAATACGTAACTGCGCACCCACACATAACCATGGGTAACTCTAAGGTGAAAGAAGGTTTACCAGTTGCTTCGGCAGCTCCGTATGGTCAAAACTTTGCTCGTAGATTCCAACAAAATTTTGATAGAAAGGGTAGCGGTAATTTCTGTCAAAATCATGGAAACCAATTTCATGGTGATTCTTCTTCGAAGAATTGGAGACAACCTGATAGTGGTCGTTACTATCACCCTAATAATTATAAGCATTTCAAAAGAGGATATGGTAATAGAGGTTATTCCTGCCGAAGACCTCAGAACCAAACAAATAGATGTTCGCATCAATGTGAACATGATAGTAATCGTGGAAACTGGAATTCGAACCAGTATAACAATTACAATAGAGACAATAATAACTGCAGAGATAATAATAACTCTGATAACTTCAGAGGTAATAATAGTCGGGGTAGATCTCAACACAAAAAAAAGAGATATCAGCAGGCTAATGCTGTACAACAGGAAACTGAGGGAGCCTGTAATCATGTTGTTGATAGTAAAAAACTTTGACGCTGTCACTAGTTCTGCTTTTGACTTTGAAAGAGCAAACAAATGCCCCCAATGCAGTACTTTATTCGAACCAGGTACCATAACTACTTTGAGTTGTGGTCACCCACTTCCCGCTCTTCCTGCTGCTGTTGCGCATGACGGGAGGGGTTCTTTAATTCTACATAAGGGTCTTGTTAATGATACTCCGGTCTCACTACTTTTCGATTCCGGATGCACCACTATTGGTGTTAGACAATCGCTTGTAGATCCATCTTGTGCTACAGGAAAGGGTTATTAAATGTGTCACATTTGGCGGCACTCTAGAAAAATATCCTACTGCTGTAATTCGCATTGCCACTCCTTTCTTTACTGGAGATGTGCATGCTTGTCTCTTACCTAATCCTATTGCGGACCTTATTATTGGTCGTATTCACGGAGTTAGGGAGTGTACCCCACAGCAGATTGCTGCTTGGGAAGATAATAACATGCAAGCTACAAATGCAGTAGTTACAAGAGCACAAGCTCTACAAACACCCGAAACTTCACTGAATAGTGATAATGGAGTTGATAGCCAAGATAGTCACTTAGTAATTACTCGTGACTCTTTCATAAAATTGCAAGAAGAAGATCCTTCTTTAAAAAAATTCTTCGTTCTTGCGAAGAAAGGTGATCCGAATCAGGATACAAATAGAAAATCTTGGATTGCAATGAGAAACGGCGTACTTGTACGTATGGTACAAGATTCGACTACGTCGGCACATTCGCAAATTCTTGTTCCCAAGAGCATGAGAGTCCAAATATTGCAACATGCTCATGACTCGCAATGTGCTGGACATATGGGTTTTGCCCGTACGAAGTCGAGAGTCCTTGCGGCTTTCTTTTGGCCTTTTGTCAATAAGGACATTCGTATTTACTGCCGATCATGCAAGGTATGTCAGGAGGTCAAATCTAGAGGACCACGACATGCTGCGCCTATCCAGGCTGCTGACATTCCTATTCGGCCGTTTCAGAAAAGGGCCATAGATATTATTGGCCCTTTTAAGGTCAAGTCGGCCAGAGGACATCAGTTTATCCTTACATGTGTCGATATGTGCACACGTTGGCCAGAGGCTATTCCTCTTAAGAGCATATCTACTACAGATATCGCGGATGCTCTTTGGTTGATATTTTCTCGCTTGGGGTTCCCCAGAGAAATATTGTCAGACCATGGCACTCAACTCATATCTGACACTATGTCACAGGTAATGTCTACCTTACATATTGAACGATCTCTCAGTAGTATCTACCATCCTATGTCTAATGGGTTAGTTGAGCGTCTGAACAGAACGCTCAAGACTTTGCTTGGTAAGATAACTGAAGATCATCCTCAAGATTGGGACAGGGTTTTACCCGCGGCTCTCTTTGCCTATAGAGAAGTCCCTAATGAACACACAGGATTTTCTCCCTTCGAACTTGTCTTTGGCGCGCGGCCACGCGGCCCTATGTCTTTATTACACGATCTCATCACTGCCGATGATATTAGCGATGAAACTCAATCCTCATATGAGTATGTCATTGCTCTTAGACAAAAGATCATTGAGGCATGTAAGCTAGCAACTGCTTCATCAGAAAATTGCTAAGAGAAGGCAAGGCAGTTTGCTAACAAGAATAGATGTCTACGACAACTTTGTCCAGGTGACAAAGCATTCGTCCTACTCCCCAGTAGGGAAAATAGACTTCTTATTGCATGGAAAGGTCCGTATGCAATAGTCTCTCGGATTTCCGATGTTGACTATGTGGTCGATATTGATGGAAAGCATAAAACTTTCCACATAAACATGCTTTCGGAATTTCACGAACGTCCGGACTATTTGCTGCCTATTTTCCAGGCAACGGATGATGCTCCTGCACCTCACGGTCATTATTCATCCCTGTCTGTCATTCAGGATGAGGAAGCTACCTTCTCTGATGTCAACCTTCCCCTTCCAGTGGTTCCATTACATTCCACGGAATCTTGGAAAAACGTTTCTGTTTCTCCTAATCTTTCTGGTGACGAACATCGACAAGTCTCGTCGATGTTACAAACATTTCAGGATGTTCTCACTGACATTCCTGGACACACAGATGTCATAGAACATGACATAATTCTTACCGACAATAATCCAATTAGGGTTAGGCCGTATCCTATTCCTATACACTTTCAGTCGCAAGTGGAAAAGGAATTGGATGAAATGATTCAATTAAATATAATTGAACCATCGACTTCACCATATTCTTCTTCCATGGTTATTGTCCGGAAGAAGGATAAGAACATACGAATTTGCGTTGATTATCGCAAATTGAATCAGGTCACAAAGTTCGACGCTGAACCGATGCCTTTGTTAGAAGATCTACTGATTAGACTTTCTAATTCTAGATTCTTCACTAAACTTGACTTGTCTAAAGGTTATTGGCAAGTGCCTTTAGCAGAGCATGCCAAACCTCTTACTGCTTTTTCTACACCTAGGGGTCTATTTCAATGGAATGTTATGCCTTTTTCATGAACGCCCCTGCCACTTTCGTTCGCATGATGCGTCGAATTCTGTCACATCGTTCGGATGTCATCGCATACTTAGATGACATCTGTCTCTTCAGTGATACCTGGGAAGATCACTATTTAGGGTTATATGACTTACTGTCCACTCTACGTGAGAATAATTTGACAGCAAAACCTTCTAAAGCTTTTGTTGGTTTTGGTGAAATCTCTTTCCTGGGTCATCGTGTTGGTCATGGTCTCTTGAAGACAGAAGACCACAATACTTCCAAAATACTGAACATCTCTGTTCCTAAAACGAAGAAACAAGTTAGGAGTCTCTTAGGTTTAATTCAATTTTATGGGAGATTTATTCCAAATTTATCTTCGATCATGGCACCTCTCTCAACATTGTTGAAGAAAGGTTCGCCTAATCTGGTCCGTTGGTCTGAAGAATGCCAATCTTCACTAGACCAAATCAAGAATATATTTTCTTCTCCTCCCATCTTAAGATTACCTACTCTTGATAGGACTTTTGTTCTTCGGAGTGATGCTTCATCCACTGGGATTGGAGCAGCACTGATGCAAGAATATGCAAATACTCTGCATCCTGTTATGTACATTTCTAGAAAACTAAATGCGGCAGAGAGGAACTACTCGGTTTTAGACCGTGAGTTGTTAGCGATGGTTTGGTCAATTCTAAAGCTACAAAGATTCCTCCTGGGCGCACATTTCATTCTAGAGACTGATCAGAAAGCTCTTACAGCTATTCAGACTAAGAATTTGAAGAGTTCGAGATCCACTCGATATGCTATAGCTCTTCAACCTTTTTCACTTCACGGTACGAGCTATCCGTGGTGCGGATAATGTGATGGCTGACATTTTGTCTAGATGCCCACATGACTCCAACTAATACTTCTGTCCTATATTTCTATATCAATAGATTAGCACATCTGTACTTACTTTATATGTACACACTATCGTGCTTTGTTGTCATCTTCTTCTGTTCGTTTTTTAAATGATAGAGGAGGACTGAGTAGTTAATATAAGGGCCGTTAGTTTACTAAACAGCCACAATTATTAATAATGTATTGTACCTTATGAAGCATATTAGTTATTATTAGCATTATATTGCTTGTACTTTCTCAGAATGTCATTGTTGAGCTGAGGACTTACCTTACGAGTTCTAGATTGTGTACTTACCCTCGGAATACCAGAGCATATGTCCTGGATCGTCATGTAGTTTAACTTTGCTATGTACTTATGTCATTACATGTCAAAGAATGTACTATTTAAATTTTCCTATCAGATTTGTACATCCATTTTTAAAGACAATATTAGAGTATGCTGTTTAATGATGATTATAGTAACTTGCATACGTATATTGTGTTTACATGCTAACGTGATGTGTGTTGGTGACACCTCCCCGATGTGAATATTTTTTGAGACATATTTATTTTTCTGTTGAGGTATATCCTCACCAGACACTCTATAATTAGCCTATTGTTTGGCAATTTAATTAATTATCAGCGCATAATTCGTGCGTTTTGAGCCGCTTATCGCTTGCTCTTTGATAATGAAAAAAAAATATGTTCCACATTTTTTTTTTATCGGGAGGAGGTGGTGATATGTTGCGTGATAAATTCTCGCAACATCGTTTTATTTCAATATCTGTTTTATAACGCAAGGGCAACAACTGCTTGTAATCTATAGTCACTTTTCTCGGTAAGCATTTGTCTTCTCGCGTTAGTATCGAATGCAGTTAACTTTTGAGCTGTGGTCATTTTTGCGCTGGACTGCGCATGACTTGTCTTGTTGTTTGGTCGATCGGTTTCCGCCCACCACTAGTGGGAGTGAGCGATTTGGAATGGCGAAAGAGATGCCTCGTTGAAGAGGGGATCTCCGCTTTCTTTTGTTCTGTCAGGGATGTGTAGTCCTCTTATGGATATTTCGTTTAGTCGAGATAATACCTCTAGTGTTTTCCCACATGTCGGGAGGCGTGATATTTCTGTGTATTTCATGAAAGCAAGGTAAATTGACTTTTTCATTAACTCTATCGATTTTGGGTCGTGAGCGATTTCGATTCATAGCCTGTCTCCGAAAGTCGTCGTCACGAGATGTTCTTTTCCAGCTCACATGTCGCTGCATTGTACTGCATCGGTTGATGCATGTACCAAGGACCATTACTTGCTACTTTGTTAAATGAACTAGGTTTAGAAAACCTTTATTATCTAGAGGATATTCTTGAGGACATTATTTATACTTCGGCAGACGTGTCTGTCTTGCTGAAGTCAAACTAAGGAGAGTGAACTGATCTCATACATCTGGTTATCTCCTGGCTGTTATAGAAAAGGATGGAGTTGTTCACCTGACTACATTTACAGCACTATGAAATATAACATGCATCTGACTCATCATTGTAATGCTGTCTACCGTTTATTGCTGTATTGAATGTTGCTGTGATAATGACTGTTTGATGTGCCTACACATTTGCGTAACCATTTTGTCACTGTGGCGTCCACAATAAATAATGAAGAAAAACGTCAACGGCTGTTTCAAGACTCATTGACTTTATACGTCGTGAGTTTACTGACGTCCTATGTGGATTGCCCTGTTATTGTTGCATGAACATTGTTTTGACTGAACACATCTACACACTACACAAAACCAGACATGCGGATGCCATCCATCATCATATGGCATCACGCATCAGTGATGCGCCAGACAACAGAGGGCAGTCCAAGAGGAATTAGATGGACAACGTTTTCTACACTGGAAGATTTGGAATATGCAGATGACAATTGCACTACTCGCGCATTCACATCAACACATTCAAGACAAAACCGATAGACTGAATAAGTATGGCCAGCAGGTTGGCCTGAACATCAATTTGAAGAAGACAGAGGTCATGACACTAAATGTGGGCAATCCTGAGCCAATAACAGTAAGGAACCAGAAGTTAGAACAGACAGACACATTTACTTACCTAGGAAGCATAGTAACACCTGACAGCGGAACAAGCAAGGACATTAACAACAGAATGAATAAAGTGAGAACAGCCTTTGCTGTTCTCAACAATATTTGGAAGTCTTCCCAGTACAGCACAAACACCAAATTAAGACTGTATGAGAGCTGTGTACTTTCTGTGCTTCTCTATGGTGCGGAATGTTGGAGAGTAACAGAGAAGGAAATGTCGAAACTGTTCTCCTTCCGCACAATCTGCCTAAGGAAAATTCTCAGAATCTTTTGGCCAAACACCATCAGCAACCAAGAACTACTTATTCGGAGTAACCAGGAGGACATGCACACCATCATAGCTGGCAGACGCTGGAGTTGGGTTGGCCACGTCCTCAGAAGGGACCCTGATACCATCACAAGAACAGCTATGCTATGGACCCCCGAGGGAAAGCGAAAGAGAGGCTGACCAAAAACAACTTGGCGAAGAACTGTGGAAGCTGAGATGCAAAGAATGAACCACAGTTGGGGCACTGTACGAAGGATGGCCGCCGACCGAGCAAAGTGGAATCAATTTGTTGCTGCCCTACAAGACGCCACCAGGCGTGATGGCCGCTGACTGCTTTGACGGTTGGTGGTTATGGATCAAAGAAGAAGAAGTTAGATACTAGCAACTACAACAGGTTTAGAAACGTTCCCCGCACTCAAAATTTTAACGAATAACATAAAATGGTCAGCACGGACTGACACGACAGAAAGTTGGTCAGCCGGTAGAGAGTGTGTGGGAAAGATATTAAAATGTAGGGGTATAAAAAAGGTAGACAGTGCAGATAGGAAGCAGAGAGAGAAGACAAAAACCGTAGTGCCCGTAGCAAGTATAACACCCTTTCGGCCAGAAGAACTTCCAAATTCGTAGATAGAAGCAGAAATAGGAAAAAGATCTCTCCAACAGACCGCAAGTTTCCAACTAACAAGCCCTACGTTTTTGGCTCACGTTTTCTAAAACAGAAGAGGTAACAAAGTTATGTACCATGTCAGTTTATACCTGCTCAACCAGAACACTGAAATATATTAAAAAGTATAGAGAAACATTCATCTTCGTAATACTAAAAGACTTTATACTTGGCTGCTACTAGAGATATCCAATAAAGGAGAACCGCTGAAATTGCATTTTTATAAAGTGGTACAGAAACCCAACCAGTCGTTACAAGTATTTTTAGTAGATGTCAGATACAAGGAGAAAGATGAGACTGAGTCACCTCTTACTAAATAAATATTACATACACATAAAGGTATGTTTTCAGGCACTCGTGAATAATAAAGAAGTAGAAAACTAGACAACAGAAAAACAGCAGACGTGAGTGGCTTACCGGGGAATCGAACCCAGGACCTTCCTTGCGACACCCCTTTCTAGCTATGGAAGCGAATCACAATATCCTCCCTGCTTTATGTGTTTAAAACGTTTTTACAATACCAAAACCTGCCCTCTGTCCTGTACTTACTGTGTCAGCACGGACTGACACGACAGAAAGTTGGTACTTACTGTTCTTAGTCTTCTATCATTTACTAGACACAGTATTAAGGTCTTTGTCTTGTGTAATCTGACCTATACTGTATAATAGGGGAACAACAGAATGGTGGGGAATGTACAGTATGCCATGCACTTCCTCTTAGCTTGGGACCAGATGTGATTATCCTCATGACTTCAACTCAATCCGTTTCGGAATGGCAGAAAAGCCACAGGAAAAGCCTAGATCTACAAAGTAGATAATATACCACAGAGTCTTCATCTTGGTATTGGCTGCTAAAGAGCCAGAAGGCTCCGCAGCCCTAGTTATATAACAACAACAACAAGGCCAGCACAGGATGACACCTCAACATTTGACACTTTGCCCTTCCACAAAATACCATGGATGTGGTTTAGACACAGTAGGTGGAAGGTATTGAGCCTTCTTTCTTGCTTAGCATAGGTTGTCCATGTGTCGATGCCATATAGAAGTATGCTGGTGATGCAGGCATTATATACTACAGCTTTGGTCTTTATTGTGAGTTTGGGGGTTTCCCCAAACATGCATTGTGAGGCTTGCAAAGATGGCTGCAGCTTTGCCAATGCAGCTGCCAATTTTCTGCATCCAGAGAGTTTGTCTTTGATGGTAGATCCCAGGTATGAAAAGTGATGCACCACTGCCAATTCATAGTTATCGATAATAATAACTAAATCCACATCCACATCATGACTGAGCACATTAGTTTTCTTTAGACTTATGAGGCCATAGTCTTTGCATGCTTGAGAGAAGTGATTCATTAAGTTCTGAAGCTCCTGTTGACTGTGATGATTGCGGCATCATCGGTGAACAAGTCAATTATGAAAAATAGTTTAATAAATAGGAATACTCAATTTCATTAACCTAGATACATCTATGAAATTTTTTTACCTAAGCAATGGCACAAATGGCAGCATGTAGACATCTACAAAGTTCCATCACCCACATTCAAAATAAGTGAAACAAGAAATGTGAAAGAGTGAAGGGATAAACATTTATTTCCATATCTGGCAATCAACATTATCAAATTGTGTTTCAAATAAGTACAACAAAGACTAATAAAACGCAACTGACTTCACAGTTGCAACAGCTAATGACTTAACCAAATCAAAGTGTTTGAGCATTGCTGACTTCAGTATTAGAGGTTTTGTATAAGATGAATTAATAACTAGGGTTCACTGAAAAAATAGAAAGAAAAGTGAATTTAAAAAAAAACCTGTGTTAATAATAATTACCTCCCATAATGTTTTCACAAAATACAAATTATACCCATTACGTTTTCATGTTCTGACACACACACAAAAAATGCCACAGGTAAAAAGGGAACTAATGTAAAACACAAAACTGAACTGTCTATGTAATTAACATGATTATTGGCATCCTAATTATAAGACATCTTTGTTTTAAAACATTGTCAGAAGAAAAAAAAAAACCACTGCTATTTGTACACATGATGTAAACAAATAATAGCATTAAGATGAGAATTATCTGGCTCAAATGTATAAAATGAGCTTGTTTGTCATAATAATATCACTAGAAAGAAATAAAATCATTGGACTGGGTACCAGGTAAAATGCTGGAAATGACCATAATAGTTAATTTATTCAAAGCTTAACATAACTAACAAATGACACATAATTCTTACGCAATGTTCACTCTAATTTGTAATGGCCTGTGTAAACAAAGATTTCCAATTGTGCAACAAAAGCTTGTCTGCACTAAAGTGAGTATGTAGTTTTCAATGACAGACTTTTTTTGTTTTATAGTTGTCATATTTGTTTGATGTTACTTTTGTGTATGCGTGCTTCAGTTCTTCAGTTTTTTATGTGTGCTGATTTCATAACCTGTGCGCGTGAGTATTGGTCTCAAGCATTTTTCAAGACAACAAAACTTCACTAAATCTTCTTGATCAGCGACTAGGTATGCCTAATGTTATAGCAAACTACAAATACGTCTGTCTCAAAAGATAATTTGACTTCTTTCAAGACATTCAATAAACTATTTACATACATATGGATTATGTTGATTGTGAGGACAAACATTTTACATGACCAGATAAGACAGGACTGTATAGGGGTCATGATTAAGTAAAGTAGCTGACTTGTGTTTGTCATTCCCTGACTTAAAACACTGAATGCCAAACTACTTTTTGCTTTATATACCTCATGTGTACAGCTGTCCATCTTTAGATACAGCTCTTATTAGTTTTTATGCATTAAGATTAGTTCTCGCTGTCTTGTCTCTGCCTTTTTTTTAATTTTATTTGATTGTCCCTGAAGAATATCCCGTGGGTGGGTGGGTGTAAAGTATGCCCATTTCACATTCTCCACTTTTGTCTTTCTAAGATTCTACCAACTTGCTTTAACTTGTATCTTTTCTGTCATCCTTCAATCAACTGCTACCTTAAGATACCCACTACCAACTGCTTTAACTTCTCCTGTATATAAGTACACCTGTATCTTTCTTTAGTATCCTTCAATCAACTTTCTACCTTAAGATACCTCAACTTCTACCTCCAAATATCATCCTTTTATCTTCAGTAAATCTGCAACGTCAACAGTATCAATCTCTATATTTAGAAATCTTCCTTCTGTCTCAGTCTGCCTTAGATATCCATATATCACCTTTCTAACCACCCTTTTCCTGTCTCCAATATCTACCACCTACATTAGCCTACTATCTTCAGGTTTCTATCATTATTTCAATCCAGATTTCAACATTTTACTCCAGATATCATTTATCACCCTAAAGTAGATATGTTACTGTATCCAATCATAAAATTACATTTACATGTTTATACACATCCTCATATAATGGTGGTCTGTATGGCTATTTATTGCTAAACTAGTCCAGTTGTGGAATCTGTTAAACTTCCCGCGAAAAAAAAAAAGTAAAAACAAAATGGTAGACTTCCTGATATAGAATCTGCCTACATTGTTGTCACAAGATATACCAGATTTCCTCTTCTCACAATATGCCCAGACAAAGTGGATTTGCTTCCATCTAATGAGTAATAAGCTTCCTTTTTTGCAGTGGTCTCCATCAGCACATCTTTATCATTTTTAATTGTCCATGGTTTTCTTAACATCCTTCTGTTGTTGTTGTTGTTTAACAAAAACTGCTGAGCTCAACGCTGTCTTGAAGAATTTGTATGTGTTGTCGGCATCTGTGGCCTAATGAACGCAGTTTCATAATCCAGATATACCAGGTTCGAAACCTGCTGCAGGCGGTTTGGTAGCAGATCGCTTTGTGTGGATTTTTAACAATGGTATAAGCGCCGTACTGTTCAGAAAGCAATGGCAAACTACTGATTGAAAAAAATTGCCTAGAAAAATCACAAACAGCCAATAAAAGCTGGGAATAAAAGCTGGGGTTGATTGCCACGTCCTGCAAAGGATAAGCAACTAACTTTTGTCACATATAGACCACCATTGACACATAAAGATGCCATATTAGCCTAAAACAAAACAAAAAGTAAAAACAAAATGGTAGACTTCCTGATATAGAATCTGACATCTATCTTTTGAGTTTTTGTGCAACAGAAAAAATAAAAAAAAAACGAAATAAAATAATGTCGTCACAGATCTGAGAAACAAATAACTGTTCCTACTGTCAATATTGAGGTCAAATAAAAAATGTCAAGAGAAATATATATAAGTAACAAGAGTATCAAGACATGTAATCAGTGGCAGTTAAGGTTTGCTGAAATAATCCCTGCTACCTCTAGATAAGACTGCTCAAGTAATCCATCAGCTAGCAGAAGTAACCCTTCTACCTTGAAGCCAGTTAGCGATGCTGAAGTAATCTCTGCCACATTTATATTAGTTTGCTTTGGTGAAGTATTCCTGGCTACCTTTAGGATCAGGTTTCAATGTCTCCTTCCCAGGCTTCCATCCTGCTGGACACACTGAAAAGAAAACAATGAGGTACATATTAGTAACCAGACATTACAAACAAAATATGAATATCAATGGATAAAAATATATCTTGTTTGTGATTGTGGCTGTGGTATATGACCTAAAATATGAAATTATAAAAAGACAGAAATAATGGCATGAAGAAGAAAATAAAGTCACATGCAAGTAATATGGACAGTTGTGAAGGTGGTCAGTAGATTCAAATACATAGGCACATTAAAAACCTCAGATGGAAGATGCACCTCAGAAGTGAAGAACTGAAATCCCAAGCAAAAACAGATTTAAAAACAATGAAAAGTATTTCCTGCAACAAATATTTGTCAAAGAAAGTAAGAAAGAGAATTCTTCAGTGTTTTAAAGCTAAACCAAACAGATGGAAGATGAGTCATGGACATTGAGCAAAAAATACCCTGGAGACCACAAAGATCTAGTTTTACAGAAGAATGTTTGTTACCTATGATGCAAGAATGGGACACACCAGACTCAACAAGCACTTAATTAAACCACATTGGCGTATCACAATAAACACAGACAAAACCTCCACAACACTGTTCTCCCTCGCCCCCAAGGATAAAGCAGCTAACATATACCTAGGGACAACCATGATCAAGGAAGAAAGCTACTCCACCTATCTTGGGGTGACATTTGACCAAAGGCTTACATGGAATAAGCATATTGAAAATGCAGAGGGAAAGGCCCGAAGACGACTAGGCATACTCAGAAAATTAGCAGGTACCAACTGGGGAGCAAATGAACGAACTCTAAAGAAGATTTATAATGGAGTAATAAGACCACACTTAGAGTTTAGCTCAGCAGCATGGTCATCAGCTGCTAACTCACATCTGCAGTCTTTGGACAAGGTGCAAAATCATCTCTCAGGCTCATTACAGTAGCCATGAAAACTACACCAATATCAGAGATGCAGAAAGTTGCTGGATTACAGACATTGTCCTATAGAAGAGACACAAAAATGATCCAGATGGAAAAGTACAACAGTATGCCAACGCACCCAATGAAGGCAAGACTAGATGATCTGGCATTGGGACGTCTAAAACGTAGCAGCTTTGTGCATCGGGGAAAAATACAGATTCAAGAAGACCTATCCATGAAGACAACACAGCTGAAGCCCACCCTATACCCTGTACCATGGGAACAGGCCAGCAGTGCCCTCCAAATTAATACATCAGTCAGTGGTCTCACAAATGGATATGAGTATAATGATCTGCAAAAACGAACTACTACATTGAGTATGATCCAAGAAAGCTATCCCGATCAATCAGGGATACATGCCTATACAGATGGATCAGCAACAAATGCTGTTAGGAATGGAGGTGCCGGTATCTTTATCTCATATCCTGACAACCACTATGAGACTAGGCACATTCCCACTGGTAAATTCTGTTCCAACTATACAGCTGAGGTTCAAGCTCTAGAGCAAGTTGCAAATATGATTTATAACACCAACTCTGACTGCCACCAGGTAGTCATCCTCACAGATGCACTGTCTGTCCTGCAAGCTCTCAAGGGTGGTAAACTCGCGCATCTGAGAAATGAACTAAACAAGGTAGCTGCCAAAAAGAGAACCATACTTCAGTGGGTACCATCTCATTGTGGTGTACCCAGAAATGAAAAGGCAGATAAACTTGCAAAAAAGGGAGGAGAATGTGAACAAGAAGATAATGAAATCACATACACTGAGAAAAAGAGAGCTATGCAGACTATCAGAAGAATCAACCGAACGACGACTACCACACTCTTGACCGGCAGGGACAGATAACCATTTTTCGCCTCAGGACAGGGCATAACAAACTGAATAAACACATGCACAAGCTACGATTGTCTGCTTCACCACTGTGCACATGTGGATTAAACGAACAAACTGCTGAGCATGTTCTACAGGATTGTCCTCTGTATGACCAGTTAAGAAAGATATACTGGCCCAATCACTCAACACTAAACTCAAAGCTATATGGAGCTAAAGAGGAACTTCAAACAACAGTCGAATTCATCATGAGAACTCGTCTGACGGTGTAAACATCAAAGATGAGATCGCAACTTCTTCTTCGATCCTTAACCACCGACCGTCAAAGCAGTGTGGCCATCACGCCTAGTGGCGTCTTGTAGGGCAACAACAAACTGATTCCACTTTGCACGGTCGGTGGCCATCCTTCGTACAGTGCCCCAACTCAGGTTCATTCTTTGCATCTCAGCCTCCACAGTCCTCCGCCAAGTTGTTTTTGGTCGGCCTCTCTTTCGCTTTCCTTCAGGGGTCCAAAGCATAGTTGTTCTTGTGATGGCATCGGGGGTCTCTTCTGAGGATATGACCAACCCAGCTCCAGCGTCTGCCAGCTATGATGGTATGCATGTCCTCTTGCTTGCTACGAGTAAGCAGATCTTGGTTGGTGATGGTATTCGGCCAAAAGATTTGGTGAATTTTTCTTAGGCATGTTGTGTGAAAAGAGGTCAATTTTGACATTTCCTTCTCTGTGACTCTCCAGCATTCCGCACCATAGAGAAGCACAGAAAGCATGCAACTCTGGTATAATCTTAATTTTGTGCTTGTGCTGTATTGGGAGGACTTCCAGATGTTATTTAGGCTAAAGAAGGCTGTTCTTGCCTTATTCATTCTGATGTTGATGTCTTTGCCTGCCCCACCGTCTGGTGTTACTATGCTTCCTAGGTATGTGAAGGTATCTGTCTGTACCAGTTGCTGATTCCTTACTGATATGGGCTCAGGGTTGCTCACATTGAGCGTCATGACCTCAGACTTCTTTAAACTGATGTTCAAGCCCACCTGCTGGCTAAATTTATTAAGTCTATCCGTTTTTTCCTGGATGTGTTGATGTGAATGTGCCAGCAGTGCAATGTCATCTGCATATTCCAGATCTTCCAATGTTGAAAATGTAGTCCATCTTATTCCTCTTGGACTGCCCTCTGTTGTCTGGCGCATCACCCAGTCTATGACTGTTAAAAATAGAGTGGTTGATAAGGGGCATCCCTGTCGTACTCCTGTCTTCACCTCGAAGGTTAGGTTGCTCTGCCCAACACTACACGTAAAGTTGGCATAGAGGCTTTTTATGATTGACACTATGCAGCTTGGAATTCCATAAGCCCTCAGTATTTTCCATAAACTGTCCCTATGTATGCTGTCAAAAGCCTTTTCAAAATCAACAAAATTTATGTAAAGCTGTCTTTGCCATTCTGAGCACTGCTCTATAATGTTCCTGAGAGTGAATATATGGTCTACACATCTTCTGTTCTTTCTAAATCCTGCTTGTTCTTTCCTCAGTTTGTAGTCTACTGCCTTTGAAATTCTCTGTATAATTATCCTGCCTAGTATTTTGCTGGGAACTGAGAGAAGAGTGATTCCTCTCCAATTATTGCAGTCTGAAAGATCTCCCTTCTTGGGCAATTTGACAATTATTCCTTTGTTCCACTCTGATGGTGTTGTCCCCGTTTTCCACACTTGTGCAAATAGTGGTTCTAATAGTTCTGCTGCTAGCTCAGGGTCTGTCTTAAATAGCTCTGCATTTAAGTTATCATGGCCCGGAGCTTTACCGTTCTTTAACCCTTTGATTGCTGTGATGATTTCTTCTTTTCGTGGAATGTCTGTATTTACATCTAGATCGTTTTCAGCCTCAGGAACATTCAATTGTGTCTCTGGTATTTCCTTGTTCAGAGTTTCTCTGAAGTGCTCTGCCCATCTTGTTTCCTGTCCCTCTGCTGTCTTGATGAGATTTCCTTGCTTATCTCTTACTAATGTAATATTGTTTGCACCTTGTTTTCCGCTGATGAATTTAGTTATTTTGTATACTGTGCTTTGTTCATTTCTCAGTGCTGCCTCTTCTGCCTGCTGCAAGATCGTCTAGGAAATTCCTTTTGTTGGCTCGGGTTTGGCGTTTAACTTCCCTGTCCAGTTGACTGTACTGTTCGCTATATAGTTGCTTTAACCTGGGGGACTTCGCTTCTGTTTTCTTTCTTTTCATTTCCTTTCTCATCTTTATGGTGTTTAGTGTTTCTGGTGTTATCCAGTCTTGCTTCTTCCTTTCCTGGAATCCTAAGCATGATTTGCTACTTTCCTTATATATTGTTGAAATGGTGTTAAAATTCTGGTCTATATCATCAGTCAATGTCTTTTCCTGGCTTTTGGCAAATTGATATCGTTTCTTAATGTCGGCCGCAAAAGCTTTTCTGGTAAGGGGGTCCTTCAATTTGCTGATGTCAAACCTTTTCTGTGTAGTTACAGTTGGTCCAGCCCTTCTTAGTTTCACTTTCAGTTTTGCAACTACTAAATGGTGATCGCTTCCCACATCTGCACCTCTTCTTACCTTCACATCTTGTAATGCATGTCTCCATCTACCGTTTACCATGATGTGGTCTATCTGGTTTCTGTCCCGACATTTGGTGATTCCCATGTTAACTTGTGAATTTCCTTATGTGGGAAAAGTGTTCCTCCAATGACCAGGTTGTTAATGCTACAGAAACTTATTAGCTTATCCCCATTTTCGTTTGCTATTCCGCTGCCGCATTTCCCCATTGTTCTTTCATTATATGTATTGTGTGTACCAACTTTCGCATTGAGGTCTCCCATTACTATAACAAGATCATATCTAGGTGTGTCCTCCATTTCTTTCTGCAGTTGTTGATAGAATTCATCCTTGACCTCCTCATCGCTATCATTCGTTGGTGCGTAGCATTGTATTATTGTAGTGTTGGTGAATCTCCCTCTCAATCTCAATCGTATCAGTCTGTTGTTGATGGGTTTCCATTCCAGTAATGTCCTTTCTATCCCTTTCTGTAGAATAATGGCTACGCCTTCACTGTGCTGTCCATCCTCTCTTCCAGAGTAAAGTACTGTTTCTCCTGTTGCTGTTTTAACTTTTCCTGCCCCTGTCCATTTGCTCTCGCTTATCCCCAGGATGTGTAACCTATAGTTTCTCATTTCTGCCGTGACCTGTCTTAGTTTACCTGTCTCGTACATTGTCCTGACATTCCAAAATCCTATTCTTGTATCCTGTTTTGCGGTCAGGACATCCGTTTTCATGTCAGTGGCTTCCTTTCGGCTTTCACCACTGACAGTCATACGAGCCACAGACTCCGAATGTCCATCCCGCAGCAAAGTTTGTTCATTTGATGTTGTTTCCGTAACATCATTATTTTTTTACATAGACAGGGGTGTCAGCCCTATGCTAAAACCCCCAACCTGGAGGACCAGGGTACCAGCTTTTGTCTGACCCCTACCCACACAGACCAGTCCAGCTTGGTTGAACCTACCAGGAGTAAAACTCCCACTGGCATAGCTCTGGGGATTGTCAGGGTACGCAAGCTGCCATACCGCTACAAGGTATAGGTACCATTGATGGCAGATGAGATCGCAAGAAGAAGAAGAAACCACATTAGCCTAACTGCTAAACTGTACCCATCCATATATGACAGTTCAGCACATGCTGCTCACATACCTGGGATGCACCACAGAAAGAAGAAAGCTACTGCTGGGCTCCCCAACTATCACTACACTTTATACAGCCCCCACAGCTACAGAACACATACAAATTCTTCAAGACAGCGTTGAGCTCATCAGTTTTTGTTAAACAACAACAACAACAGAAGGATGTTAAGAAAACCATGGACAATTAAAAATGATAAAGATGTGCTGATGGAGACCACTGCAAAAAAGGAAGCTTATTACTCATTAGATGGAAGCAAATCCATTTTGTCTGGGCATATTGTGAGAAGAGGAAATCTGGTATATCTTGTGACAACAGGAAAGACTGAAAGAAAAAGAGATAAAGGATGACAAGGACAGACATTACAGGACAGTCAGACCTCATGGCACAAAAAGTCAACAATAAAACTGACAAGCAGAACTGGGGACTGGAAGTTGTGCAGACACATGATACCTATACCAGCTGGCTTGGTGCCTGAAGAAGAAGAAAGATATGAACTTGAAGTGTTCAGTTTTGCAATTCTGTTTAAAAAGGCTGAATTTTATGGCAATGTTAATGGATAATATTTCAAACACTAACTTCCTTGTAACAGTGCACTTAGGACATTGCTGTTAAATAGGCAGAGTTTAAATTTAATTACCCCTTAGCTCCACATGGGGTTCAGGTCAACAAAAGTAACATCAATCCTTCCTATTCTGTGCTACCTGTTCAAGATCCTTCCATGTCTTCTCTACTCTATCCCCATTATGTCTGTCTAATTACATTCTCAAAGTGGTTTTTTTTTTTTTGGTCTCCTTGTTTGTCCTTTACTCTGTAGACTCCAGAACATGGACTCCCTTGTAATGCCATTATGTAATATTCTCACTCTTGTTCCATGGCTATCAAGTTTTAATTTATAGCTCAGTTAAGGTTAAAGTTTTCTGATACAGACCAGCCACATTCTGACTTCATCCTTTGTAAAAAGTGAAGAACAGGGCAGAAGAAGGTATTTGCTCTTTCCTCAGATATTCCTTTTGCATTAAACTCCATGAAACAGACATACCTTCACCGTGCTTGTCAGTGAACTGGAAAGCTTGTACCAGTCGGAGGGTCTCATCTACAGATCTACCAACTGGAAGGTCATTGATGGTTATCTGCCGCAGGTTGCCTTTGTCATCAATGATGTACAAACCTCTACAAAGATATACCAATGACAAAAAGTTTACCAGAATGTATAATACAAAAGGTAGAAAAGATAAATGATAGGAGTGATTCTATCAATGCTATAATCAAGTGCTGTGGTTTTTGTGATATTTCTTCATTTCCTAGTGAATGAAAATAGGTCATTTATGTCTTACAAGGAAAAAAGACAAAGACACGATCTATATTGTAACTACAAGGTCTTCATCAGGGACAAGAAACTAAAAAAAAAAAATAGATGAGACATACTTTTTACATTCATGTAATTTCTACTTCTGCTATTAGCTATGTTGTACATGTCTTCACTAATTTAGATTCTTCCTATATATTCAGTAGCATTACCTGCTCTAATATGCATAAATTGTGTTTGTTTTCTCCACACATCTTAGTTGTTATCAAGGGTTTTCAAGAAGCAGTCAATTTTTGTGTTTTCCCAACTGCTAACCTGATAGGCATAACATTTTTGCTTCTTTCATTGTTCTCTTTTTTCACCTGGATCCTTACCCACTGACTTAAAAAAAAAAAGGCAATCAGTGACTATCATGCCTAGTGTGAGCAGCAAGAAACTCTCTCCACTTTGCTCCATCTATGGCCACCCTTTGCGCAGTGCCCCAACTCTGGTCATGCTTATCAGCTCGGCATCTATATATATATATTTTTTTTGTTTCGCATTCCTTCCCAGGTCCACAGGATAGCAGTTTTAGTGATGTTGAGGATTTCTCTGAGGACATGGCCAATTCAATTCCAGATAACTGCCTGTTATGATAGTGAGTGTATCTTCTTAATTGCTTCAGATAAGCAGTTCTTGCTTCGTGATGGACATTGCTCAGTTGCCTCTAGTTTTTCCTCCATTTGCTTGTTCATGGCCCAGGACTGACAAAGTAATGAAACAATTCATTTACTATTTCTAACATGTGGTTTGAGTTTGTTCTTTGTTTTCATTTCAAACACGAACTTCTGAGCAACAAGATGAATAGGATCATTACCTGAATGCTATTCCTTCATCTTCCTTTAAGCAGCCATACTTCTTTGAAATTTCTGCTGTCTTGTCTGCAAGAAGGGGAATCTTCATGGGACCAAGACCACCCTGTTTGCGCGGTGTGTTGACCCTACACCAAGAAAAATATCATGAAGTTGAAGAAAGATAATTCTTATTTAATAATTTTTATTTATATATGTGTGTGTGTTTGTGCACGTGTGTGCCTGTGTATAGAATGTTAAATAGGATATTGTTAATTCTTTAATGTTCAGTTATTATCCGCTTTTCCTTCTCTTTCTTCCTCATTTTTCTACTTGTTCATCGCCATCTTTCTTGTTTTTCTCCCTTTTTTTTTTCTACTTCACTTTGTCCACTCCACTGTTTACTGTTTCATCATCATCATCTGTATTTAAGTCTAGCAGTTCTGTATTATTCTGGAAAGATGATATAACTTCAACAAAATTATGGAAACACAGATGATATAACTACAACAAAATTATGGAAACACAGATGATATAACTTCAACAAAATTATGGAAACACAAAACAAATGGAGCAAGCAACTGTACTTCATCTTAAAAATCAACAGGCACAAAATCTCTGTGTCACTCACTGATCCAGGCCAGAAGACTCCAGCCTCCAAACTACTAGAAAAACATGAGAAAGTTATAACAAACACAATGACACATTCACAGAAACTAACCAAGCTAAATGTGAGTAGACGCTGTCAGTCGAGCAGGCCAACACCTCACACCCAATGGCCTTGAAATCCTCTACTCGGTCACTAAATGCAATAATTTCAGTCGGGCAAACAAAGGTGCTGTTTGAATGTATAGAGAAAACATAAATTAGAACTCACAAATTTGGAAAAATATCCTGATGTGTAATCAAAATTATGCCTACTTCTTCATCTCAGAAACATCTTTGTTTTAACTGCTACAATATACATTTTTATTTATTCTTTTATTTTCTATCTCATGTCTCTTACTTAGCTCTTGCTTTCTTTCCATTCCCTCACAAAAACTGTGTGGTCGTAATGTTGCAATATTTCTTTTGGTTTTTTTTTTTCCCTTGTAAGACAGATTATCTCACCCGTGTGTTACCGGAGCCCGAAAGGGGAGCAAAGAATAGTAACACTGTACCCTACATTGCATTTTGTAAAAAGTGACTAAGGAGGGTTGGGCATGGGGCTGGTTACCCCATCCTGTAAAAAACTTTTTACCAAACAACTTCAACAAACATGGACAAGTCAAATACAGAATATAAATCATCTCAGCTGCCCAAGACAGAATAAGGTCCCCTGGAAAGGAGGCGCATGAAGCAACCCAGAGAAAGCCGAAAGGAGTCTGGGTTGCTGACTAACCGTTTTTCGTCTAGGAAAATCTCCAGGATTGGCACCTGGAATTTTCGCACTCTATGTGAACAGGGGAAAACTGCACAGGTAGCAGCAGAAATGAAAATTACATGATTGATATCCTGGGTCTCTGCAAGACAAGGTGGAAGGGCATAGAGAGGAGATTGATAACAGGAGAAATGGTGTTGTCCTTAGGACACGAGGAAAGAGCCCACCACAGTGAATGGGTGGCTATAATGCTATCTAGAATGGGAAGCAATGGGACCCCGAATTATAACAGCAAGGTTTAAATCAGCCAAAAAGAAAGTAAATATAAACACCATCCAGTGTTATAAACCAACAACAAATGATAAAGAAGAATCAGAGAAAGAAGATTTTTACACCAGACTACAAAATGTCTTGGACAAAAAAAAAAGAGAGGACATCACAATTTTGATGGGGGACCTAAACACGAAAATAGAAACAGACAACACTGGCTTATATGGAGAACATGAGAAATCAAGTCCAACACGAAAATAAGAATCACAACTCAAATGTCAAGTCAGTCCTATTGTATGGCTCTGAGACATGGAGAGCAACAAAAACATCAACCAAAAAGCTACAGACTTTTATAAGTGGGTGTTTGTGTAGAATAGAAGGACTGAAATGGTATGACAAAGTCACAAATGTGGAACTGATGACAAGAACCAGACAGGTGCCACTGGAACAAGAATTGAGAAGAAGACGCTGGTGATGGATAGGACACACATTGAGGAGACCTGTTGATAGCATTATATTGTTCTGGAATCCACAGGGAAAGAGAGGCAGAGGTAGACCAAAATACACATGGAGAAGAGAACTGGATACAGAGGTGGAAATGATGAGGAAAACATGGAAAGAACTTGAGCGGATGGTACAGGACAGGAAGACTAAGACTTGGCATGTGTTTGTTGAAGGCCTATGCTCCTAGGGGAGCTAAATTGGTATTGATTGATTGAATACTGGCTTTGAAGAAATCATGGATTAGATATGAAAGCATGAATGATTTAGATAACTTCTGATTCAATGCTATAGGAATGGGGAACTAAAAAATTGAAAAAAGGTGATTCGTCTTAACTTCTGTAGTCTTCAAGGCCTTCAACTAAAAAGAAAAGAAAGTATAGGAGGAAGCATATTTCCGCATAAAAGAATACATAAAGCAACATGGATATCACCAGACCACAGAATTGAGAATCAGATTGATCACATATGCATAAGTAAGAAGTTTAGGTCATCATTGCATGATGTGAAAGTATGTAGAGGAACAGATGTATCAGACCACCATCTTCTGTTGGCTAAAACAAAATTATAACTCAAGAAATTTACAACAGTATATAGCTACAGACAACAGTATAATATGGGATATCTAAGAAATCAGGAAATAAGAGAAAAATTTGCAATCACAGTATCCAACAAATACCAAGCACTCCAACAGCTGGAAGATGAAGCAGATACGGAAGACCACTGGCAACAAGTAGAAAATATATGGAACGAGACATGTGAAGAAGTACTGAGAAAAAGAGAACATCAGCTCAAAGCATGGATTACAACAGAAACCATTAGTAAGATAGACAGGAAAAGCAATAAAGCAGATTTAAACAGAAGCTCCAAAGCCAAGGCTCATGAAGTGTACATAGAAGCAAACAAAGAAGGAAGAAGAAATATCAAAAGAGACAAGAGGAAGTATATTGATGGTTTGGCAAGGGAAGCAGACGAAGCTGCAGCCAAAGGAAATATGAGGGACCTGTACAACAACACAAAGAAGCTAACAGGGAAATATAAGCAAGCAAATGGCCTCATAAAAGATAAGAAAGGAAAATTGCTTAGTAATATACAAGAACAAATGAAGAGATGGACAGAACATTTTGAGGAACTTCTCAATAGATCAGCTCCAACTAATCCCCCAGACATCCAGCTAGCAAAAGAGGAGCTACTAGTCAGCTGTGAACGACCAAGTAAAGAAGAAATAAAGAAAGCCATAAAGCTTCTGAAAGATGGAAAAGCAGCTGGTCCAGATGGATTTCCAGCAGAGGCCACCAAAACCAGAGGCCACCAAAACCAGAGGCCACCAAAACAGATATTGATTCCTCTACAGAGATATTATACAAACTACTTGGCAAAGTCTCGGAAAGAGAGAAAATACCAGCAGAATGGAAGGAAGGTTATCTGGTCAAGTTGCCTAAGAAGGGACATTTACAAGAATGCACAAATTATAGAGGAATAATGTTACTATCAGTGCCAGGAAAAGTATTAAACAGAATCATCCTTGAGAGATTAAAAGAGTCCATAAACAAGCAACTGAGAGAAGAACAAGCAGGCTTTTGACAAAATAGATCCTGTACAGACCAGATAACCACATTGAGAATAGCTTGATGATATGGATTTTGCAGATGTCTCTTCTGTCCCATAACCATAATCAGATGCAAGAGAAAATGAAAATTCTCGATGAGAGGTCACAACAAGTGGGTCTGAAACACAGGGAAAAGACAAAGATTATGAGAATAAATGCAAGAAATTATAACAAGGTTGAACTTGAAGAAACACCACTAAAGGATGTAGAATCGTACACATATCTTGGCAGTAATATAGACAGAGTTGGAGGGACAGACAATGATATCAAAATAAGAATACAAAAAGCAAGAGGAGCTTTCATTGCATTGGGAAACATATCGAGAACAAGAGAAATCAAGTCCAACACGAAAATAAGAATCTTCAACTCAAATGTCAAGTCAGTCCTATTGTATGGCTCTGAGACATGGAGAGCAACAGAAACAACAACCAAAAAGCTACAGACTTTTATAAACGGGTGCTTGCATAGAATAGAAGGACTGAAATGGTATGACAAAGTCACAAATGTGGAATTGATGACAAGAACCAGACAACTGCCAGTGGAACAAGAGTTGAGAAGAAAATGCTGGTGATGGATAGGACACACACTGAGGAGACCTGTTGATAGCATTACATTGTTCTGGAATCCACATGGAAAGAGAGACAGGTAGACCAAAAAACACATAGAGAAGAGAACTGGATACAGAGGTGAAAATGATGAAGAAAACATGGAAAGAACTTGAGCGGATGGCACTGGACAGGAAGACTTGGCATGTGTTTGTTGAAGGTCTATGCTCCTCTGGGAGCTAAAGGGTACTGATTGATTGAAGACACATTATCTATTTCAACAGCACACATGACAGGAAGTAGACATTTTTTATTTATATCATTTGGATCGAGTGTATGTTTTTATTTTAATAATTCCCACAATTATTAGCCTAATAAAAGTGATGCAAACATTTATAACTTAACATATTTTGATAAAATCATTTAATGAGGCATCAAGTTTATATGTGAAGAATACCAGTATGTCGTGGGAATAGCTGGTGGCACAGTGACAGGTTTTGTGAATCTGTTTTTCTTCGTGACTCGACTATCGACTAAGTCGGGGTTACGCTTTTTAAGGTCCAAAATGGAAATAAATTTCTTGGCTTATACTTTTGAGTATATAAGGTATATTTTAAGCAAACTATGAATAATTTGGGTTTTTCGTCCAAAACCCTACAGCATTTTCTATTACTTACTTAGTCGTTCCTCTTTTATCGTAGGGTGTAAAGGCAACGCCATATTATCCTATCGACTGTCTTGCATCTTCTCAATTAAAAATTCCTCTGCATGCCAATTTCGCCTCTACAACCGTCACAATTAGTGCAATGGAAAATCTAGCACATAAGCATAACAAAATAATATCAATAAAGAAAACCTCTAGGGGCTTTTATGTTAATTATATTAAACAGAAGTCAACACTTTTTAACAACCTTTGCTCACTTGAATATACAGTAGGACATCAATTATCTGAGTGTCAATTATCCGAACTACAGCCGCCACACAAAACAAAAAAAAACTATAGTATCTACTTTTAGTGCACTAATTGTTATGCTGAAGTATTACTCCTGTTGCTTAATGCAGAGCTCCGCAACCTTCTTTACTTCACTGCACACTTAAAGTGCCCTTCAAAATTCCAAGACATGCTATAATATAGAAATAGATGACTATGGTAAATATTTAAAGATTCCCTAATTTTTGTCTGATGGATTGGTGGATAATGATAACTCAATTTATTATTTGTAAAATTGTACGTGTGAGAATTTTATGTAATATATAATTTTGTATACCTTTATGTGGTGTATTCTGCCTGCTGTCACACCTGGAAGACATACTCAGCATACCAGTGAGCCGCGGCAAACTGGTTGCAGTGCACTGGCATAATGCATTCTTTTCCTATTATTTATTTGAAGACTTGTGCAGTATTGCACAGAAAGTCTTAATTTGTCATTATATAAGTTTAAAAATCAAATTTTGGCTTTAGCTACTATGTGCATTCAGGATAGTATCCAGTGACCTTAATTGTAGGCTAATAATGCTTTATTTTGTATAAACTTGGCATTTTCATGTATGTCTGATTATCCTAACTATCTGATTAACCAAACCAACTTTGGTCCCAATTAGTTCGGAAAAATTGACGCTCTACTGTAATTATAATTCTTAATTACTGAAAATCATTGACCAATTTTTTTAAAGTGTCCTTTAATGATATGATGACAGAAAAGCATACTGTAGAACCTCTGATAGCTGAATAGTAATGAATGAATGAATGACATAAAAGAATACAGTTGGTCACATACATACACTGAATACTCACAAGTCTAGAGGATAGAAGAATAGAACCACGTATTTTCCCCGATAGTCAGACAACTTGACTGTCTTAAACTCTCCATCTACAACCGCAGTAGCTTGGAACTCTGGAGCAGGTTTGGTGATTGACAGTTCTCCAATTTGTGCCATTTTCTGAAGAAAAAACAAAAAAACAATTAACAAAAGATGCAAATATTGAATTTTGCCATCAGGATATTTGTTTTGCACTCAGCAATGCTAATACCACTAAATCAGCGCTTTTCAGCTGATGGCCAGCTAATGGCATGCAAACATTTTCAAGTGACCCAGAATTATGTTTTGGCTTTTATGTCATTTATCTTTTCCTGTGTTTAATTGTCAAGCAATGTACTGACAAAGTGTAATTAGTCTTAGCAAATATTAAACACAGAAAGAGTGAATTAGTGTGCTGGTAATTATCATATTAAGTTGATGAGATATTACTTGAGAGTAGCAATGTAGATTTACTTCCCCTATATCAGCATCATTATTACCCTGCAGATCCCCCCAGAGCACAGGTCTTCCACAAACTTATGGCCAGGTCTCCTGTCCCATGCCATCAGCAAGGTCTCTCCATATCTTCATCCATTTCATTTTTGCCTCTAGTTCTCTTCTCCATGTGTTTCCCTATACCTCTTACCCTAGGTATTCCAGCACAAGGACAGCCTTGTAAAGCTATCTAAGGTTTTGTCAATATGTATCCTATTTAACATCAGCATCTTATCTTTTGTTCCACTGGCACTTGTCTGGTTCTTATCATTTCCGCTTTAGTGACCTTGTATTATCTCAATTTTTCTATTCTACACAAGAACCTAGTTATTGTCGTGAAACATTCTAAATCCACATATATAAATTAAAAGGTAAATGTAAAGCCTAACACATAAATTCAATAAAAGGGAAAGAAGAATGGTAAAGAACAGTGCTGTCACAATGACTGTACTCGAGATCCCCCTTTTTCTGCTTCTTCTGCATATTCTCACGCTTTCACGTTTACTAGTAAAGCCTACAGCAGCATACACGCGTTTCAACAAAACAATAAAACGTGTACTGTATTTCTTAGAAAACCTTGAGATACGCAAGCTGCTTAATGACCTAGATTAATACTAGCATTAATTTCATTTTATACACTGCATAATGAAAAGACAGATGAACTTAGGATAGAGAGAGTGAGGGCTGAACGGAGGAACGCAGCCAACACTAACACGCGTCTCGCGATATAAAATTAATGCCACCCCCAAGCGTAAGGCCTGAAGCACTAACTTTTTTTTCAAATAGACAGTGATAAAAAACACTACAAATACGATGGTTAGGTTTAAAAACCTGTTTAATGCTTATTAGTAAACATGACATTATACTGTTTTATGTTTGAAAGCCTGACAGTACCCAGACACCACATTGTATCGAAGTGAACGGGAGGTAGAAGAAAATGCATTTTTTGAACGCAGCCACTTAGCTCCATTAAATTTATATATTTGGGTTCCTTAGGACTTGCTGACAAAGAATATGTTAAGTGTTACGCAAATAGTCTAGGAATTAACAAATTATAGCCGGAAGAAAATAGTGAGGATGTCGGACAGCACCAAATCAGAATTGCACAGTGACATGTTTTGAAACCACCATTTTACGGGAAATAGGCCACCATGTTACATCCTATTTGATTGGCGGGAATGATATGTAAGGCTAAACATGATTAGTCGGACTGCAAATACTAATTTTGGTTGTTAGGGGAAACGTAGGAAGGGTAAATTTTTTCAAAAGCTTTCATAAACATGGTCCTATTGGCTAGACCCGTTAATATAGTCAATTAGGAGCGTCTGTTCAGTGCCACATTTTAAAATAACCTTACTAAGAAACAGTGCGTTGAGATCCAGTGCATATTTTTCTAAATAAAAGCCTGGGACAGAGGCAGATCGGAATTTGTGCCATAATTCATCGCCAGTCAACGTATTTGTTTATTATTTCCATGAATTGTGGTAAGATTGACATATTTGATATCTTTTTGATGAAAATTGAATGTGAATTGATAATTTATGTCTGTATATGTGTGTGGTTCAGTAGCAAACATGAGGCAAAGCCTAGATATTGCTCCAACCTGAACAAAACTTGTCGGAGAGAAGTATATCTGCATGGGATCGCCAAATAGTACACTGACACCTATCTTATTGACTAGAAGGAAATAATGCTGGAATTGCAGAGGCGTAGTAACCATTAAGGAGAAGAATACTGGTGTAAATTGTTTCAGATGAAGCTAGCAGTTGGCCTATCGCTCTGAACTCAGTGTTTGTTATGTATTGTGTTCAGTGTGGAAATAGATTATAAATTAGTTCTGAAGTAGGAGGTACAACGTTCTTGTTTCAGGGACCGTGGTCCTAACTTATTGAAGCAGCACCTGGTCTGAGTTTTGCTGAATCCAGAGGCTGATAGCATACCCCTTGGTCCAGATAGCGACCAGTGAGAGGTCTCAAGAACACAGTGAAGCAAGCGAGCAGAGGAGACTGTTTCCTGCCGCCATCACAGAAGATAAGATTCTGTGGCCAGAGCAGCTCAATCCTATGTGCCCCTCTAAAATTGACAGTATAGTAACTAAAGAGGGACAATAAATTGTTTCAATTGACAGGAACTGTGAACTTTTCCCAATACGATTTCCACCATAAGTAAACACTTGAAGTCATGATGACAAACCACAACCTAGCTTGAAAAGCCAGTATTACTTCATAGTACTACTTCACAAATTACACACATAGAATAATAATAATAAAATATGTCAATACAAAGATCATTTCTATAAATTGTGTACATACAACTTGTAATTACATTTGATTGTGATTCCTGGTTCACTGTGTAGTTGAATCAGGATATCTATTATTGAAAGGAATTAATACATATATTTTTAAACTTTAACACTGGACTCATTTAAGATAGTCTTATAGAGTGTTATATGTGTGTGAGTGTCACAGTGTTGTGGAATAAATTAAATTGTTTATCTGTCTGTTTTTGTTGTGACTTACACTTCATCATTATCATAACCCTAGACATTCAACGTAGTCATCACAATATTCCAGAATAATTCTGACTGAGGTATAAATGTGGTAGCAAGTAAGGTCATCTGTAATACACCACACTTATTAGATACAGATACCTTCACAGCTGATCTCAGTCAGTACACTAAGTCCCCTATAACTATTTATATCATCCCACTTTACCACTGTTGCGTGAGAAATTCTCGCAACATCGTTTTATTACAATATCTATTTTATAACGCAAGGGCAACAACTGCTTGAAATTTAGTCACTTTTCTCGGTAAGCATTTGTCTTCTCGCGTTGGTATTGAATGCAGTTAAGTTTTGAGCTGTGGTCATTTTGCGCTGGACTGCGCATGACTGGTCTTGCTTCTTGGTCGATCGATTTCCGCCCACCAGTGGAGTGAGCGATTTGAATGGCGAGAAAGATGCCTCGCTGAAAGAGGATCTCCGCTATTTTTTGTTCTGTCAGGAATGTGAAAGTCCTCTTATGGATATTTCGTTTATTCGAGATAATACCTCTAGTGTATTTGCACATGCCGGGAGGCATAATATTTCTGTGTATTTCCTGAAGGCAAGGTAAATTGACTTTCCATTAACTCTATCGATTTTTGGTCGTGAGCGATTTCGATTCATAGCCTGTCTTCGAAAGTCGTCGTCACGAGATGTTTTCCCAGCTCACATGTCGCTGTATTGTACTGCATCCGTTGATGCATGTCCCAAGGACCATTACTTGCTACTTTGTTAAATGAACTAGGCTTGGAAAACCTTTGTTAACTAGAGGATATTTTTGAGGACATTATTTATACTTCGGCAGACGTGTCTGTCTTGCTGAAGTCAGATTAAGGAGAGTGAACTGATCTCATACATCTGGTTACCTTCTGGCTAAGATAGAAAGGGATGGAGAATTTTCCCGACTACATTACAGCCTTATAATGTATTGACATGTCTGTGAATCACCTTTATTATGATGCTGTCTACCGTCCATTGCTATACTGACATTGTTGCTGTGATAATGACTGTCTGATGTACCTACATATTCGCGTATACATTTTGTCACTGTGGCGTCCACAATAAATGATACAGAAAAACGTCTAGCTGTTACAAGCATCATTGACTTTATACGTCGTGAGTTTACTGACGTCCTATGTGGATTGCCCTGTTATTTTGTATGAACATTGTTTGACTGAACACATCTGCACACTACACAAAACCAGACATGCGGATACCATCCATCATCATATGGCATCACGCATCAACCACATATATTGGGGTCTCGCTCCCGGGATATTGAACTTTCTCCTGGGAATAATAAAAATTTAAAAGGTATCCTTGGGTGAAAATAAATAAGGTTGAGCTCTCAGTGCCTGTGGTTGTCCTTAGATATTTAGTAGAGATTGAATTGTTTAGTTAGATATTGTTTACATTTGCCTGTTAGAAAATGGCGGACCTGGCCAAATTTCGATCTGCTGCTGTGCAGACTGCTAAAGAGTTAGGAATGGACGGGCAAATTATGATTGCTTATGTCACTGCTGAATGTGACAAATATATTGAACGTGAAGAAAAAAAATTTGAAGCCGAAAGAAAGTTAGAGGTTGAAAAAGAAATTAAGAGGCTGCAGATTGAGGCTGACAAAGAGGCTAGAGCATTGGAGGCGGAAATAAAGAGGCTCCAGTTGGAAGAGAAAAAGGCTGAAAGGGAAGCAGAAGAAAAAAGATTGGCTGCCGAAAGAGAAGACAAGAGATTAGCTGCAGAGAGGAAAGCAGAAAAGGAGGAGAAGAGATTAAAGGGAACATGAGTTACGACTAAGGGAGTTTGAGTTTCAAGGCCATGCTCCTGAAAATGGTGCCAGTCCCTTTACCTCCGATGCTACTGCTAGTCAGGGAGCCTCAACCTCAGCTATGAATTTTCATTTAGATCATTTTGTTGAGAAAGATGATGATATCGAGAGCTATCTAAATAGATATGAACTATTAGCTACCACGTATGGGTTAGAGAGAGAAAGGTGGAGCTTAAAGTTATCTCAAGGACTTCGTGGTGCAGCTTATGAAGTTTTTGCCAAGATGAGTAGAGGTGATCAAGAAAATTATGACATGCTAAAGCAGGCTCTTTTGTTAAGATATGAAAAGAACGCAGAATTTTATAGGAAAAAATTTAGGAATGCTAAACTACTGTCAGGTGAAACCTATCACCAGTTCTCTGCACGGTTAGAGACATACTTGGAGAAATGGACTTCTCTGGGGAAAACCCAAGATCTTAAGGAAATGGTCCTTATAGAACAACTAAGAGAGCCCATGGCTCCAGACCTGAGAAAGTTTCTCATGGAACAAGGTGCAGAGAGACTGGGTGAGTTACTGAATGTTGCTGAAAGATATCAAGCAGCTCAAGCAGAGGTATCAGGTAATAAGAAGAGGCAGGTAGACAATTATCAGGCACCACAAAACTTTAATGAATTTGATCATAGAGATCAAAACAAAGGGAAGCACCAGTTTGGTAGGCCACGTTATGATAATAAAAATAAAACCCCACAATTCAATGAAAGGAAATATGATAACAGGAAACCCTTCAGACAGGAAGGAAAATATTGTCAAATATGCAGGATGCATAATCATAATACTAGTGAATGTGGTAGGAAAGTTCCTCCATATCACGCGGCATGCATGATAACAGTGGACAAGGGGAAGAAGAAACTGACAGAGAATCATATAAATCTTCAACATCCCCCCATCTGTGAAGAAGTGACATGTAATGGTGCCAAGGTTAGGTGCCTTTACAATTCAGGTTTAGAATATGACTCAGATGTGAGTGCAACCCTAGTGCACCCTGAACAGTATACCACAGAGAAAGTGGAGATACAAGGGGCCGTAAAGGGAATATCCACCATGACACTTCCCGTAGCCGAGATCAATGTAGAGACAAGGTACGTGGAAGGAGTGATTAGAGCAGCCGTGTGTGACGACCCTAATTACCCGCTGGTGTTAGGAAGCAAATATGTTTTTCTAGGAAGCCCTGTAAAACCGGTGGTAATGGCCACGCTTCAGGTCAGGTCGACCCCTAGTAGAACGGAGGAGGAACCACCACTAGTTTATTCTCATAAGCAGATGAGAAAGGCCCAGGCAAAAGATAAAACATTAAAACCTTGCTTTGGTAAATTGCCAACAAGCCATGCACACCCTAAGAAAGGACAATTTTATTTGAAGGAAGGACTGCTCTTCAGGAAAGCTAGAGCAGGATCCAAAGAACAGGGACAATTGGTATTGCCAACCCCCTACAGGGAAAAAGTGATGGCACAAGCTCATGTTGTACCAGACGGTGGACACCAGAGAAATGGGACTACCCGTCAAAGGACATCAGAAAAATTCTACTGGCCCCAAGTAGCTGCTGATATTGCACAATTTGTGGGGGCCTGTGAAAAATGTAGCATGGTACAGTCCCCAAGTTGGGAAAATCATAATCAGATGCCAGCCAAGCATTCTGAAACATATGGGCCTAACAATAACAAGGAAAATAACAATAATAAGGTTGACATAGAGGATAGGTATCCACCTTCCCCCCAACAGTGTTCACCAAAAATATTTAGATTCGCAACTCTGAGAAAGGCATCCACAGAAAATAGAAACTCAAAGAAGTCATCCCAGGCACAGTTTGAAGCCGCATTTAGGGAGCTGGCTGACATTGACATTGAAGATGATCCGCCTAAGTTAAAACCGAAACAAATTGTTAACATAAGAACAGTGGGCAGTGGACGAGTGAGCAATTCGGAAAATGCTCACAGCGCTTCACACTATGGCTATTAACTTAGCATTATAAGGGCACCGGTGACATTGGTAGTCACCCGACCCTACACCGTCCAAGGGAAAGTATTGTTCGGACCCTGGATGGAGATAACTCACACATCTTATAGCAATGCTAAGGGCGAATTGATTCTGATGCAGAAACTCATTTCCCCACATATCTTAATTCACCAGATTGTCGGTAGGCGGAACTATAGTTGGTGAATATGGCCTCCATTTGAGTGGCACATTATAGAACATTGTAAATATATTATTAGAAGGGTGTTTCCACATTCAATCACGCCTGAGATCAGACCAATTGTTGGCTGTGAACATTTCGGAGGAGCAGAGTGTCTCCATTGTTGCCTTTTTGAATTGAGGATAGTCCGAGTGTTTATTAAGGCTGATCAGGAAATTATTGGATCCACTACACAACTCAGATAGCACCATATAGATCAACTCCTCATAACGTACAATTTGAGGAACATCTAATCTTCTCTGGACATGTCATTGGGCAGACTCAGAGAAAAGAAATGGTGAATATTGATTGCTAAGCAGTAGTAAGACAAGCCGTAACACTTGCAGCTGTACAGTAACATATCTGAAATGGATTCTTGGATTGCAGAGGTCTGGGGCAAATTTCTTGAGTCGTGCCTACTTTGAATTGACCCACCTGCATTAATCCATGATCAAAATAAAATCAGAGAAACGTTGATGCAGATTTTCTAAGCCGCCATCCGTGCGATGAAAATCAAAGAAAGCACCAGAAATAATAATAAATTTCTCTATGTGTATATAGAATTATAGACTGACGTATAACGTCTGTTTTAAGAGGGGAGAATTTGTCGTGAAACATTCTAAATCCACATATATAAATTAAAAGGTAAATGTAAAGCCTAACACATAAATTCAATAAAAGGGAAAGAAGAATGGTAAAGAACAGTGCTGTCACAATGACTGTACTCGAGATCCCCCTTTTTCTGCTTCTTCTGCATATTCTCACGCTTTCACGTTTACTAGTAAAGCCTACAGCAGCATACACGCGTTTCAACAAAACAATAAAACGTGTACTGTATTTCTTAGAAAACCTTGAGATATGCAAGCTGCTTAATGACCTAGATTAATACTAGCATTAATTTCATTTTATACACTGCGTAATGAAAAGACAGATGAACTTAGGATAGAGAGAGTGAGGGCTGAACGGAGGAACGCAGCCAACACTAACACGAGTCTCGCGATATAAAATTAATGCCACCCCCAAGCGTAAGGCCTGAAGCATTAACTTTTTTTTCAAATAGACAGTGATAAAAAACACTACAAATACGAGGGTTAGGTTTAAAAACCTGTTTAATGCTTATTAGTAAACATGACATTATACTGTTTTATGTTTGAAAGCTTGACAGTACCCAGACACCACATCGTATCGAAGTGAACGGGAGGTAGAAGAAAATGCATTTTTTGAACGCAGCCACTTAGCTCCATTAAATTTATATATTTGGGTTCCTTAGGACTTGCTGACAAAGAATATGTTAAGTGTTACGCAAATAGTCTAGGAATTAACAAATTATAGCTGGAAGAAAATAGTGAGGATGTCGGACAGCACCAAATCAGAATTGCACAGTGACATGTTTTGAAACCACCATTTTACGGGAAATAGGCCACCATGTTACATCCTATTTGATTGGCGGGAATGATATGTAAGGCTAAACACGATTAGTCGGACTGCAAATACTAATTTTGGTTGTTAGGGGAAACGTAGGAAGGGTAAATTTTTTCAAAAGCTTTCGTAAACATGGTCCTATTGGCTAGACCCGTTAATATAGTCAATTAGGAGTGTCTGTTCAGTGCCACATTTTAAAATAACCTTACTAAGAAACAGTGCGTTGAGATCCAGTGCATATTTTTCTAAATAAAAGCCTGGGACAGAGGCAGATCGGAATTTGTGCCATAATTCATCGCCAGTCAACGTATTTGTTTATTATTTCCATGAATTGTGGCAAGATTGACATATTTGATATCTTTTTGATGAAAATTGAATGTGAATTGATAATTTATGTCTGTATATGTGTGTGGTTCAGTAGCAAACATGAGGCAAAGCCTAGATATTGCTCCAACCTGAACAAAACTTGTCGGAGAGAAGTATATCTGCATGGGATCGCCAAATAGTACACTGACACCTATCTTATTGACTAGAAGGAAATAATGCTGGAATTGCAGAGGCGTAGTAACCATTAAGGAGAAGAATACTGGTGTAAATTGTTTCAGATGAAGCTAGCAGTTGGCCTATCGCTCTGAACTCAGTGTTTGTTATGTATTGTGTTCAGTGTGGAAATAGATTATAAATTAGTTCTGAAGTAGGAGGTACAACGTTCTTGTTTCAGGGACCGTGGTCTTGAAGCAGCACCTGGTCTGAGTTTTGCTGAATCCAGAGGCTGATAGCATACCCCTTGGTCCAGATAGCGACCAGTGAGAGGTCTCAAGAACACAGTGAAGCAAGCGAGCAGAGGAGACTGTTTCCTGCCGCCATCACAGAAGATAAGATTCTGTGGCCAGAGCAGCTCAATCCTATGTGCCCCTCTAAAATTGACAGTATATTAAGAAAAGAGGGACAATAAATTGTTTCAATTGACAGGAACTGTGACTTTTTCCCAATACGATTTCCACCACAAGCAAACACTTGAAGTCATGATGACAAACAACAACCTAGCTTGAAAAGCCAGTATTACTTCACATGATCAATACTGCAAGTCTTAGAGGTTTTCTGTATTGGGATAAAATTATCTCTCTACTCTTATCTATACCCACAGCTTCAAATTTCCTGTCCATTTTGTACACATTTTTGTGTCACTGTGCCTTCTTATATATGTAAGATTCTTTGTGATTCTCTTCAAGAAGTCAGATTTTGATAAAAGATTGGGGAAGGAGAGGGAGGCAGGCAGGCAGGGAGGGGGAGAGAGAGAAATGGAGAGAGAAGTACTGTATGTATGGAACACTTGGGGCCCCCCAGATGCTGACAGCCAATTTACAGATTACCTAAAAACATTTTTTTACTCGTTTTTCCCTCTTTAAATAATTAAATGCCTACATCTGTAATGGGAAAAGATAAATCAATTAACCTATTGCCTTTCTCTTGTAGCTGGACAAACTAAGTCACTTTAGGTCACTGATCCAAGATTAAGATACTGCCTGGCTATGGCAATCTAGTTCATACTATTTCTTACAAACTTAACATTATAACTGTTTATGCATTCAGAAAAGCAGTTCTGAAATCCCTTAACAAAAAGTCCTTTGAATGCCAAGTAATCAGGACCCATACCCATGCATAACATTAAATCTTATAAGTAAAGTGAGTCACCTGTGGTCTGCTGGTTGCAATGAACAGAAGTACGAATGAACTCTAAATTAATTAAATGATAAGGCATTTAGAAGTCACATGACTGAATATTAAAATAAGGAACACAAAAAGGGAAAGTCAACAGTACTAATATGTTACTGCTGGATTATGTAAGAACCAGATCAAAACAATATGGAGCAGTGTATGTGAATACTTGCACAAATTGTCCTATACTGTACATTCATTCCTTTCTCTGTTTGTTCTGTGTTGCTCTCAGGGACCAGGGGTTTGATGAGACAAAGAAGGAACATAACCACTGATCACTCAGACATGTCGTAATATAAGGTTGTGTATAAGGCTGGTAACCTCATCATGTAAGACAACTTGATACAGAAACCACCGCTGTAAGAGCATGTCAATGCTTGGTTCAGGTTTTCTGCAAGGGGGGAAAGTGTAACTACAATTGTGGCTCCATAGGGAACGAAAATGAAAATGATTACTTCCCCTATTGCTCCCTTTGCATCAAGCAGCCATCACAGCAGTCTCTGTAGCCTATTATTTTACAACATGTAAAATAGGTGTGAGTGCCTGTCTGTATGTATCGTCATATTTTCATGTTTTCAAATTCAGAAGACACAGTCCGGATTTCAGACTACATGTGGAGTTTTCTGTACAATCGGTATAATATACATAAATAACATTAGAACATATTTGCACGTACTTGACGAATGTAAGGAGTTTTGGAAGATTTTAGGGGGAGTCGTGGGGTATTGTTGCAAGCGTGGGGTATTGCTGCAAGGGTGTTACTGTCTGCCTGGTTGTTGGGTTCATGTATTTGGTTTTAAGAACCATCTTTACTGCACACTGACAACTCCATCAGTGCTCCGATCTCCTCCCTTAGATCACACACAGACAACTCCATCAGTGCTCTGATCTCCTCCCTTATGTCACACAAGGAGGATCTCAGCACAGTTTTTGAACTCCGTAGCTCCGGCGATGATCCCAATGGGTGTATACATGAATCACACATTCTATGAATATGTTTTGTGGTGGGTAGATTTCCTAATTGTTTTTTTTTTATTGCCAGGGCAGCGGCCGTATGGCCAACGATTTCGAACTGCCGAGGGATTTTTAAGTCTGCAACTTGCACACGGGACCTCCTATTGTTTCGCCCTCGCCACTTATCCGAGAAGGCTAGGCATTCAATATCACTGCTCATGAGATGGGGGGTGTGGGGGGTGAGACCATTAGGAACCACTAGATCTAAAAAAATGTATATCAATTATATTCCCGATACTGTGAACGAACCCGGTACCTTTACAATTAGAGGTGGATTAATCTATTACCGCTTGTAGGGTCTCATGTACTCGTACTACCGTCTACATGCATGTCAGGGTTTCGTGTATTACAGTCTGCTTTTTTATCACTGTTTAGTGTATTAGTGTCTGCATAAGCTTTCTTGTTACTATCAACGTGTATGTTTTCTACATAGTAGATATTGTATACAGACCGTAAACAACACGCTTTAATATTGTTCTCCCTATATGCACGTAA
The DNA here is from genome assembly GCA_024509875.1 of Oreohelix idahoensis. NCBI lineage: Eukaryota > Metazoa > Mollusca > Gastropoda > Stylommatophora > Oreohelicidae > Oreohelix > Oreohelix idahoensis. The sequence continues at coordinate 389,353 of JAMPIV010018672.1, read as the reverse complement.
TCTGGCAGACTTCCAATCTTGATAGAGAATGTTTTACACGGTGCCAGAAGTTAGCCAGCTCACACGTATGTAGGGCACGCTCTCACGTTCTAGTTCATATGGACTAGAGGGATGGAGGGCAACATGACAAGGCAAACAGTGACATCTAATGAGAGAACTATAGGCTAAAGCAGTGTTTCTCACACTAGTATGCCGACGCGCCTATCAAAGTGTGCCGCAAAGATTTTATAAATTTACCACATGAAGTATATTTTTTGTTATCATGTAATATAAAACTGATCTTACAGCTTGAGTTCATTCAATAATAATTGGAGCTATTAACTACCTTGAGCAAAACATAGATATAATTCAATATTATTTTAGACAATTAAAAGAAAATCGAATTGAGAGTTGTCTTTATTCTAAAGCACCCACAAATTATTTTATTTAATTTAGTATATATCACTGTAATGTTTTATTCAGGCGCGGGGTCAGATAGGTGTGCCGCAAATTTTTAGAAAATTGAAAAGTGTGCCATGAACACAAAAAGGTTGAGAAACACTGGGCTAAAGAGACTTGCAAAGGAGATAAGAGTTTTAAAAGGCAATGAGATACTGAAGATAAAGACCTTCTACGTATAATCTGAACCATGTATATTCAATGATCGTAATTTCCAAATGTTAGATAATCTATTGAAGGCGCTAGCTGCCAAAGCAATTCTAGTATGGATTTCTCTTGTTGTGTCACCATCCTGAGTCATTTTACTGCCTAAATAATTGAAACTTTCAACTTTCTGTAGTTTTTTCCCCGTTCAAGATGATATCAAAGGTCTCGTTAGAAAAGTTCATAGCTTTAGTTTTAGAGGCATTTATTTGGAGACCAATTTTAACCGAGAGATGACACAAATTATTTATTGCTTCTTGGGATTGTCTTGGTGTTGAACTTAAGAATGCTACATCATCATCTGCGAAATCCAGGTCCCCCAGGAATTTTCCATTTGTCCATTTTATACCCAATTGTTCATTGTGGGTATAGTTTCTCATAACCCAATCAATAGCTATTCCAAAAAGTAGTGGTGACATAATACAGCCTTGTTTCACCCCTGTTTCTACTGTAAACCATTCTGTATTCCCTTTATTTGTTCTAACACAACATCTTGCATTGTCATATAGCGCTTTGATTATATTCACATATTTTGTTGGAAAACCATAGATTGTAAGTATCTTCCACAATGATGGGCGGTGTAGACTATCAAAGGCTTTTTGAAAATCGACGAAGGTGATAATAAGTGGCGATTGCCTTTCCACTGATTCTTCTATAATTGTTCTTAGTGTGAATATTTGATCAATACATGATCGTTTCGGCCTGAAACCCGCTTGTTCTTCTCTGATCTTTTCGTCAGCATGCAATTTAAGTCTTTCTAACATCATGCAACATAATAATTTTCCAGGTACTGATAATAGAGATATACCACGCCAGTTATTACAGTCTGATAGATCACCTTTCTTCGGTAACTTTACAATAATACTGTCTTTCCATTGTTGTGGTGGTTGTTCTTCTCTCCATACTTCATTTATAATATCTAAAATTCTCAAGAGGTTGTTGTCATTAACTGCTTTAATCATTTCCCCTGAAATTTCGTCAACTCCAGCAGCTTTAAAATTTTTTAATCTTTTAACGGCTTGTTTGATCTCGTCCAGCGTGAATTCATCGCAAGTTTTTGGCAAAGTGGTTGTGGATGTTTCATTATTAAAATCAGGTGTTACTGTTGGTGGTGGTCTGTTTAGCACCTCCATGAAGTGCTCAGCCCATCTCTTCATTTGTTCTTTTTCTGTTGGTATTGAATTCCCTAATTTACCTTTAACAGGTGTTTCCATAGCAGTAGGCTGGTGACATAGTTGTTTTGTAATTTGATAAAGGCACCTACTATTACCAGTTCTTGCAGCATTTTCAGCTTCTACGGCCAGTTCATTGATGAAATGTCTTTTATCTCTTCGAGTTTTTGTCTTCACTTCTTTTATTTAACAAGTTATAAGTTAGTTTGCAAGATTCAACTGCATTATGTGTACTTGCCGCTAGTAGTTTAAGTTTTGCTGTTTTCCTTTCTTGTATTTTATCCCAAGTATCTTCTCTCATCCATTTTTTCTTTTTATGTACTAGGTATCCGGTGGTCGCTACAGCTGCTTCTGTCATTGCTGTTCTCAGTTGTTCCCATTTAGTATCGATTGTCTTGGTGGTGATATCGTTGTCAATTTTGCCTAAAGCATCGAAATAGTTGTTCATTTTGACATTATATTCCTTCTTTATATCATTTGATTGCAGTCTGTGTACATCTATTCTTCTATTTTTATTCGGTTGGTATAACTTCTTCAGTTTAATTCTCATTTTAGCTATGCAGAGGTTATGATCGCTTCCGATCTCTGCACCTCTGTATGCTCTGACGTCTTGAACTGATGAGCGAAATTTAGCGCTTATGCAGAAGTGATCTATCTGGTTCTTAGTTCTGCCATCAGGTGAATTCCATGTTATCTTGTGGATATTCTTATGTGGAAAGATGGTGTCTGCCACAACGAGGTTTGATATTTCACAAAGTTCTAGAAGTCTTTCGCCATTTTGATTCATACAGCCTATGCCATGAGTACCGAGATATCTTTGTACTCCATCGTTGTTGTCACCTACTTTGGCGTTAAAATCACCCATGACTGCTATTATGTCATGCTTGGGTATTGTGTTGATGGTACTTAGAAGTGCTTCATAGAAGTCATCTTTTGTGGTATCAAGAGCGTCGTTAGTTGGTGCATAACATTGTACAATTGAGAGCTTGAAAAATCGTGTCTGAAATCTAGCTAATATTAGCCTCTCATTGATAGGTACCCAGCTGATAAGCGATGCTGCTGCTTTCTGTGTCATTAGGATGGCTACTCCCTCTGTGTGACGATTATCATTACTACCAGAGTATATAATTTGCTTTTTTTCTTCTGAAATATATTTTATGCCCTTCCCCGTCCATCTACACTCGCTGACACCCAGCAGAAGTGCTTTTTGGTGCAATTTGTTTGACATGATGAGGTTACCAGCTCTATGTATATAACATTATGTTTGTCGCCTCTTGCGACATCCCTGATGGGATAGTAGTTCTATTATTTCTGTATTTCCTTACAACTACATGGGTCATGACAATAGTACGTCATGCGAAACGCTGACGTTCTGGAAATGCTATACAATATCCATTCTGAGTCTGCAATAGTATAGCTGTACAGGTGGATCCTTTGGAACAAGGTTCCTTAACCCTTTTTTGTACCATGGAACTCTGATTATCCGATGAAAGGTTATGAACCCCTTTGATTGTCCGATGAAAGGTTATGAACCCCTTTGATTGTCCAATGAAGGCAATTGACCCCTTCTTGTGGGACAAAAAATGGACATAAAGTATAATTAAACATGTTACATGTTAAATTTTAGGTTATGTTCACGGACCCCGGACATTCCATTCACGGATACCCAAGTGGTCCCGTGGACCACAGGTTAAGAAACCCTGCCATAGAAGATACTGCCGAAGATAAGTGAAGTGTTAGAGACTTCACCTATACTCGCTCACAGCTTTATGGTCGGTTCCGTTCCTCGCTGCATTTGTCTTTTTTTAACTCATGAGTCAGAGTACCAACTTTCTATTGGGCAGACAGGTATGCTACGCTACCAGATTTTTGCCTCAAGCATTCTAACCTATAGATTGCTGATGCATAAGTATAAAATTTACGTAGAAATAGAACTACACATTTACAAATAGTCATCCTCGTGTGTGTGTGTGTGTGTGTGTGTATATATATATATATATATATATAATATATATATATATATAAAAGTTATATATATATATATATATATATATATATATATATATATATATATATATATATATATATATATATATTATATGTATATATATACTGGACAAAAGTTAAGGGCCGCCATTCAGTTTAGACAAGGTTTATATAATTGATTGGCAAACTGTAAAGACAAGTGAAAATGTCATTAAAACTGAGCTCAGAGAAATGTGTATACATTTCTGTGTGCACTAGGTTAATTTTTTTTAAATGTCAAAAAACTGGGTCACTTTAACCCGCACGTGAAAATTGCCATCGTGGTTTTTGCAACACGCCCCACTAGTTCAAAAGGTGAATAAGTGAGTTGAATTTGAATGCACGTGGAAAATGATCATCGGTAAAGAGTGTTCACCGTTGGTATGAAATAAATCAGTATGACAAGTGGTCGAAATGATCACTGCATTAGCCATGCCACCAAGGAGAAGTCTCAGCACTGTAGACCGTGGTCGAGCCATGGCATGGATTCAGGATGGTCAATCTTTTCGTCATGTTGCAAGACGTTTAGCAGTGTCCCACTCTACCATTCAGAGACTTCTTGAGAGATTTCAAGCTACCGGACATTTGGAAAATCGACCCTGCTCACGAAGAATTATCTTAACTTTTGTCCAGTAGTATATATATATATGTGTGTGTGTGTGTGTGTGTGTGTGTGTGTGTGTGTGTGTGTGTGTGTGTGTGTGTGTGTGTGTGTGTGTGTGTGTGTGTGTGTGTGTGTGTGTGTGTGTGTGTGTGTGTGTGTGTGTGTGTGTGTGTGTGTGTGTGTGTGTGTGTGTGTGTGTGTGTGTGTGTGTGTGTGTGTGTGTGAGTGTGTGTGTGTGTGTGTGTGTGTGTGTGTGTGTGTACATATATATGTGGCCATCACGCCTAATGGCGTTTTGTAGGGCAACAACAAATTGATTCCACTTTGCTCGGTCGGTGGCCATCCTTCGTACAGTGCCCCAACTCTGGTTCATTCTTTGCATCTCAGCCTCCACAGTCCTCCGCCAGGTTGTTTTTGGTCGGCCTCTCTTTCGTTTTCCTTCAGGGGTCCAAAGCATAGCTGTTCTTGTGATGGCATCGGGGTCTCTTCTGAGGACATGACCAACCCAGCTCCAGCGTCTGCCAGCTATGATGGTGTGCATGTCCTCTTGCTTGCTACGAGTAAGCAGATCTTGGTTAGTGATGGTATTTGGCCAAAAGATTCGGTGAATTTTTCTTAGGCATGTTGTGTGAAAAGAGGACAATTTGACATTTCCTTCTCTGTAACTCTCCAGCATTCCGCACCATAGAGAAGCACAGAAAGCACACAGCTCTGATATAATCTTAATTTTGTGCTTGTGTTGTATTGGGAGGACTTCCAGATGTTGTTTAGGCTAACGAAGGCTGTTCTTGCCTTATTCATTCTGATGTTGATGTCTTTGCCTGCCCCGCCGTCTGGTGTTACTATGCTTCCTAGGTATGTGAAGGTATCTGTCTGTACCAATTGCTGATTCCTTACTGATATGGGCTCAGGGTTGCTCACAATGAGCGTCATGACCTCAGACTTCTTTAAATTGATATTCAAGCCCACCTGCTGGCTAAACTTATTAAGTCTATCCGTTTTTTCCTGGATGTGTTGATGTGAATGTGCTAGTAGTGCAATGTCATCTGCATATTCCAGATCTTCCAATGTAGAAAATGTTGTCCATCTTATTCCTCTTGGACTGCCCTCTGTTGTCTGGCGCATCACCCAGTCTATGACTGTTAAAAATAGAGTGGTTGATAAGGGGCATCCCTGTCGTACTCCTGTCTTCACCTCAAAGGTTAGGTTGCTCTGCCCAACACTACACGTAAAGTTGGCATAGAGGCTTTTTATGATTGACACTATGCAGCTTGGAATTCAAAAAGATTCGGTGAATTTTTCTTAGGCATGTTGTGTGAAAAGAGGACAATTTCGACATTTCCTTCTCTGTAACTCTCCAGCATTCCGCACCATAGAGAAGCACAGAAAGCACACAGCTCTGATATAATCTTAATTTTGTGCTTGTGCTGTATTGGGAGGACTTCCAGATGTTGTTTATGCTAAAGAAGGCTGTTCTTGCCTTATTCATTCTGATGTTGATGTCTTTGCCTGCCCCGCCGTCTGGTGTTACTATGCTTCCTAGGTATGTGAAGGTATCTGTCTGTACCAATTGCTGATTCCTTACTGATATGGGCTCAGGGTTGCTCACATTGAGCGTCATGACCTCAGACTTCTTTAAATTGATATTCAAGCCCACCTGCTGGCTAAACTTATTAAGTCTATCCGTTTTTTCTTGGATGTGTTGATGTGAATGTGCTAGTAGTGCAATGTCATCTGCATATTCCAGATCTTCCAATGTAGAAAATGTTGTCCATCTTATTCCTCTTGGACTGCCCTCTGTTGTCTGGCGCATCACCCAGTCTATGACTGTTAAAAATAGAGTGGTTGATAAGGGGCATCCCTGTCGTACTCCTGTCTTCACCTCAAAGGTTAGGTTGCTCTGCCCAACACTACACGTAAAGTTGGCACAGAGGCTTTTTATGATTGACACTATGCAGCTTGGAATTCCATAAGCCCTCAATATTTTCCATAAACTGTCCCTATGTATGCTGTCGAAAGCCTTTTCAAAATCAACAAAATTAATGTAAAGCTGTCTTTGCCATTCTGAGCACTGCTCTATAATGTTCCTGAGAGTGAATATATGATCTACACATCTCCTGTTCTTTCTAAATTCTGCTTGTTCTTTCCTCAGTTTGTGGTCTACTGCCTTTGAAATTCTCTGTATAATTATCCTGCCTAGTATTTTGCTACCAACGGGCTGATCACCCGTTTGCCAGACACTTCGATTACGGAAACAACGGCAAATGGGTTGATTTGCCATTGCCCTAAAGACGCCACTAGGCGTGATGGGAAACAATGGCAAAGAAAACCTATCTGCTGTTGCCCTAAGACGCCACTAGGCGTAATGGCCACTGACTGCTTTGACGGTCGGTGGCTAAGGACAGAAGAAGAAGAAGAAGAAGTATTTTGCTGGGAACTGAGAGAAGAGTGATTCCTCTCCAATTATTGCAGTCTGCAAGATCTCCCTTCTTGGGCAATTTGACAATTATTCCTTTGTTCCACTCTGATGGTGTTGTCCCCGTTTTCCAGACTTGTGCAAGTAGTGGTTTTAATAGTTCTGCTGCTAGCTCAGGGTCTGTCTTAAATAGCTCTGCATTTAAGTTATCATGGCCCGGAGCTTTGCCGATCTTTAACCCTTTGATTGCTGTGATGATTTCTTCTTTGCGTGGAATGTCTGTATTCACATCTAGATCGTTTTCAGCTTCAGAAACATTCAATTGTGTCTCTGGTGGTTCCTTGTTCAGAGTTTCTCTGAAGTGCTCTGCCCATCTTGTTTCCTGTCCCTCTGCTGTCGTGATGAGATTACCTTGCTTATCTCTTACTAATGTAATATTGTTTGCACCTCGTTTTCCGCTGATGAATTTAGTTATTTTGTATACTGTGCTTTGTTTATTTCTTAGTGCTGCCTCCTCTGCCTGTCTTGCAAGATCGTCTAGGAAATTCCTTTTGTTGGCTCGGGTTTGGCGTTTAACTTCCTTGTCCAGCTGACTGTACTGTTCGCTATATAGTTGCTTTAAACTGGGGGACTTTGCTTCTGTTTTCTTTCTTTTCATTTCCTTTCTCATCATTATGGTGTTTAATGTTTCTGGTGTTATCCAGTCTTGCTTCTTCCTTTCCTGGAATCCCAAGCATGATTTGCTGCTTTCTTTGTATATTGTTGAAATGGTGTAGAAATTCGGGTCTATAACATCAGTCAATGTCTTTTCCTGACTTTTGGCAAATTGATATCGTTTCTTTATGTCGGCCGCAAAAGCTTTTCTGGTAAGGGAGTCCTTCAATTTGCTGATGTCAAACCTTTTCTGTGTAGTTACAGTTGGTGCAGCCCTTCTTAGTTTCACTTTCAGTTTTGCTACTACTAAATGGTGATCACTTCCCACATCTGCACCTCTTCTTACCTTCACATCTTGTAATGCATGTCTCCATCTACCGTTAACCATGATGTGGTCTATCTGGTTTCTGTCCCGACCATTTGGTGATTCCCATGTTAATTTGTGAATTTCTTTATGTGGGAAGAGTGTTCCTCCAATGACCAGGTTGTTAATGCTACAGAAACTTATTAGTTTATCCCCATTTTCGTTTGCTGTTCCGCTGCCGCATTTCCCCATTGTTCTTTCATTATATGTATTGTGTGTACCAACTTTCGCATTGAGGTCTCCCATTACTATAACAAGATCATATCTAGGTGTGTCTTCCATTTCTTTCTGCAGTTGTTGATAGAATTCATCCTTGACCTCCTCATCGCTATCATTCGTTGATGCGTAGCATTGTATTATTGTAGTGTTGGTGAATCTCCCTCTCAATCTTAATCTTATCAGTCTGTTGTTGGTGGGTTTCCATTCCAGTAATGTCCTTTCTATTCCTTTCTGTAGAATAGTGGCTACGCCTTCATTGTGCTGTCCATCCTCTCTTCCAGAGTAAAGTACTGTTTCTCCTGTTGCTGTTTTAACTTTTCCTGCTCCTGTCCTCCTGCTCCTGTCCATCTGCTCTCGCTTATCCCTAGAATGTGTAACCTATAGTTTCTCATTTCTGCCGTGACCTGTCTTAGTTTACCTGTCTCGTACATTGTCCTGACACACACACACACTTTTTTTTTTTCAGACTTACTTTACAGGTTCGGATTTATTCAGAAGCAGAGAAACTCTACAAACAGTCAGTTACCAAAGTGTTGATGCAACTCGACGTTAAGATAAAAAAATCTAAAGTATATGGGTATTTTACTTTAAGGTCAAAATGCTATCTAGGGTCTAATAGGAAAATTTCCCTGCAATCTCGGTGTGAAACATGCGCCTTGTAGTTTATCGTAATCACCGAACTTTGACCTATTAACTGACCTGGGGAACTCGCAAATGTAAGTTTCATGACGAGTGTGTTTGTTTTAATGAATTCCTTCCAGTGGTCTAGACAGCAAAGTTAACGACACTATGTCTGAAATCTTGGGAGATGACACATCATCAGTATGAAGAACACACTTCTGTCAGTGGAAGAGTTAACGTCTAACATGACACAATGATGGGCATGGGGCCGGTTACCCCATCCTGTAAAAAATTTAAACCACAAAAAACTTCAACAAATATGGACAAGTCAAATAAAGAAAATAAAACACAGCCATCCAAGACAGGGGAAGGTCCTCTCGTGGGGAGGCGTATGATGCAACACAGAGAAAGCCGAAAGGAGTCTGTGTTGCTGACTAACCTTCTTTCTTCTAGGAGAACTTCCAGATTTGGCACCTGGAATGTTCGGACATTAAACGAACAAGGGAAAGTGGCGCAAGTAGCAGCAGAAATGAGGGAATACAAAATCGAGGTTCTGGGAATGTGTGAAACAAAGTGGAAGGGGGTAGACAGGATAGCATTACAAGGCAGTCCTTGTTCTGGAACCCCCAGGGCAAGAGAGGCAGAGGAAGACCAAGAAGTACATGGAGAAGAGAGTTGGAAACAGAGGTGAAAATGATGAGGAGAACATGGAAAGAACTTGAGATGATGGCACGTGACAGGAGGACTTGGCATGTGTTTGTTGAAGGCCTATGCTCCTTTGGGAGTGGAGGGTTATGAATGAATGAATGACACAATGATCAGTACGAAGTATTCACACATCATCATTCGCCATTACAATTCAGTTCTTTAGAGAACTTAACTGTACAAAAGCACAAGCACAACCCCCCCCGGAAAAAACCCGCATGCCAAGGCCGCCTATCCCGTGCCATCCGTTAGTTATCTATACAAGGTATGTCTTTTGTTCATGTCGCTCTCAAGTTCCCTTCCTCATGTATTCCACGGTCGCCTTCCACTTCTCTCACCCCAAGGACTCAAGAATTATGGCTGCACTGCGACGATATCAATGGATATCTTCGTCTGTCCTGTCCAACGCCTTCTTGTTGCATCTTCTAGCTTTTTATTCTACTGACGCTTGTCTGGTTCTTGTCATCAATTCCACATCGAGGTTCTTATCATACAATCTCATTCCTCCTCGAAAAGCACCTACTTATGAAAACTCTTTACTTCTTTAGTACTAACAAAAATATAAGCAAAAAAAAAATAAAATAAACACATACACAATCAAGTATCAACACGCAACAGTTAAGTTCGAACACGCAATTAAGACCCAAAAGGCAAATCAGCCCGCCGATATTAAACAACCAGCATAAATCAGTGACACAGTTACCATGTTATCTCTCTATTCACAGCCATGGATTGTCAGATAATGAACAAAACAAGCAAGATTGAACAACTGTAATTGTTTAAATGAGGACACTCAAGAGTGTGAGATAGCTAAAATGCAACACTATTTGCAGACGATCTGGTTTTCGACTTTGCTGAGAGACAACTCTGAAAACTTTGATTATCTACAAAACGGTATGGAAGGAGACATGTGAAGAAATACTGGGGAAAAGGGAAAGACAACAAAAAGCATGGATAACAACAGAAACCATCAATAAGATAAAAGACAGGAAAAACAAGAAAGCAGAGTTAAACACAAGCAAAACCAGAAGTTCCAAAGCCAAGGCTCAAGAAGTGTACACAGAAGCAAACAAAGAAGTAAAAAGAAGTATCAAAAGAGACAAGAGGAAGTATATTGAGGAGTTGGCAAGAGAGGCAGAAGATGCTGCAGCCACAGGAAATATGAGAGAACTGTATAGCAGCACAAAGAAGTTAACAGGGAAATACAAGCAAACAAGTTGTCTCATAAAAGACAAGAATGGGAAACTGCTCAGCAATATACAAGAGCAAATGAAGAGGTGGACAGAATATTTTGGGGACCTTCTCAATAGACCAGCTCCACAAAACCCGCTGGACATCCAGCCAGCAGAAGAAGAGCTACAAATTAACGGTGAAAGACCAACGAAGGAAGAAATAAAGAAAGCCATAAAGCTTCTAAGAGATGGAAAAGCGTCTGGACCTGATGGCATTCCAGCAGAGGCCATCAAAGCAGATATCGACACGGCTACAGAGATTTTATATAAATTACTTGGTAAAGTCTGGGAAAAGGAAGAGATACCAGCAGAATGGAAGGAAGGATATCTGGTTAAGTTGCCTAAGAAGGGAAATTTACAAGAGTGCACAAATTATAGAGGAATAATGTTACTATCAGTGCCAGGAAAAGTATTAAACAGGATTATCCTTGAGAGATTAAAAAGAGTCGATAGACAAGAAATTGAGAGATGAACAAGCAGGTTTTCGACAAAACAGATCATGTACAGACCAGATAGCCACTTTGAGAATAATAGTTGAACAAAGTCTGGAATGGAATTCACCACTATACATCGGATTTGTGGACTATGAAAAGGCATTTGACAGTGTAGACAGAGAATCACTTTGGAAATTGATGAGGCATTATGGAGTTCCCCTGAAGATCATTAATTTAATAAAGAAAACATATGAAGACATGACATGCAGAGTTCTTCATGAAGGACAGCTTACAGAACCATTTGGGATAAGAACAGGAGTGCGACAGGGATGCCTCTTGTCTCCATTTCTTTTCTTGCTGGCAATAGATTGGGTTATGAGATCATCGACAACACACAACAGAAATGGAATCCAGTGGACTCTGACTAAGCAGTTGGATGATCTGGATTTTCCTGATGACTTGGCTCTTCTGTCCCATAACCGTAATCAGATGCAGGACAAATTGAAAACACTCGATGAGAGGTCACAGCAATTGGGTCTGAAAATACACAGGGAAAAGACAAAAATAATGAGAATAAATGCAGGTAATGATAATAGGGTTGAACTTGAAGAAACACCAATACAAGATGTAGAATCATATACGTATCTTGGCAGTAATATAGACAAAGTTGGAGGGACAGACAGCGATATCAAAATAAGAATACAAAAGGCAAGAGGAGCTTTCATTGCATTGGGAAATATATGGAGATCAAGAGAAATAGGATCCAACACGAAAATAAGAATCTTCAACTCAAATGTGAAGTCAGTCCTATTGTATGGCTCTGAGACATGGAGAACAACAAAGACAACAACCAAAAAGCTACAGACTTTCATAAATGGGTGCTTGCGTAGAATAGAGGGATTAAAATGGTATGACAAGGTTACCAACGTAGAACTGATGACAAGAACTAGACAAGTGCCAGTGGAACAAGAGATGAGAAGAAGACGATGGCGATGGATAGGACACACACTGAGGAAACCTGTTGATAGCATTACAAGGCAGTCCTTGTTTTGGAACCCGCAGGGCAAGAGAGGCAGAGGAAGACCAAGAAGTACATGGAGAAGAGAGTTGGAAACAGAGGTGAAAATGATGAGGAGAACATGGAAAGAACTTGAGATGATGGCACGTGACAGGAGGACTTGGCATGTGTTTGTTGAAGGCCTATGCTCCTTTGGGAGTGGAGGGTTATGAATGAATGGTAGGTGGCATCCAATCAGCACATTTGGTTTGTACGCTGGCATCTAGCAGCAAAGGTACCGGGTTCGAAACTCGGTGCTTCACGCTCCAGTCTACCCAGCAGTAAACTGGTACCCGACTCAGCTCTTGAGTTAGAGAAGGAAAAGGCAGTGTGGATGTGAATCCCACCTCTCGAAGCTGAAACTAGTATAGTAAAAGTGTCTAACACTTCACTCCCCTACTGCGGTATTTACAATGGGAGTACCTGTGTTTTTAACTATGCTAGGATATGATAGTCAACGTATTAAACAATTTATAACATTACATTTACAATACTAAGTCTTAACATTCAATTTTTTCGGTATGTTAATAATTTTTCAACTAAATTCTACAAACAGTGATTACTGTTTAAGAGCTTCTGGGTGTTAGAAATACCCTCGGAAATATAATGTGCGTATGGCATAAGGGGTCGTCCACGTATGACGCCACGCAGTGAAAAAAAAAAGAGGGTTGGGGGTCGAAAATTTGTGACAAAGTATGACGATTTGGGAGGGGGGGGTGTGGAGATGCACGACCTTGTTATATCAGACCACGGCCTATCACACACCTTGTTATATCAGACCACGGCCTATCACACACCTTGTTATATCAGACCACGGCCTATCATACACCTTGTTATATCAGACCACGGCCTATATATACAAGTATATGTTATATTGCACATGCGATACGAAATTTTTCAGTTTTATAATTATTAGTTCGATTTTAAAAATATAGATGTTAATATAATCAAGGAAATAACACGCGTACTTAATATTACTTCTTGTATATAAGGCTTGTTACGAGCGTCAGTATCATAGCTCATTATTCGAGGTAATTCTCAATACATAATTTCCAGTACTTAAAACGTCTGCTTGCACGATATAATAACTATAGATCACATGTTTAACTCGTTAATGTCGGTGTTTTAAGTTGTGATCGATCATTCTTTTAACACGGTTGTGTGGCATGGTGAATAACGGTGTTCATAGTGATTGTAACAGATGTTATATGCGGGTTTCAGTGAGGTGAGATACCCTGTAAGTTGACGATGTGGGCCATTGTGTGTGAAAGGTCGTCATTTTATAAAGCGTACGGTGTGATATACCATGCTGCCGTGTGAGAGATCATCTGGTATATCACGGTGTGGTCTAATATACCATTAGGTACCACAAAGTGATTTTTGTTTGCACAGAAACACCAGAGAAAACACTGCAGTTTGGAAGCTCTTGGAAAACCATGAAATTAGGTACTTTATATTTTAAAATCGGACAAAAAATAAAAAAAGTTACGGCATTTTTAAAAGTGTAGGGACTTTCGCAAAGTTGAAAAAGTTACATCACACCAACTTCAGAGTGCTCCCGTTTCCTTAAATATAATCTTGGAACCTTCTCTGACAAACAGCATACAGTCTGCTATACACTGAATACATAAAGAAAACATAAGATACATAATTATCAATATATTTGAGACCAAAAATTGCAAATCATTACCGAAAAATGTAGTATTTTGCATGAACATCAATTTTCACATCATCATATTTCAAAAAATATAAAAGGTACAAGCTTTAAATATGCATAGGCCTATATTAATCTGCATACTACACAAATACAACCCAATTTTTTTCAGAGGATTTGAACATCTGTTTGTTCTTGTATAATTTTTAAAAATATGTCCAGAGGCCAATTTGTCGCAGGGGAAGAAAAAGAATGTGAAAATTAAGAAAAATGTTTTTTTGAAAATACTGTCCATATCTCATTTTAAAAATCATTTGTAGGCAATAATTAACATCTAAACAATAATTAACAACATCTAAACGCTATTTTTTGATAAAACAACTGGTTAATAGCATTAAAAAACGTTTTTTTTATACCATCGTTGTATGAGTCATATGCAAAAGTAAAATTCCAGAAGTGAATTTTCTTTCCATGTATAGAGCATTACATGTACTATTATTATATCGTACATGTAGTGCATTGAAAATCAGGACGAACCTTAAAACTTGAAAAGTGTACAGCCAGCTTAAATTAAGATGTATATTAATTAACATCAATACGTGAGTCTGAACTATTTAAAGTGCATTTCATGAAAGCTGTTTATATATATTTATGTTCGAGGTAAGACTATCAACTAGTGCCTGCTAGTCCGGACATTTCAGTACACCGTCAGCTACTTTCGTCTTTAGTTATGGTAAAATTTTCCGGTTTCCTAGCCTTGACTCAATATGTCGGCCATTGGCATTAGGCCTAGCGATAACATTCGCTTATGAGATCATTCATTCATTCATAACCCTCCACTCCCAAAGGAGCATAGGCCTTCAACAAACACATGCCAAGTCCTCCTGTCACGTGCCATCATCTCAAGTTCTTTCCATGTTCTCCTCATCATCTTCACCTCTGTTTCCAGCTCTCTTCTCCATGTGCTTCTTGGTCTACCTCTGCCTCTCTTGCCCTGGGGGTTCCAGAACAAGGACTGCCTTGTAATGCTATCAACCGGTTTCCTCAGTGTGTGTCCTATCCATCGCCATCGTCTTCTTTTCATCTCTTGTTCCACTGGCACTTGTCTAGTTCTTGTCATCAGTTCCACGTTGGTAACCTTGTCATACCATTTTAATCCCTCTATTCTACGCAAGCACCCATTTATGAAAGTCTGTAGCTTTTTGGTTGTTGTCTTTGTTGTTCTCCATGTCTCACAGCCATACAATAGGACTGACTTCACATTTGAGTTGAAAATTCTTATTTTCGTGTTGGATCCGATTTCTCTTGATCTCCATATATTTCCCAATGCAATGAAAGCTCCTCTTGCCTTTTGTATCCTTATTTTGATATCACTGTCTGTCCCTCCAACTTTATCTATATTACTGCCAAGATATGTGTACGAATCTACATCTTGTATTGGTGCTTCTTCAAGTTCAACCCTATTTTCATTACCTACATTTATTCTCATTATTTTTGTCTTTTCTCTGTGTATTTTCAGACCCAATTGCTGTGACCTCTCATCCAGTGTTTTCAATTTGTCCTGCATCTGATTACGGTTATGGGACATAAAAGCCAAGTCATCAGCAAAATCCAGATCATCCAACTGCTTAGTCAGTGTCCACTGGATTCCATTTCTGTTGTGTGTTGTCGATGATCTCATAACCCAGTCTATTGCTAGTAAGAAAAGAAATGGAGACAAGAGGCATCCCTGTCGCACTCCTGTTCTTATCCCAAACGGTTCTGTAAGCTGTCC
This sequence comes from Oreohelix idahoensis, assembly GCA_024509875.1. Classification (NCBI taxonomy): domain Eukaryota; kingdom Metazoa; phylum Mollusca; class Gastropoda; order Stylommatophora; family Oreohelicidae; genus Oreohelix; species Oreohelix idahoensis. Next base: position 373,780 of record JAMPIV010018672.1, on the reverse strand, counting down.
TTCGTGAAGAACTTTGCATGTCATGTCTTCATATGTTTTCTTTATTAAATTAATGATCTTCAGGGGAACTCCATAATGCCTCATCAATTTCCAAAGTGCTTCTCTGTCTACACTATCAAATGCCTTTTCGTAGTCCACAAATCCGATGTATAGTGGTGAGTTCCATTCCAGACTTTGTTCCACTATTATTCTCAAAGTGGCAATCTGGTCTGTACATGATCTGTTTTGTCGAAAACCTGCTTGTTCATCTCTCAGTTTCTTGTCTATGGACTCTTTTAATCTCTCAAGAATAATCCTGTTTAATACTTTTCCTGGCACTGATAGTAACATTATTCCTCTATAATTTGAGCACTCTTGTAAATTTCCCTTCTTAGGCAACTTAACTAGATATCCTTCCTTCCATTCTGCTGGTATCTCTTCCTTTTCCCAGACTTTACCAAGTAATTTATATAACATCTCTGTAGCCGTGTCTATATCTGCTTTTATGGCCTCTGCTGGAATGCCATCCGGTCCAGCCGCTTTTCCATCTCTTAGAAGCTTTATGGCTTTCTTTATTTCTTCCTTCGTTGGTCTTTCACCGTTAATTTGTAGCTCTTCTTCTGCTGGCTGGATGTCCGGGGGATTTTGTGGAGCTGGTCTATTGAGAAGGTCACCAAAATATTCTGTCCACCTCTTCATTTGTTCCTGAATATTGCTGAGCAGTTTCCCATTCTTGTCTTTTATGAGGCAACTTGTTTGCTTGTATTTCCCTGTTAGCTTCTTTGTGCTGCTATACAGTTCTCTCATATTTCCCTTGGCTGCAGCATCTTCTGCCTCTCTTGCCAACTCCTCAATATACTTCCTCTTGTCTCTTTTGATACTTCTTTTTACTTCTTTGTTTGCTTCTGTGTACACTTCTTGAGCCTTGGCTTTGGAACTTCTGGTTTTGCTTGTGTTTAAATCTGCTTTCTTGTTTTTTTCTGTCTTTTATCTTTTTGATGGTTTCTGTTGTTATCCATGCTGTTTGTTGTCTTTCCCTTTTCCCCAGTATTTCTTCACATGTCTCCTTCCATACAGTTTTGACCTGCTGCCAATAGTCTTCTGTATTCTCTACATCTTCCAGCTGTTGGAGCACTTGGAATTTGTTGGATACTGTGACCGCAAATTTGTCTCTTGTTTCTTGATTTCTTAGATGTCCTACATTAAATTGTTGTCTATAATTTTGCATTGTAGCATATCTCTTGAGTTTCATTTTTACTTTGGCTATCAGAAGGTGGTGATCTGATGCCACATCTGCTCCTCTATATACCTTTACATCCTGCAATGATGATCTAAACTTCTTGTTTATGCATATATATGATCAATCTGATTTTCTGTTCTATGGTCTGGTGATATCCATGTTGCCTTGTGTATTCTCTTATGTGGGAACATGCTTCCTCCTATAGCCAGTTGATTTGAAGCACAGAAGTTTGAGAATAGTTCCCCATTTTCATTCATTGTTCCTAGCCCATGTTTTCCCATGACTTCTTCAAATCCGGTATTGACTGTACCTATCTTTGCATTCATGTCACCCATCAAGATTGTGATGTCTCTTCTTTTTACTTTATCCATAATTTCCTGTAGTCTAGTATAAAATGCTTCTTTCACTGACTCTTCTTTGTCATTAGTTGGCGCATAACATTGGATGACATTTACCCGTATTTTCTTTTTAGCTGTTTTAAAAGTGGCTGTTATTATTCTGGGTGCAACAGCTTCCCATTCAATGAGTGCTTTCTGTGCCTCTTTAGATAACATAAGAGCAACCCCTTCACTGTGGTGTGAACTTTCGTCTTCATGTCCTGAGGACAGCACCAATTCGCCTGTGATGAGTTTCTTCCTGTCTACCCCCTTCCACTTTGTTTCGCACATTTCCAGAACCTCGATTTTATATTCTCTCATTTCCGCTGCTACTTGTGCTACTTTCCCTTGTTCGTTTAATGTCCGAACATTCCAGGTGCTAAATCTGGAAGTTCTCCTAGAAGAAAGAAGGTTAGTCAGCAACACAGACTCCTTTCGGCTTTCTCTGTGTTGCGTCATACGCCTCCCTGCGAGAGGACCTTCCCCTGTCTTGGATGGCTGTGTTTTATTTTCCTTATTTGACTTGTCCATATTTGTTGAAGTTTTTTGTGGTTTAAATTTTTTTTTACAGGATGGGGTAACCAGCCCCATGCCCAACCCTCCTTAGTCGCCTTCTACGACATGCGTGGAAGGGAACAGTGTTACTATTCTTTGCTCCCCTTTCGGGCCCCGGTAACACACGGGTGTTATGAGATCATAATTCACCCTATTATGTTGCAAAAGAAACCTTCATTTAATTACCAATTAATCAAAACATGCATTTTTTATTCAAATTGGTAACTTTCTTAGCTTTTCAAGCTCTTGAAAAAATTAGATTGATGTGCGAATGTCTGAAGCGGTGATAACACCAACATATGGCATGACGATTTTACATGCTTTTTTATTTCAAGTGATCGACATCGGGAGTTACCACGGTCGATGTAACAGCCTCGCTCTGCATTTTTCGCTAAAATTCTTGACTGAGAGAGCGTTACTTAAAGTCAAATCGCTTCACCAGCAAACATAAGAAAACTTTGATATTGTACAGGAATAAATAAAAATGGCCCCCAAATCATCTCATACCATGCAAGGAATTATAACACAACTTAAAATGTTAAATCTTGTAAAATTTCAACTTCACTTCAAGAAATCTACATTTTCCACTTTATTTTCTACAGCTTGCATTATACGAAATTAAAGCTATTCCTCCGCCCATCATAATGGTGAAAACCGTATGCAAATCAGACGTCTGCTGGTCAAGCGAAACCCGTTTGAATGAAGCGGGGTGAGGCAAAAAAGCCGAGAGTTGGCCGCGCGCCGGGTTTTGCTACCCGTAACGTTGCTGTTTGTTTTTATTAGTAAAAAAAAATACTTCAATAACTTTTATTATTCGGGAATTAATACATTTCAAAAGAGAAGAAGATAACGAGTATCGTGATGTAAATTTTATTTCAATCCGCTTAATAGCAAAGGGACAGTGACGACTTAAACTTGACGAATTTCCCTCAGTTTTCTCGATTTTCGTCCGTTTTCAACAGCTCGAAGCGGGCGGTTTGTGGTACCTAATACCATGTTGTGTGATAGGCCGTGGTCTGATATACCAATACCAAAGTGTGTGATAGATCTTCGTCAGATATACCATGATGTGTGGGATACCATGCTGTGTGATAGGCCGTGGTCTGATATACCAATACCAAAGTGTGTGATAGATCTTCGTCAGATATACCATGATGTGTGATAGGTCAAGGTCTGATATACCATGTTGTGTGATAGGCCGTGATAGAAAACTCTATATAGAGCGATACAACAGGAGGCAATCTAATCATCAGAAGTAGTCCATCCGTCGATCAAGTGTTTCGGCCCCTTAATCTTATTTACTCTAAGGGGGACGAGCCCACTTGGGTCATGACTCCCAAGTGCCGGCCTCCTGTTATCTTGTGCAGAGAAATGAACCCAGTCCACCTTGTTTGCAGCTTTCAAATGCATTCATATTTCCTGCCAGTTGGAGGCAATTGTGAAAGTAACCCCTGTGTTGAAAACAAATTAGTCTCGAGTTCCATAGCCCGTTGCGGTTGTTCCACAGCCAGCACGACGCCTTTTCCGCAGTTTTGCTGAGCCTCTTAAGTGCCCTTGTTCTTGACTGCATATGTCCGTTTCCCCAATTCTTGGAAAAGGTCATTCCCTCTTATCGACTCAATTCTCGAAAACTCCAGTATAAACCTGTTTCAAACGAAGACAACAATTTTTCTTTAACATTGACGCCTTACAACACACACACAATATTTAGAAACACGACAGTTTTCCTTGAAGGGGGTAAAAATCAATATCCGGAACGAGAGAAGCCCGACACGTGTATTCAACCCGACAGGTGTTTAACAATAAACCGGCGTCTTAATGCCGCTCTAAATTTAATAACAGGGGCATCTAGAGTTTTCAACCGGTGTGCCGCTGGAGTTTGGGGGAAAGGTCGACAAGTAGCGAGAAGAAAAAAAAATTGAGGGATTAAAAAAAAAATCGCAGAGGTAGATTTTAGAAGTACTGTACTATATATTTTTCATAAAAAGACGAATTATTATGGCGCTCTCTTCCAAACCTCTACACCTCACGGTAGAAGAGGGACGACTAAGTAAGTAAGTTTAATTCTTACCCTCTTTATACTTTATGGTAAATAGAAAACAATGTGGCATTACATTTGTTCATCATAGAGCAGAATATTTTATTCAAAATCCGATTTTTCACTATTTTATTGAGAAAAAGAGAGGATGTGTGACAGAGATATCTTTTTCAATGATATCTCGTTTCAATAATTGGAATAATAACAAATATGAACATAATTTTTTTTTAATCTTTTAAAATCTAGATCAATATTATTGTTTAATAAAATAACACAATAATTAGAATTTTAGTTTTTGAAATTTTAAACACAATTTTAATACTGGTTCTTTTAATGATAAAATCTCTGCTTAAAATGATGGTGTGCCTTGATAATTTTAGCACCTTGTTCAGTGTGCCGTGAGTTGAAAAAGGTTGAAAATCACTGCCTTATACTGTCTATTTGAGTGTAGGCCTAAAATGTTCCATATAGGAGCATATAAGTGATCATTATCACCATCAACATTACCCTGCTGCTACCAACAGAGCATAGGCGCATAACAGTCGCTTTACTTCTGATCTGTGCCATCCGCTCAAGATCTTTCCCATGTTTTCTTTCTCCCTTAAATTTATGTCTCCAGCTCTCTTCTCATTGTGTTTAGGCCTCCCTCTACCTCTCGTACTTTGGGGGTTCCAGACAAAGGACAGCCTAGTACTGCTATCAAAAGATTTTCACAGCGTGGCCTATAACACCCAGCAGCGTCTCTTGTTCCACTGGCACTTATTTTAGTCTCATCAGTTCCAAATTAGCCATCTCGTTATCCAAGTTCAATCCTTCTATTCTACGATGGCAACCGTTTATGAAAGCATTTTACTTTCTGGTTGTTGGTTTCAACAAGCGAACATATTAGCAGACACAACTCAGAATTCGGTTAGGACAACAGCATTTGTGAACAGTTCATATATGGCAGCAGACGTGAATAACATCAACGTGTTTACTGGGTTGCTAGACCGAGAAAGGAGTGGCGTTGGGAAGAAACATCTTAAAGAGACGCATGATGACAGTGTTGTATTTATACCGGCGGCGCTTCGTTGCATAAGCAGTATATGAAATAAAAGCAAGACAAAAAGAATATCAGACTAAAATTAACAAAATGGGACGCAAAGAGACCAAAATAAGACGAGAATGATCTTCTTCTTCTTCTTCTTTCGTTCGCTTGAACTATATTGTCTATATCTGCAATGTTGTTTCTTGTATAAACTTCACTGTCTTTTGTAGTTCATACAGAGGTCCATATAGTTTTGCTTCCAGTGTTTTTTCTCTGGGCCAGTGGGTTTGCCTCAATATATCATATTTGGGGCAATCTTGAAGTACGTGCTCCGCAGTCTGGGGTGCCTGTCCACATGTACACATGGCTGAATTGCCAATCTTGAATTTTGTATACATGTGGCTGCGGAGGCGGTTGTGTCCTGTTCTGAGGCGCAGAATGATTATTTGTTCTGATCTGTTCATAGCTTGGTAGTCATCCTGCGTTGGTGTTGGTGGCTTTCTGATAGATTTGATCATCCTTTTCTTCTGATGGTACGTGACTGGTACATTCGGTTGCTCGTCTGCAGCACCTTCTTTAGCCAGTCTGTCTGCTCTCTCGTTTCCTGGTATTCCACAATGAGACGGTATCCACTGCATGGCGACCCTGCGCTGGTTGCACAGTTCAGAAAGTAGGGCTTGTATACCTGGCAATTTTCTGGACTGAAGTGCTTGGAGTGCTGATCTTGAATCTGTCAGGAATACTACAGGCTGTGGACCGAGATTGGTGTTCAGTAGTTTCTCAGTTGCCACCTTGATTGCCTGGACTTCTGCATCATAGTTGTTACAGAATTTCCCCGTTGGTACTCTGACCGTATCCCTAGTGTTGTTTGGGTATTCTATGTACACTCCTGCTCCTCCATTCTTTACTGCATTCTGTGCTGACCCATCCGTGTATACTCGGACCCAGAGGTCCTGTGGGTATTCATCATCCAGGAAACTGAGAGTGACTGTCCTACGTTGCACGCTGTTCTGTTCATCCCTGTCGAATATTCCTTTCACTTCTGTGTGGATGTGTACTGGTAGTCCATGCTCCTCTCTCCAAGGGGTTTGTTCTGGCGCAGACTTTAGGGGGCTGTTAACTTCAGGCAGGTCTGAGGTTTGTCTACGAAATCGTTTGGCCTGGTGGATAAAGCTGCTTCTTTTCAGTCGCCCCATTGCTAGGTTTTGGAATCTGTCCTTCATTGGATGGCTCGGCATACAGAGGAACTTTTCTGCCTGTGTTAGCACTTTCGTGTCTCTGCGTTCTCTCAGTGCTTGTATCCTCCCCATTTTCTCCATCTCCACTATAGGCGTTGATTTCATTGCCCCCGTGATGACCCTAAGCGCCTGGTTTTGCACCTTATCTAGCTCTTGTAATGTGGTGTTTGATGCTGGACACCACGCAGCTGACCCATATTCCAGGTGTGGTCGTATGCCCTGCTGGTAAACTTTACTAAGTATTTTCCCGCTGGCTCCCCATGTGGTTCCACTTAGTTTTCTCAGGATGGCTAACACCATCTATTTGCCCATAAGGTTAAGGCATCTATAGCTCTTTGTAGCAGTTTGGTGGCCACTGTTGCATGCTCATCTGTGAACCATATTACCAGGTCATCAGCGTACATTGCCACTTTCATTCCATGTGGTAGTTCAGCAACCAGGTCGTTGATGTACACTAGAAAAAGTGTGGGGGACAGAACCCCTCCCTGAGGGACGCCATGACGCAGTAGAATTTTCTTACTCTTGAGGCCATCTAGTTGTACTCGGGCTCTTCTGTTATGCAAGTATGCTTTCACCCATTTGTACATCTTACCATTCACTCTACAATTTCTCAGTTTCTTCAGAAGCCCTTCTTTCCAAACCTTGTCAAATGCTTTCCTTAGATCTATCCATGCTGCTAGTACCAGTTTCTTATCTTGGAACGCATCCTCAATCTCTTGGGAAAGGTAAGTTGCCTGATCTTCGGTGGAATAACACTGCCTAAAGCTCGCCTGCTGTGGTACAAGAAGGTTTTCACTTTCAAGGTACCACTGTAGCCTGAGGTTGATGATACGTTCCATTGTTTTGCAGAGGCAGCTTGTAAGGCTGATTGGTCTGTAGCTGGTTTTCCTGGTTTTAGGAGTGGTATCATGATTGCTTCCCTCCAGGTCTGTGGAACTCTGCCTGAGTTCCAACAGATATTGAAGATCTGCAGCAGCTTTGTTTTTGCTGCGGTTCCCAAGTTCTTAATCATTTCATTGGACACTCCATCAACTCCTGGCGACTTTCTCATTTTCAATTTGGATATTGCAAGCTCCAGTTCTGTGATTGTAATTGGTGCCTCCATAACTTCAGGTATGGTTCCATCTCGTCCTGCGTATTGTTGTTGTCTCACGAGTCTCCTGTTGCTTCTCTGGGCTAACTTCGATGTTGTTGTCTTTAGCAAAGGAGTCTGCAAAGTGATCAGCTGCCTGTTTTCCCATGAGGATGTTTCCATCTTTGTACAGAGCAATCCTTGAGTTTCTCCCTGTACCTTCATCGTTAAGTTGTTTTACCAGCTTCCACAGTTTCCTCGTATCTCTTTCGAAGTTCAAGGACTCTGTTTTCTCCTTCCAGCTTCTTCGCCTGGCCTGCAACTTGGCCCTTTGAAATTTGGCCTTAGCTTGCTGGTAGTTATTGTGGTGTTCTTGGCATGGACTGGTCTCTGCCTGCTTTCGAGATGTTTCCACGTCGTTGTGCAGCTGCTCTAGTTCACTATTCCAATACGGTTTGTAGTGCTTATAAGCCCCTCTAGGTATTGTTTCACGAGCAGCCTGTAATATGCATCTGCTGAATTCATCGACTAGCTTATTGATGTCTTTGTCTACAGTCAAATCTCTAGCCAGTATACTAGTACGGTGCTGGTACATTGTCCAGTCTGCCTTTTTGTAGTTCCACCTAGAGAGAGTGCTGCTGTCCTTGACAAGTTCATTTTCCACAATTAGGAAGACTGGCCGGTGGTCGCTGCCTCCAAGTTGTTTCCCTACAATGCGTGTGGTGTTCCACTCCAGGCCAGGTGAGTGGAATGCCAGGTCTGGTGTAGAGGTGGTGTGCCATGATCTCGAGTAGAAGGTTGGTGGGTCAATTGGCTGGTTAATCAGGATAAGCCCATTGTCATCCTGCCAGTTTTCAAGCTCCTCACCTCTCCTGTCCATGTGATCATAGCCCCAGCTCTGTGAGTGGCTGTTGAAGTCTCCGCATACAATCAGTCTTTCTTTTGCTGGGATTGTATCTAGTGCCAGTGGGCGGTCGCTCGGACAGTAGTAGTTGAGCAGGTGGAATTCTGAACTTTCTGTCCTGAGATGAAGCATCTGGTATTCCGCCCCCTCCATATATGTTTCAAGCTGACATGCACTGATGTTATTCCTCACGAGTGTCAGTATTCCACCCTTTCGCCTGTCTATTCGGTCAGATCGGTAGCACTGGTAGCCTCTGATTTTGAAGGCTATGTCCTTGTTGAGGTGGGTTTCTTGCAAGCAACATACATTTACTTGCTCTTCATTCAGGATATTTTCGAGCTCTAATTTTTTGCTGTAGCCGTCTGTTTTACTATTGACGCCTTCAGCATTCCAGTGCATTATTTTAAATGGTCTTTTCTCTGCTTGGCCAGTAGCTCTATTCTCATGCCTCCTGGCTCCACGGGGCAATTGAGAAGGACCCCCAGTAGTAGGGGTTGGGCCCTTCCGAGGCAGAGGGCCAGGCACTGCGCCTGCCTGGGTGTCCGTCACAGGGCGAGTGCCATAACGTTTTGCAGATATAGACATACTTCCATAGCGCATGTGCATGGCATCCTGATTGCTGTGGTGCGCCTCTTGGCTGGTTGCCTCCGTCTTCAGCACCTTGACTTGCTAGGGCAGACTGTGGTCTTGCCTGGCCAGTCTTGGTTTTTCAGCCACTGATGGCTGTACTTGAGCCCCATCTCCACGTCAAGGAGCTGGCCTCGATGGGGAACGAGAATGATGATAATTCTGAAAATGGTAGCTGTAGAGAATCATAAATACCAACAACAACTGATGCCAAATGAGCCTGTCAGGGATTCGTGTTTGGTTGTTCAATTTTTTTTAAACATACAATTTCTCTTCACATCCTATGTCACTGCTTTCTTTGGGATACAATTGCAATCTTATCTTTGCGTTATTACACTCACTCCACGGTTAACAAATGGTATTAGCAAGTTACTGTTCCTACCAATTTACAGTGAATGAAGAAAAGAACCAGTGGAACAAGAGATGAAAATAAGACGCTGGCGATGGATAGGACACAGATTGAGGAATCTTGCTGGCATTACCAGCCAACCCTTGTTCTGGAATGCCAAGGGTAAGAGAGACAGAGGGAGATGAAGGAACACATGGAGAAATAAACTGGAGACAAGACATGAAGTAGATATGGGAAGACCTTGAGCTGATGGCACAGTGCAGGAAGGCTTGGCATAAGTTTGTTGAAGGCATATGCCTCGTAGGAAGCTAAAGGGTGATGATGAAGAAAAGAACTAGGAACCGTAAGATAATGAAATAACGCCTAATAAACATAAAGACCTACAAATAAACAATTTAGAAAAAAGAAGGGAATTAGCGCGACAATTATGGATATGATGAGGAAACATGAGAATGCAATTTTGCTCACGCACTGCTGGAAGAATACGTCACTCTAGGGGGTGCAACTATGTCGATACAACTTCTACAGCAATCATGGATGTAATAAAATATGCCCCGAAAATGGCAGTCTAATTAGGTGTAAAATAAGTCTTGTTGGCCCCGCGCAAAATAGGACAAATCTACTCAATCGGTAAGGACCGAGCAAGAAACAGCTCCATATCATTAACCTTTGCTGTGTCAATGTGACGCCTCTGGCTATAATAATAATAGCCCCTTCAGTCATAATTGACTATGGGAATGCGTCCGTAAGGTGACACTCCTCAGCTGCTTATTTTCCTGGTGTTCCTTCCGATGTTTTCTCCTCTCTTTTGCTTGTTGTGTGAGCTTTTCGCCCAAACTGAGGTGGCGCCACAGAGAGCATCGCCACTTGGTGCGATCGGCAGCTTCATCCTCCCAGGTTGCTTAATTTACGTCCAGTGCCCTCATGTCTCTCTTGCACATATCTTTGAATCTCAACTGAGGTCGCCCAACTGTTCTTTTGCCATCTGCCAGTTGTCTGCAGAAGATATCTTCGGGATGCGACCATCTGCCATGCGGCGGACATGAAATGACTCTGGCTAAAGTCCTAACTTAAACTGATGGATGCTGAATCTTAAAAGGTCAATATAAAGCAAATGCTGGCCCTAGATTCATGACGTACCGTGCAATAAATCAAGCACTTTGGTCAGAAGTACACAGCATTATATACATTATAAAATAGTCTCATAGCAGTACTGCCATTAGGTGTGAAGTGTCTGTCTTCACTATACCACGTCTCAGCTTTATTAGACAGGGGTGTCTAGTTCTCTTCATCGTTGCTTTGGCCTTCCCTAACTAAACAGCAGTGTCAGGTATCCATTTACTGCTGGGTTGACTGGGGAGTGGCGCTACAAGATTTCGAACGCGGTAACTTTGGCTCGAGAAGCATGCGTCGCTCTAACCACTCAGCCACACTATGCTCCACATTTGGCATACATTTCAGGAAAGAAAAAAAAAACTGTTCCCACAATCAGAACAGGAAAACAAACAGAATGACAATAACGAACAACACAAGCATGTCACCAAACATAATAATATGCCTTTGAAGAAAGAGAGTGGATAGTTTAGAAGGTAAACCATTGTAAGAGGGTAATGATAACTGATAAGACAACAATAAGGACACGACAATCCAACTTCGATTAGACAAGTAATGATAAATGAAAAAAAAAATTGCAATAAAATATAATTATAAGACGTGTCACGCGATTTTTGGGTCGCTGTCTTGTCCACTACGGTGGTATTCTGTGACGTGTTGTACTGATTGCGTGCTTTTTAGTGGTCGGCACCTTTTTCTTTCTCTGCTATGTAGCAGATATTTTGTATTTTGAAACATTCTTACACTCCTCTCAGTGATAAGTCGTCATGTCTGTTTGTTTACCCGTTCCTCCCTGCTGGGAAAGGAACGGCTGAGATAATATTAACCGACGGTCATGTTGGCTATCTCGGGTGTGGCCGACATCAGATTACAGATTAACACTAAAATTGCCTCAGCGACTTTAGTTAAGCATTGATAAGGCGAACGTGTCGCACTTGCCAAGATGGTAAAGACGGATTCTGTGTGCACAAGCGACGGATAAAAAGATTACTTGTCTGTGCGACACATTTGGACAGACATGAATGATATAATCGTTTCCTGTCCGACTTTCACGAACAGATTACTTTAGATAAAAGTAAGATGTTGTATTTCAACACATTGCTGAAAGAGTGTACGGACGTGTCACTTCCATATATGGGAGACGTGACCTTTTGCATCGCGCGCAGAATTTCAGGCGAAAATAATTTTGAATTACCCCACCTAAATATATGCAGCTTATGAAACGTTTGGCCGGCATTCGAAAAGAGGAACAACCAAATTCCTGATTGGGCGGCGCCTAAAATTGTGACAAACAAGGAGAGGGGGGGGCGCGCGAAAACTTGCAATGTAATCTGATATTTTTTGCAAGTCTAGTTCACTGTGAGAATCGCTTGCCAAGACGACCACCAGACAGCTAGAGTTAGAATCAGAATTCCATTTATCAGACCGGACTATGTTGGAGCATTTTGAAGGACTTAAACAGCTCATGAAAACTCATTTTAATAAGGGAAACCGGGATCTGAGGAAACTGAAAACACAGAGTCAAGGTGGGAACTTATTGGTAAAGTAACGACCCCCACGCACAAGTGTAAAAGGCATCTGCAAGTGTCTTTATTTCTTTGAGCAAACAGTCTGTGAGCCAAGATTGGCGTAAGTTGTACATTTTTCATTACTAACGTGTGAACTAATATGTATATATTGCCATGTGAATATTAATATGTGAAAATTGCTAGTGGATGTCCAAGTCATTTGAGGCTGGCAACCTCAGCATATAGAATGATGATTTCATGAACCACCACTGCAAGGGTTGGTGACTGCTTTATCGCTAGTTTCTTAAAGAGAACTAAAAGCATAAGTAGTCCCAAGTTCCATATGGAGCAGGGAGGGAAAGATGAAAGAAATGATGTACATTCTAATTACAACATCTACAAACCAGTGTAAATGTCTATGTAAACTTATTCTCTTTAAGATTAATGAAAGTTTTCAAGCTTTTCAACCAGTGTAGATGTAAATGAAAACATATTCAATCTATATTGTGAACATTTTTCAACCAGTGTAGATGTAAATATATTCTATCTATACTATTAACCTTTTTATTTGAATATAAAGCAAATATAAAGCTATTTAATTTAAATGTAAAGAAAGTTTTCTCTCAAGGGATTTAGCTGAATTCTCATCGAGGGTAAATTCTATAAACAGAGCTATGCCATAATAAGAATTCCACTGAGTAAATCAGGGTGGGGGCTTGAACGAGCTGAAATTAATAACTGCTTAATTCTTCATCATAAAAGGCGGCAGATCAGAAATAAGTTAACAATTGTCCTGCCCAACGCAGCATTGTTCTTGACTTTGCGAAACATCTTTTGAATACTCCCTTGAGATAGAAGCATCATTATCCTGCTATCTCCAACTCTGCCAAGAGTAATCTTGTGCGAAGGTAGACACATTTGAAGGCCCATATTAGATACTCTTGCGTTTTGGCTACTGTTGGACCACTACTGCAGAGCTAGAGGCAACCCGTGACAAGACGGCAATACAAGGCAATCCTGGTCCTGGAAACTCCAGGGTAAGAGAAATACAAGGAGACCTAAAAACATGGAGAAGAAAACTGGATACAGCGATGACAGGGATGCCCCGTCAAGTTCTCGGGAGATTCTGAAGAGGCAAAGAAAGAAGAGGACTACTGCACCCTCAGGAAACTCGTACAAGGCGACTAACATGTGGCAGGGGGCGGCAACCTTGTCGTATACAAATTGCCCCAGAAACCACTTCTGCAGGAGCACGTGAAGTCTTGGTGCAGGCTTCCTGTAAGTTTACCAGCTACAGTGGTGGTCCCATGATCCGACAAGATCGCAAAGGAAAACGATGATGACGATAGTGATGAAGAAAGGGATAAAGACGACAAAGAAAGGACTGTAAAATGATGACATAGGACAGGTAGGTCGGCGTGACTTTGATAGGAAACTCTATACCAGGGGTTCACAACCTGGGGTGCCAGATGGCATGTCAGGGGGTGCGACAAAGAAGCCTAAGGTCAAGAGTTTCAATTTGACTTATTCATCTTCAAATGTGATATTTCTTTTGTAGGGAGCTGCGAACATTAATCAAACAATTCCTAGGGGTGCGGGGCATAGAAAAGGTTGGGAACCCCTGCTCTATACAGAACGATACAACAGGAGGCAATCTAATCATCAGAAGCAGTCCCCCCGTCGATCAAGTGTTTCGGCCCCTTAATCTTCTCAATCAATGGGGGGGGGGTCCACTTGGGTCATGACTCCCAAGTGCCGGCCTCCTGTTATCTTGTACAGAGAATTCAACCCATTCCACCTTGGTTGCAGCTTTCAGCTTCACTCCTGTTTGTCTGCCAGCTGGAGATAATTGTGAAAGTAACCCCTATGTTAAAAACTAATTTCTGTCCCGAGTTGAAAAAATTACTGTGTTGAAAGTCTATGTTCCATAAGATGCTAGAAGTTAATTCTGATAATATTCATAATATTATAGGAAGTGAGCGGGGGAAAAAAGCGAGGGATACAGTTTTGACAAACAGGAATTTGATGCAAGTGGTTTTAATTTGTGTCTATTCCAGTAACAAACAACGGAAAGGGTTTCTGTGTTTACTCAAACTCATTCATAATCTCAAAAGCTGTCAAGCCACTTTGGTAAACAGGGTGCCAGACAAATAAAACATCAAACAACGAGGCTTCCCCATATCTCTGGCTGTGAGCCGCGTAATGTTGATAACACAACAGCTTATGCTACGAAGGAGAGCGAGGCAACCTGGCCTTTAGACTCACACTCTGAATGCCTTGGACATCGACCAGCTCTCGCAACAAATGTGTGGTCACAGTTAAAAGCAGGAATTCCGCTTGGTTATTCATCATCTTTTCCCTTCTCGCTGGAGAATGGAGCCACTAGTGCAACTTGTCCCCTCGCAGCATGCCTGCATCACACGCTTTTGCAGTGATAGTTTCCGCAGCAATTTATTTTACAAGATGACGTTGCCAACCTCATGTTAGTCGCTGTGATCAATATGTCTGAGGAAGCTGTACAACTATTCCTACGTTGTTTCATCAGTAAGGAATAAAGTATTTCTGAACTTATAGTAATTCTAATTGGAGAATTCTAATTTGAGTTCAGCGTAGCTTTCATGGATCTCTCAGGGGACAGAGAAAAACAGAACTACATGTCGTAATAGCTGACTAATATGACGTTGTGCAATTGGACTTACAACCTTATCATGTAAAATAGATTGCTACAGAAACAACCGCTTCATAAACACATGAATGTTTTAATGTAGGCTACCTGCAAGCCAACCAGTTGTAGTTGTGGCCACCATGCTCCACAATGAACGAAAAAAATAAGAATTTTGATTCTGCTAACGATCTGGCTCTTCTATTTCACAACTGTACCCACATACAAGATAAGATGAGGGGTGCTTGACGTGAGGTCATAGCAACTGGTTGTGATAAATATAGAGTGGAAAGACAACGAAATTATAAGCTGCAAATGATAGCAAGATTACGCTTGATTATGCATCCCTTACCAGGTGTGGACTCATATCGTGCGATATGATCAAAGTTGGAGGAACCGGCAATAATATGAAAATAATCAATACAAAAGCGAAGAGGAACTTGCACTGCATTGGGAAATGTGACAAAACAGGGCGGCCCTTATCGATCTTTGTTTCACTCCGGCAGTATCGGTACATTTGTGGTACTGATTTTTATTATGTGCTCTCAATGATCGCACCTTTCTTTCTTCGTTATTTTTCTGCTAAGTAGCAGATATTTGATTTTATCAAATCATTCGACACCCACTGTAGGTGATAATAATCACATTTGCTTGGCGCTGCCCAGATTTGTTGGCTATAGGAGCGGCAGATTAACACGTACATCGGCCAGCGCTATTGGCTTAATTACCGATAAGACATGGATGACAAGATTACTTTAGATAAAAGATTGCTTCTTCTCGAACACATGGTCATATGCGGTTACCGGTGTGTTCGTAAGTTTGTACACAAGGGCATCGGACATCGTATTACCATGTATGGGAGAGCTGACCTCTGCCTTAGGTTCAAAATTATCCGATGTCGGAATATTTTGAAATTATCCCATAACCCGCTTGTGTGAATATGATTGGAGATTTTTCATAGCTCATAACAAACGAAGGAGTGGGAAGGCAGGGAATATAATCTGATCACTTTCTCAAGCTATTTCACTTGAGAAATCGCTCGCCAAGACTCCAGACTGCTACAGTGAAGAATTAGAATTCAGAATTCCTTCTTAAAATACCGGACACCTTTTATTGGAGTATTTATCAGGACTTACAATATAGCCCAAGAAATTTTAAATAAGGAAACCGGGACTGAGGAAACTGAAGGACCACACACGAAGTCAGAGAGCCAAAGTAGTATTGTTCTCGCTTATTCTTAATATCTTGTGAAGACTCCCTTTGTAATAGAAGTGTCATCGCCCTTCTATCTACATCTCTGCCAAGAGTAATCTTGTGCGAAGGTAGATACCTTTGAAGCCCATATTAGATACTCTTGAGTTGTGGACACTGTTGGACCACAACTGCAAAGCAGGGGAGGCAATACCGTCACAGGAAATATATAGAAATAAAAAGAAAAGTCCAATATATGAGTAAGAATCTTCAACTCACATGTCAAGGCTGTCTTATCGTATGGCTCAGAAACGTAGGGAACAACAAAAACGTAAACAGTTATATTACAGATTTTCATAAATATGTGCAAACTATAGCGGTGACGGTTCAATCCCTATGTGTCATAAAATGAGTGTGTGTGTGTGTGTGCGCGCGCGCGCGCACGTGGGATAAATATGGGTTTCCAGTCTTCTGGCGCAAGTCGACCATCAATTTACATGAAACGAAAACTAGTTATTGACATGATACAACAAACAAATGTTTTGTCAGTGTTTACAGGCCCCGAGGCAGTACAGATAAGATTCCAAAACAAGGACTACCTGTGGCGGACGGAGCGGTCGGTAATCAGGTAGTGCCGACCACAGCAGAAAGGAGCTCACTGTTCTCTAGCATAATCAACTGTCCTGTAAAATATCCCTTATGCCCCGGGGGCCCAAATCAATGTCAGTCGGCCCCTGGTGGACAGTATCATGGCATAGAAAGAAGTTAGATAACAGTACAGCTGATAAACAGCCGCGAGGATAAGAAGTTGTGAGGAGAAAGTATCTACTACGTCAACTGGCACGACACATAAAAGAGTATATCAGAGATGTCATCAGTGCTCAACAACACAACAACCAACTTACTCGAACGTTCCTTACTTCTGCTTCTACCATAACTGCATCTACATTATCATCAAACTTGTCGCACACGATGCAGTCTTCATGACGTGATTTCAAAACGGCATCCACATCCTCTAGCTTCATATACTTGAGATACTCTTGACAGTACATCCGGTACATGATGACAGGTTTAAGCTATGAATAACACTGATACTTCAGCTACCACATATAGGCATAATAATGAATCAAACATCCACATAACGTTCTCGCAACACAAAGCAGTTACTGCTAGTCGTAGAGAATTCCAAAATTAATCATTATCCAAGAATATAAACGTTCCACAAAGGTAATTATTATGTTTAGTTATTACACGTCAGTTCAAACATCGAATTCTTTCTGCACTGGCATCGAAAGCCAGTTCAGAAGTTCAAAAGATGAATTCTTAAAGCTCTGTTATACACACAGTCGGCTGAAATACTGAACAGCACTCTTAAAATGCGACGATGAACCCTCGGAAGAGGTAATATTCTTTCGACAATCTACGTTCAATTATTAAATATAAGTACAGGCAAGTATCGCTAGTCAAATGCTTACACAATAATATATCATACGGTCGGCCTGACGATTTTAAAAAAATCCAGTACACACAATGTAAGAAAGCGTTTTGTTATTACATATGCACCATACACAACTAGTACTAAGGCGTAGTTATGTCCACTCCCTCTTACCACAGTACCAAACGTGCTTAATCTCATAGAAGAGTGTAGAGGAAGTGTTGATAGAACATCAGTACCTTCAAACAGATTAAAGGTCTCCTTACTCTACAACTCCCCCCCCCCTCCTTTTTCTAAAAACCGTAGATTGCACTCGTACCATGCTGTAACGCCCACAATAACAGGCCTGAGTGATTTTATTCTCTAGTGCCTAGTGAACTAGACAAAATGCCAGAGAGATCAATAACGGTACACGCTCGGCCTGTCTCGGAAGAACGATGTAACTGTTGTGCTTCGTCTGATAGGCGGGGCAGGCCTATCAAAGACAACAAGCCAAGTGCACGAAGTTTCAATAAACACAAATAAGCTGTGCAGTACAGCGTCGAGTATTCGCGGCCATACCTAGGTTCCTTGAGATAACTGAATACCGAACCATGTTCATTAATTTAAATTTAAAAAGACAAGCATGAGACTTTCTAAAACATCAAAATCAAATGCCCAACTAAAAAATGTATGTGGAAATCAAAAGAGATGAACGAGTGGTTGAAGTCATTACTGGCCAGCTGAGGTAAGGAACAATCGACCATCTTTAAAGAAGTGAGAACAAATACTTACATGTCCCCTGTGTTTTCGATTAGCGATGTTACTTCTTTTTGTGTGTTTTTAGTATCTATGTAAACGATACACCACGATGCTCTGCTGCTCTTGTTATTGTCAGCCTGCTGAATTTAACTGCGAACACGTTCTAACAAAAACGTCTCGTGTATTCAATAGGTTCATGACAGAACATAACATGAAGTGTAAACAAAACGACATCCGCAGCTTGTTATGAAGGTGACGTCAAACTTCCCTGTTAATGTCTGCACGTATCCACCACACAGAAATCCGGTAAGCTTTAAAAATAATTAATTTTAAAAAAAAAACCATTCTAAATTAGTAGGCGCATAACAACCACCAGACGACAGCTGGAGTAGTAAGGCGGCTTCTTCAAATTATTCAAACAAAAGGGATGCACCCTTATCACAAACACGCGCGTAACTCTTCAACAATGCTGTCAGTAAATTAATAAACAAATATTAGCTTTCATCTCCAAATACAATTATTCTTTTTTATTAAATAAAAATAAATTCTCTGGACTTGAGTTTTCGTTGCTCAGAGCTGTCAATATGAAATGTGTTTACTGAGTGTATCATCAGTCTGCATGAAAGCATCCGTGTACTCCTGTAGCGGTAGTTTTGTAGCAATTTGTTTGCCATGATGAGGTTGCCACTTCCATCCGCAACATCATGTTAACAGCCTCTTACTACATGAACTTGAAACTTATTCGTAAAAGCTTACAAACATATAGTGTATTTTTTGTGTGCTTTTTTTTTTTTAAAGTTTTGCCTCGTTTTGGCGAGGCGCGTCCCGTTCAACCTAGTCGGTTATATTAGGGCGCATGTCCAAACATAAAAGACCCTTAGATCCGTAGAATTGATTTTTGCTTAATAGTGGTGTACAAGGAGGCGGATATGGCTATAGCACGAGACAGGATATACTATAGTAGCAGCATAAACAGAATCACCGGGAAAGTGTTAAGTGAACAAGAGCCGAAGGAAAGAAATATGAATGAAATTAATTATACAACGAAATCAATAATGTTAACAGTTAAAAAAAAAAAAAAACTTTTTTTTAAACATCTCTGTTGTAGAATGTAAATCACCTCTGGAAGACATGGAAAGACCTTGAGTTGATGACACGGGACAGGAAGACCTGGCATGGGTTTGTTGATGGCAGAGGCGGATCTACTATGAAGCTTCATGCCCCCCCCCCCACCCCCAGTTTTCTCTATAATACGTTTCTTTCCCATCAGCAACACTTTGTTTTCAAATAAATGGGGCTCCTCCAAGAGTTCAAGCTTCAGGGCACCCAAAATGTAGATCCGCCACGTTGACGGCCTATGCTCCACGGGGAGCTAAAGGTTGAGAGAAGATGGGAGCTAAAGGTTGAGAGAAGAAGATGGGAGCTAAAGGTTGAGAGAAGAAGATGGGAGCTAAAGGTTGAGAGAAGAAGATTGCTTCAAAGAAAGACACACAATTTATCAGAACGTCTGCTTTAGGTTCCGTCGTATAATAAAGCCCAGGATGTCCGGATTCACAGTAATCAAACAAGGATCGGCCCAAAACTAGCTACTCCAGTTTCGCGCCAGGGAAACCCGGAACCACAACTCGACAAAATATACACCTGGTTACCAAACCTTTATTTATAATTACACTTGTACTAACCACTGTCGCATTCTCGCGATCTATTCTGCTGAGATCTTTTACACCCGACGATTGCTATCAACATGCTCCGGCTTGATTAAGGATATGCATTTACACACTGTGCTGTCGGGACCCGAAATGGAAGCAAAATATATTAACACTATAAACTGCTTGGCATGTCGTAGATGGTGATTAAGGAGGACTGGAAATGGGGAATTTTTTTTAAAGAAAAAAAATAGCCCGTTCAACCTCTGCTTAGGTTATAATTAGGATATATACTGTGGCTAATTCAAGATACGAATTTTGTTTTCCGATATCTGCATATGGTACCATTACACCCCCCCACCCCCCCCCCCCCCCCCCCCCCCCCCCCAGTCGAGTAAATCAAAAAGTGTCACATTGCGTGAATGTACGTGTGTGCCCTTCCCTGTTCAAAAACGACAGTCTCTCACATCTGCCATGTTGTTAACAACGGGGAAGAGGGTGGAAAAGCCCGGGGCGTCACGGATGACACCCAATTAATTATTCATCTGTCATCAAAAACATGTATTAGGAAAACCTCACCAGACCCTCACTTTCCCACCAATCCTTATAAATGTTTTTGTTATATACTGTTTTATGTCTTTTCTCTAAGTATGTCGATTCTCAATACTTGTTCCACAGTTATGGTGAATTACAAACCTGCATTAATCTAATATTGATTTTCTCTTCTTAAACTTTGGTAGGAAATCCTCTATATTATTTGTTGTTAAACATTCTCAGCAGTAAGGTTCTTATATTCTCAAATAGCCAATTCCCAGACCTGTGCTCCAACAGGAGTTGAAAGATGGATGAATGAGTTTAGGCCTACTCTGGTTTTTTCGCAAATAATGGACATCGACAAGAAACTAAGGACAGAATGTAGATTCCTGAAATATATACCTCAGCAAATAGACGCATTTCATACTGGGGACAGGAAGCATATAATAATTTTATGAACAGAAAAAAAAAGACGAAAAATAAACATCTATACAGAATAAAGACTCTCCGAAAATCACTGTTAAGGGTAAGGTTGAACATAAACAGTAAAACACAGTATCTTTCCCTCTCGCATAAACCACAGAGCTCCAACCTTTGTGCTAAACGGCGAAAATCTACATTTAAATGAAAATCCAAACTACCTAGGCATTACTTTTGATCGCCGTCTGACTTGGAAAATACAAGTTGACAGAAACCGAATGACAGCAAGGCAAAGAATGGCAATCATGAAAAAACTTGCTGGAACAGCTTGGGGTGCAGATGAAAGAGTGCTAAAGACGTTATACACAGGGCGAATGAAACCAGTCCTGGAGTATGGCATTGCAGCATGGGCAACAGCAGCTAAGTCAAACTTCGATAAAATCAGCAGACTCCAAAAATCAAGCAATGAGAATTATAAGGGGCGGCATGAAGACAGTACCTATAAAAGAACTCAAAAAGATGACATGCCTCCAGCACAATCACGAAAATATTATCTTGTCTGAATCTGCTTTGTATTCGCCAGCCAGGCTATTTCCAGTATTTCCTTACATTAGCACTGCAATCTGAGGATTCTGGCTCACTGAAGATGTAACACCCTTTACAATCTTCTAACTTTTATGATTTTATTGCAGGATTCTATCTCACTGTTATGATTATACTAGAAGACGTAATCTCCCTTTTATGGAGATAAAAACCATTTGGGGGTGTTGGTTTGCATACATTCTGATTCTGTTCACAATGTTAATGCTGGTGATTTTTTTTTTTCTAAACTGTATTCGTATGTACTGAAACCACATTCACCAATCATATGAACACAAGCAGACATAACTGACTTAGTCTTGTGTGTTCCCTATATAGCATAAGGCCGTATCACTGCAAATTACCAGTGACCTCGCTTCTGATCCAGCCATTGATTTCTGCTTTCTTTGCCACATTTCTGCAGAACAAGAGATGAGAAGAGCATGGACAAGTGCCAGCAGAACAAGAGATGAGAAGAGCATGGACAAGTGCCAGCAAAACAAGAGATGAGAAGAGCATGGACAAGGGCCAGCAGAACAAGAGATGAGAAGAGCATGGACAAGGGCCAGCAGAACAAGAGATGAGAAGAGCATGGACAAGGGCCAGCAGAACAAGAGATGAGAAGAGCATGGACAAGGGCCAGCAGAACAAGAGATGAGAAGAGCATGGACAAGGGCCAGCAGAACAAGAGATGACAAGAGCATGGACAAGGGCCAGCAGAACAAGAGATGACAAGAGCATGGACAAGTGCCAGCAGAACAAGAGATGACAAGAGCATGGACAAGGGTCAGCAGAACAAGAACGAACGAACTTTATTTTCAAAGGGTTTAGAATTGGGCACGCAGGCCCGTTTAACATTCTGCCCTTCCTTTCTCTCATCTTCCATACTGAATCCATTTATTCTCACACGTATCCTAAATATTACTTAAATAATAAAATAACAAAAAAGTACAATAAAATAAAATCCCAACATTGTAACAGTACAATAACAGTTACACAGATTTACAGATGCATATCATAATTTATACTAAACAGGACAAAATTAACTTTAAAACCTACATATGATGTTATGTAATTATTTAAGAACATAACGAAATTAGGGTGGCATATAATCTGCACTCATGATGTATTTGAAAAGTCTGTGATTGAATGAATATGGACTAAGAGTATGTTTTAAGTCATGTGGAAGAGTATTCCACAGATGAGCAGCAGAAAAAGTTAAACTTTTCTTGAATAAGTCGAGCCTAGGCTTGGGCATGTGTAATTTATTTAAGCGTTGACTGCGTCTTCCGCTGTATTTGAAAATAGGCCACAGATACGTTGGAGCATTCTGTTACAAGATTTTGTGAATAAATTTGGCTTTGTTGAAGAGAAGGCGCTTTCTTAGTGGTAATATGTTAAGATATGTATATGCGTCTACACACTGTGTGAGGTTTTTGTCTGAAATTAGGCGCACTGCACGTTTTTGTAATGAATAGAGTCTTTTAGTGTTGGACATGGTGCAGCCATCCCAAATTGTGGAACAATAGTCTAGATGTGTTTGTATCTGGGATGTTTAGAACATTTGTCGTGTCTCATCTAGGAAATGTTTGATTTTAGCTAACTGGTAAACTTTTTGTGCCGTTTGTTTGGTCAGTGCTTGTACATGCGAATTCCAACTTAAATGTTGGTCAATGAGTCCTAGTGTTTTATATTCATTTACATTTTCAATTAAAGAGGTTCCAATGTAGAGCTGAAGTGTTGTTTTCGGCAAATTTTGTAATTTTTGTCTAGTTGATATTATCATACATTTTGTTTTAGTGATATTTATTTGCATGCAGTTTTCATTGCTCCACTTAATAAGATTGTCTGTGTCGCTTTGTAATAATATTTCTAGCGTGTTGCAACTTTTATCACTAGTATAAATGGTACAGTCATCGGCAAATAGGTCGCAGCATGAGTGCTTGATGTGTAGTGGAAGGTCATTTATGTAAATGGAAAAAAGTAGAGGGCCGAGAATAGAACCCTGAGGAACACCGGTGTCAATAATAGCTGGGTTTGACAATGAGTTATTGTACCACACTACTTGCTGTCTGTCGGACAGGAATGATTTAAGTAATGTCACTAGTTTAAAGTTAACTTTCATTATTTCTAATTTTCTTATTAAAACAGCGTGATCTAACATATCAAATGATTTCCTAAAGTCTACAAAGATTGCTCCACATATGTTATCGTTATTTATGTTTAGGTGCAAGTTGTCTATCATCTTAGTTAGAGCTGTGTGGCATGAATGCTTTTGTCGAAACCCTGACTGACTGTCAATTAGCAAGTTATTGCTAACTAGGTAATGTAGTGTTGCTTTATGTATGTGTTTTTCTAGTGGTTTAGAAAGCGATGATAAAAGAGAAATTGGTCTATAGTTACCAAGATTACTGTTATCTGACGAGCCAGGTTTGAAGAGAGGATATACTTTTGGCAATCTTAAAGGCCGAAGGAAAATAACTTTTAGCGATACATTGATTATATATAAAAGTTAGTGAATCACTAATAGCTGGTGCGGCGTAACGCAGTATTCGATTACTAATTCCGTCAAGACCTGATGAGCTATTATCCTTAAGGCCAATAAGATAGTTATACACTTCATTAACTGTCATAAAAGGAATGTCGGGTGGAACTGAGTTTGTACATTTGTTCTTACAGAATGCTGAAAGTTTGTCTAAGTCACTAGAGGAAGGTGGTATTGTGGATTTCAGACTGTTTATTTCTGCTTGAAAGTGATCGCTGAAGTCGGTGCAAGTAAATGAAGTGTTGGAAGAGAATGAGTCTGGTGCATTACGTTTTTTCGCTAAGGTGTTAATTGCCTTCCATATTTCCTTACTATTTGATTTGTTCTGAACCATATTTTTTTTTTTTTTTTTTTTCGTACGCCCGCTAATACTCGAGGCGAAATCTCAGGTTATTACTATGTCTAACCTGACATTGATTTTACGTGAGTATCCCTTTTTACTTGTACAGAGACAGGTGTCCCTCGCCATTCAGGCAAATACTCTCCGATTTCGGAGGTACCCATTGCAGCTGGGTCGGCTCAGGAGCCGCCAATCCCTGGTCGACAACACTCCTTCAAATGTTCTCGCCAGGTCTCGAGTTAATCCAGTCCAATTCCCGGTCGACGAAAAATCCTCAAATGCCGTCGCCCGGGTTTGATCCTGAATCACCCGGTCGCCAGAGCGGTGTTGTAACCACTACGCTAGCGCGGCTCCTCAACCATATTTCTAAAATGATTTTTCTTTTCTTTCCGAATTAAATATTGAACCTTGTTCCTGTATACCCTGTATGTGTTGAGATCCTTATTTTTGTGCGCTTGATCTCTCTGCCTCATAGCCTCCAACACTTCCTGCGTGATCCACGGAGATTTTAATTGTCGTTTGACGCGAATTTCCTTAGCTGGTACGTGCGTGTCAAAAACATTATAAAAATTTTTTGTCCAGTATTCAATAGCGTCATCCGGATCAGGAAGTTGTAAACACGGGCGAGAGGTGCAGTTAGCAAGTCATTTAAAAATAATTCCTTACTGAAATGTTTGAAACTTATAAATTTGATACTTACATGTTTATTTTTTGGAACTTTACATTTATTCTTTGACCATGTACAGCATACTGGATAGTGGTCACTCATTGCAATATTAGGGACAGAGCATTCTATGATGTTTTCTGGGCAAGTTACGTAGATGTGGTCGATTAGTGTGGTTGCTGTCTCTAAGTCGTTTCTGCGGCGAAAATTAAGGGAAGTGGAAATATAAACTGTTATACCTGTCTCTTGTTTTTTGCTTGCGTCTCGCCGAATAGTTTTAAAACCATTTAACGCAATGTCATCGTCTGTTATTCTGTCATTTAGGCGACTTTCTGAAAGTCCAAAAATGTGAAAATTATTACTTAGAATGTATGTAAGTTCGGGGAGTTTACCTAGAAGATGGTAAATATTTAGATGACCAAGTCGTAGACCATCCTTGTGAAGCCACGGTACATAATTACCAGCCATGTTTGTATAGTAAAAAGAAATATATATTTAAAAAAAAAATAAAAATGTAAAAATTACAAGTTAAAAAACAGTTATGCACACAAAAAAGCGCAAAATATTTTTACGAAGTAATACTTCACCTAGGAAGTGGAATTCAAGGAATGAGAAATTGCAGAAAATACAATATTAAAATGATTAATACAACTAATAAAAAAACAATTTCAACTGAGTATATGAAAATTGTCACAAAACAATCAGGCATACAACATATCACACCAGAACTGCTCAACGCAACAAAGTGAAGTTAAACGAGAGATGGAAGAAATTGATAATAGTCACAAGTCAGACAAGTATACAACACTTCACACCTTAACACCGAACATTCTAACAAATTGAAGCTACGCGTGATAATAAGAAATTTAAATTGTAACGAAATAAGTAATCAAAGACAAATTTTAGAGGATATTAACCGATAAACTATTAAAAGTTCTGATTATTACCGTTGTATTAAAAAATCAACAAATGTTCAAATGGAGTGAAGGCTGTAGTAACGAACGAACGAACTTTATTTTCAAAGGGTTGAGAATTGGGCACGCAGGCCCGTCTGACATTCTGCCCTTCCTTTCTCTCATCTTTTATACTGATTTCATTTATTCTCACATACATTTTACCCATCAATTCAAGGAATTCAACGTTATAAAGGTAAAATAATAGCATACTCACATTCACAGTATCTAATTATAAACATGAAATAAAGTATGCTGAAAAATACAAACTAAGTATCACCATGAAACAAAATATGTTGAAAAACACTATCATCATCATTAAACCTACATTCGATATTATACCATTTGTTCGGAAAAAATAATCACATTAGGGGGGCAGATAATCAGAACTCATAAAGTAATCGAAAAGTTTACGATTGTATGAATAGGGACTGAGGTTGTTATCTTTCAGATAATGTGGAAGATAGTTCCAGAGATGAGCAGCAGAGTAAGCTAAGCTTTTCTTGAATAAGTCAAGCCTAGGCTTGGGCACTTGTATTTTGTTAAGGCGTTGACTGCGTCTTTCACTGTATTTGAACATTGGCCACAGATATGTTGGAGCATTCTGTGACAGGATTTTGTGAACAAATTTAGCTTTGTTGAACAGAAAGCGCTTTCTTAGAGGCAGTATTTTGAGATCTTTATATAGATCTACACACTGTGCTTGGCAGTTGTCAGAAACTAGACGCACTGCACGCTTCTGTAGTGAATGGAGTCTTTTTGTGTTGGACATAGAACAACCATCCCAGATTGTGGAGCAATAGTCCAGGTTTGTTTGTATGTGAGATATATAGAACAATTTACGTGCATCTTCATCTAGGAAATGTTTGATTTTAGCTAACTGGTAAACTTTCTGTGCCGTTTGCTTGGTCAGTGCATGAACATGTGAGTTCCAATTTAGATGCTGGTCAACGACTATTCCTAGAGTTTTATGTTCATTAACGTTTTCAATTGGTAAGGTACTAATATAGATCTGAAGTGTTGTTTTCTCTGAATTTTGTAATTTGTGTCTAGTCGATATTAACATGCACTTTGTTTTGTATTATGTTAATTAGCATGTGATTTCCGATGCTCCACCTAATCAGATAGTCTGTATCTTTTTGTAACGATAGTTCGAGTGTGTTGCAACTTGTATCACTCGTGTAGACAGTACAGTCATCAGCAAATAGGTCACAGGATGCGTGCTCGACGTGTAGTGGAAGGTCATTAATGTATATGGCAAAAAGTAGAGGCCCAAGAATAGAGCCCTGAGGAACGCCGGTATTTATTACGGTTGGGTTTGAGCAAGAGTTATTGTAAGAAACTACATGTTTTCTGTCTGACAGGAATGATTTAATTATCGTCACTAGTTGAAGGTTTACTTTTGATGTTTCTAGTTTTCTAATTAAAATAGCGTGATCTATCATATCAAATGCTTTTTTAAAGTCTACAAAAACTGCCCCACATATGTTATCGTTATTAATATTTAAGTGCCAGTTGTCAATCATCTTAGTTAGAGCTGTGTGACATGAATGTTTAGGTCTAAACCCCGACTGACTATCAATTAGCAAGCCGTTGTTAACTAAGTGTTGTAGTGTTATTTTATGTATGTGTTTTTTCTAGTGGTTTGGATAGCGATGATATTAAGGAGATTGGCCTATAGTTACCAAGGTTATTATTGTCGGAAGAGCCAGGTTTTAAGAGAGGATATACCTTAGCGACTTTAAAGTGCCACGGAAAGTAACTCCGTGCGATACATTGATTGTATATGTATGTAAGCGAATCACTAATAGCTGGAGCCGCATAACGCAGTATTCGATTACTGACTCCGTCAAGTCCTGATGAGTTATTATCTTTAAGTCCTAGAAGATAGTTATATACTTCATTAACTGTCATAAACGGAATGTTGGATGGGATTGTGTTGGTACATTTGTTCTCACAAAATACTGACAGCCTGCCTAAGTCACAAGGTGAATTTGGTATTGTAGATTTAAGACTGTTTTTTTCTGCATGAAGGTAATTGCTGAAGTCTGTGCAAGTAAATGAACTGTTAGGGGTTGACGAGACTGACAGATTTCGCTTGTTCGCTAAGGTGTTGATTGCTTTCCATATATCTTTACTGTTTGTTTTGTTCTGAACCAAATTTTTAAAGTAATTTCTTTTTTCACTACGAATTAAATATTGCACTTTGTTCCTCTGTGCTCTGTATGTGTTAAAGTCCTTGTTTTTGTGAGCTTGATCTCTCTGCCTCATGGCGTCTAGCACTGCTTGTGTGATCCAAGGAGATTTGACCTGTCGTTTCACACGAACTTCTTTAGTTGGTGCGTGGTTATCAAACACACACAAAAAAAAAGATACGTGTCCAATGGGCAATGGCGTCATCGGGATCAGAAATCTGGTAAACACTGGCAAGAGGTGCAGTTCGCAAATCATGTAAAAATAGTTCACGGTTGAAATTTTTAAAACTTCTAAATTTAATACTGATATGTTTATTTCTTGGAGCTTTATATTTATTCTTTGACCACGTGCAACATATAGGATAGTGGTCACTCATCGCGACAGTAGGAACAGAGCATTCTATAATGTTTTCTGCACAGGTGACGTAGATGTGGTCAATTGTTGTGGATGATGCATTTGTTACCCTGGGAGGCTGGTTGACTATTTGTTTTAGGTTGTAAGATAGTATGATGTTTTCCCACGTTTGGTTTGTGTTATGCATGTCGATGTTGAAATCGCCTAGAAGAATAATTTCTTTGGCAGTGGTAAATACTTTATCCATCATAGTGGTGAAATCTTCGTACCAGATGGCTCCTGCACTGGGATTTCTATAAAGATACCCGACTAGAAATTGTCCCTGAGTCGGTAGTTTTATTTCTAACCATATGCACTCGGTCTCTGCTGTCTCTAAATCGCTTCTGTGGCGATAACTAATAGAAGTGGAAATATATACTACTATACCTGTTTCTAGCTTTCTACTTGAGTCTCGCCGAACTGTTTTAAAGCCATTTAGGGCAATTTCATCATCTGATATTTTGTCGTTTAAACGACTTTCGGAAAGTCCAAAAACATGAAAATTTTTATTCAGAATTTGTGTAAGCTCAGGAAGTTTGCCTAATAAATGGTAAATGTTCAGGTGGCCCAGCCGTAGACTATCCTTAACTAGCCATTGTGTCTGATAGGTATGCATTTTATTTTGGCGAGTGTTTTAAAAAGGAAAATAACAAAAGCAATTTTAGATACGAAACCTACGAAAATTTAAACTAATTAACGTCACCAAGTAAGTGAAAATACAAATGTTAGTACTTAACGTACGAACGCTTGGTACAAGTATTGCTAAAAAATTACAATTAACTGAAATTGTCAGTAGTATATTAAAAAAGTCACACAACAGTAGGCACGCACGTTTTCACACCACAACACTAAAATTCTAACAAAGTAATTAAGCAACACTGAGAGAATACGAATTAAAAAAGTAAATAAAATAAAATCTTGCAAATTATGAAAAAACTGTCGAAGGCCTGTAGCCAATGAAATTAGAGTGTTTTGAGAAAGTAACAAAGTACTTATTACTTTATGCGTCACAGTAATCAACTAATTGTTCACGGGAGAGACGGCTTTGGTCGCAGGGATTAAGTCAATAACAAAAAACCAAAAAAATAAAAAATGAGTGGATTCATCATCGATAATGGATGTCTCTGTCAGGTATATAGTAGGGCCCCCGTTGCACAGACATCATTAGTGCTTGGCTGAGGGATGCAGGACTGAATTGCATCAGGTATCCAAGTTCTGGGTTCCACTGAGCACGCACAGGAAGGCTACGGGAGGAAGCATGACGACTGTAGATTTCATCTGCAGTGGTTCCAACACTTGTAGGAGATTTTTGGGTCTGGGACATTGTGGCACTGCTTGTTGAACTGTCATATAATGTGTTTGTGAGGGGCTGTCTTATAGGTAGTGGAGGAAACATAACATCGTAACGTTCGGCTTCCTGGCTGTATGTGGCGTTCTGTTTGTTGTTAGGTAATTTGTTGGTTACAGAAGCGCTTCTTTGAGGGGCGGGCAAGGTGTGTTGTGCATTTTCATGAAGGGCTGATCTCATGGTAGATCGGTTTGTGTTCTTTGTGTCTGGTGGGTTGTCGTGTTGCGTTCGCTGCGGGTACTTGATGTTTTTTGCTAGGATGCTGCTACCTAGTTTTGATGTATGTATTTGATCTATGTAAAGGCGTTTCTTTGGTGCTCCAGAGTTGCTTGTGAAGAAAGGAGCGTTGTTGATATAGCTAATGTTGTTATGTTCACAACAGCTCTGGAGTGTCTTGTTGTTGGTGTCGGCTACGCGACGTTGGAAGCCATAGCAAGGTGGAATAATGGATGACATAAAAATGGAGGTGTTAGGAAATTTTTGTTTTATTGTAGTAGTCAGTTTGGAAATCGCCGAAGGGCTAACGCTGTGTCCATTCATTATGTCGTTGATCCCTACATGTACTGTTGTTCTTGTAATGTTATGATGTATGTCGAGCCTATTAATTCTATCAATTAATCTTTCAGTTCCAGCTCCAGGTATCGCTAATACTGAGACAGTTTCCTCTTTATTAGTAGACATCCGGTCATTGTATATGCCTTTTAGGAGAGAGTCGCCAATTATAACGTGTGTTGCTTTACTACATAGTTGTTGACTCGGCTTTCGTTTTGATTCTTGCTGCCGCCATTGATTTTCCTGGTGTGAATCGTCCTGAATAGTCTGGGTGTTTTCATCGGGTGGTTGTTGTGTCAGTATCTGATCTGGTAGCGGCGTTAATGCCTGTTCATTTTGTACTGAACGCTGGTTAAGGGCGGTAAACCTGTTGCTTACTTTTACACTAATAGGGTAAGCTTCGTGTGCACGTGTATCCTCAACTTTTTTGGTGTTACATTGGTGCTGCTTGCGGCGTTCGTTTGATATATGTTCTTTGGAGGGATCTCCAGAAGCTTCAGGTACTGTAAGAGGATGTTCCGAGTGCTGTGTTTTATAAATAGAAAAATCGCTTCGTAGTTGCTCAACGACGTGTTTCATATTGGAATTATCTTCTCTCAGATGCAGTATTTCCTTTTTGAGTAGTTCGTTTTCTGCGCTGATCGATTTATAGACATCGGCAATTAGTGTTCGAAGTGTGTCCTCCATTTTGAGCATCAGCTCCTGGCAGCACTGCGCATTTATCATGTGAGTGACTTCTGGGTGATTTTCCCGTGATAATGATTCATCTGTTTGTGTGCTAGTGTCTTTAGGGCCCATTGGATATTCTATGGCCAGCATAGGTTGAGAAAATGGAGTATTTGCTACTGTGTCGCTCATTGGAAAGTCCCGTGTTGTGGGAGGCAAAGTGGATGTATTTGTAGGAGAGTGTATGCTAGAGTTAATGCTGATGATTTCGCTGTCAGCAGATGAGACGCTGGCAGCTGATGATGTGACGTCTATTGCGAGCTGGGGTAAACATGCTGTCGAGTCCAATTTTGTGGTACAAATTATGTTTTGTGCAGACTCATTTAAACTGACAAAGTCCGTTTCCAGCCATGACTCAATAACAGTGGCAGTTGCTTGAGCCATTATCTTGTTTTTTTGTATGATAAAGGTGCAGAGATAATAGTGGTGTTGTGATGAAATCTTCTACAAAGGCACCTTGTTTATCTGCTCTTGTCTCGACATGGTCATTCTGGTAGTATTTGGTACACGTTGTGCGAAATGCCTCATAATGATATGTATTGTGGAAGAGTACAGTAGCACATTTACCGTCATTTGCTATTTTAAAGGTTAAATCCGACTCTTTGTTAAATCCCTGAAGTTTAACGCGAATAGCTCTGTTTTGGTCTAAGGAGTAATTTTTGATTATAGTCGGGCGTAATCTAGAGTCCCTATCAGCTTTCGTTACCTGCGAGCCATGACCGATCTCCAAGTGTGACATGTTTACATGTCCGCTGGGATTAATTACCAGTGAAATACATCGCTCCACTGGGCCGTCTCTTCTTTACAGCGGTCAGTGACGAGTCACGCGGTCATTGTTAACAGCATGGTAGAAGGCATTTGCAGTCCAAAAATGAATACACCGATATAAAAATTCCCGATTCGACGATGCTGTCGTCCCCGCTCGCCATGACATTAATTGCTTGAGGGCGGACAAGCCCTGCGATTTATTGCTGTTTATTGTTCTCTAGCCAGAAGGTCACCGTCAGAGTTGGAATGTGTTACAGTAGTGTTTCATATATCGACAGGGGGTGTTGGGAAGTCAGGTATTGGTAGTACCTCTGGTGAAGGAGCTGTCATGCCCTTTTCAGGGCAGCTCAGCCACCTTTGGTCCAAACCTGGCATCCAGCTCTCACCTGTGGTTCCTCGTAGCTGTCAGCATGCGACAGCGGTCACCCCCGGACAACGGCTTTGACAGGCCGGCTGAACTAGGTGAGGGTAGCCGAATGGTTATAAACCTTCGGTGAGTTAGGGTCTGCCTACCCATGCATGCGAAGACTGGATTCGATAGACTGCGCGGAAGAAACCACCTGTTGGTTCAACGGGCATGACGGCGATTACCAGCAACGCGCTGTGGAGCGTAAGGAGCACGGCGAGGCACGTAGAAAGCCCTGGTCATCCACTGCACCTGACTTCATCTCCAGTCGTCTTGACTCGTCTTGCCACTGGATTGAGATGGACCCAGGCGAGAGAGTGAGGTCGACGAATTGCGCAACTCTTCCTCACTTTAATCCAAATCACCGCGCAAGTCACTCTTTCATCCATTCATCCATTCACTCACAACAAGTCCTGTGGCGATGGGCGAGCGGCGAAGCGGCAGGCGTGGGTACGCTGGCAGTCGTAGTCGCAGACCTACACACAGGCGGCTCAGGCCATATGGTCGTCTTCCACTGATCGGAGCAGCAGTGGGATTCGGCAGCCCCCTGAGTGTCTGAGCAGCCCTCTTTAGGAAAGCACTGCTCACCTCCATGGCATGAGGAAGGGGCTAGAAAAGGTGCCCTAAACATTGCCTGCTTCACCATTACCTAACCAGCTTACCGCGGTTGGTGGGTACCCTACTTCGGTGGTCGACATATAAGAAAAAGAAAGGACAGATTTTTCCCCCTCATTCTAGGTGCATGGAATGTGCGCACTTTACTTGACAAAGACTTTAACGCAAACAGACCTGAGAGACGAACTGCCCTGATTGGGAGAGAACTGGCCAGGTACAACATTGACATAGCAGCACTGAGTGAAACTCGACTTGCAGGCGAGGGCCAACTTTGCGAAAAGGGTGCAGGTTATACATACTTTTGGAGCGGAAGAGGAACTGAAGAAAGACGAGAAGCAGGGGTTGGATTTGCAATCAAAACAGCAATTGTCAGCAAGTTAGCGGGGGCCCCAAAGGGAATAAATGACCGACTCATGACAGGTCATGTAGTCCGCATGCCAGACCATCGACTGCCAAAGATACTCTTTTATGGTGAGATGCAGAAGGGTAAACGCTCCCATGGTGGCCAAAAGAAGCGCGTCAAAGACACGTTAAAGACGTCATTGAAAACCTTTGACATAAACCCAGACACATGGGAAGCTGCTGCGCAAGACCGAACTGCTTGGCGCACATCTCTTCGTAAAGGTGCAGCGGCATGCGAATCATCCAGAAGAGCAGCAGCAGAACAGCGGAGACAAGCTAGAAAGGACCGTGAAATAAAACCTTCACATGAAGCAAACATTCCCTGCCCACACTGTCCAAGATCTTTCCAGGCCCGCATCGGGCTCTTCAGTCACCTTCGTACCCATAGACTAACCTAACATATTCTTAAATAATTGGATGAACAGAGTGGTCTTCATCACCCGTGATGGACGAACAACCATATATCGACAAATGGTGGCTGGACACGATGAACGCTCTTACCGTCATTCCATACAGAAAAAACACAATATTTATACGTGAATTTAACACAATTACAAAATAAACTATTTCATTATATGTCAAACAAAACCGCCAACACATGGATGTATAAACCATCCATATTAAATGGGAACAACTTCAATAAAATATCCAAAATGTAGAGCCAAATAAAAACACGTCCGCACAGTCCAAGAGACGGGAGAGTGTAACAGAGATTTAGTGAAGCAAAGTGTTTGTTCGTCAATAACTGACGTCTCTGCCGGGCAGATAATAGGGGTGACGTTGGGCAGACATCAGTAATGCTTGTCTAAGTGACGCAGGGCTGAATTGCATCAGATAGACAAGTTCAGGGTTCCACTGAGGACGATAATAAGAACTAGGGGAGGAAGCATGGTGATCTCTGATTTCTTCCGTCCTTGTTGTAGTGTTGGTAGGAGTATTCTGAGCCTGGGACATTGGAATACTGTTGGTAGAGGTACCTGAGTGGGGCTGCCTTGTGACTAATGGGGGAAACATGGTATCATAAGATTCGGCTTCCTGATTGAAAGTGGCGTTGTGATAGCTGGAAGGCTGCCTGCTTGCAATAGGTGTGCTTCTTTGAGGGGTAGGTGGGGTTTGTGATGTATTGTGATTACAGGTTGATGTCTCAGTAGATTTCGTTACATTCTCTATATGGGTTGAGCTGTCTTATTGTGTCCTTTCTGGATATTTTATGTTTTTGGCCAGGATGCTGCTTCCCAGTGTGGATGTGTGAATTTGATCTCTGTAGAGTCGTTTCTTAGGTGCTCCTGAGTTAGATGTAAAGAATGGAGTATTGTTGATGAAGCCAAGGCCGTTTTGTTTACAATAGTTCTGTAGTTTTGTGTTGTAAGTGTCCGCTGTGCAACGCTGAAACCCATAGCATGGTGGTATGATTGATGAAATAAAGATGGAGGCTTTGGGAAATTTTTGTTTTATTGTAGCCACCAATCCTGAGGGGTTTAGGCTCTGCTCATTCATGATATCATTAATTCCTACGTGTAGTGTTGTTTTTGTTATCTTGTGATTAATATCTAACTTATTAATTATGTCCAGTAGTCTTTTAATACCAGCCCCCGGCACTGTCTTAACTGAAACGATGTCTTCTCTTGTAGTGGACATTCTTTCACAATAAATACCCTTCAAGAGGGAGTCACCAATTACAATATGTGTAACGTCACTACGTATTTCTTCACTTTGTTTTCTATTAGATTGATGCTGCCGCCTTTTGTGGTGTTCTTTTTGTGGACTGTCGTGATGGCTCCGAGATTTGTGAATTGGGTTTTCGGGCATTGGAACGTTGTCTGGTAGGGATGCTGATACCTGCTCATTTTCTGTTGAATAATCCTCAAGAACTTGAAATCTGTTGGTAATTTTGACTCCAATGGGATGTGTTGTGTTTGTGAGTGTCTCTTCGTGTTTTTTGTGCACAGTTTGGTGGTGATCTTTTTGCTGATTTGGCGTATTTTTATGTATGGATTCTTCGCAATCTTCTACTAATGTTTGAGGATGATCTGGTTGTCTTATCTTATAGAGTGAGAAGTCTCTCTGCAGTTTTTCTATGATGTCCTTCATGCTAGAATTGTCTTCCCTCAGAGATATTATCTACTTTTTAAGAAGTTCGTTTTCGGCCTTGAGCGATGCCTGTATACTAGACATGAGATCACCAATTAAACTTTGTAGCGTGTCCTCCATATTTTGCATTAGCTCCTGGCAGCACGACACAGGTAACTTCGTGGTGTCTTCTTTTTGTTGCTCAAGAGATACAGTTTCAGCTTTTCGTATATTTTCATGGTCCATGGGGTATTCGATGGCCAACATAGGTTTAGAAATTGTAGGGGTGTCTGTTATTTTATCCAATACTGCAGAAGGTAGAATTTCTGATTCACTGTGAGAAATTGGGTTGCAGCTGATGTTGAGAATGTCGCTGTCGGTAATAAAGTCATTTATGCCTGGAATCATTGTGTCTACTGCCAAGTGGGGCATAGAAACAGCAGAGTCCATTTTAGTGTTTTCTAACTCAACATCAGTTACAATTTTTGCAGATTCTTTTAATTCTTCAAATTCTGTTTCTAACCATGATTCGATAGCTGCGGCAGTCTCCTGGGCCATAATTTTGTTCTTAGTGTGATAAAGGTGAACTTTGAGATTTGGTGTTGTTATAACGTCTTCTACTAGTGCACCATTTATGTCTGTTCTTGACTCTACATTACTACAAGTCCTGTTTCGTAGTATTTAATGAAACAACCAGATATAAAACAGAAGTATTTAATCGACGTCAAAAATAAATAACAGTTATTGACAGAAAGCATGGAGCAGTACAGAAGAGAAAACCCAGAAGAAAAAGCAACCGCAAAATGGGAATGCTTAAAAACAAGCATACAATCAGCAAATGCAAATTTACCTAAAAAGGAGTCTAAGAAAAATCAAATTTGGATGACAGATGACATCTTGAATAAAATGGCAGAAAGAAAGAAAGCAAAAAACACTCCAGAAAATAAAACAATAGACAATGACATACGTACTATGTGTAGAGAAGCAAAAGAACGGTGGATAGAAACAAAATGCAAGGAAATAGAAGACTTGGAAGCAAAGCACATGACAAGAGATATGCATGAAGAAATAATCAAATCGGTCGCAGTTTGCACAAGGAGGAAGCTGTATCAAGAACAAAAATGGTGTAATATTACTTGATGAGAAAGACATATCAAACAGATGGGCAGAATACGTAAAAGAACTATTCGAGGACAACAGAGGTAAAAAACCATCACCAGATTCTAACGAAGGCCCAAACATTCTCAGATCAGAAGTAGAGAATGCCATTCATATGATACAAAAAGGAAAATCAGCAGGCATGGATAACATAAAAAATTGAAATGATAGAAGCTCTGGAGAGCTTTGGTATAGATACAATCACAGAAATATGCAACGATATATACAATACAGGATATATACCACACGACATGAAGACATCAGTTTTTATAACATTGCCCAAAAAACCAAATGCAACAGAATGTTCAGACTTCAGAACAATCAGCCTGATGAGTCATGCAATTAAGATACTGCTCAAAATCATACAGGAAAGAATAAAAAGTAAAGTAGACAGCGAAATCCAAGAAGAACAGTTTGGTTTTAGATGGAACAGTGGAACAAGAGAGGCAATATTTTGCCTTAGAATATTAGCAAAAAAATATACAGAGGTCCAAAAAAGTATGTATATGTGCTTCATTGACTATAAGAAGGCTTTTGACAGAGTCCATCATGAGAAAATAATTGAATGCCTCAAAGACATAGGTATTGATGGAAAAGATATAAGAATACTCAGTAACCTTTATTGGGAGCAAACTGCCACAGTAAGATCTGGAAGGAATTATTCACCATACATAGACATAAAAAGAGGTGTCAGACAAGGTTGTGTGCTGTCCCCTTGCCTATTTAATTTATACACCGAAAAAATTTTCAAACAGATACAGGAAATACCAGGACTGAACATCAGTGGAAGGTCAATAAACAACCTTAGATATGCAGATGATACCGTGTTGTTAGCTGAAAACAGGAGTTACAAGAACTAGTGAAGCAAGTGAACAGCATAAGTCATGAATATGGACTCGGCATTAATACTGAGAAAACAAAAACTATGATAATTAGCAAAACAAACGATAAACCCACATTAAAGATAAGCGTAAATGGGAAAATCCTGGAACAAGTCAAGAGCTACGTATATCTTGGTCATATAATAACAGAAGATGGCAGATGTGAAACAGAAATCAAGAAGAGAATAGGAATGGCCAAAGCTACATTCAACAACATGAAACATATACTGACATCCAAACAGTTATCTCACAAATTAAAACTGAGAATCATAAAGTGTTATATATATTCTGCATTTATGTATGGTGCAGAAACATGGACGATGAATAAGCATTTGGAAGAAAGAATTGAGGCTCTTGAAATGTGGATATATAGAAGAATGGGGCGTATCTCATGGAAAGAGATGAAAACAAATAAGGGGGTCCTAGAAAATCTAGGTATGAAAAGAGAACTAATGAGGGAGGTCAAAGTTCGGCAGTTAAAATACTTTGGCCACATAAAAAGGCATAACACCTTGCAGAAGACCATAACAGAAGGGAGAGTTGAAGGCAAACGTGCAAGGGGAAGACAGCGCTATAAGTGGGAAGATAACATCAAGAGATGGACAGGAAAGAGTCTATCAGAGTGCACCACCAAGACAAGAGACAGAAGATGTTGGAGATCCATTACAGCCAACCTCGTTGTGGAGATGGCAACTGATGATGATGATGATGAATGACAATGAAACGAAATGCCTGGTACTGAAAGGTGCTCTGGAATGTTATAGTTACACATTTTCCATGACTTGATAGCTTCACGGTTATACTGGACCCGGTTCTACAACCTTTAAGTTTTACGTGAATAGCCCTCTCTTTGTTCAAAGCAGTTTTTTATCATGGTTGGTCTTAAACGAGCGTCCCTGGGGCCCACTGTTAGCTGCGAACTAACGCCTTCTTCCAAGCATGACATTGTTACATTCCACAGGGGGTTTTGTTATCGGTGAGGAACATTGTATACCGGGAAAATTTTATGATGCTTGCCAGCAAAGCTTGACCAACAACTGACCTCTTGCTTTGGCGAAGGTCACATTCGGATGAGTCATGTAGTCATTGTTGAAAATATCCTCCAATAACAAAGAAAAAACTGATACACATTTCAACGGTATTCTATAAAATGTTACACATTACATTAACATAATATCATGTTTAAAAATTTCACCGTCTTCTTCTTCTTCCGTCCTGAAAAGGACGGTGGTTGCGTTGTGTCCGTTTACGCCTAAGCTGTGATATCTGCACCTTTCGGTCGACACATCCGACTTCTGCACGGCATTTTTTAGGACCGGGTTTGCCTTCCCATTTCGATCCACACTCGCTCAGCCAGACTGCACAGCTGCAGACTGTTTCCAGGACCACCACGTGGAGGTGGAGTGCGGTCTTGACCAGCTCTGGTTCGCTGGTCCTGACGACTGATATAAAAATCCACGGAATGTGACTTAAACTTCCTGTGTTAATACTACGAAATGTGAGAGCAGATCAAATACACGTCCGTCCATGACGAAGAGATGAGAAGAGCATGGACAAGGGCCAGCAGAACAAGAGATGAGAAGAGCATGGACAAGGGCCAGCAGAACAAGAGATGACAAGAAGATGCTGGAGATGGATAGGCCATACACTGAGGAAACGTGTTAATAGCATTACCAGGCAGTCCTTGTTCTAGAATCTCCAGGGAAACAGGCAAAGGGAGACCAAGAAACACATGGAGAAGAGAACTGGAGACAGACATGAAGGGGAATTAAGAAGCTGAAAGGTGATGATGAAAGAGCACATGGAGAAGGAACTTAGACATGGAAGACCATGAATAGATAGCAGGGAGACTTGGCATGCATTTGTGTTCCAGAGGGAGCTAAACATAATGAATGATAGTGTATGACCATCATAAAAGCACAATTTGCCGTGGCAGATCTAGCTGCAATATTCTACATTGTTCCATCAGTCACATTTAAAATGCTTCCTGCTTATGTATATTTTCTGGCGATTTCAATTTTCTCCTCTTTGAATTATGATGTGATATGCATATTTCTTACCATCTTGGTTTCCTGGATTGTTTATTTGCAATCACACAGCTCTAAAAATTTCATTTAACTTAATTTCATTACCTCAAATAGAAGTTATGCACTGATCAAATCTTTAATACCACATACAGCTGTCCCCATCAACAGACCTTAATATCTTTTCCTGCCTTCTTTTAGCAAGGCACACACTGTTCAACCACAGACATAGCCTTACAGTTGCATCAGTAAGCAACTGCCAGTTAACAACAACAAAAAAAAAACCTCTGGCCAAACCTCTAGCAGTCGTGACAAGCAACAGTCACTGAATAGGAATGTGTTCATCAGCTAGCAAGACAAAAGCCCAATCTAGACAATATATTATGTCAAACACTAACAATGTTACATTCTTCTTCTTCTGCTTCTTTGATCCATAACCGCCAACCGTCAAAGCAGTCAGTGGCCATCACGCCTGGTGGCGTCTTGTAGGGCAGCAACAAATTGATTCCACTTTGCTCAGTCGGCGGCCATCCTTCGTACAGTGCCCCAGCTCTGGTTCATTCTTTGCATCTCGGCTTCCACAGTTCTCCGCCAAGTTGTTTTTGGTCGGCCTCTCTTTCATCAGCCTAGTATTTCATTACGATTAAATTTCTAAACAATCTGGTGATACAGGGCCACAAATTAATTACACCAGAATTCCAGATTAAAATTTCTTTCAGATCAATAAGCACGTTTTAGGAATGAACCTGAGGATGAAAAAAAATGGGAGAAAAAAGTGAAACGTCAGAAGGCAATCACTGTGGCTTTATGAACTCACTCCTATGGTCATTGTGCACGCCAATGGTGAGAAAGCAACAGCCAAAAATGTAATTATCACCAAGTCTTTGTTATCACAGTCAAACATGGACCACACAAGAGAAAAGACAACACTTAAGATCAGTCGCCTGATAAAAGATCGTCATAATAAGAAATTAAGGAGATATGAATAAAGCAGGCAAAATCGCCATGCATCCGACAGAGAGAAAACAGAAACACATCTCAAAGAATGTTATCAAATCAGCAACTAACACGTCTTCAGCAGCAGTATATATGAACAACAGGCATGAGGATACCCTGGACAGCAGTAAACAGATATTAAGGAGATCCAGAAGAAACAAAGCATGACGCTAGCCAAAGTAACACACCTCATATAGGTGGAAGTCCGAAGAACAAATGCAAATAATATTTGATTAGAATGTAAACAGGTCATATGCATTCTTAACTAGAATAATAGAAAATATGAATTGATGGTGTTGTGAAATGTATGACTGAATCTGGAAAAAAAAAATGAAATAAAAAGTATTGGAGTGGGTTCTAAAATAAATAAATAAAATAAATAATAAAATTTACAAACACTGAATGTTTTCTTCATTATTTGCACATTATAAAAGAAGTGAATCTGCCATCACTCAAATTAACTAAACAGTTCTTGCGCAAACAACTAAAGACAATCAGAAAAACCCAGCATTGAACAGAGAAATAGTGAAAGATATTAAAATTACACAAATAGCAATGTGAGGAAACAGAGACATAGCACTTTGTTGAAAGGATAAGGGTAAACAAGCTAGAGGATCAGATAAGCCAATGTCATGGTTTTCCCCGCACAACTGGGCTAGTTTAAAGATTGGTCTTCCATGTGTTGCTGTTACTTACTTACTTACTTAGTCGTTCCCCTTCTACCGTGAGGTGTAGAGGTTTGGAAGAGAGAGCGCCAGACCATTCTATCAGTTGTCTTCTTCCTGGCCTGGTTCCATTCTAGTCCTCGGTCCTTCAAAGATTGTCTAATGTTGTCCTCCCAGCGGACTCTGGGTCGTCCTGGAGGTCTGGATCCCTGGCTCTTTGTTTCCCATGCTTGTCGTGGTAGCCGATCTTCTCCCATTCTGCAGACATGGCCAAACCATCTTAGTTGGGACTGTTCTATTTGGGTCTGCAGCGGATGGGATTTTAGGCCTTGACGGATCGTCTGGTTGCGGACCATGTCTCTTCTTGTTACTTCAACCACTTTCCTCAGATACCTCATTTCTGAGGTTTGGATCTGGCTTTTGTGGGTTGTAGTCATTGCCCACAACTCGCATCCATATGTCAAGACTGGGACATAGGTGGAGCGGTATACAGCCATCTTCGTTTTCTTACCAACCTCTTTCTTGCTGAGGAATCCACGATTTATGGCCTGAAAAAGTCTCCCAGCCGCTGCTTTTCGAGTGGCCAACTCTTCTTTGATGCCTCCCTTTCGGTCTATAATAGCTCCGAGATATTTAAAGTGGTCGACCTGCTCCAGGACCTGTTCTCCCAACTTAATCTGATGTTTTCTTTCTTCTCGTGATATCACCATGGATTTTGTTTTAGAGCTGCTTATGACCATCCCTCTCTTCTCCAGCTCTTCCTTCCAGACTTGCAGGTTGGATTGGAGATGTGCCTCTGATTTAGCAATCAGGGCAACATCATCAGCAAATGCCAGCTCCGAAATATAGACCTGTCTCATCTTCCAGTACCCCACTGAATACTTTCTTGTTCTCTCCTTACATGCCTTGATGACATCGTCCATAAGGAGTATGAAGAGGTAAGGTGATAGGATATCACCTTGTCTTACACCAGTGGTGGTCCTGAACTCTTCTGACTTATGGTTTGCTGTCCTAACATAATTTCTGCAAGACTTGTAGAAGCTCTGTATAGCATGAATCAGAGGTGCTGGAATATTCTTCCTTGCCAAACAGTCCCAAAGTTTGCCCTAGGGGACCCTGTCAAACGCCTTTTCCAGATCTATGAAACAAAGATGGATCTCACTCTTATACTCAAGGGCCTTTTCACTCAGCTGTCTGAGTGTGAAGATTAGGTCTTGAGTACTTCGGTTTGCTCAGAATCCGCACTGGACCTCATCCAATTGTGGCTCAGCTAGGCGTCGGAGTCTCTGCTCTAGGATTCTAGAGTAGATTTTACCAGGGACACTGAGAAGGGATATGCCTCTATGGTTTCCACATTGTCGATTGTCACCCTTTTTGAAAATTGGTGTTATGATGGCAATCTCCCAATCCTTTGGTATGGTCTTGTTGCACCATGCTGCCTGTAGGACCTTTAAGAGTAATAGGTCACCTGATGCTCCCATGTACTTAACCATTTCTGGTGTTATACCATCATGCCCTGCTGCTTTGCCCATCTTGATTTTCTCTAGTGCTGCCCTCAGTTCTTCCATCTTTATGTCATCTTCACCATCATTGGTTTTCTCTTCTGTGCTAGTGGTTATCATTTCTGATGCTTCACCATCCAGGAGTTCTGAGAAATATTCTTTCCATCTTTCCATTACTTCCTTCGGGGCAGTAAGCAATTTGCCTTGCTTGTCCTTTATAAATTTGAGAGGGCATCGTTTTTCTTTCCTCATGTTCTTTAGGGTCTTATAGAACAATTTCTGGTTTTCTTGTGCATCTTTTTCTAGCTTTTCTCCAAATTCTTCCCAGGACTTCTGTTTTGCTGCTAGCACTTTGTTCTTAGCTTCTGTTCTGAGTGTCACATATTCTCTATATTTTTCCATTTGTCCTGTTGTGTTTTTAGCTCCTAAGTATTGTTTCCATGCCATTTTCTTCTCTCTTATTTTCTCTTTGACTTCCTCTGTCCACCAAGGTGTCCTCTTTCTCTGGTTCCCAAGTCGGACTTCACCGCATGCTTCTGCAGCAGCTGTCTTTATGATATCCTTGAATTTATTCCAGAGGGTTTCCAAGTCATCAGGTCGTTCTTCTGTGTTGCTCACTGCTGTAGCAATAAGCCCCTGATATCTGGTCTTAATTTCTGGCTCTCTCAGCTTGTAGGTCCTAATGCTCATTTCTCCTGCTCGTTTACTTGGTTTCTTGCGTGATGTTGGGCAGTTCCTAGGCTGAGCAACTCTTTCAGTTGTTCGTTTGATTGTTAGCAGGTAGTGATCACTTCCAATCTCTGGCCCCCTCCAGACTCTTGCATCTCGGACATATCTGAATGAGCTTCTCCGAACAATGGCATAGTCGATCACTGACTTCTCATTCTTGGTTGGTTCACATCTAGTGTATGCATGTATGCGCTTATGGGGGAACTTTATGTTTGTAATGATCAGATTCTGCTCACTGCAGAATCTAAGGAGTCGCTTTCCATTGTCATTGAGAGTATCTTCTCCATATCTTCCGATAACTCCACCCCATCTAGCATGGTCATTTCCAAC
Organism: Oreohelix idahoensis; assembly: GCA_024509875.1. Classification (NCBI taxonomy): domain Eukaryota; kingdom Metazoa; phylum Mollusca; class Gastropoda; order Stylommatophora; family Oreohelicidae; genus Oreohelix; species Oreohelix idahoensis. The sequence goes on along the minus strand of JAMPIV010018672.1, from coordinate 330,282 downwards.
TCTGGCATTAAAATCTCCGAGCATAATAACTTCATCTAGGCAGTCATCCACTGTCCTTTGAAGCAGCTCGAAGAATTCCTCCTTGACCTCTGCTCTCTCATCCTCATTTGGCCCATACACTATGACCAGGTTGACTATGGTTTCTCCTTCTTTTAGTTTTACAACCATAATGCGCTCCGAGACAAAGTTCCATCCCTTGATACTATCTTTTTGATTTTGGGCCACAATGCAACCCACGCCCCCTTTAGCTCTTTCAGATATGGGTACACCACTGTAGAGCAACGTGTTGCCATCGAGATCCATGACTCCTTGTCCTTTTTTCTTCGTTTCCGTTATAGCCAGGATTTCTAGTTTTGCTTTCCTCATCTCTTCCACCAGCTCCTCTTCCTTCCCATTTATACTTCTTGTGTTCCAAGTTCCATAAGTCGTAGTCCGTAGTCCGTTCCAATTCGTCGGCTTTAGAATCAGTCCGGTTTTCTCTCTTGTAGTTCGCGTAATCATGATTTAAAGCAAACAGGTGATTGGCCTGTTGTGCCTTTGCATGGTGGAGGGGCTGCCTCCTTACGGCCTCCATGCAGGCCGCGTGTTGCTGTTTATCTGGCATAATTTTCTTCTTGTCATTTGTGGAGGAGGGGGGGGGGGGGGGGGGGGGGGGGGGGAGAGAAGAGAAATGGGAGGAAGAATAATTAAACTGAGCTAAAATTACATTAGTAAGTAAAGGGCCGAGCTCGTATCATGTTCCTTTACAATGGGAAAATACAGTACTGATTCGAATCAGAGATGGAGAGGCATTTGAGAAAAGTGGAGTAAAAAAGGTTATTAATAAAAAAGACGCACAGGAAAAGTAAAGAAAAGGGTCAGAGCAATCATTGGAACAGAGCCTGTGAATTTAATGAATAATTTTGGATAAAAGAATTAAGTTGGTTTAGGTACCTTAAAAGGGTCCTGATCACTCAGCAGCAGGGGCATATCTAAAAATAGAAGCCACTAGAAATAGAGAAAATAGCCACTAGAAATAGCCTAGAAGATGACCCAGATAAAAAAAGCAATTTTATGTAGCCTAGGCTAATGGAATTGGGTAATTTCCTATTACTCGTGCTTGTTTTGATCCGCAGTGAATATGAGTAGTTATGTGTTGTTTTGTACCATTTAGAGTTAGGGTTAGCATTAGGGTTAGTGTTAACCCTAATCCTAACTGCTACGGAACAACACATAACTACACATATTCACTGCGGAGCAAAAAATCATGAGTAATAGGAAATTACCAACGGGCTGATCACCCGTTTGCCAGTCACTTCGATTACGGAAACAACAGCAAATGGATTGATTTGCCGTTGCCCTAAAGACGCCAATAGGCGTGATGGGAAACAATGGCAAAGAAAACCTATCTGCTGTTGCCCTAAGACGCCATTAGGCGTAATGGCCACTGACTGCTTTGACGGTCGGTGGCTAAGGACGGAAGAAGAATAGGAAATTACCTGGAATTGAATAATTTAAATAGAAATGAAGAACAATGGGGCATGTTCTACGCCATTCAAATAAGTTCTAGACCTAACTGTTACCCTTTATTATTGAGATTATGAATTATTTGAGGCAGTATCGAACACAGGGTACACTGTTCTTCATGTCAGCCTTCTTAATGGCTGTTTAATTTCTTCTGTTGTTTAATCTTTAAATTTACAGTAGGCCCTATTAGCCAGTCTGTGACATTTCACTCAGGGCTGAATCATAAAAATGGCACAAAGATAAAACTGGCTGTCACGCTGAACAACTACTGGGTGTTAATTGGGCTAACTTTTGCTGTTGGTCAAGCTGACCACTATCAGGCAACACTGAAGAGGATGCATGTTAACACCGCGAAGGGAGAACTACAGAAGAGGGCTCTACATCGCCAACTCTGTCTACTATTCGTTTCATCCCCGTGACTTCCCGTGTTAATCATTCCTGAACTACACAGATCATGAGATCTGCCAACTTTCTGGGCCCCGAGGATATCTATGACCGGCGTAAAACATGTTTAAAGTTATGCAGGCCTAGGAAGTTGGAAGTCTGCTATCATTCATTCGGGCAAACACCAGTTACAATATTCACCTACGATTCAAAATTTTGTACCAGATATAAAAACAACAATCACGTTCTACTTTCCAAATATTACTGATTGCATCTTTCAGTAAATCAACAGCTAAGTAAGTTACTCTCAGTGTCCGACATGGCCTACTCGTCTACTAACTTCATCACGAGGGATGGACGAGTTCCTTCCTTTTCGCCAAAGTGAAAAGTTAAGCCACGTAGAAAGGATATGAACGATTAAGCAAGCCAGAGACTTTGCTAAGGTGCACACTTTACGAAAGTTAAAATTAATTCTCAATCTAAATTCAATTAATAGAATTCCTACCTTAGGTAAGTATGCCTTCCCGTTACCACAAAGTATTTTCTCACTGATGAAAATCTAACCGGACCGTAGTTTCACCGGCTACTCAGCGTTAGTGCCCTGCTCAGCGTGCGTGACTGAATTTTAAATGTTAACCAGAATTCCTGGGTCACGTGATATTCGAACACTTTCTATCGTTCCAGGGGCAATATACTCTTCCCAGTACTGTCTCCAAATGACATACCGGTACACAAAATTTGAAGGCTTGCACTAAGACAATATTAAACAGTTACATGAATAAAATATATAGTGTGCATCGTACTGTGATAATCTGCATACAAGCAGAGTTAGCAGACTAACACCCCTCTCTAAATAACAATGAATTGTCTCCCATTTTTAACACCCTCTGCCAAGACCAGGGGTCCCAACCTTTTGCGATTCCCATTACCCATTCACTTTTAGTAAACCGTCCCATACCGCCTATTCAATAAGAAGAAATTAATTCCAGAGGTCGCCATGCATATGCACACTAGACAATAAACGAACATACTTATATATGCATATCCACATAAGACAATAAACTAGGGTGGCCATATTGTTCAACACAAAAAGGAGGACAAATGCCTTTTTTGTCATAAAAGGAGGACAAGGGAGGACGATATTTTTAAAAAGTAGGACACCTTTGTTCAGTAACTACAAGACGCTGAAACATATTTTTTTTTTAAACATTCAAACAATAAGCTAATAAAATCACATTGATTTTGTGCCTACTTATATTTTTCTGATGATAAAATCTTCATCAACAAAGTTGGTCTACGTTTTAAATGTGCATAGAAATCAGAGCATGAAAGCTCCTTGAAATTGTACTGCACAAGTAGAGTGCCTTTAATGGAGTCTTCCTTGGGAGCCGCGCTGGTGTAATGGCTTAACGTTGTACTGGCGACCAGGTGTTCATGGTTCAAACCCGGGCGTCAGCGTTTGAAGAAATGTTTACGGCCGGAAATTTGACTGAATAGCCTGAACGGCTCCTGTGATAAACCCTCTGTGGATGGGAAGGAGCGAAGCTCCTGACCGGGTTGGAAGGAAAGTCCTCAGGTTCCCCAGCCTCGCAATGACATGTCATTGGGCCGAATGGCTGAAAGCCCAAGTGCCACTGGTTAAGGAAAAAAAAATAAAAATGGAGTCTTCCCTTCAGTGCTTCCAAAGCTGCTTCAGTAGAATGCTGTGCAATCACAGAAATGATAACAGCAGCTGTTTTGGTTTTGGCACATGAGAATTTGCTGGCAATTTCTGAATCGTGGAAAACATTCTTGAGTAACACTGAAGTACAATCCATTGATCTGAAAGAGTTGTGATGTTTTACAGTATGACAAGTAAAAGCATCCTCGGCCGCGGCAACTTCTAATCTTTCCTCGCTTATTTCTGTAGTTAAAAATGTCAGTTTTGATTGTAGACATTCAGACGCAAGTGCTTTCTTGTGCTTTTCTGTTTCTATATGTTTTTGTTTTTAAATCAGCTGCACCTTTATTTGCTACTGATACAAATGTGCCGCCTCTGCATACAAGACATTCTGCTTCATACTCTTGTCGACCACTGGAAAAGCACTAAAAAATTTTTGTCAATTCATCCATAAACACACACTTCCGTTTGGCATTTTGAGCGGGTATCTGTAACATTAATATAATATTATGCCATTAATCAATGGTACATTCGATGTTAAAGTTAAAATTATTTGTAAAAAGAAACAGACGAGGTTTTAATTTTAACAAACCCATTAGTATACTACTACTCGTGTATTTTTCATAATAAACTAATTACAATAAATATAAAAGCAGTACGAACCAAGGTTAATATTATTTGTAATTTGCAATAGACAACGAAGTTATAATTGAATAAATCCAGCCCCAAGTTCTTATTCATGCCGTTTTGTCTGTTATATTTTCCCTTAACAAATGCCAATAAAACTAAACAGCGTTTACCCTGGGTTAAAATATGATAGTAATCTGATATAAACTATTGAACAACAAGACAACTTACGGTAGTGTTGTTGGCAATTTGCGCGATCCGTCGATTTTGCGGAGATAAAAATTCTTAATTCTGACAGAATTTCTGAACTCAGAAATCTGATTCCAGTAAAGATTTTTCAAAATGGTGTCTTTCACGTTAGTAATTTAGCCAATCACATTTTTTTCCCTTTTCTTCTCTAACCAGCGGCACTCGAGCTTTCCAGCCCTTTTGGCCCAATGACATGTCATTGCGAGGCTGGGGAGCCAGTGGACTTTCCTTCCAACCCGGTCAGGAGCTTCGCTCCTTCCCATCCACAGAGGGTTTATCTGCAGGAGCCGTTCAGGTTATTCAGTCAAATTCCCGGTCGATGACACACCTACAAATGCCGGCGCCCGGGCTTGAACCTTGAAAACCTGGTCGCTAGCGCAACGTCTTAACAATTACACCAGCGCGGCTCCCGAGCCAATCACATAAACCCGGATATTTAAACATTTAAAAAAATCCGACCGGACGCTCAGTCAAATAGCCGGCCAAATCCGGACGTCTGGCCACCCTACAATAAACATACTTACCGGTAGTTTTTTTTTTTTTTCGTGCAGAAAACTGTATTCAGTGAATAACATCTTTAGTGTCCTAACGTTGTTAATTGTGTATCAGAGCATAGCCGTATAAATTAATGAAAACTCTTGTCATGTTTCTTCTTAACCAACATTATTATGCTTGGTACAGGTTTTGCAAGAGATACTCGCATATCATGTTCAGCCCAGTTTTTTTTCTTGCTTTAGATTTCATGAGAGTACGACTCGGAGTTTTGTCTTCAATCCACAACTTTTTTTGTGTGTGTTTTGTTTTAGTAATACCGATTCTTCACATTAAAAAACAAATATTTCAGTAGGATAATATGGTTATTTACAAAACATTCCTCGGTACCTTCTTCGTAAGCTTCTCGAACGTCCGGTGGGTACGTGTTGTCCAGATTGAGAACCCATGTCCCATTCATCGATAATTTCACCTTTTTTAAATACTACTAAATCTTGACAGTCTGATAATTTTGATCCTTGTTGTAAAGTTATACATTAATGATCCTATCATATCACTTTAATCCATTCCCTTTAAAGAAATGTGACATTAGAAAGAAAGAAGCTCAGTTGTACATTAATGACCCTGTCATATCACTTTAGTCCATTCACTTTAAAGAAATGTGACATTAGAAAGAAGCCGAGTTATACATTAATGATCCTGTCATCATTCACTTTAAAGAAATGTGACATTAGAAAGAAAGAAGCCCAGTTATACATTAATGATCCTGTCATATCACTTTAAAGAAATGTGACATTAGAAAGAAAGAAGCCCAGTTATAAATTAAATGATCCTGTCATATCACTTTAGTCCATTCACTTTAAAGAAATGTGAGAGTAGAAAGAAACCCAGATATACATTAATAATCCTGTCATTTCACTTTAATCCATTCACTTTAAGGTAATGTGACAGTAGAAAGAAAGAAGCCCAGTTATACATTAATGATCCTGTCATATCACTTTAGTTCATTCACTTTAAAGAAATGTGACATTAGAAAGAAAGAAGCCCAGTTACACATTAATGATCCTGTCATATCATTTTAGTCCATTCACTTTAAAGAAATGTGACAGAAAGAAAAAAGCCGTCCAGTTACACATTAATGATCCTATCATATCACTTTAGTCCATATTTCTTAAAGAAGCACCAAAGATAAACACAATGAGCATCAGTAGCTTTGTAGCAAACAGTAGTTGTAGGACCAGTAGTACCAATCATCACAATGAGATCAAGAAAGTACACAACGAGATGGAAATATGAGAACTGAACTTGAAGGCAAGATTGAAATTACTGACAGTCAATAAATCTATGCAGGCCCTCCAGAGACATATGTGCGACTCATCAATGTAGTGACTGCATAACTCAGGAGTCTAGCCATCATACCTCTGAAAAACCAAGTGTGATAGGGTGGGCGAGATGATGATGATGATTATGTTGTGATTGTGATATCACTCTCTTGTCACACTCGCACCGACCCGAACAACAATAAAACTCTTGATTCTAGAGGCAGGGGCTATATTTATTTTTACAGCCCATTCAGTGACAAAGCAAACATTAAACAAATAAACTAGCGAACATCACAAAACCCAACAAAACAAAACAAAACAAAACACCCAACAGTGCCCGATGCTAATGTGCTCAAGGCATTTACAGCTTGGCTCTGTCGTCTGTTCTCTCTGGCGGCTGATACTAGGAAAGGTCCGCTGGTAGCTCGCTATCTCTTTTTATAGGCACTAGGCTAATCACTCACTTTACTGCGCTAGGCGTATTAATCTTGGCTACTTAAATATCACACGCGATTATCGCTTAGGAATAGCGAAAACACAAATAAAACCTACAGCTATTTAATATAACACAATTCTACACCACAACTTAATTTAAATGCATTATTATGGCATTTTCATCAATCTTGAATAATTTACATCCAAGCATGCTTCGCGCACATCGAAAATATGGGCGATAAATCTGCCTAGAAACAGGTAGGGGGCGGGCGTCTCCTTGAGATGTGTGATGGGGCCGAAAAGGAGACGCCCGCCCCCTACCTGTTTCTAGGCAGATTTATCGCCCATATTTTCGATGTGCGCGAAGCATGCTTGGATGTAAATTATTCAAGATTGATGAAAATGCCATAATAATGCATTTAAATTAAGTTGTGGTGTAGAATTGTGTTATATTAAATAGCTGTAGGTTTTATTTGTGTTTTCGCTATTCCTAAGCGATAATCGCGTGTGATATTTAAGTAGCCAAGATTAATACGCCAGGAGAAAGCTAAACTAGGAGCTATAGAGCAGAGATGGATGGCCCAGATGGCGATGTTTAACTACACAATCCGACATCGGGCAGCAAGAGCCAATGGAAATGCAGATTATTTGTCCTGTTTTCCTATTGAAACCGCAGGCGAGGAACTGGAGGATGACGCAGATGTTGCAATAAGTGGCATAACAGCTGAGGTTATCGGAGAGTTTACCCAGATACCATATGAGATAGGGTTGATGACAGCAACAAGCCAGAAAGATATCAGTGAAAGGGTACCGGCCGAATCAACCACAGCCCCAGCAACCACTCAAGCATTTCCCACCTATTCGCGTGAGGAATTGATAAATCTCCAGGGAGCGGATGATGTGGTAGCGATGGTTAGGAAGATGGTAAAGGATGGCACCAGACCTGCAGGAAAAGATGCTCGAAAGATCCCCTTGGCTGCAAGGAAACTACTTAATCAGAGTAACCGGCTCGAAGTGACAGATGGGTTGTTATACCGGACAGTGAAGGGATCAGATGAATCCAGCTTAAAACAACTGGTAATACCTGGGTCCATGAAACCACGGATACTAGACTCTGCTCACAGGGTGGGCCATCAGGGAAGAGAGCGCATGCTGCAGTTGCTGAGAAGTAGGTGCTTCTGGGTAGGCATCACAGCTGATGTTGACGTCTTTTGTCGCAGATGCAACCGATGTAACGTTGCCAAGGCACCTCAACTGAAGTTTCATGGGCCATCGGGAAACTTGATTGCCTCCAGACCACTTGAGGTGGTAGCAATGGATTTCACCCTGCTAGAGCGGGATTCCAAAGGGTTCGAGAATGTATTAGTGCTGACAGATGTGTTCAGCAAGTACACCATTGCTATACCAACAAGAGACCAAAAAGCAACAACAGTCACCAAGGCCCTGGTGGAAAAGTGGTTCCAGTATCTCGGAGCTCCTCAGGGGATACACTCTGATCAAGGCCGGAACTTCGAGTCAGCGATAGTCGCAGAGCTGTGCAAGGTATATGGAGTCCACAAGAGCCGCACTACAGCTTACAATCCTAAAGGCAACGGGCAGTGCGAGCGCTTCAACAAGACGTTGCATGATCTGCTGAGACCCATGACAGCCGACCAGAAGCGAAGGTGGTCTGAGCATCTAGCGGAGGTGGTTATGGTCTACAACTCTACCCCCACTCTTCGACAGGGTACTCACCATACTACCTCCTCTTCGGCAGAGAACCGAGGCTTCCTCTAGACTTCATGATAGGCACGCGCCCAGATGAAGAGCCGGAGACAACTGACGAGTGGCTGCAAGGTCACCTAGAGAGGTTGCACATAGCCCACCAAAAAGCTGCAGAGAGAATGCAGAAAATGGCCGCTGACAGGAGGGAGAGAAGTAATCAGCTTCCAGGCCCCACACCATTGAGAGTGGGTGAAAGAGTGCGGAAAAGAGTGCACTACACTGACAGGGCCAAAATACAAGACGTGTGGTCCAACGACGAATTCATTGTATCGTCAATTCCAGAAGCAAGCGGTGGTCCTTATGTGATAAGGCCAGCGAGCAACGAAGATCTGAAGATGAGGGTTGCGGCGCACGAACTAAGACGAAGTGAGGACAAAGATAATTCTCCGAATCTGGTAGATGCTACACTAGGCCTACCTGAGGCACCAGCTTCGCCAGATGACAGATCCTGGGGAGGACGTGCATGGTCTAATGCCCGAACCAGGCTGGTATGCCCTGCAGCCAATAGAGGGTCCTGCCCCGAGACGATCTGAGAGGTTACAACTGAAGCGCCAGAGGGAGTGATGTTGTCGGGACGACAACAAAATCAGGAGGGAGATGTGTGATGGGGCCGAAAAGGAGACGCCCGCCCCCTACCTGTTTCTAGGCAGATTTATCGCCCATATTTTCGATGTGCGCGAAGCATGCTTGGATGTAAATTATTCAATTGTGATAGGGTGGGCGAGATGATGATGATGATTATGTTGTGATTGTGATATCACTCTCTTGTCACACTCGCACCGACCCGAACAACAATAAAACTCTTGATTCTAGAGGCAGGGGCTATATTTATTTTTACAGCCCATTCAGTGACAAAGCAAACATTAAACAAATAAACTAGCGAACATCACAAAACCCAACAAAACAAAACAAAACAAAACACCCAACAGTGCCCGATGCTAATGTGCTCAAGGCATTTACAGCTTGGCTCTGTCGTCTGTTCTCTCTGGCGGCTGATACTAGGAAAGGTCCGCTGGTAGCTCGCTATCTCTTTTTATAGGCACTAGGCTAATCACTCACTTTACTGCGCTAGGCGTATTAATCTTGGCTACTTAAATATCACACGCGATTATCGCTTAGGAATAGCGAAAACACAAATAAAACCTACAGCTATTTAATATAACACAATTCTACACCACAACTTAATTTAAATGCATTATTATGGCATTTTCATCAATCTTGAATAATTTACATCCAAGCATGCTTCGCGCACATCGAAAATATGGGCGATAAATCTGCCTAGAAACAGGTAGGGGGCGGGCGTCTCCTTTTCGGCCCCATCACACAAGTATTTGAAAAGGTCCATGAACAGGCAAGCATAACTGAGACCCATGTTAGTTTTCATAGGAACAGCACTAACTTGGTTTTAAAAAAAAAAAAACTGCCCATTAAATTTAAAACAACTGAGGATGAGAACTAACTCAGTAAGAATAAGATAAAGAAGATGACCTGTACCTATAGCAAGATTAGTATGCCGATCAAGAAAATACTGAAGCCCATCAGAGCGTGGGACCGAAGTATAAATCAAACATCCATCCAATAGGAAATGATAAGTATGGTCCAGTGTGAATTTTAGGAAATCAAAATAAATACAGGTATACCTCGCTCTATTGCACTTTGCTTTATTGCGCTTCTTTTCAAATTATTTATGTTTATTTATTAGAACGTGCCTTCTTCTTTCATAGATTTTGGTTCCGATGCTGATTAGCATTTTTTTAGCAAATAAAGTATTTTAAATTTTACAGTAAATTTTTTGTTTTTAGAGCTAGCGCAATTGCGCACTTAACATAGTGTAAACATGATTTTAGGCTTTTATATTCACTGGGAAGCCAAAACAATGGGTATGACCCGCTTTATTGCAGTGGTCTGGAACCGAACCCGCAATATCTCTGAGGTATACCTGTATATATATATATATATATAAATGAAGAAAAATATCCCGCTCAACCTCTGATGGGTACTATTTAGGATATGCAGTGTTCTAATTCCAGATAATACTAGCAATAACCCGTCAAAATTGACAGGTTTTTAATTATAGTGTGTTGCAGAGGCGTCCCTAAAGTACTTGGCACCCGGGGAGGTCCTACCTTCAACACCCCGTGCCCCTATAAAGAAACACACGCGCAAGTACATTTTTAACAGTATATACTATCTTAATAGTGTCCGATGGCACCCCTATCCTGGCTGTCACCCGGGGCGGACCGCCCCCATCGCACCCCCTTAGTACGCCTCTGGTGTGTTGTTTCCGTTACATGTCGAACCATCACCAAGTTATTATTATGGATCATTTTGATCCATAATAATAAGTCTGCAATACTTTAAATTAAAATTTTGTCTTGAATAAACAATCAAAGACTTACATTTTAAGGTTATTTTAAAAAAAAAATGATGTTAAATCCGTTTCCCGAATGAAACTGGACAGAAGAGTATCTTGATTGTCTGTTGATTAAATCTGCATCTCCGCACCTTCCTGTACTGTTTATCAACTGTGTTGTTGGCTTCTTTCCATAATCAAACTGTTCATGCACACCATCATTTGCGCACTTCGGAAACGAGTACATATAAGGGAAACAATAGAATTACTGTCTAACTTTCAACCACAGTTGCACTCCTTAGCTGCGGTTGAAAGTTAATGTACTCTCTTGAAAATAGAAAAGTGCAAAAATGAAGGTGTGCATGATGTGACCGACCGACCGACATACTTACGGCTGGAATTATGGTATTGGATTTCCTACTGCTGACTCCTCAAAAGATATAAAAGTATGAGTAGTGTATTTCAAGTAAGAAGGAAGGTTAACGACTTAGGGTTTTTGTTCTGATGAAGCTTACTTACTTAGTCGTTCCCCTTCTACTGTGAGGTGTAGAGGTTTGGAAGAGAGAGCGCCAGACTATCCTATCGGCTGTCTTCCTCCTGGCCTGGTTCCATTCTAGTCCTCGGTCCTTCAAAGATTGTCTAATGTTGTCCTCCCAGCGGACTCTGGGTCGTCCTGGGGGTCTGGATCCCTGGCTCTTTGTTTCCCATGCTTGTCGTGGTAGCCGATCTTCTCTCATTCTGCAGACATGACCAAACCATCCTTGTTGGAACTGTTCTACTTGGGTCTGCAGGGGGTGGGATTTTAGGCCTTGACGTATCGTCTGGTTGCGGACCATGTCTCTTGTTACTTCAACCACCTTCCTCAGATACCTCATTTCTGAGGTTTGGATCTGGCTTTTGTGGGTTGTAGTCATTGCCCATGACTCGCATCCATATGTCAAGACTGGGACATAGGTGGAGCGGTATACAGCCATCTTCGTTTTCTTAACAACCTCTCTCTTGCTGAGGAATCCTCGATTTATGGCCTGAAAAAGTCTCCCAGCTGCTGCTTTTCGAGTGGCCAACTCTTCTTTGATGCCTCCCTTTCGGTCTATAATAGCTCCGAGGTATTTAAAGTGGTCAACCTGCTCCAGGACCTGTTCTCCCAGCTTAATCTGATATCACCATGGATTTTGTTTTAGAGCTGCTTATGACCATCCCTCTCTTCTCCAGCTCTTCCTTCCAGACTTGCAGGTTGCATTGGAGATGTGCCTCTGATTTAGCAATCAGGGCAACATCATCAGCAAATACCAGCTCTGAAATACAGACCCGTCTCATCTTCCAGTACCCCACTGAATGCTTTCTTGTTCTCTCCTTACATGCCTTGATGACATTGTCCATGAGGAGTATGAAAAGATAAGGTGACAGGATATCACCTTGTCTTACACCAGTGGTGGTCCTGAACTCTTCTGACTTATGGTTTGCTGTCCTCACATAATTTCTGCAAGACTTGTAGAAGCTCTGTATAGCATGAATCAGAGGTGCTGGAATGTTCTTCCTTGCCAAACAGTCCCAAAGTTTGCTCCAGGGGACCCTGTCAAACGCCTTTTCCAGATCTATGAAACAAAGATGGATCTCACTCTTATACTCAAGTGCTTTTTCACTCAGCTGTCTGAGTGTGAAGATTAGGTCATGAGTACTTCGGTTTGCTTGGAATGCGCACTGGACCTCATCCAATTGTGGCTCAGCTATACTAGGATTCTAGAGTAGATTTTACCAGGGACACTGAGAAGGGATATGCCTCTATGGTTTCCACACTGTCGATTGTCACCCTTTTTGAAAATTGATGTTATGATGGCAATCTCCCAATCCTTTGGTATGGTCTTGTTGCATCACGCTGCCTGTAGGATCCTTAAGAGTAATAGGTCGCCTGATGCTCCCATGTACTTAACCATTTCTGGTGTTAAACCATCATGCCCTGCTGCTTTGCCCATCTTGATTTTATCCAGTGCTGCCTTCAGTTCTTCCATCTTTATATCATCTTCACCATCATTGGTTTTCTCTTCTGTGCTAGTGGTTATCATTTCTGATGCTTCACTAGCTCACCATCCAGGAGTTCTGAGAAATATTCTTTCCATTACTTCCTTCGGGGCAGTAAGCAATATGCCTTGCTTGTCCTTTATAAATTTGAGAGGGCATTGTTTTTCCTTCCTCATGTTCTTTAGGATCTTATAGAACAATTTCTGGTTTTCTTGCGCATCTTTTTCTAGCTTTTCTTCAAATTCTTCCCAGGACTTATGTTTTGCAGCTAGCACCTTGTTCTTTGCTTCTGTTCTGAGTGTCACATATTCTCTATATTTCTCCATTTGTCCTGTTGTGTTTTTAGCTCCTAAGTATTGTTTCCATGCCATTTTCTTCTCTCTTATTTTCTCTTTGACTTCCTCTGTCCACCAAGGTGTCCTCTTTCTCTTGTTCCCAAGTCGGACTTCACCACATGCTTCTGCAGCAGCTGTCTTTATGATGTCCTTGAATTTAAGCCAGAGGGTTTCCAAGTCATCAAGTTGTTGTTCTGTGTTGCTCACCGATGCAGCAATAAGCCCCTGATATCTGGCTCTCTCAGCTTGTAGGTCTTAATGCTCATTTCTCCCTTTCGTTTACTTAGTTTCTTGCGTGATGTTGGGCAGTTCCTAGGCTGAGCAACTCTTTCAGTTGTTCTTTTGATTGTAAGCAGGTAGTGATCACTTCCAATCTCTGGCCCCCTCCAGACTCTAGCATCCCGGACATATTTGAATGAGCTCCTCCTAACAATGGCATAGTCGATCACCGACTTCTCATTCTTTGTTGGTTCACATCTAGTGTATGCATGTATGCGCTTATGGGGGAACTTTGTGTTTGTAATGATCAGATTCTGCTCACTGCAGAATCTAAGGAGTCGCTTTCCATTGTCATTGAGAGTATCTTCTCCATATCTTCCGATAACTCCACCCCATCTAGCATGGTCATTTCCAACTCTGGCATTGAAATCTCCGAGCATGATAATTTCATCTAGGCAGTCATCCACTGTCCTTTGAAGCAGCTCGAAGAATTCCTCCTTGACCTCTGCTCTCTCATCCTCATTTGGCCCAAACACTATGACCAGGTTGACTATGGTTTCTCCTTCCTTTAGTTTTACAACCATAATGCGCTCCGAGACAAAGTTCCATCCCTTGATACTATCTTTTTGGTTTTTGGCCACAATGCAACCCACGCCCCCTTTAGCTTTTTCAGATGTGGGTACACCACTGTAGAGCAGCGTGTTGCCATCGAGATCCATGACTCCTTGTCCTTTTTTCTTTATTTCCATTAAAGCCAGGATTTCTAGTTTTGCTTTCCTCATCTCTTCCACCAGCTCCTCTTCTTTCCCATTTATACTTCTTGTGTTCCAAGTTCCATAAGTCGTAGTCCGTTCCAGTTCATCGCCTTTAGAACCAGTTCGGTTTTCTCTCTTGTAGTTCTCATAATCAAAAGTGTAAAGCAAACAGGTGATCGGCCTGTAGTGCCTTTGCATGGTGGATGGGCTGCCTCCTTACGGCCTCCATGCAGGCCGCCCTCCTCCTTTTTCAGCCGGGCGTGGGACCATACTAGGCAGAGTTGACGAAGCTGCTGTTCGCTATAATATTGTTCATGAAACTGCCCATCGCCTCGTTCTCAGTGATCTATCTCTGGTGCTATATCTCTCCACATTTCTGACAGCAGCTTTCTTTAGTCTATGCTTCCTAAACTGCATAAGAGCATCTGATTAACAGAGTGGTTACAGCACTGGTCGCTCACGGCAAAGGTGCCAGGTTCGATTCACGGAGTCGACATGCTCCAGTCTACCCAGCTGTAAATGGGTACCTGACAGTGCTCTCGATTGCTGAACCTAGTATAGTGAAGTCTCTAACACTTCATTCCCCTACGGCAGTATCTGCAATGGGACTACCTTTAAGCTGTATAAAATTTGTTGTCCTGGTAGACCAACTGTATCAGTTTACTCTTGCACTACTGTACACACTTTATAATTTGTTGATAATATTTTCCAGCCCTTAGTTGTTTCATAAACAAACTAAATAAATAAAAAAGCAGATAAAAGAAAAGCAATTATAATATGAGATTCAGTTGTTTTAATGTGGATAAAACAATGAATACACATGACCTGGTCCTGGAAAATATGTTCCATAAACTGGAACACAAAATCTGTCACTATCTGAAGTATGTGTTTTGAAAATTCTAGTAAAATTAGCCACAGCTGTACACAACTCCGCTGGGTAGTGCTGACGAATGTTTTCTTGAAAGTGTTTCTGAAATTCTAGGATAATACAAAACTGGTCAAAAACAAGGTGGCGTTGAATGACTGTCATATATCTTTATGTCATGTCTGTAAATTGTGCCCATTAACTTGGAATTGAACTGGTAAAACAATGCATTGTTACAATTCTGATAATCCTATTTTTTAACAATTACTGTGCTTAAATGTGCATGTGCACAAATAATCAGTTCTGATCATATAATTTGAGAGGACAAGATAACACACTATAATATATGGACTGGACACATTTTTGAAAATAAACATTTGTATAGCAAATTATATATCCAGTCAATAATCTTGAGAATTATAGCAAACTTAAAGTTAATGATATCTCTCTTTGAATAACAAATTCTGGTCTAGCAGAGAAAATTACACATCAGTAACAGTCAAAATGTAAAATAAAGATCTACTCTATAAAGAATTAACATTAACAAAATCTTTTGTTAAAAATAAAAATTAACATTGTGAAGAACAGAATTTCTAATTTGGCCTAATTTTCAAGAAAGCAGTTTAACTAAAATGTTGTGACAAAAGTTTATAAAAAATATACAATAAGATGCTACAGCCACGAACTGGCCACAACATAACATGTAAAGACAGATGATCAAGAACAGATATAATCAGCGAAGAAGTGCTCTTGCAATAAAGAACACCAAGAGTCTGGCTGTGGTCATCATTCATGTGGTATACTCCAACTTTTGGTTCATGTTTTTAATCTCTGCATCCATAGATATCCATCCACGAAGTACTTGTTTGGTGTGCCTATTTATCTTTTATTTGTTCCCTGTATTCCATAAAATACTTACATTTTTGTGATGCATTCTGCTATAAAACTATCATAATAGTACAGGTGCAATAAACAGCACAGAGCAATGCACATGATTTGAAAGTATTAACAATTAAAGATGTTAATTAAAAAGAATATTAAAGTAATGAATTCTAAAATTTATATTGTGCACAAGTTAAGAGAAACAGAAATGAAAAGTTATAAAGGCTATTTCATTACCAACATGTTATTTCTGCTTCATGGACAAATATTGATTTTTTAAAAAAAGAACTACAAAAACAATAACTAGGCAACACCACAAAGTCACAAACTGGTTAAAACAGAAAAGTCGATAGAAAAAGGAGAGCTGACGCTCATCATGTGATCTGCCAAGATTTTAGAAGGTAAATCAGTAGTCGATATTTGTGTCCCATGTTCAAATTAACATTTAATTACTTAACTTTACATTATTTTCTCCTGCAGCAAATCTTTCAGCTAGTCTGTTCCTATGCTGCACAACAAAGTATTATTTGTCTTTTTCTCTTAACATATCTAAATGTCTTGTCTTTGTCTCCTGTATGGGACTCTAGCTGACGGAGGGTAAACCCTGAAACATCCCATGTTTTGATTGCATCGTTCTATTTTAAAACTTGACATGACCAATTTTTATTTTTGCTTTACCCTTTAAGATGCTCAGCTACACGACCAAACACAATGGTAACAGTGCTACAAAGTTGTAATTATTAAGACAGCTCCTACAACTAGTCTTGTCATTAAAATCACAGCTTGCTAAACTACATCAGTGACTCATGGAAAGATGCTCAGAACAATTTATTACATTTAACTCGAGATTGAAAAAATGACCACCGTCTACGAAGCACTATTTTGTGGTGCCTAGTTGGCAGTGTGGTTAGTATGGTTCCCTCCCTTAGCAAGGTGGACGTGCTGTTCGGACGGTCCTGGGTTTAAGTTCCAGGTAAACCTATCATTCCTGTTGTTCAGTTTTCTACTTATTTATTTCTTACCAGTGCCTGCAACATAACTCTTTAGGTGTATTATTTATTTAACTTGACACATGTAATGCCAGAGATCTGCCTTTGTTTGTTATATGTTTAATTAAAACAAACTTACTTTCAATAAAACTATAATTAAAGCCTCAGGAAAGCAAGCTACTGTCCCCTGGGGACTCAGAAGAGACAAAGAAGGAATAGGAAGAGCATGTGACCACTTGGTGCTGGCTTTCTGCATTGACACCAGCTGCAGTTGTCGCTTTGTGCTCTGTAAAGATCAAAGGAAAGCAATGATGAAAGCAAGCTACTGAACAACTTTAAAAAGTGAAGCGTATGAAAATCCGCAGATACTTCCCTAATGTGCAATATAGGGTTTCTACAAGACTGGCAGAAATTATGTACGGATGGCAAACCATAAGTCGGAAATGTTCCGGACCACCACTGGTGTAAGAAACCGTGATATTCTGTCTCCTTATCTTTTCACACTTCTTATGGATGATGTCATCAAAGCATGTAGGAGAGGACAAGAAAGTGTTTAGTGGGGCACTGGAAGATGAGACAGGGTTGTATTTCAGAGCAGGCGTTTGCTGATGATGCTGCCCAGATTGCTAAATCAGAGGCACATCTTCTAGCCAACTTACAAGCCTGGAAGGAAGAGTTGGAGAACAGAGGAATGGTCATCAGCAGCTCCAAAACATAGTCCATGGTGATATCACGAGAGGAAAAAAGGCATCAGACTGTGCTAGAAGAACAGGTCAACCTCTTTAAATACTTTGGAAATGTCACAGACTGGAAGGGAAGCATCAAAGAAGAGTTGGCTACACGAAGAGCAGCAGCTGGGCGAGTTTTTCCGGCCATAAATCAAGGATTCCTCAGCAAAAGAGAAACTGGCAAGAAGACAAAGATGGCTGTTTACTGCTCCACCTATGTTCCCATAGTGACTTACGGATGCGAATCATGGGCAATGACCACAACACACAAAAGCCAGCTCCAAACCTCAGAAATGAGGTATCTGTGGAAGGTTGTTGTAGTAACTAGAACAGCCATGGTCTGCAACCAGGCGAAAAAACATAGCCTCAAAACCCTTCCGCTGCAGACCTGATTGAAACCGTCCCAGTTACAATTGTTTAGCCATGTCTGCAGAATGGAAGATTGGCTACCATGACAAATATAGGAAACCAATGGCTAGGGATCCAGACCTCCAGGATGACCCAGAGTTCGCTGGGAGGACAACATTGCACGATCTCTGAAAGACTGATGACTGGATTGGAACCAGGCCAAAATAAAGACAGCCTCTACATCCCACGACAGAAGAGGAACGATTAAGTAAGTATATTTCTCTGATGTCCATAGAGAACACTCGTTACCTCAGTGTTCAAAATCTACACATTGTAACTGTAAAATGCAGGGATATTTTAAGTTGCACTTACCAGGTGGAAACAAGCGTCTTATAGCTCTGAAAATATGTGTGTATGAATGTAATAAACAAATATATATGTGTGTGTGTGAGAGAGAGAGATGGGCAAGGCAGAGCGGACAACAGAAACCAAATCTAGAAAAATTCTAAGACAGAAATTTAACAATAGATTTTAGTATGCCCATAAATGCATCTAAGCTGCATTTGTAATCTGCCAGGTATAAAACATGTGCAAACACAAAACATGGCATTATACACACTTGCTGCAAAAGAAAAATAATATTTGAATGATCATTCATGTGACTAAATGCTGAGAAATGAAATTAAAAAAAAAAAAAAACCAATTTAAAAAATAAATGTAAACTGATTTATTGCACAATTTAGCCAAAGGCAAGAAATTTAAGGGGGGTGGGGTGGTGTGTGTGTGTGTGGGAACAACATACTAAATTCATTACCCTACTGCAAAAATGCTTATTTAAAGCATAATAAAACAATACAGGGCGATTAAAAGCCACCTGATATTTTAAAATTATTTTGTCCCTAATGTCCTATCCAACAAATTTACATGAAACAAACATCAAAATAAAAACAATTAACTGCAATATTATGACATATAATGCTATGTTACATTAACAACACAAGTCCATGTGAGATCTTGTTCATTCTACACACGCAACAATTTTCATGATCTCGTGCAACATCAGCTTATTGGTTCTTCTAGATTTGATTTTGTTTCTGGGAATGAAGAATACAAAAATAAAACACATTAATCAAATGGCAAATACTGCTCCTTACTTTGACATGTATTTCGTTTATATCCAATGGATACAAGTGAGGACATTAACATTTAAAAACAAGAGGTGATTGTTCAATCATCCCTGGACACTGAAACGTTGCGCTGGCAACATAAAATAAAAATTTCCCTTTAATGTTTGTTTAACAGCTATGAACAACCAGGCTGTATATAAATACAAAATAATTAATTAAGAATAAAAAAACAAAACAAGTTCCATTGTCTTTATCTTTTATAGGAAAAAACATCTCGTTTATCTTTCATAAATGAACAACTGGCAGAAGATTTCATATATATTACTTCTTGTCAAATGTCAGACTATACAATAAAATAAAAAAAAGCAGCATTCTTATCTGAAGTAGTTTCTCATCCTCACACTTTAGCCACTAGCACACAGTAGTGCAAGTCTAAGCACACATACAAGCCGCCCTCCCCCCAACTGTCAGTCACAGTTAAGTTTCACCAACCAACGGGATTTAATGTGTTTAAATCCAGTGGTGTATTTATGTCTGTGAGTAACAAACAGGGTCACATCAAGATAATAATGCTGTCATCTGTAAATGTAGTCCCATAGAAGATACTGCTGTAGTGGAGTGGAGTGTTAGAGACTTCATCCTACTAGGTCCATCTTTTTATGAGGTGGGGTGACCAGTTCCCTTCCTTCCTGCCTCTGCCGTCCCTAACTCAAGATCAGAGTCAGGTACACATTAACAGCTGGATAAACTGAAGCATGACAATACCAGGTTTTGGTCCTGGAACAGTGCCGTAAAAGGAAAGCACTGTAACCACTTATCCAATTAGACGCTCTCCGCTGTATATATACTATTATTCTAGCTTCATTCGGGCTGATAATTTTTAAAGTATCTGGCAACCTTGGTGATTCACACAAGATAGGCACATTCTTCAATCGCTGACATTAATTTCTAAAACTGGCGCCAACCACCTTTCCAAAAAATTGATGTTCTCATACATTATTACCTATCACTGCATAAAAATTAAGTAGTAAATTAGCCAGCAAATGTACACCTAATAACCAACACTGCAACTATTACAAGAAATGTTTACCAACCCAAAAATGGCCACAAACTGCGCATCATAATAAATAGGCACACATACTGCAATGCAGTAGAGACTTATTATTTTAGCTTGTTATCAATAGAAAATACAAACACATTTACATACTTAGGAAGCATATTAACGCAGGACGGTGAAACAACAGAACATCAATAACAGAATGAATAAAGTCAGAACAAATCTAAACAACATCTGGAAATATCAGTAAAGCACAAACACCCAATCAAGATTATACGAGAGTTGCATACTTTCTGTGTGGTGTAGAACGCTGGAGAGTACAAGAAAAGGAAATGTCTGAATTCTCTTCCCACACAACTCTTCCTAAGGTAAATTCTTTAAATGTTTTGGCCGAATACCATCACCAATCAAGAACTGCTTACTCAGAGCAATCATTATGCACACCACTATTGCAGGCAGATGTCGAACTTGGTCAGCCATGTCCTCAGAAGAGACCCCCAACACCATCACAAGAACTGCGATGTGTAAGGCGAAAGAAGCCAACCAAAAATAACTAGGCAGAGAACCGTGGAGTCCAAGATGCAAAGCATGAACCAGAGTAGGAGCACAGCGCAAAGGATGGCCACCAAATGAGCAAAGTGGAGACAGTTTGCTGGTGCCCTACAAAACACTAGTAGGCATGATGGTCACTGATTGCTTGGTTAGTCGGTGGCAAAAGAACTTAATAAAAATAGGCAATACCATAAAACTTTGTTACAATATATGACAGCTTTTTTTTTTTCAACCAATGGTTTGTGTACAGTGGGTATTCTCATGGCATAAAGATATGTTCAAAAACTATGGCACTTAAATCAGGTTTTTAAAAGCCTTAACTTTAAATAGTTTTCAGCCTCTTAAATTTAAAAAAAAAAAAAAAAACTCATCAAGTCATAATAAACCAAAATATTTTTTAAAGGCTTTATTTGAAAAAGCATTAGACAATCTTTGAAGGACCGAGGACTAGAATGGAACCAGGCCAGGAGGAAGACAGCCGATAGGATAGTCTGGCGCTCTCTCTTCCAAACTCTACACCTCACGGTAGAAGGGGAATGACTAAGTAAGTAAGTAAGTAAGTTTATTTGAAAAAAAAAATAATCAAACAAACGGGAAATTTTCTGTGAACCAGATAAAAGGAATCTGTTTTTCATGGGTCGCCTGTTCAATAACATGAAAGATGTTGATGCATAATTAGTATTCTCCTGCATGTTAGTATTATTGTCAGTACATAGTGTCTGTGGAAATATAATTTGTAATAGTGGTACACGGACATGTCTGTTTTATGCAACTGGTGCTATGGAGAGATGTCTTGCTTGTATTCAGTGGTAACAGTGAATGTCATTTACAAATGCTGAGATTAACTTCTTAAAGTGTTTATCTGTACACAGAAATGTCTTGATTGTATTCTGGAGCCCATGGAAATGTCTTGATTGTGTTCCTTAGCACACTGAAATGTCGTGATTGTATTCTGTAGCTCACTGAAATGTCTTGATTGTATTCTGCAGCACATGGAAATTTCAATGTGAGCTGTAGCACATGGAAATGTCTGGATTGTATTTTGCGGCACATGGAAATGTCTTGATTGTATTTTTTGCATATAGAAAGGTCTTGATTGTATTCTTTAGTACATGGAAATATCTGCATTGCATTCTGTAGAACTGGGAAATGTCTTAATGTAATGGTTCATATAGGTATCTCATACGTATTTAGTGGTTCGCAAATTAAACAGGTTGAAAAACACTGTGGCTTTAAATATTCTATTATGTGAGTGCACGCAGACTCAGTCATTTGTATAAAGCAGCTGTCACAACTAACATGGCTGTGGAATAAAACAAACATTTCTGGGGTGCCATTCTGAAATCATCTCATCTCATCTCAACCCATAACCCGTCATGGGTCGTAGGGGTGCCATGGTGGAAGCATCAGCAGACAGGGTCCTCCACTGCTCTCTATTCTCAGCAATGCGTACAAGTGTGGAGAAACCGTGTCCTGCCCATTCTTTGATGTTATCAGCCCAGGATTTTCTTTGCCTTCCTCTTCTCCGTTTACCTTCGACTGTTCCCTGGAGGATCGTTTTCGAAAGGGAGTCATGACGAGTTACATGCCCAAACCAGGCAAGCTTTCGACGTTTCACTATTGACAAAAGTGGTTCTTGATGGCCTGCATAGGTGTTTATCTTCTCTCTAACATAGACATTTGTTTTGTGCTCTTTATAGCAAATGCGCAAAATTCTTCTGTAACATTTATGCTCGAAAGCCTGAATCCTTCGCTCCGTATCTGCAGTGAATGTCCAGCCCTCACACCCATACAAGAGAATAGATAATACAAGTGATTTGTATAATTTGATCTTCACAGGAAAACTGATGTTACTTTTCCAGATCACATTCAACCTTGTCATGGCAGCTGAGGCCATCTCAAGTCTTGTCTTGATTTCTTTATTTGATCTTCCATCACTACATATAGTGGACCCGAGATATTTAAAGGTGTTAACTTCTAACGTTTGCCCATTTAACGTAATGTTGGTCGGAACATGTTTCTTATGGCTATTCACCAATATCTTGCTTTTTTCTATATTAATTTCCATCCCATATGTTCTTGTTACTTTCTCCAGTCTAGAGGTAAGGTCTTGAAGTTCTGATTCTGTTCCAGCTATCAGATCAATATCATCAGCAAAACGTAGATTACACAGAGGTCGGCCTCCAATCGATATGGTTGATTTATAATCGTAGAGAGCCTCCTGCATAATATGTTCTAGATAAATGTTAAAGAGCACTGGTGACAGGATACATCCCTGGCGAACTCCTACAGTTGTTTTGAAAAATTCTCCAATGTCATTGCTTGCAAAAACAGCACTGCTTGCGTCCTTGTATAGTGCTTCAATGATATCTATGATGTTGGTATCAAAATTGAATTTTCTCATTATTTGCCATAAACCTTCATGCCAGACTCGATCGAAGGCTTTTGTGAAATCGATGAAGTTATGGTATAAATCATGTTGATGCTGGAGATGTTTTTCGATCAGTAATCTAATATTGAAGATTTGTTCTGAGGTACTTCTTTTTGGTCTAAAGCCAGCCTGTTCCTCTGACAAGATTTCTTCTGATTTCTGTTTTATTCTGTTCAAAAGTATCCTTAACATCACCTTACTTGGATGACTAATAAGGCTAATGGTTCTGTAGTTCTTGCACATTTTTAGATTTCCTTTCTTTGGAAGCGGTATTACTAATGACTGCGTCCATTCTTTTGGCCATTTTTTTGTACTCCATATCTTCTGGCAAATTGTTGTCATGATTTTTACTATATCTGGTCCTCCATATTTCAAGAGCTCTGCTGGTATATTATCCACACCCGGTGACTTCCCTCCTTTCATCGAACATATAGCCTCTTCCACTTCTTCCCGTAGTATTGCTGCATTTCCGAGTTCTCTGTTTTCGCACTTAATGTTGTTTAATATGCCTAAGTCAGTGTCAAGTTTACAGTTATATAATTCTTTACAATATTCTGTCCACCTTCTCATTACAGCTGTTTTTTCATTGAGCAGAGCCCCATTGCTATCTTCTATGACAGTTATCCTGGGCTGTTGGGGTTTTGATAGTCTTCTTAATGTGTCAAAAACTGCCTTGCTGTTACCTTTTATTAGCCCCGTATTAATGGACTCACATTGATCAGCTACCCATTTTTCTTTGGCCTGTTTCATTTTCTTTCTAATATTTTTATTCACCATACTGTATTGCCATGCTGCTTCAGGAACCTCTTTCTTAACCTTTTTCATTTCCCGTCGTGTATCACATAACTTCAGAATGTCATCTGTAACCCATTCTGAAATGAAAGCAACAAATTGCAAGATAACAGTGGTGGTATGTACAATGAAAAAACACAAGGCAACAAGAGCTGAGCATTTGTGACAATATTACATGCATCTGAATGAACACAAAACAATAATTATAAATTTTCAATAAGCAATAGTTTTTTTTTTTTTTAACTACATGTACAATGTTCCCATATATTATATAGGCATACATGCTATAACCAAATATTTTATTTTAATTATAAAAACCAATGAATCAGCAGGTCAATAACCACCTGAAATACTGACATTATTTGTAAGCTCCAATTTTTCAAATAAAAGTATTCAGTCCTGTTATTCGAAACACTTTAAAAACCTAGTTTCATACATAGCATGACCCAAGCAAGTCTGAGATGTCAGTTGTATAGACAGGATACTTCTATTATAGATCATCAACTGCTATCTTCACAATGAAGGTTGGATCTCCAACATCTCTTGTCGTGATTGTGCACGCTGATAAGAATATTTCCTGTCCATCTCTTGAAGGTGCAATCTGATAAGAATATTTCCTGTCCATCTCCTAATGTTACCTTCCCACTTACAGTTGCTGCCTTCTTCTTGCACATTAGCCTTTAACTCTTTTTCCATTAAGGTCTTCAGCATGGTGTTATGTCTTTTTATACAGCCAAAATAATTTAGCTGTCCAATTTTGATCTTCCTTAATTCTCTTTTCATTCCTAGCTTTTCTATGACCTCTTTATGTGTTTCCTCCTCTTTCCATGAGATGATATTACAGTTAGGCCACTGTAATACAGTAATCCAGACAACAGTTGCATTGTAAGCTTTGTCACCACACTATGATGACAATGAATTGGTAATAATTTCAAATATTTTTAAAATACCGACTTCAGAAAACTGTACATCTGTAACTAATTTTAAAATATCAGTTTTAAAAATAATTATATCAAGTACAAATCGTTTCCACCCGTGTGTTACCGGGGCCCGAAAGGGGAGCAAAGAATAGTAACACTGCACCCTACCACGCATGTCGTAAAAAGCGACTAAGGAGGGTATGGGCATGGGGCTGTTTACCCCATCCTGTAAAAACTTCGCACAGTGGGCTGATCACCTGCTTGCCAACCAATCTGATTACGGAAACAATGATAGATTGTTTGGTCTGTTTTTGTTCCACAAAGACGCCACTAGGCGTGGTGGAAACAGCGATAGATTGATCAATTTGTTGTTGCCCTAAGACGCCACTAGGCGTACTGGCCACATACTGCTTTGCCGGTTGATGGCTAAGGATGGAAGAAGAAGAAGACAAATCGTTTCAGTCTTCAACAGACAATAAAAATTCTTTTAAATACAAACAGAAATTTCAGACATGATGAACTGATTCTTTCTAGGGTGCTGCCACAGACCAAGCTAGGATGTCACTGTAAACTTTGGCACTGTATTGTACCACTATTCTAAAATATAAAAAAAAAACATTCCTACTTCCTAAACACATCTGGTTCCAAAGGTTTCAGATAAAAGGTTGAGGACTTGTATAAACCTTGACAGCTTAGACTTCTTAAAGAAATAAAGCAAAAGCTTACAATGGTAAACTCACGCAAAAGAAAAAAGTCATTAAAAACTTTACATCATATAGTCCACGAACATAAAATTCAATCATATATAACTTCTCCAATGTTTCAGCATTAATATTTTAAATTAAAGCCAAATTCTCTTTAGCATCTTTTATACGATATCAATCAACTTGCAACCAAACTTTTCCATTTTAATATTTGTGACATGGCACGGCAAAATCAGCAACATGTTACCATTTTGAAAAATTGAGATATTGTGGACGTGGCCTGAGGGTGCAGAGCTGAGGCAGAAGCTATGGGGCTGCCACATGGACCTGGAGAAGATTGTGGATTTTGTCCTGGCGACGGGCCTGCTGATTTAACCCGACTAACAAACTAAATGCAAAAGGCGATATTGCTACCACTAGAGACATCTTTCAAAGATTTTGTAACATTTAAAAATGATGTAAAATGTTATGCATGCAAGAAACTAAGAGGAAATCAGGTTTTATTCTCCCTGCCATATTGATGTTCCTCAACAAGTAAGTGCTTTCAAATGCACACTGCATCAATCAAAGAAAATTTTCAAAATGTGAAACTGATGACGAGAATCAGACAAGTACCAGTTGAAAAAGAAAGGAAAAGGAGATGCTGGCAATAGATTTGGCACACTTGAGGAAACCTGCTGATAGCCTTAGGAGGCAGTCTTTGTTCTGGAATCCCTGGAGTAGGACAAGTTACAGGCACACCAAAAAACTAGGGCTGGGATATTTCACGATTAATTTATTAATAGGTTACATTTTTTAATAGATTAATTAATACAAAAAATGTTAATAGATTATTTCATTTACAGCAATGTTTATATTTTTTGCTTAAATGCGAGAGCATTTGCCAAGTTACAGGTTTGTGATATGGTATTTGGCAAGTATGGTCAAGAATAATAAATTGTTTGGTTGTAACCTTTCAGCATTTTCATTATATTTTCAGGACAATGTTGCCTTGTAACAAGTAAAATAAATGAAGTCCTTAGTGCTTTCAACCAACAAAAAATTATTTATGATTTTTAAAATAACTTGTTTGATGAATCTTCGATTAAAGAAATTTGGTTAATCAATTCAGATTTTAAAAATCAATCCCTGCCCTACAAAAAACACAAGAGGCAGAAATGAAAATAAGACAGCAACTGAAAGACCTTGAGCTGATGTCATGTGACAGGACAACTTGGCATGAGTCTGTTGAAGGCCTATGTTCCTTGGAGAGCTGAAGGGTAATAAATGAATTAACAGAGGTCATTTTCAACAAGTGTTAACTTATACCATTAGGTAACAGGGAACTCGATGTTTAAGCAAATATAAACATGCCAAAAGCGATGCTATTTTTAACCAAATTAGATAACTTTTTTCTTCTATTTTCCTAACAATCAGATATGCTGACAAGTAGTTGATTCTGCCAGAATGCTAAGTATGTTTTATTTTGAGAAAATCTCTAAGCATCAATCGTATGACATTGTTCAGTGTGTCAGTCCTTATGAACAAATTGAGAACGCAGACTTGTATGTTCATATTCTCAGGTCTGTATTGTTGAACACATAACTGTAATTATTACAATATTTTCCCACAAAGTTAATTTGAAGAATCAAGCCTGACAAAAAGCAAACTTTTCCATTTTAAAATTTGGTTTAAAATAATAAGCAGAGACATTTCACACAGAGGGCAGTTATGCCTGTGCATAAAACTTGCCCATCAATCTCTAAGAACAGCATAAAGATAAATTATCTTTCAATGTTAAAACCATTGTTTCCATTCTCTTGTACTTGAGAAAATATGGAAGAGTGGCTGGTACCAACTAATTTATCAGAACTGATATATCTTTTTTCACAAAAATTACATATATACACAGAGAATGTTACTATGTACCAGCTGACTAGCCATTCATGGGAAAACTATGCAGAATTAGTTGGAATTATTCTAAAGTGTTAATGCTGTTCACATTAAGCATTCTACCATCAAATAGTGCTATATTTTTATCATTCTGAAACAGACAGGCAGGTTGTTTTTCAACACCTTTCTGTTTAATACTGACAAGGGTTATCTTTCTATTTCACTGATTTCAATAAATGATATGATAGGATCAACAAACAGCATTTTTCTGTTATTAAGTTAGTTACAGGAAAGGGAAGACCCAGCGAAATATGGATTATACCAGAGAGAAACAAAGAGGGGGGAGATACAGAGCAAGCAAAAGCTGGTGTGACATCATGGGGGATACACTGGGTTGGGTTGGCTGAAACAAAGCAAGTCCAACAAGGAAAAAGTAGTGGTCAGTTTGCCAGGGATGATTTTCTGCTCTCCCTTCTACTCTAAAAAATTGTAAAATGGGTTAATTTTAACCAGCTTGTATTACCAAAAAATATAAAACATTCCAACGATTAAATGTTGAGAATCAGATTGTCATGTCCCCCATAACTTCCTAGCAGCAGACCATTCTTCAAAATGAAGCAACAGTGGCAGATAAAAGAATTGCCCAAACTAGAATACGCTGGAGAGCTACAGCTGATAAAATAAACTGCAAGAGAACTTAATGAGTGCAGAGAGACTGACAAAATGAAACTATTTCCAGTAAATTTTACATTCAAGTTTGTTCTCGTCTTGAAAGGACAAAGCAGTTTAAAAAAATAACAGCAAAACTGAACAACAATACCACAAGAACAAGCAGTTTTACCATAAGCTAAACATCTTCCACAATTTGATTATGATATGCAGGAAAGAGGAATATCTCTCATAGAATAAGTTCCACAAATCAAGTGAACATTAACTAAATAAGTTGGGTAGAGTGAAAGCACAGTGGATCTCAGCAGACTTTAAGATATATTGAAACAAAAAGATGTGATGAAATTATCAAATTGGAGAACACAAACAATCAAGATGGCATAGGTCAGCATATAAAAACATGAGTTCATGCCATGCCCTTGTGTCATGTACCATCTATTCAACAAGTTTCATCATCCATATTTTCTTATCTTGTTCACATCCATTCCTAGTCCTCTTCTTCTTGCATTTGTTTGGTTTCTCCAAAAATAATTTTTTTTAAACCATAGGAAATTCCAGAAATGAGGTATCTGAGGAAGGTGGTTGAAGTAACAAGAAGAGACATGGTACGCAACCAGACGATACATCAAGGCCTTAAATCCTACCCCCTGCAGACCCAAGTAGAACAGTCCCAATTAAGATGGTTTGGCCATGTCTGCAGAATGGGAGAAGATCGGATACCTGACAAGCATGGGAAACAAAGAGCCAAGGATCCAGACCCCGAGTCCGCTGGGAGGACAACATTAGACAATCTTTGAAGGACCGAGGACTAGAATGGAACCAGGCCAGGAGGAAGACAGCCGATAGGATAGTCTGGCGCTCTCTCTTCCAAACCTCTACACCTCACGGTAGAAGGGGAACGACTAAGTAAGTAAGTAGGAAATTCCAGAAAAATGTGAGGCTATAAACTGCTTTCCTCCATGTCTGCCCTATCCACTACCAATGTCTTCACCTCACATCTAGTTCCACTGATATTCGTCTGGTTCTTTTCACAAATTCAACACTGGCGATCTAGCCATACTATTTCACCCTTTCATTCTTTAAGTCCAAAAAGAAAAAGAAAAAAAGAATTGTCCACTGTAATGTACCGGCAGTTCTGATGTATGGCTCTAAAGAGCAGACAACCAACAAGTCAGACTAAAAGATGGGTGCTTGGGCAGAACAGAAGGAGAAAGATCATCTATTTTATTTAGAAAGAGAGATGTGACTAAATGGTAGTGAATGAAGAAGCAAGGGTGTTATGCTGGAGTTTTTACAGATTGCCAAGCAATTCATCTGGAGACTAAGGTACTTAAAAAAAAAAAAAAAAAGAGAGAGAATAGAAAAATTTTACTTTTAACTTCATCAACAGCCACATTCTATGACTGCCACACACAACATTTGGTTGCAAATTAAAACAATACAGAATATAAATTAAAGTTTCATAGACTCACAACAAAGTAAGGATCTAAAATAGGATATAAAGATAAGTTTCTACAGACAGTTGTCCCATAGATAGTCTATCAAACAGTTTTATGAAGTTCATCAGACACAAAATAAAAATTCTGACAGGCATCATTTAAAATATATCTGGACATAAATTATTTCCTGCATACAAGATATTAAAAATAATATTCCATGGAATATCATTTAATAATGCAATAATGCGATAAGTCCAAAGCAGAAGCTGCGTAGGGCTGGGTGCATGGCAACATAATATGTCTGCCTTGGACTCTGTTACAAGAAAAAGAACTAAGACAAAGAGGAAATAGACAGACCACAATCGGAAATAGCTGAGAATAGTAGACATGGAATCCATGGAGAATTAATAACAGTGAGCAAAAACAACTCTGGATAAGGAACAAGGTTTGGCCGGATCTGGCTTCAGAGCAAGGTGATGCATGTTAGCAGAAGAAACATGGAATAATGCTAATGCCTCATAAATAGCACAGGAACAGAAAAGAATTGTCCCACATGATTTGACAGCAAAAGTAGAAGGTTAAAAACTAACTAACAATTTAGAAAAAAGACCTTTAAAGTTAACTGCCAGAGGTACAATCACTTGCCAATCTTGGAGAGACATGTCTGTCCAGGACAGAGCAAGCCAGACACTACTATGCTTAAAAAAAAGAGTGACAGAAGAATGATTACCAGTACTGGCCGCATCTAAATAAACAACTAGTGACAATTTTACATGGAATTAGCTTTGTTCAGCAGTTGATACAGAAAAATGTGCAATGATTCACATCGCCCCAATGAGCTGGCACTAAAATCCACTTGGAGCTCCTCCCTTCCGAAAGTCTGCTACTGCCATGATGCCATTTCTTAATACGTCGACTGACTGAAGAATTGACTGACCTTGCATGCTTCCAATCACATGACCTTTAGCTTTTAATCCATTCAGTATAGTCTGAAATTACAAAAATAACTATAATTATCAGATAACGATCTTCTTCTGAAAGTTACATGACATGACAGTAAAAATTAAAATTGCCTGAAAGCTGTCAGCAAAAATTAGTTTGTGAGTACAGTGGAGTCGCATCTTATGTGGGGGGTTAGGTTCTAAAGTCAGTGAGAAGGGAAAAAATCACACATATTGAAAACTACAAAAGAAAATCATTTAAATCACCATATGGTACATTTACATGCAACTGTTGCTGTTGTCTCTTGAGCTGTGCAAACATTTCTTTGTAAAGTCTCAAATAATCCGTAAAATAATGTGTGATTTTGAAGGTTCATGTCCTAGAAGGCTTTTAGAATCATTTACGAGATTTGCTGATTGGAACACTTCAGCAAAACTTATAAAGATAAAAACTTTTCCTATTGATTATCATCATCATCTCATGCCCACTCCAGGGTCGAATAACTGAGGGCAGAATCACCAGCACTATTTACATTTTTTTCCCCTTCTCCCTATGCCAAGAATATATAGCTGAATTCGCATAAGTTAAAGATTCATAAGATGTGTTCCCACTGTATTTACTGACAACAACCAAGTATAGTAATTTTTCTGTTTACACAATGGACACATTCCTGAGGCCTCCTTAAATGAAAAATATAAAAACAGAACAGGTTTACCCATTTGGATACACTGAAAAAAATCTAAGTGTGTGTCATAGGGGAGGGAAGCATTATATATTACACTGTTTCCAGTCCAGCTTTATAAAATGGGGTGACCAATACCTTTCCTCACTGCCATTACCTTCCCTAACTCATGAGCAAAGCAGGCAGCGAGCTGGGTAAACTGGAGCATGATGCTACTAGGTATTCAGTCCAAAACCCAGTAACTTTTATTGTGAGCAAAAATAGTTTTTTTTTTAAATTAAATAAAAACACACAAAAAGTTGAAAAGATCAGGAAGTTACTTATTTTATTTAAATTCCCTTTTTCATCCTTTACCTTGGGATAGTTGCCCTCCACCTGAATTTCTGCTGGAAACAGCTGGTGGTGCAACCTTGGACGATCAATGGAAGCTGGAAGTGGCAAACCTAACCACAGTACATCTATAATGTTCTGAGGACAATACACCCAAAGATAAAGTTACACAGAATCAGCATAAATTACTACATTACCATAGATTTACAATGTAATTATAAACTGATTAATTTTAAAAAATAAATACAATTCCACGAAGATACATGATTCCAAACTGAAAAATGTCAGCACTTTTAATACAAGTTATAATTATTAGTGTTTAGACCAGGGATTGGAACAAGGCATAACCCATTCTACAGGTAGATCACAGGGGACGATACGGTAGTTCTCTAGGTGATGATGGGGAAAAAGAAAAGAATTTTAAAGTTAAAAACAATTTCAGACTTACCCTATCACTTGGATTAAAGGCATCTATTCTGCGTTCCCAGTGTAAAACCCCGAGCTATCTTACAAAAATTCTCTTTAATCATGAACAGCATGAGATAGTTTAGTGATCAGCCTTTGCACTAAAAAATACAAGAACATACTGACTGGCTGACCCATTACAAAAAACAGACTAATACTGAAAATATCTATGCTATCAGCAAAACTACAAGAATGCACAGACTAACATTAACTTACGAGTGCTGTCACCAAAACTAACACACAGGTTAACTGTAAACTTACCAGTACTGTCATCAAAACTAAAAGAATGCACTAACAGTAAACCTACCAGTGTTGTCACCAAAAACTACAAAAAACACACAGACTAACAGTAAACTTACCAGTGCTGTCACCAAAAACTACAAGAACACACAGACTAACAGTAAACCTGTCACTACAACTACATAGAATAACAGCATAAACTTACCAGTGCTGTCACCAAAAACTACAGCAACACTGCTCACTAGTGCTGTCACCAAGAACTACAAGAACATACAGACTAAACAATAAAATTATCAACACTGACAACTAACAACACAAAAAAAACTTGTAAACTTACCAGTGATGTCACCAAAAAACTACAAGAACACACAGACTAACAGTAAACTTACCAGTGCTGTCACCAAAAACTACAAAAACACACAGACTAACATTAAACTTACCAGTACAGTAAAAAAAAAACCCCACAAGAACACGACTAATAGTAAACCCACGTGCTGTCACTAAGAACACAGAGATAAACATTAAACCTATCACTAAAACTACAGTAACACAGAATGACAGTATAAACTTCCAAAGCTGTCACCAAAAACCACAAGAAAACACCAAACTTACCAGTGCTGTCACCAAAAACTACAAGAACACAGATTAACATTAAACCTATCCATGCTGTCACCAAAAACTACAAGAACACATAAATTAATAAATTTACCAGCCATCTTATCATTTTCCGTTGCCCATGGCTACCAATTGTTTCCCTCGCAGGAAGCTTGCACCAAAAGTACTTTTATTGGCTCTGGTAGCGGTGGTTACTGTAGCATTTTGTTTAACATGATGAGGTCATCAACCCCATGTTAGCCACCTCTGATGACATGCCTGAGGTAGCAGCAGTCTACAGACTCCCAGGAACTACATGCGGCCACGATATCAGTCACCAACCGGCTCCCATGGAGCATACGCCTTCAACAAATTACTTCAAAGCCCTCCTGCCCTGCGCCGTCTGCTTAAGGTCATCCTATGTCTTCTTTATCTCTTTCATTTCAGTCTCCAGTTCTCTTCTCCACATGTTTTTCTCTCCCTCTCTTACCTGGAGATTCTAGAACTATCACTGCTTTGTAATGCTATCAACAGGTTTCTTCAAAGGGTGTATTATACACCGACAGTGCCTTCTACCTATCAGTGCTGCCGTCAAAACTGTACAAACATACATCTGAACCTACCAGTGCTGTTGCTGTGGTGATTTTGCTACCACCCGCAGCCCCTGTCACCAGTCTCACTTTGCCAGTATTATTATCAAACACTATAGCAGGACACATAGAGGACATCGGTCGTTTTCCTGGTTTGATGAAATTAGCTGGGGATGCTGGTAACTGAAAGTAGTTGGTTGTATTTGGTGTAGAGAAGTCATCCATTTCACTGTTAAAAATTATGCCTGTTCGATTCCCTCTGACCTGACACCCAAAGCTGAGGGGAATAAAATATTTTCATTAGGTGCTAATGATTTATAATTGGAAATTAAAAATGATTAAAAGCACTGATTTCATAACTGATATCTGTGAAAACAAATTTGGGAGGCTGCATGCTTTAGGACATTTTATATTTGAACAAGCACTCTAATATAACCTACAGGTCTTATGTCTAGGTTGGATGAGGTGTGCCTCATCAAAACGAGGCAAAATTTAAACTTAACAAAAAAGGCAGCACGTTTATGGTAAAACTGCTTGATCTGCTGTTTAAAGTGTGGCAAGATATAACGTTCTTTTTAAACAGATTGGTCTAGTAATTGAGTGAATATTCCTGTCTTTCTCCAGAACATTTAGTTCATATTTGTTCTGTCATGTCATTCCACCTTCAGTTTTTTTGTTCTGTTGCCTTTCTTACTTTCTCTTCCATAATACAAGAGGCAGGATACAATTACTTACTTTCTTAGTTGTTCTTCTTCTACCCTGGGGTGTAGAGGTTTGCCAGAGAGAGTGCCATACTATCATACTGGCTATCTTCCCCCTGGTCTGGTTCCAATCTAGTCCGCGGTCCTTTAGAGATTGTCTAATGTTGTCCACCCAGCCAACTCTGGGTCGTCCTGGAGGTCTGGACCCCTGGCTCTTGGTTTCCCATATTTGTCGTGGTAGCCGATCCTTTCCCATTCCGCAGACATGGACAAACCATCATAACTGGGACTGTTCCACTTGGGTCTGCAGGCGCTGGGTTTTGAGGCCATGACGTATTGCAGTTTACAATTACTAACTTCTACTATTTCTGTCCATACTTGCAGTGAAGTGTTATAGAGAACCAAAATTTCTGTTCTTGAGCAAGTGTGTCACACAGGTTGATGTGAACTCATGTTGTTGTAGGATTTTTATAATAATATATCCATCTGCCTCTTAGCCTCCCTCGTGCTTTAAAACAAGATATTCTACTGTTGTAGGCAAATGATGGGGCTCCTCCTTATGATATGACCAAACCACTTTGCTTTCTGTCTCTCTATATATTTGATGTAGGTAACAAATTTATGGTTCTTCTCAAGCATCTATCTTGCATGATGTGATTTTCCTCTCTGGTGCCTTGGACACGGACCGTGTCTGACACTGATACCAAAGAGTTAGTAAGAATAACCTATATATCAATGGCAGTTGACAATAAACATGTTAATTCAGTTAGAATAAAAAATAATGCCTAACCCATATTCAGACCAATACTTGTAGAGATATTATCCTATTCTTCTTTGATCCTTAGCCGCCGACTGTCAAAGCAGTCAGTGGCCATCACGCCTGGTGGCATCTTGTAGGGTAGCAACATTCTTTGCATCTCGGCCTCCATAGTTCTCCGCCACGTTGTTTTTGGTCGACCTCTCTTTTGCTTTCCTTCAGGGGTCCATAGCATAGCTGTTCTTGTGATATCATCGGGGTCTCTTCTGAGGACATGGCCAACCCAACTCCAGCATCTGCCAGCTATGATGGTGTGCATGTCCTCTTGGTTGCTCCGAGTAAGCAGTTCTTGGTTGGTGATGGTATTCAGCCAAAAGATTCTGAGAATTTTCCTTAGGCAGACTGTGTGGGAAGAGGGCACTTTCGACATTTCCTTCTCTGTTACTCTCCAGCATTCCGCACCATAGAGAAGCACAGAAAGTACAGTTCTCACATAATCTTAATTTTGTGTTTGTGCTGTACTGAGAGGACTTGAAGAACTGGTGTGGATCTACTGCACTGGTCACGCAGGGGTACGCAGCAATAAGAGAGCTGACAGACTGGCCTTGAGAGCACCCATAGTGGGGACACTGGACATGGATAAGGAAGAGATACTAAGGGCTATTAATGATCGGTACAATTAGCATTCATACTCTTTGACATTTGCTGAGGGAGATTGAGCACCTATGGGTTTGCCCGGAGTGCAGTAGGTTGATTCTGATTAACAATAACAATAAATGTTGTCCATTTTATTTCTCTTGGACTGCCCTCTGTTGTCTGGCGCATCACCCAGTCTATTACAGTAAAAAATAAAGTGGTTGATAATAGGCATCCCTGTCATACTCCTGTCTTTTCCTCAAAAGTTAGGTTGCTCTGCCCAACACTACATGTAAAGTTAGCATAGAGTCTTTGTTATGATGGAAACAATGCAGCTGGGAATTCCATAAGCCTTCAGTATTTTCCATAGGCTGTCCTAGTGTATGCTGTCAAAAGCCTTTTCAAAATCAACAAAGTGTACAGCTGTCTCCGCCATTCTGAGCACTGCTCTATAATGTTCCTGAGGGTGAATATATGATTTGAAAATCTCTGTTTTTTCTGATTACTGCTTGTTCTTTCTTATGTTTACAGTCCACTACTTTTGAAATTCTCTGGATAATTATCCTGTGTATAGTATTTTACTGGGAACTGAGAGGACAGTAATTCCTCTGAAGTGCTCTGCTCATCTTGTTTCCTTCCCCTGTGCTGTGGTGATGAGATTTCCTTGCTTCTCTCTTACTAACATTATATTGTTTGCACCCTGTTTTCCACTGATAGTTTTAGTTATTTTATATAATGTGCTTTGTTTATTTCTCAGTGCTGTCTCTTCTGCCTGTCTTGCCAGATCGTCTTGGAATTCCCTTTTGTCAGCTCGGATTTGCCGTTTTACTTGCTTGTGCAGCTGTCTGTACTGTTCGCTATGTATTTCCTTTAACCTGGGGGATTTTGCTTCCATTTTCTTTCTTTTCTCACCACTATGGTGTTTAATATTTCTGGTGTTATCCAATCTTGTCTCTTCTTTTCCTGGAATCCCAAGCATGATTTGCTGCTTTCCTTATATATTGTTCAAATGGTGTTAAATTCTGGTCATCATCAGTCGCTGTCTTTTCTTGGCTGTTGGCAGTTTGATATTATCTCTTTATATCAATCACAAAAGCTTTTCTGGTAAGGGGGTTTTTCAGTTTGATGATGTCATACCTTTTCTGTTTAGTTACAATTGGTCCAGCAGCTCTGAGTTTCTTCTTACTTTCACATGTTGTAA
This sequence comes from Oreohelix idahoensis, assembly GCA_024509875.1. NCBI lineage: Eukaryota > Metazoa > Mollusca > Gastropoda > Stylommatophora > Oreohelicidae > Oreohelix > Oreohelix idahoensis. The sequence continues at coordinate 293,649 of JAMPIV010018672.1, read as the reverse complement.
TAAATGCCTCCATCTACCATTGATCATAATGTGGTCTATCTGGTTTCTGTCCCGGCCGTTTGGCGAATCCCATGTTAATTTGTGAATTTGTTTGTGTGGAAAAGCATTCCCCCAATGACCAAGTTGTTAATGCTGCAGAAGCTTATTAGTTTATCTCCATTTTCATTTGCTGTTCCACTCCCACATTTCCCCATTACTCTTTCATTGTATGTCTTGTGTGTTCCAACTTTCGCATATTACTTTAATATCATATCTAGGTGCGGTTTCCATTTCCTTTTGTCTTGTTGATAGAATTTGTCCTTGACCTCTTCAACACTGTCATTTGTTGGTGCATATCATTGTGGTGTGAATCTCCCTCTCAGTCTTGTTCTTATCAGTCTGTTGTTGATGGTTTTCCACTCCAGTAACGACCTTTCTATTGCTTTCTTTAGGATAATAGCTACGCCTTCATTGAACTGTCCATCCTCTCTTCCAGAGTAAAGTATCGTTTCTCCTGTTGCTGTTTTTATTCTCCCTGTCCTGGTCCATCTGCTCTCACTTATTCCCAGGATATGTAATCTGTAGTTACTCATTTCTGTTGTGATCTGCCTCAGTTTTCCTGCCTCATTCGTAGTTCTGACATTCCAGAATCCAGTTCTGGTTTCATGTTTTGTGATCAGGGCATCCGTTTTCATGCCAATGGCCTCCTTTCGGCTTTCATCACTGCCAGTCATAAGAGCCTCAGACTCCGGATGTCTGTTCCGCATAAAAGCTTTTTAATTTGTTGCTGTTTCCATAACGTGGTGCTTTTTTTTTTACCTAGACAGGGGTGTTGGCATTGTGTTAAAACCCCCAACCTGGAGGACCAGGGAACCTGCCAGGAGAAGCTCCCGCTGGCATAGCATTGGGGGTTTATCAATTACCATATTATTGTAACCTAATATCAGTTTGTAAAATAAATGAAAATGTGATGGAGGCTAATAATAATAACCCCTTCAGTCATAACCGTTAGAGCTTCTTTTTGCCCAATCTGAGGTGGCGCAGTAGAGAGCATTGCCACTTGGCGCGATTGGCAGCTTCATCCTCCCAGGTTGCCGGATTTTTACAGTGCCCTTATGTCTCTCTTGCACACATCTTTGAACCTAAGCTGCGGTCGCCCTACTGTTCTTTTACCAACTGCCAGTTGTCCGTAGTAGATATCTTTCGGGATGTGACAATCTTCCATGCGGCGGACATGGTCAAGCCAGCATCGTCTGCCCTGTCGAAGCAGCGTATACATGCTTTGAAGGCCAGCACATGACAACACCTCGACATTTGTCACTTTGTCCTTCCATGGAACACCGAGGATGTGGCGTACACACTGTAGATGGAAGGTATTGAGCCTTCTTTCTTGCTTAGCATTGGTTGTTACTGTCTCGCTGCTATATAGAAGTGTGCGGATGATGCAGGCATTTTATAGCAGCTTTGGTCTTCATTGTCAGTTTGGAGTTTCCCCAAACATGCGTTGTGAGGTGGGCAAAGGTGGCTGCACCTTTGCCAATGCAGCTGCCAATTTTAGTGTCCAGAGAGTTTGTTGTTGATGGTAGACCCCAGATATGTGAAGTGGTGCACCACTGCCTATTCATAATTATCAATGGTGATAACTGGTGCAACATCCGCATCCTGACCCAGCACATTTGTTTTCTTTAGACTTATTGTGAGGCCAAAGTCCTTGCATGCTTGGGTTAAGTGATTCATCAAGCTCTGAAGCTCCTGAGTGACGATTGCAGCTTATCAGTGAATAACAAGTCTCTTATAGTGACCCTTCTTATTTATGTTTTTGTCTTCAGCCTTGCGAGGCTAATCAATCAGCCTTCTGACCTAGTTGTTGTTATTGATCCAGCAGCGCTTGGGCTCTCGCCCTTCAGCCCAATGCCATGTAGTGATATCTGCATGTTTTCACAAGTTGTTTTGCTTCTCCGTACAAGGTATCCCACTTATCTGGCCTCGGAGGAAGGAGCATTTTCCTAACAACATCAAGTGCGGGCACTCAAAGAGGGGGTGGTCAAATGTTTCATAGGGGTATTTACACAGCTGGCACTCTGGAGAGTGTTGTGGTTGGGTTCTGTTCAAGTGACTGTTGAGTGGTATATGTTGTGATCTGAGCCGAAAAATTGTGCTCTGATCCCTCCTTGTAAGATGGCTGATGTTGTCATTAGGATCAGCACAAGCCATATGTCTGTAAACCTCTCCCGGTGTTCAGCCAGGTTTCTTTGTTTATTGTCCATATGAGTGATTTGGCTGTTTGGTGAGTTGTTGCTGCGAGTGGTTGTTCTTGTTGTGATAGGGAGCATGTGGGAGAATGGGTCTCGGATGTGAGACAAGGGGAAGTAAAAATAAATCTGGGATTTAGGTTATGAGATAAGGTCAGTTCCTAAAAATGGTTTAACTGTTTTGCATAAGCACGGTGTAAGTTATGGTACTAAAGAAAAGACAAGTCTTTTAGTGTTATTAAACAAAGGGAGACGACTTGTAATTATGTCCTGGAGGGTTGTAAGTGAGTTGTTTAGAAAATAGTGCGAACTTAGCAAGTTCAGCACAGGAGTTAGTGCGTGGAGGGTAAAACAGAACGCTATAAAGATAAACTAACTTTCCTAGAAGATTACCCAGACCAGAGTGGAGAAACTAGAGGAGAATAAAAGCAGTGGCAGAAATGTACGAAAATATATGATTTACAGATGTCGTTGATTGAGAAATGTGCGGACTGGAAGAATATCAAGTTGAATGTGAAATCTATGAGATAAATCCGCAGAAGAGTGAAGCGGATTCTACTGAATGTAAATAAACCTTGAAGTTATGTTTTACTGCTGTTGGAGTACAGTGTGTTAATAGAGTTTAGAAATCACCAACCATCTGTACGTTTTGTCTGGCCGCGAATTCATCGCATTGTTTGATCAAAGTGTTTACGTTGTCTACACACACATATTATCCACTGGCTAGGGCAGTGATCTGAGCTTCTATACAAAAACATCAACACGCATGGCCACATTGTCTTGTTCCCTTCTTTGCTCATCTGTCTGCCCTGTCATTGCCTGGTGTATCTGAGTGGCCAGGGATCCACTGCATAACTATTCTGATGCCATAGGAAGTAATAAGCTGATCAGCATACAGGATTAGTTTGGCTAATTCAGTTCTACTATGTCCAATGCCTTCCACAGCTTGAAGGGCAGACACTGAGTCAGTAAAATTGACGATGTTTTGAGCCTTTGAGGGAAAGGCATCAAATACAGTCATCAGACGGTATACAGCTGTTTTCAGCGCAATGATTTCAGCTTCACAGTTGGAGCAAAACTCCCTGCATGCATCAAACAGCTTATCCATCTGGATAACTTATGTAGACTCCATAACCTGCTTTGATGGTGGCCTTAAATGCAGATCTGTCAGTATAAACATGCAACCATTCTGTTTGGTTGTTCCATCTACTAATTTCATCTGTACTTCTGGTGTTGTTATGTGGTGGTAAATTCTTTACTACTTTCTATATATATCTTGTCTTCTTTCTGGGAGGTGGTATCTATCTTGTATTTCATGGACATGGTGTAAGACTGACGTGTTTTATTCTGCGCTTGTGAACCCAGTTTTCTATAAGGTGTCTATTGGGATGGTTTTGGTTCATTCTCTTACATCTTTCATAAACTTCTAAAGCAGCTTTTTCTCTCCGCAACCCAAGGGGTTCCACATTAGTGTGTATTTCACATGCAGCAGCTGGAGTTGATCTCATAGCTCCACTAATTAGTTGAAAGGCATTGCTTTGCCCTCTGTCGAGAGACTCTTAGGTTTGTCTTGGAGCAGGTTGTAAGCAGTGAGTTGTATTCTATCACAGAATGGACATAGCCAAAGTGCAAGCCTTTCAGAGTATCCTTGTCTGATCCCCATGTAGTGCCAGCAAGCCTCTTCAATAGTTGTAATCGCCTCAGTGCTTTGTTCTTTGTATTCTGAATATGGTTCTTGAGGTTGAGCTGCTGATCAAGTGCGACTCCAATAAACATGGGATGTTCTTCTTTTGTCACTTGGTGTTTGTCTAGCCACAGGTTGATATTCTTCTTGGCTACTTTATGACTTTTAGTAAAGATAGTGTACAGTCTTTGTATAGTTGACCTTTAGTTTCCATGTTTGGCAGTACTCATGCAGTCTTCTAAGGTCTCCGTTTAGTCTTTGAGCTCCACTTTCAACATTCACATGACTCTGCCATATTGCCAGGTCATCAGCGTAAAGAGCTTTTTCGGCTTTGATCTGGTCAGCTAAGTCATTGATATAGATTTGTGACCTAGTGTGAAGGTGTGGCATATGCCTTTTGCATGCCACATGTGATTGGTAGTGGAAATGATTGTAGTGCTCAAAAGTGTGGCACCCTTTTTATAGTTGCTATGCGTAGTCCGCATATGACGATTTGCTTGACTTAGCGACGTGAGCATTGTTTACATGTCCTTTGTAAGGACCGGCTGCATTTGAAAGATGTTCCTAATGGGAACCTTCATGGGAGTGTTTTAGGTGCCTTGTAAGGCAATCACAAGTGTAACTATTACCCAGGTGTCTTTGGAAATAATATGTTTCATACCAGTGATGAATTATCAATGCATCGTTGTGACAAAATTAAAATGTCGGAGTGTTTGACAAGATGCCTTTTAATATTGTCTGTACTGCTGGCCGTTTTGATGCCATGTTTCTGCGTTGACCAGATGTTAACCTCGTAGAGCAAGGCAAAGAAGATCCTGAAGAGGGTCAGAGCCAGGACGCAGTTTTGTTTGAGGCCTCGTGGTGGCCAATATGTGAAATAAAATCAAAGTACACACGAGAACAGACCAGTGAAAGCAATGGGACAGCATGACAATGCAGAAAGTCAACAACAACCGAGAATACTAGGAACCAAAGTTAAGTTGGGATGAAACAGCACCGGCAAAAGAAAGTGTTACATCACTTTCCGTACCTTAAGAAAACAGCCATCATCATGTGACGTATTCTTTCCAGAACGTTGTCTCCATTACAGCTGCTCTGAACGCATCACGATTCTGGGCAAGTCGGCCTGCATCAGCCAAAGACAAGTTCAGACTCTCTGTGATGTCCTGGGTCCACCGTCGTCTGGGTCGACCCCGTCCCCCTTTTCCAGGGACCATGCCTTCCATCACTGTTTTTTCCAGACTATTATGTCTTTTTATATGACCGAAAAATTTCAGCTTCCTTATTGCGATGGTATTTAGGAGCCAATTTTCCTCTACGTTTAGTGAGTGCAGTACTTCTCTGTTGGTCTTTTTTTCTGTCCAGGGTATTCTCAACATCCTTCTGTAGCATTTCATTTCGAATGATGTAATCTTTTTTGCAACTGTTTTATTGAGTGTCCAAGTCTCGCAGCCATATGTTGCTACTGGGAATATACATGCTCTGATCAGTTGTAACTTTGTTTCTTTGCTTGTGCCTTGCCATAGGTTTTTCATCTGTATTAGTTTATGTGAAGCAATTTCAAGTCTTCTTTTAATTTCCACTGCACAGTCGCCAGAGCTGTTGATGATTGATCCTAAGTATTCAAATTCATTAAGAAAACAGTAGCTACTAAAATACAATATAACAATGTGATAATCTACCCAGCTGTAAATGGATACTCGGCCCTGCTCTAGCATTAGGGAAGGCAAAGGCAGTGAGAAAGGGAACTGGTCACCCCACCTCATAAAACTGGACCTAGAATGGTGAAGTGTCTTCTTCTTCTTCTGCGTTCAGTATGTAGTCATGCTAAATCTGCAGGCCTGTCGCCAGGACGAAGTCCACAGTCTTTACCAGGTCGGCGTGGCAGCCCCATAGCTTCTGCTGGAGCTCAGCACCCCTTGGCCAGGTCGCTCTACTTTGCCTTCCCCCAACCATTTGGTTGGCAAAGGCCCCGGTTGCTTGGGTGGGCCCTTTCGAGGCTAGGGGCCCGGCACCGCTCCTCCCCAGTTGTAGCTGATAGGAGCGACGCCATGATGTAAGTCGAGATTGTCGCATGACTCCATACTGCAAAAGCGTGTGTGTCCTAATTTTTCCCGGTGTCTGCGCCGTAGCTAACACACTCCGTCTTCGGCAGGCCGGGTTGGTGAAGTGCCTAACATTTCACTTCCCCATGGCAGAAACAGTCTTCTACGAGACTACCTTACACCATTCACAATTAAGACACAGCAAGTAAGATTACATTCAGTCTTCAACAAGCCATGTACTGAACAAGACATTTCACTTTTTTTTTATCGTTATGGAGCCGGCCGGCCACAAGTATTAATGTGCTATTGTAGTAGTTATTTGTCTGACACTGTTTGACATGATCAGGTTGCCAGCCCAGTATACAATTTCATATTAGTCACCTGATATAACATGCCTGAGCAAACACTAATCCTATACTTTCTTTTGTCTCCATAGAGACTCCCCCAGGACTATATAGGACAAACAAAAATAGCTTACTAGGTATTGATGGTGCTGGTGACTGAGACGGCATTTCCCTGAGCATCAATGACGGAAATGTGGGCGGTGCCATGGTCATTGTTCAAGTGGTATGTAGGGTTATAATAATTGGTTTCATAAGTAAATGTGTCGTTGATTCTCCTCCTTGTTTTCTCTCCATATGCCAGAGACTTCATGTTTGCTACATCCTGTAAATTAAAAACAAAAGTGATATGTTACGTCTGTATCAATAATTGTTATTGCTAATTAGAACTGACATCATTGCACTCTGGATAAACCCACAGATGCTCAATCTCCCTCAGAAAATGTCGAATGGTATGAATGCTTATTGTGTTTGTATATATGCTGGATGCATCCTCTCATATGTCTATCCCTGCTAGTCTTGGATTTGCTGCCAAATTCAAGCAGTGTTAGGCTTGTTGATTGCAGTGCCATTCACTAACAGGCGCTCAATGATTGTTCTTAATATCTCTCCCATATCCAATCTATTGGATGCTCTCGAAGTTAGTCTGTCAGCTCTCTCTCACTACCTCATAAATCTGCATAACCAGGCCAGCAGATCCAAACCAGTTCCTGAGGATTCATTGCTTCTATGGAAGTTTTCCATTCATGCCTGTAGCCATCCATTCTGAACCTTTCGAAGCATGGACATAATAACTGACCTAATGTAGTTTTCAGACAGGTATCAAGAACTGCAACACTTAACAGATGAATATATGGGAATTAAAGAACACAATGACAGGTTAGACTGTTCAAACTGAAGGACAGTGATGATTTCTTCTTTTTGAAGTACCATGCCTGGTAGTGTAGGTGATCACGTCTCTCCGCAACTTACTGTCTCAGGGAACTGTTTATCAATTCTGGTGTTGACTTCTTTCCATGATAGGATTTTCAAACTGTGATGTGTCTTCTCTCTTTATTGCCCTCTAATCTCTTTCTTCTTCAATCTTTTCTGTTGTTGTTGCTGTAAGGGGTCAGAGTGGCTAAGTGATATGTCGCCCGCCTCGAATTCTAAAGGTAATGGGTGCTATTCCCAGTAGAGGGAATATAATTTATAGAAATTCTTTCAGAACCAATGGTCCTAATGATGTCATACTCCCCCCTGGTCTCATGGGTAGTGAGATCAAATACCTAGCCTTCTCTCGGATGAGGGCGAAAAAAAGATAGGAGGTGCTGTGTGCAAGATGCGCACATTAAAAATGCCTCGGCAGTTGGAAATCGTAAACAGTAGGCCACATGGCCACTGCCCTGGCAAAATTTTAAAATTAGAAACCTACCTACCACAAAAATATTTACAGAATGTGTGATTCCTATTTACACACATTGGGATTCTTGCTGGTGCTATGGAGTTCGTGCACTGTGCTGAGATCCTCCTTGTGTGAGGAAACTTACTAATGGCAATCCAAGTGTTCTGGAATACTGAGATAAGAGAAGTAGAGGATATTGAAAGACACATGAAAACAGACAAGAAAGAGATAAAGACTGGATGGCACAGGACAGGATGGTTTAGCATGAATTTGTTGAAAGTTTATACCTGCAGTCCCAGATGGTTTGGCCATGTCTGCAGAATGGGAGATCAGCTACCACGACAAATATAGGAAACAAAGAGCCAGGAATCCAGAGCTCCAGGACGACCCAGAGTTCGCTGGGAGGACAACATCAAATAATCTCTGAAGGACCAAGGACTACACTGAAACCAGGCCAAGAGGAAGACAGCTGTTAGAATAGTATGCTGCTCTCTCTGGCAAACCTCTACACGTCAGGGCAGAAGACGAACGACTAATTAAGTATAAGTATGGGCCTACAAAGCTGAAGGTAAGCAATGATGATAGATCAACAAAGATATGAACATTTCAATGTGATGTGCTAAATAAAAGCAAACTGTTAGACTTACTGCAGTTACATCTACAAAATCTTCATCTCCTAAACCACTTCTTTTTCCATAAGCAAATTTCATGGCCTCAACAATTCTGTGGTGGGTCAAAATGGAAGCTGCATCATCTGCAATACTTGCTGGACTAAATTGGTAACCTGTGTGAAAAGAAAAAAATATCTTTTTATATAGCCACTTCTTTAAATACACCAGTCTCAACTTTACGTAATCATAAACATTAGCCACATCTGCCATGGAGATGCACGGCAGTGAAAATCTGGTTTTAGGTACAAAATATTGATTTTTTACTTTTGAGCTTATTTTATTAAATAATCATCGAGGAATCGATTGAGTAAAGTTTTATGACCAAAAAAAAATGCATTTGATGTGTCAAAAAGCATATTTTCAGCACTACCTCCAAGCTATGATTTGCAAATTTGTGCCGAAAATGCAAGATTTGCATCTCGATAATACCTTAGTTACGCTGAGCTCATCACGAAGTATTTGGTATCGCCGAAAAGGGCATTTCTATGTCTCCTGGATTATAGCAAATTCGAAACCTTTATTTCACATAGCTCTCATTGATTTGGCATTCAAAATTTTCCATTGTTTTACGATAACTTCCTTATAAGGAGAGGTCACGCAGTGACCCCATTCTCAGTCAAGGCCCATTCATGAGGCATTGGTGTTTATCTTTCTGATTGGTCATAACAACGCGCAGCTTTGTCTGCGCAAAGCCGGAACAAAATGACAGGTACTTCAGACCGTAAACAAATAACTTTGTTTCATTGAAAGTGGTACATGTTTCTCTTGATTACAGTCTAAATCTCATTAAATTGTGTTCTATTACTTCAAAATGGGAAGAAAAGGTAAGAAAGCAAAGCAACTTTCTGCCGTTAGAGCACATTGAAAGTGTGTAATTTCCAGCAATGTTATGACCGAATCAGCGGCAAATGATAACCAACCTGATGTAGGCTTATCATCAATGTATGTCTGCATACCAGTATCCGATTGGCCTATAGTTCAAATCGCTGATCCAATGCCTTTCACCGCTGGCCCAAGTCGATCTGATATAAAAATGAACTTGAGCGCGAGCAAGAATGGTGCTTCTCATAACACTTTCTGTGCTAAACCTACGTACAGAAATATGCAGATCAAATTTTTGATCATTTGGATACCATGCACAACTCTACAGTATTTCAACATGCTGTCAGCATCGTCCAAGCTGAACATGCTAAGAGTCAGTATCGTACCATTAATAAAAAAGAAGTCATTGACATCGCTGTCAGCTTTGATGCGACATGGCTAACTAGAGGTCATAAGTCACTGATAGGTGTTGGCAGTGTTATCGACATCTTGACTGGCATGGTCATCGATATGCAAGTTATGTCTTCCTTCTGTTACACCTGCGACAATACTGGACAGTGGCAACTGAAAAATCAGCCCGACAAATTTGAACAATGGAAAGCAGAGCATCAGAAGGACTGCTGCCGTAATTACGAAGGGTCAACCTGAATGATGGAAGTAAAAGCCTGTGAGGTTCTCGGGCTTCGTTCAGTGGCAAATCACAAGCTATCAGATGGCGATTCCAAGACCTACAACAGACTCTGCGACATCAAACCGTATGGTCCAGAAGTTGACATAACCACAGAAGAGTGCGTCAACCATGTCGCAAAGCGATTAGGCACTGCACCGAGGACACTCATTACTGACTGCAGGAAACAAAAAGTCACCCTTGGGGGAAATGGCCATGGTCGTCTGACCCAAAATACCATACGAAAACTGTGTATTTACTACACCAGGGCCATCCACCAGCATAGTACAGCCCCAGAGATGAAACAAGCCATCATGGCTTCTCTCTCCAATGGGTATTCGACAAACCACAACATAATTTGTGTCCGCCAGGCAAAAACTCCTGGTGTTTCTATCAGGCTTCCGTGGCCAAAGGAGAAGCTGCCGGGCCCCACGAGACCCAAGTTCATACTCCGCTAGACTACAACCTGCTCCATAAGCACTTAGCCCCTATTTATGAACGTCTTACTGATCAGCATCTGCTCAAACACTGTGAGCTAGGTGCAACTCAAAATGCAAATGAAAGCCTCCACAATGTTTTATGGAGTCGTTGCAGCAAGCAGAAATTTGTGTCATTAAAAAAAGTCAAATTCAGTGTCCTTGTGGCAATTGGAGAGTTCAACTTTGGTCCATCAGCCAGTGCAGAAATAAAAAAGCTGTATGGCCAAGCATCTGGAACAAACTCGAAACGCCTTGGACAGGTGCAATTAAGGAAACATCTTGCCAACAGCCAGAAATATGAGGCTGACAAACTTGTAAAAAGAAGAAAAATTAGGCAAGAGGCAAGACAAAGGCGAGAGGAGGAGCAGCATACAGTGCTGGAGAATTTTAGTGACATTTGGCCCCCCATAATGGAGTATATTGGACAAGACAAGGCACTCGGTGAGTAAAAAGCATTTTTCTTAAAATTAACATTTTATTAACAAAAAAATTAAAAACTAACAACCTGTCTAACAGACCAGCCTCAAATTTGGCATGCATGTAGTACACATATGTATCTTTAAATGATCACATGCTTTTTTTGATATTTTGGTAATTTGCTTTGATATATTTTTATTTTTTTTTCATACAAATATAGTATTTTTTTTAAATCATTAAAAATAGAATTTTAAACTTATCAAAAAAAGCATGTGTTCAATTGTTTTAATTGTCAGTCACAACATGTGTGTGCAATTTGATAAAGTTTGGTCAGTGGGAAACATGATATTTGCTCTTGAAAATAGGTGAAAAATCCAATATGGCGGATGTTGTTTTTTTTTTTGGTTACCATGGTAACCACATTTTTTTTAAACAAAATAAACTGTAGAATTTGGTTCATGGACATACACTGTGTCTATTGAGAACATAAAAAGTTTGAAAATGTTATTAGAACAATAAGTTAGTTTTCACTGTAGTGAATCCCCTCAAATACACGAGTCTCAACTTTACGTAATCATAAACATTAGCCACATCATTAAATACACGAGTCTCAACTTTGCGTAATCATAAACATTAGCCACATCTTTAAATACACCAGTCTCAACTTTACGTAATCATAAACATTAGCCACATCTTTAAATACACCAGTCTCAACTTTGTGTAATCATAAACATTAGCCACATCTTTAAATACACCAGTCTCAACTTTGCGTAATCATAAACATTAGCCACATCATTAAATACATCAGTCTCAACTTTACGTAATCATAAACATTAGCCACATCATTAAATACACCAGTCTCAACTTTGCATAATCATAAACATTAGCCACATCATTAAATACACCAGTCTCAACTTTGCGTAATCATAAACATTAGCCACATCATTAAATACACCAGTCTCAATTTACGTAATCATGAACATTAGCCACATCATTAAATACACCAGTCTCAACTTTACGTAATCATAAACATTAGCCACATCTTTAAATACACCAGTCTCAACTTTACGTAATCATAAACATTAGCCACATCTTTAAATACACTAGTCTTAACTTTACATACTACTTTTTTTTACTCTGTGAAGCATGGAACACCCCATGAAGGAAGCCCTCACTAAAGCAAAATGATTGCCAGCCACAAGAACAACCTCACAGTAGCGGCCTCTGACAACAAGGCATATTCTTTCTTTGTCTTAGTTAGACCCGTAAAAAGCTACATATGGCATCCTTATATTCTTACCTAATGATATGTATAATCTTCCCAAAGAAGATCTATATTCTTTTAATTGTTTGATGTTTTTCTTGATTTCTTAAAACATTTGGTATTTTATGGAATGACATAAAATTACTTGACAAAATATAAACTTTTTATTTAACTAACACTGAATTATGCTCACTCCTCTGTGATAAGGTACTGTAAATGTGAGTATACTGATTTTGTAGAGTTACAATGTAGTAATTTTATTTTAGCATTTTCTTTTACATTAATATTTAAAATGCATGATGAGAATAAACGCATTCAGTACAGAAAACGAGAGAAAGGAAGGGTAGAATGAGTGCCCAATTCTAAACCCTTTGAAAATAAAGTTTGTTCGTTCGTCATCCCCTAAAACATGTCCCCCTTTCAGCTCCCAGTAACACATAGGATAATAAATTCTGAACATTCTAAGCACATAACTTGAAAGGGATAAGGGAGACATGTAAAGACCTTAAATGACTGGCAAATATGGTTGTTAGCAGCACCATTCCTGGAAAAACTCTATGGAGATACCAAAAGCCTTAAGCTGACCACTGATTTCATTGAATATATTTCACGACGATATCCGAGTGTACAAAAAACAAAAAGAAGAATGATTCGGCATGAATTTGCTAAAGGCCTGTATTACTTAGAGAGTTATGGGTAGCAGTTTGGTTCTCACCCACCCAGGTTGAGGGAGAAACTGTCTGGTGACGACAGAAGCCTCAGAAGTAACAAAATACATTTTATTTAGCATCAGTGTCAGAGATTTAAGTTTATTATGTGTTATAGGGGTGTGTGCGTGTCAAGGGATCATGTACTAGTGTAGCAGATTAGCTTATATATTGTTACTTATTTGCCACGTGTGATAGTTAGATATCAAGTGTTGCATGCAAGAAATTATAAAGGATGGAGTAGAAAAAAACATCAAAATTTTGATGGTGGTGATGAGCTGAGAAAATCATGAAAAACTATTAGGTTTAATATATCTATAACTGAAATGAACAGTTTCAAGTACTGAACAAAAATAATTCAGCTTTTTTTCTTAACATCAACCAGTTAAGTTCACAAAGAATGATCTGAAGATTTCTGAATGGGTAATACTTTAAAAACATGTCAGTGTTGGAGTTGCAATAAAATGCCCCATACTTACCAGCATCTGCTATATCTGCTACAATATCTTCAGCAAGACAGCCATTATAGAAAGACATTGGGTCATCAGCAATAGCCTGGAATGTTCTGGCAAGTTTAGGCAATCTGATTGGAGTCCCAGTTGGTTTTATATTATGATTGTGGTCAAAATATTCACTGCAGAATAAATAATATAAACATTCAATATCAGAACATAATACACTATTTTTAGTATTGAAATTCATGCCACAACCTGGAGATCAAAAACCTGTACAAAAAATCAGAAACACCTGTATAACAATCCGGCAACCTGTAAAAAAAATCAGAAAAACCTGTAGCCACAAAAAATATTTTTAGTAAGAACCATACAAAGGTGAAAGATCCACAAATTGACCATTTTGTTCTTTGAGAAATCACAAGAGCATTTTTTTTTCACACAGAAGAAAAGCGTCAAGTAATTGTTTAATGCGCTTTTGTGTATATCTGGTAAATTCTTCATGATGAATATTATAGGAAACTCAATACAGAGGCGGTCTGATCATCATAAGGGTTCCCTCTATCTGCCAAATGTTTAAGCCCTTTAATAAACTCCACTATGACGTTTGCTGTGAATAGGTCATGTCTCAAGTCCGTGACCAGATAAACTAGATCTAGTGTGTGTTTAGGTCGCAGGTTTCCTATAAAGCCACAAACTTTAACAAAAGTATGCTGTATTGACTACTTCCTGTTTGATCTATCATCTTGCAACGTTGAAAAGACAAAATAATACAGACCTGGATGATCTCAGAGTAGTGCTCCACAAACTTTGTCAACGATTCAAAAGGGTTGTGATCCAGTGGATCCCATCGCATTGTAACATCGCCAGCAATGAAGAGGCTGACAGAATGGCAAAAGAAGGTTCACATCTACCTCAGCCTGATGCAAGCATAACTTTTGAGGAGGCAAAGAGTTTTATCAGAATCAGTTACAGAAACAAATGGAATGTAGAACATCCAGGGCACACACAGAATGATGCTTACTACCAGCTTCACAGAAGAGAACAAGTGGTAATCTTCAGACTCTGCACTGGCCACAGCAGATTGAGATACCATCTATTCAACAAGCTAAAGATAGGAACTACCGATCAGTGTAACTGTGGCACTGATAAAATGACTGCTGAACATCTGCTTCAAAGTTGCCCCTTATATGTGGTACAGAGAAAGTGCATATGGCCGACGCCAGCTCCTTTCGTGGAAAATCTTTACGGGGATTCAAATAGCCTCAAACTGACTACTGCTTTCTTTGAGAACATTCAAGTGGACGTCTGAGAGTGTACGAAGAAGAAGAAGAAGATCTATCATCAATATTATTAGGCCTAAGTCTTTCCCTAGATTCACATTTGTCATTGTCAATCAGGCCCTTATTCAATACCCACATCTAATTCAACCTCATCATCATCTTCCTGATCAAATATAAGTCACCTCTCAGCTCCCAAAACAAAGATTCCACCGCCCGAAAAGACATGATTTAAAATAAAAACAAAACATTGCAAAAAATCAAAATACTGACTGATTCAGAAAACAATTTCAGAACACGGAAGCTTCTCTCGTACCAGAAATACTCATGTCTCGCTAAACAGTATTCCCACTGTGAAATTTGGACAGTAGACTTAGCGCACTGGCGTTTTTGGCAGAATCAAATTGTACAGGGTTAATAATTAGGCAAAAATCTGAACAGAAAGTATGTACAGCCGTACAGATCTGAAAACGAGAAAAATCTGTACAGATTATTGGTAACCCGTACAGATTATTGGTAACCCGTACTACTTGGCATGTATGATATTATCATTAAAAAATAAATAAAGTAACAAAGTGATATCCAGGTAACCAGTATCCGTTCCTGCTTTTGCGATGACCGTACTTGCTTTTCTGTAGAGAATCATCTCATTTTCTACATGGGCTGCCTTTCTCCGGATGGTTTAAATGTCCATCATCATTTTTCTTGACTTTGTTATTCGTTGGCTTTCCTCTATTTCATACTTCTTTATTTTATCCGTCGCTTTTTCGCGATCTTTCTTTTAGGAAGTTTGTGTTTCATTTTGTGTCCTATTTTTGTATTTTTATGACGTCACTTTTATTTTATGATCAGTGTTCACAGCTTCGCCTCTCGTTATGTTATTTCACTTTCTGCTTTTGATTTTCATTGCTTGTTGAATTTCTTGTATTGATAATTTTTTCCGGTTTTGTATTTTCCTTGCTTTATTAATGCTCTTCACCTGCGTTGTTATATTTTGTATATATTACACATATGCAGTGTCTACAGTATTTTTCTTTAACCTGTCTATATTTCTAGTTCTTGTTGCCTGTTTGTAACTGTGGCTGACGATGAGTGAAACCCGAAGCCTCCAGCGTTTCCCGTTAATTGTAAAACTGATTCAATACCATTTTATTTGTTAATATATAAACATCCACAGTCAGCCTTATTCACATGTAATAATCTTGCATCCACACTAGGTTGTATTCTTTAGAAATAAATAACTTACGCAAACTGATTCTTCAGCTCTTGTGTTTGAAGCCGGCCCAATGCAATGTGAAGAGCGCTGGTGAGTGGTACACCATTTTCACAAAGTTTGACTGTCGGCATGACAATATCTCTCCAAGGAACCTTTCCAAATTTTTGTTGAACCTCATAAAGGCCTCTAACTTCTCCAGGTGTGCCAATCGCCATACCCCCTGCAGAATGAAAATTATGTTTTCATAACTAAGATGTTAGTATAAATAAAGAAGGAAAGTTTTAATTACCTATATTCATACTATAAGGGCAGATACCATCAATGGCTTTAAAGCCTCATTTTGTAAACGATGTTTTTCCACTGAGACCAACCAACGCAGAATAATTACTCCAAAACTGAATTACTGAAGCAGTCTAGTTAGTTATATTCTTTTTTCATGGTAGCATTTTCAAATTAAAATTAATGTGGAGAGCTTTAAGCATGTGATATTTTTTCTTAAGCTTTACTGGTATTACACGTTTTGATAAGTACACTGAATTTTTCTAGCAATTATTAATCAACATTTAAGAAATCTTTAATTACTAAATATGACAAACAGGACCTACATTAGGGCAATGTCTTCAGAAATATTTCTAGATAGTTTCAAGTTTAAAAAAAAAAAAAAACTAACTTGTTTCTAAATCAATAAACCATCCAGGTTATGGTTGTTGTGCTTACATGAAAACACAAAGCTCAACATCTGTGAGTTAAGAATATGTGAAGACCCCCTCCATTGCCTTCAACCCAAACCGGTTTTTGGTCCTAGAAAACCAGTTTATGGTCCTAGATCCTGGCAAACATTGGAAAAATGCAACTTCATAATAACAGGTTAAATTCATATTTCTCAACTTCTGCGTTTCTTTCGATAAATTATAATATTTCCAGAAATATTTCATTCAAAGTTTAGATTTACAAAACTCAGACATGAGGTAACAACACGTTAACCACTGAAGTTCATAACGCACATTTCAAAGAATGAAGTACCACATCACAGAATCAATTGTAGTTCACTACACTAATCCACAGAATGTCACATATTAAGATACCGCTATTGTTTCCTTTTTTTCTTTAATAAGATATACAGCAACTATCTCACACACAGGCATCTAAACATACAGCAACAACACATCATGAAAGTATAACACACATTCAAAATGAGACACAACACAGTGTGGAATAATTGTCAGTCAAACCACTACCTCACAGAATCAGTTGCACGTCACACATTAAGACACTGAAAATGTTTCTTTTTAAGTGCATTCAGCATTAATTCACAAAATGAGCTTACAAGAGAACATATAGACATACGGCAAACACACATATTACCAGTATAATTCAATGTATATTTTTAAAATAGGGCATTGTCACTTCACAGAATTAAAAATATTGATATTAAATCAAAGGTCTACTACAACCAACGTCCTGTTCAGGATGAACGAGGAAGAAGAAAGGTCTACTAACAACTTTCCAAACAATGAAAGAAATCTGGAAACTTATTATAATTAAGATGATATGCCGATATAAGATTACATTTCTAAGAAAATACACATTCTACTAGCTATACTGAATGGCTAACCACTCACATGTCAAAGAATAGAATACAGCATAAATGTAAACTGTTTCAAAGTCCATTTTAATCATACAAGCAAAAGATAGTGATCTGTGTGGCATAAATCATCTCATGTTCAGCCAGCCCTGTTACGTATTTGACTATTTCCAGTTTTCTGTTGTCACCAAGCAGCTGATTTTGTCAAAATACAGCATAAAAACTTACTTAACTCTCACTAGATGGAAGATACACAGCAGAGATGCTGAGAATAGCAAGGAAAAAGCAACATGCCGTTAACTGAAAAAAGTACTTTATGGAACAAATCTTATTCAAAGAAAGGGAGAACAAGAGTTCTTTACTGTCATATAAAAGCTAATCCTGATATATGGATGCAAGTCATGGACAATAAGTAAACAAGCTGGAAAATCCCTAGAGGTAATTTACAGAAAGTGTTGAGAATATGGTGGGCAGCTAAAAAGAATAATGTTGATTTACTGAAAGCGGCTGGTGCGCAAACTCAAATAAGGAGGAGGCAATCCACTCTTTTCTGGGCATGTATGAGAATAAGAAAGCAGGAATACGTTGTGACACCAGGAAAGGTTGAAAGAAAGTGAGACAAAGAGAGAATATCTGCATCATGGCATAGAACGAAGTCAACAAAAGAATTGATAAACAGCCCTGATGGCAGGAAATTGTGGGCAGACATGATTACCTATACCAACTGGCATGGTACTTGAAGAAGTAGAAGGCAGCATGTCACAAATACGTGAGAACTCCCTGGCACATTCCAGATTACTTGCCTGGCATCACAGCACTTAGAAGTGTATTGGAGTACACCAGCAAAATGGAAGAGAGAATGACCTTGGAATAGACACAGGAGATTGTGCGTACATTGAAGAATGGAAGTTACAGCTGTAGGACATGGAAAACATGAACAGATCATAAAAGATTAGTGGTAATATGTGATCACCAACATAGCAATCAAGGCACTTTGAGCAAAATAACTACTCAATCCAGGGAAAGCAACTGAGCACATCTGAAATCAAACATCATTACAGTTTCAACTCTCTGTGGCGCACATACCTTCAACAAATACATCTGAAGCATTCCTGCTTGTACCAGCCATTCAAGGTCTTTCCATGTCTCCTTTATCTGTTTAATGTCTGTCTCCAGATCAGTTCTCCAAGAATTTTTTTTTCTGCCTGCCTACATTTCTCTTACCCTGAGGATTCCAGACCAGGAACTGTCCTGTAATGCTATCAGCTGGTTGTCTCAATGTGTGTCCTAATGCCAGCAACTTCTACTCACATTAGTGATCCTGTCATACCATATTTAATCCTTCAATGCTGTTCAAGCAAATCTTTCTGGTATCAAATATGCTCTAGCCTTATTTCCATATGGACCAGTGTGTTACTGGGACCCGAAAGCAGAGCACAGAACAGTAACACTCTAACCTACCACACATGTTGTAAGCGGCAACTAAGAAGGGTCGGGCATAGAGCCAGCTAACCCTTCCTGTAAAAAGTTTAGGCAGCAAAAACACTTCAGCAAGACCCAAACAAGTGCTGGTGGAACAACAGAGAAGATGCTGGCCATGGATAGGACACACACACCACACACACACATTGAGGAAACCATCTGATAGCATTATAAGGCAGTTCTTGTTCTGGAATCCACCAGTGTAAGAGACACAGGAAGAAACCAAATAACACACAGAGAAGACAACTGGAGACAGAGAAGAAGGGGATGAATAAGACATGGAAAGACCTTGAGCAGACGGCACGTGACAGGAAGATTTAGCATAAGTTTGTTGAAAGCCTATGCTCCTTGGAAGCTGAAGGGCAATGAATGAATGAATTATTGCCAGATGTAAACATTTCTTTAGACTAAGTTTATAATACAGCATCTGTAAATCTAACACAATACCTCAAATACTAATAGAATTATCTTATGTCAAGAGGACTGTTAAAATAAGAAGGAAATACAAAGCTATGATTGTTAAAACAGAAAAGAAATAATATACAGGCAATAAATCATGCAATGACGTAAGCTATTTTGGTTACATCTGACATCAATATTAATGTCACAATCTCAAAGAATGTATTATTACATCCTTATGTATTTTCTTTATGGAGGTTTAGAACAAAGGATCTGTAACCTCTCTCGTGAGTTCTTCTTGAGCATTATTCACTTTTCAGTGCTCTCTACTGCCCAATCAATTCAATTTTTTTTTTCTAGCTCTCATATTCAATATATTACTGTTCCCAATATTAGACGTCTGCACCAGCAATTTTTTTACCCAAGTACAGGCCTCAATGAGGAAAATTTCCATTATAAGAAATAATAAAAATGAAACAGACTGGGCAGGGCCTGCCTTTAATTTTTGATGAAGGGGACCAGGCTGGGCTGTTCTATTAATCCAGGGCAATCTACTTTTGGCAGTTACCCTAGCATTTATATAACTTTTTGGGTTGGGTGTTGGTGGAGACACACACAAGAAAATCTATCACTAACACAGGAGGTGAAGTAGAGATGCTGGTGTTGATAGGATATATACTGTGGAAACCAGGTGACAGCACTACATTAAGTTCCTTGCTCTAGCATCCCTAGGGTAAAGCAAATAGACCTAGATGTAGTTAGGTACACTACTTGGCCACTATACCCATCAAGCATGTCATTCTGGGCAATTGCGGTGAGGCCAACAACCTCATTATGTACAACTATCTGCTACAAAACTATCACTGTTAAAGCCAAGGTTGTGCTGAGGTACTCAGTTGCCTCTTAGAATATGCCTGGTGGCAGTAGTGGCCAGATTCTCTCTTTGTCTACTCATAAAGCACAAGTAACCACCAATTTTGCAGACACCTCTAAGACACCTCTCGGATGGCTCATACACCTTGTAGCCATCCACTTCAACGGCCCCAACCGAACATGGTGCTACTGACATCCAGGTCACAGCAATCAGATCCTGTTCCTCAGATGCCAACAGTCGGTTTCACCTTCAACAAAGCCGCATCCACCTTACTGGTTGCCTTAAACCCAATGGTTTGACAACCCAGCACTCTTCTGAGGTGACCCTTTCTACTCAGACATATTTCTACAGCTATCACCCTTTCTTTCCAATATCACGGCCTCTCTTCTCACCAGCAGTTGTTTTTTTATTTATTAATTAATTTGTATATGTTTGTCTTTGTTACTGATTTTCATGTTTTGGTTGTTGCGTTTTTGTTTTTTAAATTTATTTATTTTCCCCTCTCTCTCCTTTATTTTTCTCTTCCTTTTCTTTCTCATTTTGTACTTCTCCATCACTTAGTATTTCAGTTTGTTTTTCTTACTCAGTGTTTTCTCTCTACTTCTGGTAGCGGCAGCCATTTTGGTCCAGCCATGCTATTTTAATCAGGCGTAGTCAGATTTTTTACTTAGTTCTCACTTTCTTTCCTTTCTCTTTGTCGTCTATCCCTGATGAAGGCCTTATGGCTGCAACTGAGATTTTTTTTCTTGTCTTTTGTCCCCATTAGACCAGATGTACAAGCATTTTTTGTGGTCCTATCACTAGTTGCCACGGTAAACAGTTTTACACGATTTGGTAACTAACCCAAAACGCTGAAAAATATGAACATAATATCAATTTTCCAGTGTTCTACAACAACCATGCTTTGGGAATTTCTTTTCCGGTGGCAACTAAAAATCTCGAACCAGATCAGAAAGTGTTTCAGTACATTTTTCATTCGTTTTATTACTAAAATTAGATCGACGCTCTGAGCGGTCCAAATGATAGGATTTCAAAAGCCAGTCTGACCGGCTTGCTGTAGTTAATGTGTTAATTAATGTTTTTACATATTTTGTCTTGCCTCCACTCCAATAAGTAACCACCTGGGTTAGCGCTGGCATAACTGTATGAAATGTGAGCTCATAACTTTACCTAGCCTGTTACATGCTGACATGTTTACAGAAAAGTGTGGTTTTAACTTGGTGGATGTTGATTTGCTACTTATTACAGATAGACAAAAACGAGACATCAGTAACTTTCATTTTTGGATGCACAGACATTGATGAGACCAAGGCATTTATACCGTATGACATTACCTGAGGGAGACTGAGCACCTATGGGTTTGCCCGGATTGCAATCATGTCAATTCTGAACAACAATAACAATAAGACAAAGCAGTA
This sequence comes from Oreohelix idahoensis, assembly GCA_024509875.1. Taxonomy (NCBI): domain Eukaryota; kingdom Metazoa; phylum Mollusca; class Gastropoda; order Stylommatophora; family Oreohelicidae; genus Oreohelix; species Oreohelix idahoensis. The sequence continues at coordinate 272,231 of JAMPIV010018672.1, read as the reverse complement.
AAGCATTCTTCTTCTTTCGATCCCCAGAGATGTTAGTTTTCGCTCTTCACCCTTTTGTGTTGTGGTGAGTTCCAGGGCTTTCTTGCGAACCCAGAGGGCTTCCCCAACTCAGAAAGCTCAACAATGGTAAAATATACCAGACCTACTAATTGGTGGGTGATGTAATGCCATGAGTTGGATGGCCCTCTACCCTAGAGGGAATTGCAATAAAGCATAAATCTAGGATTGCAAGTGTTGTTCAAAGCAGTCAACTAAGTCTGACCTTGCTGTCTATAGTTCTCAAAGTTTGCTGTTTGTGGCCTCAGGGTAGAAGTTTGAACGATGTTAATGAATTTCTCTGGGATTTATAGTTTACCAAAAGATTTGACTGCTCTATAATGATTTTGAGTGTTGTTATCTGGTTTGTGCAAGATCTTACTCCACAAATTCCTGTTTGCTCCTACCTGAGTTTTGATCTTTATATGATCGAGCATCACTAATATCAGAATTTTTCTGGCCAGTGTCCGTTGCTATCTGATTTGTGCAAGATCTACCTCCCCAAACTCCTGTTTGCTTATCTGTGAGTTTTCCATCTATGACCTCCTTTATACGGTCTAGCATCACTCTGATCAGAATTTGTCTGGCCAGTGCCTGCAGTGTTAAACCTTTAAAATTAAGCTGCCCTTTTTTAGACAGTTTTCATTGAGGTCCATATGGCATTACGCTCATTCTTGAGTGGAAAGGATGCCTTCACATAATCAATTCATAGTTGCTGCTATCAGTTTACTTTTGCATCCAAATCTCTCGTAACTATCTAAACGTCTCACCACGGTGCATTATCTATTGTTCCCTGTAGCTCTATTACATCTGTCTCTGCCAGCATGAACAGTTTTATATTGTAGCATCTCATTTCCTTGACCATTTGTGCCACTTTTCCAGTTTCATTCAGTGTTAATATAGCCCAGTGTTTCCCTAAATTTTTCGGGTTACCACCCTTGGCTCACTGAACACACCACCAGTGCTCCCTGCATTACATTAAAAATAAGGTTTTTCAGGCTACGCTCCCCTTTTTATGAGTTGTCACGTTATATAACCAAACTGCTTTAATATGTAAGCGTTATATTTAGTAATATTGTTGAATTTAGCCTGACAAAGCCTCATTCACCTCACTACTACTGCATGCCCCCTGTTTCCTTATTGCCCCCTTAGATCTTCCCAACACTCCCCCAGGGGCGGTAATGCCCACTTTGGGAACCACTGATATAGCCCAAGCAGTGGTTTTATATTCTGCTTTCGTAGAATTGATATCTTCTTCTTCTTCCGTCCTTAGCCACCGACCGTCAAAGCAGTCAGTGGCCATTACGCCTAGTGGCGTCTTAGGGCAACAGCACATAGGTTTTCTTCGCCATTGTTTCCCATCACGCCTATTGGCGTCTTTAGGGCAACGGCAAATCAATCCATCTGCTGCTGTTTCCGTAATCGAAGTGACCGGCAAACGGGTGATCAGCCCGTTGGTAGAATTGATATGACTTCCAGTAATTCTTTTCATGATTCCACACCACATGCCTCACTTGTGAGGATTCTTCCAGACCCACATGGGTGGTTATAAAATTTACAGACTCTGTAATATATTGTTTTTAATAAAAACTGATCCCCACAGTCCTCAGTTTTTCTCTTTGTCTGACCCATCACCTATGACTTTTCAGCTTGGCTGAACTGCCTAGAGCACAAGGTACCAGCCGACTAAATTCACGGTAACCAAAAGGCACGCAAGCCACCCCACAACCGAAGGGTGCAATGAAAATGGAATGGAATTGCTACCATCATAGGTTTTTAGTACTTTATTTGAATCCTTACATACTGAAATGTGAAACTATGGCAGACTCATTAAATGGGAAAAAATTACACACACACACAAACACACTCAAAACCATTTTCTTTGCACCTTTGTGCAAGAAACAAGCAAATAAATAAAAATGTGTAAATAAAAACTAATTTTTGGTCACATCTTAAGTATCAGCCAATACTTACTTGAAAATGTCATTTCAAATATAGAATGCTTTATGCTATTTTAGGAGCATTCCAAAAATTTTAACAATTTATTAGCTTTTGGCTTAAATTTTTTCAAAGATTTAATATACACTATGACATTTTATATACTGCTTCATTAAAAACATGTGATGGTCTTTAAGTCACAACATGTCATACACAGGACTGCATGTATGAAAACTTACATGAGTACAAGAAAAAAATAAGTCAGGGTTTATTGTTTATGTAGCAAGGAAAATGGTAATTTAAAAAAAAAAAACTTACCATAAAGTGATTTTCTTTTGTTTTCTGGTGCCATAAACATGTCCTCAGTGGCTGCCTGAGGAGCAGTTTCTCGACTATCCACTGCATGCCAGCCATCCTCTCTAAGAAAGTCAAAGACCAGTTGCAAATGAGGTTAACAAAGAAATATACATATTAAATGGTATTAAAACATGTCAAGATTTCTTAATAATTCTAGCTCTTCTATCATCTCTTTTCATGAGAAATGCCCAATTCTATATATGCATGTGAAGTCTTCCTGTCCTGGGCCATCAGCTCAGGGTCTTCCCTGTTGTCTTCATGCCTGTCTCCAGTTCTCTTCTCTATGTGTTCCTTGGTCTCCCTCTACCTGTCGAGACAAGAGAAAGGAAGGGCAGAATGTTTGACGGGCCTGCGTGCTCAATTCTAACCCTTTTGAATATAAAGTACGTTTGTTCTCTTTTCCTGGGGATCCCAGAATATGGACTGCTTGGTAATGCTATCAACAGGTTTCTTAATGTGTACTATTCATCTCCAGCATCTTCTCATCTCTTTTTCCACAGGCACTTGTCCGGTTCTTGTCATTAGCCCCACATTAGTGATCATGTCACACTGTTCCAATCTTTCTATTCTATGCAAGCACCCGTTTAGGAAAGTCTGAAGCTTTTTAGTTTTTCGTTGTTGTTGTCAATGTTTCAGAGCCATACATCAGGACTGACTTGACATTTGAATTGAAGATTCTGAATGTATATAGCACAGTAATTAATCTCACTGTGCCTAATATCATTATCAGAAAACTATGCTGACCTAATGCTCTCCCCAACTTTCACCCCTGGTAATCTCTATCAATTCTGTAATGATTCCTTCACGTTTTATGTTCTTATCATGCCAATATTTTTGCCTCATATCTGCCTTTCCATTCACTTTGAAAGTTTTCATAACATGGTTGTTTTTTCATTTCTACAGAAATGTCCAAAGTGGAGTGCCTTGTTTTAAATATTTGCAGTCAATTAGGCCAAATATATATATTTCCCACATTAAAACAGTAAATTTATAAAAATCACTCAGTGAGCAAAGAAATCAACACAATTTAAAATAATGACTACACAAAATTCATATTCAAAGTTAACAACACAGACAGTGTCCAAATTGAAGATCAAAGCACCCACACAGTCAAGTAAATGTAGACACCCAAAGCTAGAAATTACAAGGACCGCACTGGACTGAGGATAATGTGACATACTATAGCTTCTACAAGCAGAGCATGAGTCTGCAACCCAGGAACTTATGGGATCTACTTTAGTAACACTGAGCCCCTTAAAGATCTACTTTATATGTGTGTAGTTTTAGGGGGGGGGGGGAAGAGGAAGAGAGAGAGAGAGAGAGAGAGAGAGAGAGAGAGAGAGAGAGAGAGAGAGAGAGAGAGAGAGAGAGAGAGAGAGAGAGAGAGAGAGAGAGAGAAAGAGAGAGAGAGAGAGAGAGAGAGAGAGAGAGAGAGAGAGAGAGAGAGAGAGAGAGAGAGAGAGAGAGAAGATGAACCTTACACAGAAGTGTTCCTATCTCATGCAGTTCAGGAATATATTTTAGTGGTCAGCTCGAGAGATTTCATTGGGATTGTGGAAAAAGTACCTTGACACCAGGGGTACAGCGACTTTAAATTTAAATGCCGGCAGGAGAGGTCTAATCCTAAATTTCCCGAGCTTAAAAAGTCTCTTTTCTTTTCCCAGCAGTAGCCTAAAGATCTGACCTTTCATGTTTGTCTCCAGTTCTCTTTTCCATGTGTTCCTTGGTCTCCCTATGTCTCTATTACCCTGAGGATTTCAGAACAAAGACTGTCTGGTAATGCTATCATCAGGTTTCCTCATTGTGAGTCCTATCCATCTTCCAACGCCTTCTTGTTTCACTGGCAATTGTCTGGTTCTTGTCATCAGTTCCATAAATGATAAGTTAGATGACAAATGATAAGTTGTAACTGATCATTAATGCTTGCCATCAAGGAAAAAGCTGAAGTAACTAAGATGCTCTTAAAAGATCAATGGTGTGGAATCCAGGGAAAAATCCAACAAATACTAGTAGTAAGTACCACAAAGTGCCCGCTTCGTGCGGTTGAAAACGGACGAAAGTGGAGAAAAACTGAGGGAAATCCCATCAAGTTTAAGTCGTCACTGTCCCTTTGCTCGTAAGCGGATTGCAATAAAATTTATATCATGATACTCTTTATCTTCTTCTCGTTTGAAGTGTATTAATTCCCAAAAATAAAAGCTATTGAAGTATTTTTTTACTAATAAAAACAAACAGCAACGTTACGCATGATTTGCCCCGGCGCGCTGCAAACTCTGAACGTTTTTGTCTCACCCCGCTTCATTCAAATGGGGATCTTTCCACCGCCATGCCACTAATTTGCATACTGTTTTCACCACTTTTAGGGGGTAAAGTGTAGCTTTAGTTTCATATATTGCAAACTGTAGAAAACAAAGTGGAAGACGTTGATATCTTGAAGTGAAGTTGAAATTTTACCAAATTTAACATTTTAAATGGTGTTATAATTCTTTGCAAGGTATGAGAACATTTGGGAGCCATTTTTCTTTATTCGTGTGAAATTTCAAAGACTTCTGATATTTGGCGGTCGAGAGAATTGACTGAGTAAGTTCAGTAACGCTAAAGCTCAGCCAAGAATTTTAGCGAAGGATGGAGAACGAGGCTGTTCCATCGACTGTGATAACTCCCAATGTCGACCAAGATCAGGACACCACTTATATTGGCTCGTGTTCAAACTTCATCACATCTGATTTGAGGATGTCTATACGTAAGTATATCACTTATTAACAATGTTTTGAACTTCAAATGTAAAATAGTTTTAATATTATTTAGCAATTTAACACAATCGCACAGTTTGTGTAACAGCATGGATTGAATGTGTTATCACCACTTCAGACATTCTCACATCAATCTAATTTTTTCACGAGCTTGAAAAGCTAAGAAAATTACCTATTTGAATAAAAAATGCATGTTTTGATTAAATGGTAATTGAATGCCCTCTGGCTTAAATTCAAGGACATCATAAAGACAGCTGCTGCAGAAGCATGTGGTGAGTCTGACTTTGGAACAAGAGAAAGAGGACACCTTGGTGGACAGAGGAAGTCAAAGAGAAGATAAGAGAGAAGAAAATGACATGGAAACAATACTTAGGAGCTAAAAACACAACAGGACAAATGGAGAAATATAGAGAATATGTGACACTCAGAAGCAAAGAACAAGGTGCTAGCAGCAAAACAGAAGTCCTGGGAAGAATTTGGAGAAAAGCTAGAAAAAGATGCGCAAGAAAACCATAAATTGTTCTTTAAGACCCTAAAGAACATGAGGAAGGAAAAACAATGCCCTCTCAAATTTATAAGGGACCAGCAAGTCAAATTGCTTACTGCCCCGAAGGAAGTAATGGAAAGAATATTTCTCAGAACTCCTGGATGGTGAGCAAGGTCAAACATCAGAAATGATAACCACTAGCACAGAAGAGAAAACCAATGATGGTGAAGATGACATAAAGATGGAAGAACTGAAGGCAGCACTGGAGAAAATCAAGATGGGCAAAGCAGCAGGCCATGATGGTATAACACCAGAAATGGTTAAGTACATGGGAGCACCAGGCGACCGATTACTCTTAAGGGTCCTACAGGCAGCGTGGTGCAACAAGACCATACCAAAGGATTGGGAATTTGCCATCATAACACCAATTTTCAAAAAGGGTGACAATCGACAATGTGAAAACCATAGAGGCATATCCCTTCTCAGTGTTCCTGGTAAAATCTACTCTAGAATCCTAGAGCAGAGACTCCGACGCCTAGCTGAGCCACAATTGGATGAGGTCCAGTGCGGATTCCGAGCAAACCGAAGTACTCAAGACCTAATCTTCACACTCAGACAGCTGAGTGAAAAGGCCCTTGAGTATAAGAGTGAGATCCATCTTTGTTTCATAGATCTGGAAAAGGCGTTTGACAGGGTCCCCTGGAGCAAACTTTGGGACGGTTTGGCAAGGAAGAACATTCCAGCACCTCTGATTCATGATATACAGAGCTTCTACAAGTCTTGCAGAAATTATGTGAGGACAGCAAACCATAAGTCAGAAGAGTTCAGGACCACCACTGGTATCTTTTCATACTTCTCATGGACGATGTCATCAAGGCATGTAAGGACAGAACAAGAAAGTATTCAGTGGGGTACTGGAAGATGAGACAGGTCTGTATTTCAGAGCTGGCATTTGCTGATGATGTTGCCCTGATTGCTAAATCAGAGGCACATCTCCAATCCAACCTGCAAGTCTGGAGGAAGAGCTGGAGAAGAGAGGGATGGTCATAAGCAGCTCTAAAACAAAATCCATGGTGATATCACGAGAAGAAAGAAGACATCAGATTAAGCTGGGAGAACAGGTCCTGGAGCAGGTCGACCACTTTAAATACCTCAGAGCTATTATAGACCGAAAGGGAGGCATCAAAGAAGAGTTGGCCACTCGAAAAGCAGCAGCTGGGAGACTTTTTCAGGCCATAAATCGAGGATTCCTCAGCAAGAGAGAGGTTGGTAAGAAAACGAAGATGGCTGTATACCGCTCCACCTATGTCCCAGTCTTGACATATGGATGCGAGTCATGGGCAATGACTACAACCCATAAAAGCCAGATCCAAACCTCAGAAATGAGGTATCTGAGGAAGGTGGTTGAAGTAACAAGAAGAGACATGGTACGCAACCAGACGATACGTCAAGGCCTAAAATCCCACCCCCTACAGACCCAAGTAGAACAGTCCCAACTAAGATGGTTTGGTCATGTCTGCAGAATGGGAGAAGATCGGCTACCATGACAAGCATGGGAAACAAAGAGCCATGGATCCAGACCCCGAGGACGACCCAGAGTCCGCTGGGAGGACAACATTAGACAATCTTTGAAGGACCGAGGACTAGAATGGAACCAGGCCAGGAGGAAGACAGCCGATAGAATAGTCTGGCGCTCTCTCTTCCAAACCTCTACACCTCACGGTAGAAGGGGAACGACTAAGTAAGTATAAACAGCTTTCATAAATGCACTTTAAATAGTTCAGACTCATGTATTCATATTAATTAATGATATACATTTTAATTTAAGCAAGCTGTGCCCTTTTCAAGTTTTAAGGTTAGTCCTGTTTTTCAATGCAATATATGTGTATATATAATAATAGTACATGTAATGCTCTATATATGTAAAAAAAATTCACTTCTGGAATTTTATTGTTGCAGATGACTCGTACTACGATGATATGAAAAACCATTTTTTAATGACTGGGAAGGGCCACCGTCCAAAGGTGCCAGCTATCAAACTGACAAACAAGGTCCTTGCACAACTCTGTTATCTGAAGGAGGATGGGAATGCAACATGGCTTGAGGTAGACTGCTTGTAGCATTAAAAAAAAAAAATAAAGCTACAGACACTCGGACAGACTACAAAGTAACACATTACAAACAGATAAAAACTGCAAGTGAAATGGAGAAGAAGGAGGAGGAGATAGAATAAAAGTTGACAAGTAGAGAATGTAAGAGTGAGGAAGGCAAGTAGAGAATGCAAGAGTGAGGAAGGCAAGTAGAGAATGCAAGAGTGAGGAAGGCAAGTAGAGAATGCAAGAGTGAGGAAGGCAAGTAGAGAATGCAAGAGTGAGAAAGAAGAACCCAACATTAAATATGTGGAAACACAACAAAACAGCGTTGTGGTTGAAGAAGCAGAGTTTTGTAAAAACCCGTAAATTGCTTGCTGCGGCAAGAAAACATAGACTGGAATGGAAGAAACGAAGTAAAGAGTCAGAGAGTGCAGTCAAAGACAAAATTAAACAGCGAATGACTGACAACAATAGGAGGAAAAAAGAGAAAGATATTAAAAATGCAGAGAAGAAGTTAGAGTTATATAACACAATCATAAGCCAAGGGGGTCTGTGCACAACAAAGGAGGATGTGGATAAAATTTGTAAAGGACGACATGCCCTAAGAAATCTTAAGGCTCAGTTACGATACAGAAAATTAATATTGAATGATAAGGACATTAAACTACCAGGAAATATCTAAGAATTGTATTTTGGACTTCTGAAGCATTTAGGTTTTGAGGCTTCATCATTGCCCTCTCGCAGGAAAAGAGTGCGCCATGATAGTTCTCCTCCAGTTTAAAATGCCTTTTTAAATGCTAGTAACCAGTTGTTTTAACAAAAAATAGCATTTAGATGTTAATTATTGCCTACAAATTATTTTTTAAAATGAAATATGGACAGTATCTTCCAAAAAAATGTTTCTTCATTTTCACATTTTTTTCTTCCCCTGCGACAAATTGGCATCTGGACACTTTAAAAAAAATTATACAAGAACAAACAAATGTTCAAATCCTCTGACAAAAATTGGGATGTATCTGTGTAGTATGCAGATTAATATGTACAAGTTTAAAGCTTTTACCTTTTATACTTTTTGAAATATGATGATGTGAATATTGACTTTCATGCAAAAAACTATATTTTTATGTAATGTGTTTTGCAGATTTGCAATTTTTGGTCTCGAATATATTGATAATTATTCATGATGTAGCCCTATAGTTTTCTTTGTGTGATCAGTATATTGCAGACTGTATGCTGTTTGTCAGAGAAAGTTGTAAGATTATATTTAAGAAGATAGCAGTGCTCTGAACTTTTTCAATTTTGCGAAAATATTCTGTCCCCACACTTTTAAAAATGCCATAACTTTTTTATTTGTTGTCCTATTTAAAAAAAATAAAGTACCAAATTTCATGGTTTCCCCGAGGGCTTTCAAACTGCATTGTTTTCTCTGGTGCTGCTGAGCAAACAAAAATCACTTGGTGGTACCTACTAGTAGAACAAGAGGTGAGCAAAAGATGGATAGGGACAGGAACCTGAAAGCAATATGCTATGACAAGGCAAACATGGTTACAGAACCCTCTAAGAAAAAGTAATAGCAGATTACCTCAAAGCAATGGACACACACAAAAGCAAAACAAAGAAAACATGGACACTATTGGAGCAGGCTGACACAACCAAGAGGGCGTGTAGAGATTTGGTTAAATGCCTAAGCTTTACGCAGAATTGACAGGATCAGCAGAATTGACAGGATCAGAGAGATCTACGCAGAACTGACAGGATCAGAGAGATCTATGCAGAACTGACAGGATCAGAGACCAAACAAAATTAACCACAAAAATATATTTTACTATCAATACAACTGATAAATAACTGAACACCACAGATAAATATTTATTTATCTTTATATAAATAATAACAAAAAAACACAGACCAAAATATAACAACACATGAGGTTTTTTTTTAACCTTACAAGCTACATGAATGTAAACTTCTTACGTGTCATATATAACAAAGAAAGATCCTCCACCGATTCCACAGCTATGTGCACTAACTACACCAGTTGCAAAAACAGCTGCAACTGCGGCATCAACTGCGTTTCCTCCCTTGCGAGTTAGAATGTCGCTGAAGAAAAAAGACAAAGAAATTTATGAAAATTGGCATTGGCCTAGTGTGACATTTTCTGAATCCCTTGAAAATATATGTCAAAATAGATTATCAGAATACATTCTATGGCACCAAAATTGTATTTTCTTAACAAACTGAATTTTCCAATGAAGAAAGCCATCAATTTCTCAGAACTTTTTTCTGTGTTACTAATTTCCTCATAGCTTGCTTCTGTTTTCATCAATCATCTTTGAGATTTTGCAAAGAAATGTTCCACTGCATTTTAAAACTTTCACCATATCAGCTTTCTGAAGTTTATAACAATTTTGATTTATTGCAGAGTAAAGTTTTGCTAATGTGTTACCATTTTTAGACATTAACTAAAGTCCTGCATCTCAGGATCAACTAAAGGTGACAAAGAACTATTCTGACTGTAAAATACAAAGGTGAGCCAATTCAAATGTTATGCTCATAACTCAAAATCTAAACAAACAAAAAAAAGCCTTGGTGAGTTGAAATATAACATTAAAATCCAATATGGCCACTGTTTCCGTTGCAACCACTATAGCTGTACCTTCAAACACTTTGTTATGCATAAAGAGGCGGTTACTGCAGCCTTAAGGTGGCTGTCTGAAACTTTATTAACAAGGACAGTTATTGTGTCAGACTCTTAGTCCATGCTTCGCAAGGTCCAAAGTGGATAGCTAAGAATCTTCAGGAAATAGGGTGCATATACTGTCCTGGTCATGCAGGGGTACGCCGCGGCAATGAAAGAACTGACAGACTAGCTTCAAGAGCACCCATTGTAGATGCACTGGATATGTATATGGGAGAGATACCGAGGACAATTAATGATTGCCTATTAGAGAATGACACTGCAATTGATGAATCATCAAGGCTAAGATTGCTGGAATTTGGCATCAAATGTAAGACTAGCAGGGATGGACGTATGAGAGGATGCACCCAGTGTGTACACAACAGGAACAATCAGCATTCATACCCTTCACCATTTGCTTAGGGAGACTGAGCACCTATGGGTTTGCCCAGAGTCCAATGACATCAATTCTAATCAACAATATATGCATCACTACTAATGTTGTAAGTTAAGCCGGTGTACATTAATTCATTATTCATACATTTTCCTTTTTGTTCGATTACAGAGAATGGAACCAGCAGCACTGTAGATGGCCCTCTTGCAGGCCAACCTACCACCAAGTGCATTAGTATGCTCTCACAGCATAAGTTTCTGTAATAGTCTTTATTTTTTGGCAACGAGGGTGACTGTCTCAAGCACAACCTTATTTCAGTCACCTCTTACGATGTGCCTGGGGCCGCAGTGGTCTCCTTCATACTTTGCCCCTCAGAGAGTTCAACAGGAACTACACAGGGAATATATTTTAATTGAACTGCTGCAAATATTTATATAAAAATAGCATTTTACTATAGCCCTTCCCCTTATGGATTTTGAAGCATTAGTTATAGCACAAGAAGGAAAACCAGAATAAAATTGAAAACACATGGGAAAGCCATCTGGTAAAATTGAGGATGAACATTTTTTAACAGAGCGGTTAATGAAATTTCAAACTCACTTTCCAATGTCTGAAGCAATTTTAGAGTCTGCTACTAAGGCTGCGTGCTTAAAAGTTTCTGAAGCAGATTTGTAGGAAATATTCTCTTGTCCAGTTTTATCACAGTTTTCAGAGTCTTTCCTCAGGCCCATTCCAAGCCCTAATGGCAAGTCAATTCCAATGATGAGCGCACCAATGAGAATGGCAGCGACAACTGGACGTCAGGCCAAGCTGTTGAAGAAAAAAATGCATGTGTCAAATACAGATGACAAATACAACTAATGTCAATGTTTCTGCTTCTTTCATCACCTGTGGGGCATAGACACCCAACTAATTCACACAAAGGCTTCCTATACCTGCCCTGTACCTTTATCCCTGTCATTTCTTTTTCTAATCCGTCATATCTGTTTCTAATCCCCTTCACCATGTGCTTTTAATCTCTTTATTTCTCTTACCTTGGGGACTCCAGAACTATGCCTGCCTTGTGATGATATCAACTGGTTTCCACAAAGTATGCCCTATCCAATGCACTCATCTTTTCCTCAATCTTGTTCCATGTGCATTTGTTTTAACTTCTAGAAATTGTTATACCTTTAAATATGGCTTAAGAAACCACACATGGAGTATCAACTGGTACTTCCAGGCATGAATTTCAGATAAAGACACTCACTACAAAGACTGCATCACTAGCAAGCACGTCAATGTCTGGGACCAAAATAGATGCATCACTACCGGCCCTTGTCACATTCCAAGGTAAAGATAGAAATCTCCACTGAACTTCATTCATGACTTTTAGGAACTAAACAAGACAGTCGTTAAAGGTCACAAATTTTGGTTCACACAAAACAAAAATGTAAAGAATCAAATAAAGGGCTTAAAAGTCTGTCAAAGATGTTTTAAAACATACAAAAGTGCAAAGGTAGCATTCAACACGGATTTAAAAGAATCAATAACACTAGGGACTAGAAGTTGTGGAGAAACACAACTGTCAATAAAACCAATCAGCATGACAATGGAAAACCCATTTATTCAGGCTCATAAAGATTTCTCTGCATTATAAAGTTTTATGAAGGATTCATGGTAAATTCATGAAGGATGAAGTAGGTTAATCTTTACATAAACTTCCCACAAACAAGCTAATAAAGAGACAATAACTTTGATAACACCACAGAAGGGAGTACATTGTTGTACACAGATGTCAACTGATACTGATCCGGTGAGGGGTAGCAGATGTTGGTATGTTTAAGAAGGCTTATTAGCCAAAACTTGCTAGTTTGTGTTATAAGCACTACTTGTTTCGTTTTTGTAAAATTGTTCTGTATTGTAAATTTTGGACTAACTTTCTTCATAAATAATCATTAAAATGCAATAGAAACAGGCAAGCTGTAACCAAAAACTATGCAGTCCGGATAAGCAGAAGTGTAAAAAAAAAAGCAGATTATCTAAAATACTTCTCATAACCCTCCACTCCCAAAGGAGCATAGGCCTTCAACAAACACATGCCAAGTCCTCCTGTCACGTGCCATCATCTCAAGTTCTTTCCACGTTCTCCTTATCATTTTCACCTCTGTTTCCAGCTCTCTTCTAATAAAATAAAAATAAATAAAAAATAAAAAAATACTTCTAATTATCCGAAATTCTGCTTATCAGAAAATAGCTTAAAGGTGGACGTTTTGTGGTCAGAAACAGAAAGAAAGCATACAATTATTATTTTAACCATTTCTTGCAACTATTTCATTGTTAAAATAATATTTTGTATTGTTTTCCACTGTTAAAAAACAAATTAAAAGCATGTGGTATTTTTTTTGCAGTTTGGTTGAAAGTACCAAAACATTAAAAAATCTGCATTGTCAGAGCATAACACAAACAATGGGGGTCGGAGTGGCTAAGAGGTAAGGCATCCGCCTAGAGTTCTAGAGGTACCGGGTTCGATTCCCAGTTGAGGGAACGAACGAACGAACTTTATTTTCAAAGGGTTAAGAATTGGGCACGCAGGCCCGTCTGACATTCTGCCCTTCCTCTCTCTCTCTCATCATGTATACTTACTAATATCCTTTCATCCTCACATTTACTTTAAGCATTATTAAGGCATTTATCATTATAAAAGTAATATTACATTTGCAATAATCATCATAATTAAAGTGTTTTTAAAATAAAATAAAATAATTTAAAAAAAAAAAAAAAAATTAATAGTAATAATGAATTTGAAAAATAAATAAATAAATATAAAAAAAATAAATTTAAAAAAAAAAAAAAAAAAAAAAAAAAAAAAAACAAATTCTTCGTACTGTAAATTAGTGATTTGAGACATATTCAGAGGTATTCAGAGGGAATATAATTTATGAACATTTTTTTCAGAACCAGTGGTCCCAATGATGTACGTAGTTCACAGTGTCTTTGGGGAGACACAGAAAGAATAGGAAGACTGCTAAGTCAGGTATGTCATAAGAGGCAACTAATTTCTGCTTCTACACAGGACTGTCAGCCGTATTATGTCAATAAATTGCTGCAGAAGCCAGCACTACAAGAACTGATGAAGTCTTTGATGCAGGATTCCTACAAAGAGATCTTTGCAGTGGTGGCCTCACAAAGAGCAAACAAGGGACAATAAGAAGATATAGAAACTCTGAATCACAAGAGACAGTAAACATTCAGTTCAGCTTATAAAATGGTCACATGAGAAACGACAGGAATTAAAGAATGTTTATCCCAACACCAATTATCAGATGACCACTCTAAGAACTCAACTTCTGTTCTGGCTTTGTACTTTGAAATCTAGTATTAGTGAAATCTCCAAAGATTCAATACTTCCCTCACTTTCTGGCACTTGACTATGGTTGGGGGGGGGGGGGTTGACAAGACAGGTCCTTCCTAAATAGAAGGTAACGCCTCTACGAATACATAGCCTCTGTCAACCAAGCCAACCATACCTGCTCATGGTGCACCCTGCTTTTGCAAACAACGGCTCTGACGAATAACTTGCGCCAAATAACTGGGTCCTCCGAGTCTACGGGGTAAAACAATTGACTATGGATGGGAGACCCTCCAGAAACTGTTCAGAGGGGCATGTGCGGAAACATTGGGCCCACTGGCGTGTGGACATGTCCCAAATTTCCACCAAGGGCATTCCCAGGGGACTCACCCTGGTAGAACTAAAGTCAGGGAGTAAACCCTGCAAAAAATCAGTGCAGGAGAAGCATAAGTCTTGGTTGACAATCCACCTAAGAGAAGGAAAACTTCACACAAACCCGGGTAGGAAAGACTCGTTATTCCGGAAAGACAGCTTTCCTAGGAGAGACAACTCTGATGACAAACAACTGCTGCCTTGCAGGAAGGTATAGAAAACCAGAGGGTCGGGAAGCAGTCCCAAACAAATGCATGCTGAAGACTGATGCACTGGCCTGCAAGGCGCACAACATAGTGTAACGCAAACCGCCTTGAGATCACTATGGTTATCTTTTTGTGTTTATTTTTTTGGTAATACTTGCTTGGTAGTTTCTATACAGATTCTATTTATAGCCAGGGAGGGAACAACTGTGGATACAGGGAAATCGTTAGTAGGAGTTACTGACCACAAACTAGACAATTTCCAAAATATGTGATCACATTTTATGACAAAGGGAAAAAACACACACATCTACACAATTTGACATTTTAATTTACTCAATTTACAATAAATGGAAAGGGAAAATGGTAACATAATCAGGTAGGCCTACTGGCAAATGAAAATATTATCTTGAATTATTAACACTATATATCATGATTATAAGCCGTGAGAGGTTTAACGGGATATTTTATTCATAATTTTAAAAAAAGTTCAGTTTTAATGCCATTGAGTAGGACCTTCAGATATTGGCACAGACAAAATGATAAGGCAGATAAAGAAGGCAAGCAAAGTAGATATGCTACATAACAAATAAATGTAAGGATATGCAGAACAGAGATCAAGGGCTAAATTAAAATAATAACAATAACAAGAATGAACAGCAACCTGTGATAAAAATCTAAACGGAAGGCATGCATGTCAGCTATTCAAATGCCAAGTAGGCCTATCTAGGGATTTAAAAACTCCAAGCAATAAGACAATGCTCAAACTAAAACTAGGTAGCCTACAAACTATTTTAATACAGAAAAACCTTACTGTATATAATGCATATAAGACAATAATATTGAGAATCTCAATGACTGTAGAGCAAGTTTTGAAAATAGTCAGACCTAGGGACCTGCATAGTATTGTCAAAAAGTAGGCCTATTTAACTAGAATAAGAGTTAAAATTTAAAAAAAGGCCTTGTAAAAGTATAACAAGAATATAAAAGCCTAATAAAGATCTAGTCACATCAATTATTAATATCAAATTCAGAGCAGGATAAATTAAATATAAACCCAATTACCCTCAGCCTTTATTCTCCCCTGGTTTTTTGTTTTTGAGTAGGGCCTACCAAACATAGGCCTACTTTTTTTTTAAAAATATAATGATGAAAAATATCCTGTTCAACCTCTGATGGGTTTGTAATTAGGATATTTAAATATAGCCTACAGCACAATAAGTAGCCTATGGTGAGACTGCTGCAGAAATCATAAAAAAACCAAGCGCAATATAAAATTGTTGTACACTAGGCCCTATAGCCCTACTATAAATGTCAAAGAGGGATTTTAAGTAATATATAATAATAATATATAGGCCTAGCCTATCTATACTAATTATAACGCTTCAGAAGTTGAACGGAATAGCCTAATTTTCTTCAGAAATTAAAAAAAAGGAGGGATAGGCCTAGGCCTAATACCGCTAGAAAAATAGCGACAACTGACTAAACTCAAAATTACAGACACTACATATCCTAATTTTAACCAATTAGGCCTAGGGGTTGAATGGCATATTTTTCTCCATCAATAAAAACAGGTTTTCGCTACTCAGCTTACATACGCACAGTAAATTACCTACACGAAAAGTTGTCAGGTCAATGCCAATGGCACTTCGGCTAGGCTACGTTTTCATTCACCGGGGTTGAACAAAAGGTACCAAATCAGGGCCAAGAATGAGTGTCACACAGTTGATTACGTCACAAACATGCCGGTCTGTCTAGACATTTGAATCACAAATGTTGACATGTTTCTAGATCTAGAATACTTACTTCTCTTTAATATGCAAAAATCACTTCTCTGGCCGATGCCAATGCTGGAATCCACACGACATACACCAAAAATTTAAGCATTGACGATGCCTTTGATGCAGTTAATATATAGTAAAGCTGTCTCATGAACACGTTAGTTACAGAAGCACGTTTTTCTCATGAGGGTTTAGTCTGTGACGGCAGAAACGCTGTTCGCTATGCTTTTTCAGGCTGCAGTAACGTTCAGATGCGATGTGTGTGAAATATGCCTTAGTTTTGAACTTAATCTTTCTACTGCTTCTTGTTATTGGGCTATTATCAGAATTATGTGCTTAAAAGTAATTATTTTACTATGTTCGTAAGCTCATTCCACACACACGAGCACTACTGACCGTGTTGTCTCCCTTCCCTCTTGTGAGTAATTCGGTCTAAACCGGGTCGGGCCGGATTTTTGAGCGAAGTGAAGGAAGCGAATACCGCGCTGTCTGCGATATAGTGACGATATTTTCAGTTAACCACGGAGAGATCTCCCGTTATCGTTTTTTTTTCTTCAATTGCTCGGTCACTAGTTTTTTTTTTTCTTCCTCGTTCGTCCTGAAAAGGACGTTGGTTGCGTTGTGTCTGTTTACGCCGGAGCTGTGATATCTGCACCTTTCGGTCGACACATCCGACATTTCATTTGGCATTTTTTGGGACCGGGTTTGCCTTCCCTCTGCGATCCCTACTCTCTCAGCCAGACTGCACACTCCACACTCAGGCAGCTGAGTGAAAAGGCGCTTGAGTATTAAGGTAAGATGCATCTTTGTTTCTTAGACCTGGAGAAGGCGTTTGACAAGGTCCCGTGGAGAAAAAAAATTGGGACTGCTTGGCAAGGAAGAACATTCCAGCACCTTTGATCCATGCTTTACACAGGTTCTACAAGACCTGCAGAAATGTTGTGAAGACGCAAATCATAAGTCAGAAGAGTTCATGACCACAACTGGTGTAAGACATGATAAAACTCTGTCACCTTATTTTTTCATACTCTTCATGGACGATGTCATAAAAGCACGTAAGGAGAGGACACGAAAGTATTCAATGGGTGTACTGGAAGACGAAACATGTCTGTATTCCAGAGCTGGCATTTACCGACGATGTTGCCCTGATTGCTAAATCAGAGGCACATCTTCAATTCAACCTGCAAGTTTGGAAAGAAGAGCTGAAGAAGAGAGGGATGGTCATCAGCAGGTCCAAAACAAAAACCATGGTGATATCACAAGAGGAAAAAAGGCATGAGATTATGCTGAAAGAACAGGTACTGGAGGAGATCAACCACTTTAAATACCTTGGAGCTGCCATAGACTGGAAGGGAAGCATACAAAAAAAGATGGCTACCAGAAGAGCAGCATCGTGAGACTTTTTCAGGCTATAAATCGAGGATTCCTCAGTCAAAAGAGAAATTGGAAATAAGACAAGAATTGCTGGTTACCTCTCCACCTGTGTTACAGTCTTGACTTATGAATGCAAATCACGGGCAATGACTACAACCAACAAAAGCCAGCTCCAAACCTCAGAAACTCAGAAATGAGATAACTGAGGAAGATGGTTGAAGTAACAACAATATAATTTATTGAAATTTTTTTGTCAGAACCAGTTGTCCTAATGATGTCATCCCCCCCCCCCCCCCCCCCCCCCCCAGGTCTCCTGGGTAGTAAGATCGAATGCGTAGCCTTCTCAGTTCAAGTTGCGCACGTTAAAAATCCCACGGCAGTTGCAAATCGTAAAGAGTAGGCTGTAAGGCCGCTGCCCTGGCAAAATTTAAAAATTAGAAACCTACCCACCACAAAAATATTTATAGAATGTGTGATTCCTATACACATACATTGGGATTCTCGCCGGTGCTACTTAGTTCGGAGCATTGATGGAGTTGTCCGTGTGCAATGAAGACAGTCCTAAAAAAAAAAAAAAAAAAAACAAGAATAGACATGGTCCTTAACCAGACGATATCCCTTGGCCTCAAACCCCAAACCCAAGTGAAACAGTCCCAATGACGATGGTTTGGCCATGTTTCCAGAATGGGTGAAGATCGACTACCACGATAAATATTCTTCTTCGTTCATCCTCAGATGTCAACTTGAATAAGTTCAAAGAAAGCAGTGGTCAACCTAAGGCTGTTGATATCTCTGTAGATTTTCTCCAGGAAAGCTATTGGTCTCTCTGGGTTTTTTTTTCTGTCATTAGAATTTCTGATGCAGTTTTTAAGGCCTCTGCCTCTGCTCTGAAGTTACTTGAAAATTTCCCTGTTGCGACTGCTATCTTTTTTGTGTGCTGTTGCTTAAGCTTAGGAAGACTCCTCCACCTCTATCTTCTGCAGCATTAGTTGCTGATCCATCTGTGTATGCATGGGTCCAGGTGTTGCTTGGGTAATGTTTAATCTATATATTTTGTGGTTAGGACTCTCCTTTCAGTTTCATTTTGGCTGTTCTTTCTCTCAATACCAGGAACGTTTTCTATCATTTCAGGGAAGCACTGTTGTTTCCAAATTGGTAGCTTGTGTGCAGTACATATTGGCGTAACTGTTGATATTGCGTTTATGAGGTCTGCTTTCATCTTTGTTTTGACTGTCTCTACAAAATTGCTTCTCTTCAGTCTTCCCCTTCCAAGTCCATTTATTCTCTGGTGCATTGGGTGGTCTATCAGCCTCCTGAATTTATCGGCTTGTTGCTGGGCTCTGCTATCTCTTCTATCCTCCATAGGCTGGAGGTGAGTAATCCAACTCTTCAATGTGTGTTGACTTCATACCACCTGTCATGATTCTCATTGCTTGGTTTTGGGTTCTGTTTATCTTATCAAAGTTCGACTTAGCTGCCGTTGACCATGCTGCAATGCCATGTTCTAAGACTGGTCTCACTCGCCCAGTATATAGCTTCTTTAGTACTCTCTCGTCTGCTCCCCAACCCGTGCCAGCAAGTTATACGATAAATATGGGAAACCAAGATCCAGCAATGTAGGCCCCCAGGACGCCTCAGAGTTCGATGGAAGGACAACGTTAGACAATCTCTGAAGGACCGAGGACTAGATTGGAACTAAGCCAGGTGAAATCCTATAGGATGGTTTAGCTCTCTCGTTGCAAACCTCTACACCCCAGGGTAGAAGAGGAACAACTTGGTAAGTAGTAAGTAATAAAAATAATGCAGAAAACAGTGATGAGGCGCCAATGTAGAATAACTTGCAGGAGTTTCATTAACACGAAGACTACTAACAATGACATACAGGCCTTCCGGAAGTATAGATGAGGCCCTGTCCTTTTCGCACACATACATATAACTTACATATACACCCATAGGTAGAACTGGAACGACTAGGTAAGCAGTAGAAAGTATGTAGTAGAATAATGTGTTTCTCAATAGTTCTTTGATACTTATGGCTAGCTAAAATGACTGTCTAATACAAGTAAACGTGTATAACGTGACGTTCGAGATACTACGATAATGATACAAAGAACCTGTGACATAATTTTGGGTCGCTCTCTTGTCCACTACGGCCGTATCCTGTGACAGTTGTTATAATGACTTTATTACGGGCTTTTCAGTGGTCGGAACCTTTTTCTTTCTCTGCTATGTAGCAGGTATTTTGTATTTTCAAATATTCTTACACTTCTCTCAGCAATAATTCGTCTTGTCTGTTTACCTGACCATCCCTGCTGACAGAGTAGACAGGTGATGCAACATTAACCGACAACCATGTTGGTAAATCTCGGGTATGGCCGACATCAGACTACAGATTAACACTAAAATCGCCCAGCGCATTTGTTTAATCACTGATAAGGCCAGGGTGTGTTCTTCGCCAAGATGGTAATACGCTGAAAGTTTGATAGCCACTACGGGAAGATAACTTATTTGTCAGCGCACAGGAATGACATAATAGTTTCCTGCACACCTTGAGGAAAGTAAGATGTAATTGTAGGCATTTGCAGAGAAGACAATCGCATGTTTTATTGCCATATATGGAAGAGGCGAGCTTTTGCATCACGCACATTATTTCAAGCGGAAATATGTTGAAATTACCCCACAAAACACGCATGTTTGAAACGATTGGAGCCCAGCTTAGCATCGTAACAAACATATGCGGGGGAAGACTTGCAATATAACTTGACCTTTTTTGCAGTTTTAAGACACAGAAAATTCACTCATGACAAGAAGACAATCAGACTGCCAGAATCAGATTTCATATATATCAGACCGGACTTTGTGGAACATCTTGAAGGGCATAAAGAGCCCAGGAAAACAATTTTAATAAGGAAAACCGGGATCTGAGGAAACTGAACACACGGAGTCATAATGGGAATTCATTGTTAACATAACAACACCACAGAAACATGTAAAAAGGCATCTGCTAGTGCCTTAACTTTAGTCCTCTGAGCAAACAGTCTGTGAACCAAGATTGGCGTAAGTTGTGCATTTTACATTCTGTATTTTTCATTACTAACATGTGAACTAATATGTATATATTGCCATGTAAATATTAATATGTGAAAATTGCTAGTGGATGTCCAAGTCATTTGAGGCTGCAACCTCAGCGTATAGAATGATGATTTCATGAACCATCACTGCAAGGGCTGGTGACTGCTTTATTGCTAGTTTCTTAAAGATAACAAAAAGCATAGGTAGTCCCAAGTGCCATATGGAGCAGGGGGGAAAGATGAAAGAAATGACGTACATTCTAATTATAATATTTAAATTTACAAACCAGTGTAAAATGTCTATGTAAACCTATACACTTTAAAATAATGAAAGTTTCCAAATTTTTCAACCAGTGTAGATGTAAATGAAAACATATTCAATCCATATTGTGAACATTTTTCAACCAGTGTAGATGTAACTGAAAACATATTCAATCTATATTGTGAACATTTTTCAATCAGTGTAGATGTAAATGTAAACGTATTCTATCTATACTATTAACCTTTTCATTTGAATGTAAAGTAAATCTAAAGCTATTCAATTTAAATGTAAAGAAAGTTTTCTCTCGAAGGATTAAGCTTAAGTCTCATCGAGGGTATAGTCTGAGGTAGAGGGAATGGTGGAATAGGAAGATGGGGACATAACTACAAGGTATGTGTACCGCATGTATGTCTCAGTCAATTTATTAAAAGAAACCCACTCTAAACAGAGCTATACCAGAATAATAAGAATTCCACTGAGTAAATCAGGATGTGAGCTTGAACGAGCTGAAATCAATCATTGCTTAATTCTTCATAAAAGGCGACAGGGAGCCGCGCTAGCGTAGTGGTTACAACACCGCTCTGGCGACCGGGTGATACAGGATCAAACCCGGGCGACGGCATTTGAGGATTTTTCGTCGACCGGGATTTGGACTGGATTAACTCGAGACCTGGCGAGGACATTTGAAGGAGTGTCGTCGACCAGGGACTGTCGGCTCCTGAGCCGACCCAGCTGCAATGGGTACCTCCGAAATCGGCGAGTATTTGCCTGAATGGCGAGGGACACCTGTCTCTGTACAAGAAATAAAGGGATACTCACGTAAAATCAATGTCAGGTTAGACATAAATAATAACCTGAGATTTCGCCTCGAGTATTAGCGGGCGAACGCAAAAAAAAAAAAAAATAAAAAAATAAAAATAAAAAAATAAAAAGGCGGCGGATCAGATATAATCCGCCCTATGCAGCATTGTTCTTGACTTCTGAAATATCTTATGAGAACTCCCTTGAGATAGAAGCATCATTATCCTTCTGTCTACAACTCTGCCAAGCGTAATCTTGTGCGAAGGTAGACACCTTTGAAGACCCATATTAGATACTCTTGAGTGTTGGCCACTGTTGGACCACTACTGCAAAGCAGGGGAGGCAATTCCGTGACAGAACGAACACATCTGGGATTTGTATTAAGTTCTGGCATTTGCTTTACACTACTTGAACAAGAAATAGCGTTGTCATGAAGAAGTAGTGTTGGGTTTGGCAGATGCAAATGACGGAAAAGCTTTGACACTGGTGAACAAGATAGAAAAATAACTTGTCGAATAGAACGACTTCCCTTGGAAAGCCTGTATCACATTTTCAGATGGCATGCTGCAATGGAAAGGCGGATGGAAGGATAGTTTGAAAGCCATTGTGAGCGAAAGTTATGTCAAGATTCTTGTTTTGGAATGCTCTTTGTGCACCCAACACCGGGAAAGTCTTGATGTGACTGCCATGAATCCAGTTCTTTGAGGTGGAGAAGCGGGGAGCTTTTGCACTAGGTTTATCGACATCAAGAGACTACTGATAGGCAGTAGAAAAGTGAGGCCTTCACTGAGTCCTCAGAACATCGAATTTGTCGACTGCTTATTGATGGACCTCCAGTAAGGAATTAATTATAAGAGTTGTGCGGTGGAGTTGATTTTTAGTTTTTTTTTTTTTTATTTTCATCTGGAGGCAGATGATGAGAGCAACAAAACTAACCAGATGATTTACGCTTATCTGGATTTCAGCAATAAGGCAGTGTTTCGGTCACCAACGCAAGTGCTATTGATATTTCTTTACTTCTTATTAAGGCTTGGGGGCGATTTTCGTGCCGAAGTACTAAGGGGAAAAATCTAATAAACCTTTGTTGTTGTTCTGCAACATTGTTATCGTGAAAAAAGTTTTAAATTGATCACAGAAAACAATAAGTTACATTAATAGACGATGTATTTTTAGGTCTTTGTTTTGCAGGTTATAAAAAGTTAACGCTGGTGGAAATCGTGAAATTTCGCTGCTTAAAAATAAAATCTCCATCTCTCGGTCTGGCAAATTGAATTCTCCTGGTTTGTGAAAAAAAATCTCGATAACGTTATTCGAAATTTCAGTACAGAACTGTACTACAGGGCACCGTTAGCACGCCTTGGCGTTTTTCCCAAGATCTTGGCATTTTCATTCAAATCTTGGGATCTTGCCTTTTTTCCTAAGGACCTTGGCTTTTTTTTGGGACAACCTGAGCGTGCGTCATTAAGTCAAATATATGTCAAACTAGCTAATTATTTGTAACAAAATTATGCCTACTGCCAGGGCCGGATTAAGCTAGTACGGGGCCTGTAGCATATGTTAAGAAAGGGGCCCTATATTAAAAAAACCAATAAAACAACACAAATATATTTGAACACATACATTTTTAATTTGCGTAGTAATTATCATTATCAAAAGTAACAACACAGTCAACATTATTGTTTAAATATTAATGTTTCTACATTTAGCATGAGCCAATTTGTTGATGATATAGGATGTATCAATTTCACGCAGAAGTTTATGTTCAATGCTCATTAGTGTGAGATGGTTCAATCTCTTTTGACCCATGGTGCTCCTTAGCTCATTTTTAATAAGTTTCAGTTTTGAAAATGATCGTTCTCCACTGCAGTTGGTTACCATTAGTGACAAATATATGCGCAAGGCGATTTCTACATTTGGAAAACAAGACTCCAAAGAATTGTTAATTATCAAACGGTAAAACTGTAACTCTACAAGGTCTAGAGTAGTGCCAATATGAGAAGCAAGATCAGTTTTCAACAGTTTTGTAAACTGCACAAGTTCTTCACAAGGACTTTCTTCCAGATCTTCCGGATATGATTTAATAAGATTCGATGATCTCGTTACCACCTCTTCAGGTGTAAACGACTGTAACTGACGAAGGAATCCAAATACATCATTCAACTTTTGGTAAGCTTTCTGGCGTTTTGACAAGGCAGAGAGCAAGCTATCAATAAGGACAAGAAATGTTCGGCTTTTAAACTGCTGAGAAGGCGTTTGAGATTCAACAAGTGGATCAAGTGTGCTGGAACCACTGAAATCATCATACTCTCGATTTCGTTTGTGTTTTCTTCGAGTTTGTTCTTGATAATGTTCACACTCAGTCAGATCCTTGGCCTTTTGCTCTATGTCTGCAAAAGTAGACCGCATAGCTTGAATATACCCAGGCAGAGTGCACAAGCTGTATTCAAATCTTGGTCAGAAGATTGCAAAGAAGCACTGGTCATTTGAAAACGCTGTAATACTTGATCCCACAGTATGATCATTATTCCTGTTTCAAACTTCATCATGGTTGAAAGTAGACCACGAGCCTGTTGACGACGACACCTCTTGTTGATGCCTTCTGAACCAATGGGGGGGTTTTTATCTGACACAGTCTTTTCACAAAGGGCAAATGGGACTCAACCCTAAGTAATTCCCGTTATAAGGGGACCCAACAATTTCATCACTGCCACGAAATTAAAGGCCTCGTTCTGCTAAAAACTTCACAACTTCAATTCTTCGCTCTAGAAGTTTGTGTCAATACTTTTCTTGAATGTCCATTTGTTTCACAAGTTGGGAGTCGACACGTTCACCTTTGTTTTTACGCATCAACAGTGAAATTAAAGCTTGTCTATGTGAGGAGCTTTCTTCATGTCGACGCAATAGATTGCTTGCATTTTTCCAGTCATTAAACCCTTCCACAGTAAACTTTGATGAACATTCTGAACTCATAAGCTTGCATGGGAAACAGAATAGGCGCCCTTTACTTTCTGAATAGCATAACCATTTTCTTGCATGTTGCTTGTTTGTAAGTTTATGAATATGTGTAAAATAAGACTTCTGACAGTATCGAGTTTTCTTTTCAGTGTCATACAATCGCACGGATGAAGAGAAGGCACTATCAACATGTTGACATTTTTCACTTCCCTTGGATATCCAATATTCACGCTCAGTCATCTATATTGTTCGGCCAGTCACCAATATCATTAGAGTACTTCTTCGTTTCACTTATTCTTTCACATTAAGACTCAGTGTATACTGGGTTTTGCTGTATGTTTTCTGTTGCACAGCCTGCACTAGTACTAGTTGTTCCTGTACTTCCAGCTTCAGCGGTTAGAGTACCACCACCATGAACATCAAAATATTCTGTCAGCTTACGTGTTTTTGATATCACAAGTTGATCTCTTCTTTCTTTTTCTTCCTTCGCTTTACGTTTTTCACTTCCAGAAGCATAATTACGTCCAATATCTCTGTGTCTACTGCTCACTTTTTGAGTTTTCTAACCTTACAAATCAAGAAATTTTAATCAAGATCGAAAGAGAGTGCGAGCACGCCGTATACCTCAATTAAAAAAGGAAGTTTCCGTTTTCTAAATTCTAGTTTTTATTGTTAATGCAAATTCATTTCACAAAGAACGAAACAAAATTAGAGGGACAGTCGCCTAGAGCCAAAAAAGTGGCTTCCGTCCAAACGTGACCAAATTTCAACGCCACTTAAATGGCTTCCGTCCGCAAACAGTTAAGATAAAAATAATGAAGAGTCACACTAAGTCACCCTGTTATGCTCTTTCTCTCACAATTTCGTGACACCAAATGAAAAGGCGCTAAAGATGGCATAAATCACAAAATCATTGGTTTAACGCTCGTAAAAGAAGATGACCAAAAAATTATGTACATATTTATTGGCGCGGGGCCCCTAAAAGCGCGGGGCCCGTAGCATATGCTACTTTTGCTACTACGTTAATTCGGCTCTGCCTACTGCACAGTAGGCTACATTCAATACGTGCGGCTTTCGAACTAACAGCAACAGCCTGTGTTACCAGTCAAAATTTTGAAAAAAAAAGCCAAGATAAGACGTCAAAAAAAAAAAAAAAAAAGCTGAGAGTGAACTAGACAATTTACAGGACCAATGGAAACTTCTAATCTATCAAATTCAAAAGAGTCTCTTCAAAACATGGCTAATTTTCAACCTGGAACTTTCTGGTTTAAGTTGAGATCAATCAAAGATGGGAATGATCATTTGAAGTTTGGACTGCTTTCCAAATTTATGTGCTGTATAATGGCGTTGCCACATTCATCAGCATGTGTAGAGAGGATATTTTCGCAAGTCAACATTTTGAAAGCAGCTCAGACAAATAGATTGCATTCCGTCACTGTCACAAGTAGATTGTTAGCAAAGCAAGCCATATCAAGACACTGTGTTGAATGTCACTCCTGGACACCACCAAAATCTCTGATTGTTGACGTTGTAGAAGAACGTTGTTATCATCGTTACTTAGAAAGAGTGAGAGAAATCGACACATTCAACTTTCGCCATGCTGCCAGAAGAGGGTGATGTTTATGACTCGATTGCTGCTTAAAACTGTTTCTTGAAGATTGACACCATTAACTTTCATATTTTAATAATACTTAATTTTCTTCAATTATTCAGTGGAATGGACATTTATCAATAAAGAGACAATATAGAATGTAATGTTAGATCTTTTGAATAGTATTTTTTTTGTTAAATACAATTTATTGAAATGATTATTATTTTATTAAATATATTAATATATATTTATCACGCGCGCACACACACACACACACACATATATATATATATATATATATATATATATATATATATATATATATATATATATATATATATATATATATATATATATATATATATATATATATATATATAAAGAATTCTTCCTAGGCTGGCAAAGATGGTTAAATGCTCTTTGTTACCTTTGCCTATATTTTGAATTTGACCCCAGATTTGGCAAAGTAATAGTGAAGAATGAGAGTTTTGTCTCCCCATATAAAGAGTTTGTCGACAAAGAATTTCGCTAGTAATTACGTTGCCGTTTGTTAGAGTTTTGCATTTTGAGAGATCGAATCAGACCTACCATTATTCTAGAAAAGAGTGTAAGATTTACGATTTCCTCCAAGTTAATACGATGCTACTCTTAATTAGTACACGACCACTGCAGTTCTCAGAAATAATTTATCGCTGTTGTTATCGGCATTCGCTTACACAAAAAAGTCATTACATTAACTGAGCGGTAACGGTATGTTGTTGTTGTTGTTTTCGTCTACTATGTTGCTGTAATACCCTGTTCAACCTGAAAGTTGGTTATAATTGGGGTATATTGTGTGTTTACTTTCTTCGGTGCTAGCCTGTTGTTAGTCCTGAAAAGGACTGGTCCTAAAAAGGACCACTAGCTGCCTGTCAGGATACCTCTTTGCTACTTGTCCGTTCGTGGTGTCGTGGCGTGTTCATGGTGTTCATTTGCTGCCTCCCTATCTGGCTTGTTTGGTTTTGTGAGTTTTTGCCCTCCTCGTTTCTGCTTCTTGTGTCTTCTTCTTTTCCTGTATCTGTAATAGTGCTTTTTCTATGATTGCTGGGAGAAGTCTTTCTAGAGTTTCCCCGATGATTTCTTCTTCTGTTTGGTTGTTCGTGTTAGTTTCTCGCGTGTTGTTTGGTGTAATGTCCTCAATGGGTCTTCGTTCTGTCTCGATTCTTTTGAGTATTTCTGCATTTTCTTCTTTCAGCTGTCGGTTGGTTCTTCCAGACTGCGTCTCTCCTGCATGTTTTCTTTGTGTGTGAAAACTGCTGGCAGTTTGAGCACTGCATCACCGGAGGGATATAGGCTTCTGTCTTTTTGGTTGTTGTTTGGAGCGTCAGTCTCTCGGGTCGTGTCGATCCTTCAACCGTTACTATCATCAGATTGGTGTCTTTCTTGGCCCAGGTTTTTAGCCTTTCGACCTGCATGATTTTTACATCTGAGTTTTCAGTTTGAAGGTGTCTGTGGACCTCGCTTGCGGGACATCTGGTATCCACCCCTCTTATGACTAGCTTCTTTGTTGACTTGTATTTTTCCACCACCACTTTTATTTGGTGAGGCAACTGGACGTCTTTTGGACCGGATTCCAGTTCGATCATCAGCGAGGTGGTTTTGTCTATGTTGTTGAGCGAAAGCACGACTCCCTTTTCGTGCCTCCCTACTTTGGCGATACCTCTCCTTCCAGTTATCACCTCGAGGATGTTGATTACTTTGTTGTCCGGTAGGGCCCTGAGTGAGGCCTCACTTCCTGACGTCTGGGTGATCCTTACGATCCTCTCCTGTATCGTTTCTGAGTTGTTTGTCTTTTTAGTGTTTGGTCTTTGTTTACTTCTACAGGCTTGGTTCGAATCTTGTTCCTGTTCTTTGTTATAAGGTGTCATATCTTGCGTCTGAGCCCTTGAGTTGTCAGCTGTTGTTTCCTCAGGACCAGGAATGGTAGCTTGCTTCTCAGTGGTTTCGATGTCCAGCACGCCTGGGGCTACTTCTACTATCGCTTCTTGAAGACCGAGCCGAAGGGAATCGTCTCCGTCTTCAATTCTTCGAAGTGCATCTATAATGGTCTCTGCGATATCTTCCTCTTGTACCTGTCTGTGTTGAGGAGCTGTCTCTATCACTTCTTTCATAGTGCTTGCAGGCGGATCGGCTGTCATCTCGGCATCGTGTGGTGGTGTCATCGGTGTCTGGTGCAGCTTCTCTGTGGTAGACCGGGTTTCTGCTGACGAGTCGGGTACGTGTGTTGGTGGCAGCTTAGATCTAAGCTCCTGTTTTCTTTTCTCTATTCTTTCCGTCGTCTGCTCCAGCTGTCGTAACGCTCTCAGTATTTCTTTATGTTCTGGGTCTTCTTCGTCTAGGCAAGAAGTCGGGCCACTCAGACTTTCAGTCGGGTCGACGCACGTCACAGCTAACTCCGTCGTGTCAGGAGTTATAGAAGGGCCGGTCCCGGCACGAGTACTTGGGGCAGTCTTGCTCTCTGGCTGTCTGTCATTGTTGGTTGTGGTTTTGTGATTACCCTGGCTGTTCTGCGCTGGTGGGCTGGTGTAAACCTTCCTCTTTTTAGCGTGTGGTTTATTTCTGGTCATTTTGACGATAATGCGATCTTTTCTCGGATAGTGGCGTCCTGAGAAGGACGTTGGTGTCTTGTTCCTGTGATCGTTGGCTGGCGGTAACGGTACCTTTCTGCTGTAGACATAAATACCTAAGGGGCGTAACTCAGGTGACGTGCGATTATCGGGAGGTTGGTTTTTCCCAGAATTAAAAATGCATCGAGAATGCGACAAAAAATTTCCGTTTATTTTGCCAATTATTATAATTTTCATGATTTCGGTAGTAATGCCCATTTATTTTCATGATTTGTAGAAAAATGTTTTCTTGTTCCACTAGTGTTTGCATCAATGGACGTGTAATGGATCCTTTACCTTTACCTTACTAGTGTTTGCAACTCAGCTATCGATGTCGTCTGTAAATCTAAAATTATTTAGTAGCAGTAGCCCGTTCAGCCATAACTGACTATGGGAATGCGCCCCTGAGGTGACAGCCATCAGCTGCTTTTGTTTCTGACGTTCGTTTCGGCGTGTTCTTCTGTCTTCTGCTTGTTTTAAGAGCTTCTTTTTGCCAATTCTGAAGTGGCACTGTTGGAAAAATCGCCACTTGGGGCGATCTGCAGCTTCATCCTCCCAGGTTGCTGGGTTTATGTCCAATTCATTCATGTCTCTCTTTCACACATCTTTAACATTGTTGGCTATTTTTCTATTGGTGTTTAGGTCTGGCACTTTCATCTGTTAAATTTTGTGTTCTATGCAGATGTTACAAGTGGCTCGTGAATTTCCCACGGGTCTCTGAGGTGACACAGAAAGAACAAGGCTTCTGCTTCCTCGTGCATGTCGTATGAGGCGGTTATAATGCGGTTGTGCATGGGGCTGGAATCAACAGGGAAAGAGAGGCAGAGGTAGACCAAAAAGCACATGGAGAAGAGAACTAGATACAGAAGTGAAAATGATGAGGAAAACATGGAAAGAACTTGAGCGGATGGCACAGGACAGGAAGACTTAGCATGTGTTTGTTGAAGGCCTATGCTCCTCGTGGAGCTAAAGGGTATTGATTGATTGATGAGGCTGACAGTCTCATAATATAACATACATTGCTACAGAAACCACCACTACAACAACACATGAATACTGCGTGCAGGCTTCCTGCAAGGGGACCAGCTGCAGTGGTGACTCCATGCTCCATAAGGAGCGAAATGGAGAAACCTGGAAATAGAGAATGAGAGACAATCACAATAAAGATGGCTTCCTTGATCTCATCGCTGGCGTTGGGTATGACATACACTAAGGAAAATTTTTCGTAGCATTGCGAGGCAGCCCTTATTCTGGAACCCCCATGGAAAGCGAGGTAGAGGTAGGCTGAAAAACAGTTGGAGAAGAGAATTGCAGATAGCAATGTCAGTGATAATTATTTAAATTTTTTTTAAGGTCTTGCAGACAAGATTGGATTTTGTTTTGTGCATGGGATACTGGGTTCAGCCCCATGTGGGTTATAATTTGGGTATATAGTGTTCCTTGTTCTATGTAGTACATTATATTTGTTGTTTTTCCAGGCTTCAAATTCTCTGGCGTTTGTTGTGGCGTTTTCTAAGATCTGTTCCCTGTTTTTGAGAATATCTCATGTCACCCTGTTGAGTTTTGAGATGTTTGTACTTAGATTTTTCGTAGGTTACGTTCTTATTTACTGCACTTGAGATTATCTCACGTATATTCTATTGGGTAAGCGCTGCTTTGTAATGTTTGATAATTTAACTTTCTTTTGTACTGAACATTTATGATGAATATTAGGTTTATGTATTCTTGTTAATCTTTAATCTTTCTCATTTGCTATGGTACTTTTATAGAAATTTTTGTTTGATAATATAAAATTTTATTATGTTGTATAGCTCCCTGGGTAGGTCAACCGTTAGTACAGTTTCTAATGATGATGAGTTTTGTGCTTTCAAGTATTCTTGAAGTGGTTTTCTTTGCTTTTCATATTTCTTGCCCAAACAAAGCATGGACAGATCTTGACTTGGTCACGAGTTTGTTGAAGATATAATAGCTTTACCAGGCAGTCCTCATTATGGAATCCCCATGGTCCGAGAAGGAGAGTAAGGCCAAAGACTGCATGGAGAAACAGCTGGAGACAGAAATACAGATGTTGAGACAAACATGTTTGTAACAGGAGGACTTGGCAAGTGTTTGTGGAAGGCCTATGCTTCTTTGAGAGCTGAAGAGTATTGATTGATTGATACAGGATCAACACCAACAAAAGAAATGAACAAGATAACAAAACTACAATATACGGATGACAGAATAATCTGGAACATTTTAAGACTACTTCACTGCATTTTACCCTCGTCAAAAAGACATCTCAGACAGCCAGGATAACGAATAGAAACATGATCCCAACATAAGGAAGGACCAAGTATTAGATAATCTTTAATATTAGACAGAAAGTAAACTCTATTAGAGTACTGGAAACCACGAGTCCAATGAACCTACATAACATTTGGATTGTAGTTAAAGTAATACCCCGACCACATGGAAGACGGCCTCTTAAAACCAGTGACCCGACATTATCGGGAAGTTTTCCTGTGCAAGAAGTCTATAAGTTCATCCTGATAATCTGGGTAAGTAGTAATATGTACATTTTATCATTTACATTTTTTTGCATTTAACACGTGTTGCTTGTGGATGTACAGGTTCATACGAGGCTGGCAAACTCAGCATATACAATGATTGGGTTCATGAACCACCACTGCAAGAGCTTCTTGTGGGTTTCCTCAAAAGGAATCCAAAAACAGAGGTAGCCACATGATCCATGTAGAGCAGGGAGTGGATTACGCTGACATCATGGTGTATGTGACGATACGGTTGTGCGATCTCACGTCCACTCCGTCAGTATCATTGTTTTCTTCATTTGTCTTTTTCTCCCATTCAATTCGCTTATTATTTTGCAATTTGTTGCCCTTTCATTCATTCCTTTTACTCTCTATGCTGAATCTAGTAGGGTGAAGTCTCTAACACTCTACTCCCCTACATGCGATAATACCTGGTCATACGCTTATCTATTCTCCCAGTCTGACCACCCTTTGAAACGCGGCGATCCAACATTTGACCCCTGTGAAAAGCTGCTGACCGTGTTGACACAAGCTTGTATTGTGCGTACGATGAAAGAAGACAACATTGTCTGACCAGACATCTGTCTGATGGAGGCACGCAGATTAAGGCGATAATTGGAAAACCTGTAGAGGTAGAAATCTTGCCGGAAGACATTACGCCAGGACAACATGATCACAATATTGTGGGAGGAAGATAGGTGCAGCCAGAACAATATTACGTCTTATTATAAAGAGGTCGTTCGTGGAATTTTAAATTTAATATTAAAATACGCGAGGGGATATTTTGAATTAAAACTTCCCCACCCAAACAGTCCTAGACAGATTTGATTGGTTTAAGTGAGAAGCCGGAATATACAATGAATTCTATTGGAACATTCGGCGGAAACACCATCTGTGATTTGAACTGAAAATGAGAGATATAATCTAGTGAACTCAGAAACACAGAACAGACAGCTTCGCAACTTCATACGAGCAACTCCAAACAGTAAGGAAGAGAAGGATCGGACCTAGAATTCCTATATCAAAAGTGACAGATCGACAGTATTTGGGCAACTCTGAAACCCTAAGAGTAAACCCGCATATTTAAATACACAGACTGTAAAACTTCAGGACCAGGACCTTATAAATAAAAGACTGGAAACCTTGGAATTGGATCATCAGTCATAAGAGAAATAATATCCCAGACCAAATGTAGTGAAATCTGAACCATGTCTTGGCCCTCATTCAAAACACTACACCGTACAGAAATTCCGAGGAGTCAAACAACCAATCAAAACCGCAGCTCGGTACATGCAATGCTAATAATTTGTAAGGCCTTTTAGTAGGAAGACAAGAAAGTGTAGATGTTGACAATTTTTCGAAAGGCAATGTGCAGATAGGAACGGAATATATCAATGATGAGGAACATAATTCGATAATAGGGATCATTAGCTACTGGCGGATATCTATAATTTCACTGGAAGTGGTGTAGAACCGGAGAAAATGTGTATTTAAGGCATCGAAGCATGAACCATGTTGTGCTTTGCCATGTTTAGGCTGCTCCAGTGAAAAGTCGGATTAATCTAGACATAAGAGAGATACTGCAATAGATAGAGCATAGCCTTAAGAATAATATAAGCTTTGGGTGAAGGAAATCCGTTCAGAGATAAAGAATCTAGAACGATTTCAGGTTTTTCATACTAGCACAGAACGCTTAAGATTTTCACTTTTTCTAGTCTACAAAATACTTTGGCCTTAATGCTTTCTCGTACGGGAAACCTTGACCTATAAAAGGCGGAAGGTACCAATAGTAAAACATTTGCCACACAATTCAAACTTCAGACACGAGCAAAATCGTCTACTACCAGACTCCATTGCCATCTGCAGGGTAACACAGTCTGTAGAGCCATTAAAAGCCGGTCTGCATGTATTTGAGAGTAAGAAAGAATGTAATTACAGATGTATATATAATTGTATTATTAATGTGTGCCTTATAGAAGTGGATAAGTGTGTGTGAAATCACTGTATAATTCTTGGAAGGAATTTAAACATGTGTTAGCTCAATTTAATTGTGAAATGAAAGATGATGGACGTGTAGATTGTGATGTTAGTTTTAGGAAAGTATTTTGAAGATTAAGCTTGCTGGAATGGACCACCTTATTGGAAAGATGGAAAGAATGAAAGAAATTAATTTACTGTACAAATTGAGTTATAACATAATTCTTTCCACAAGGCCATCTGATTGTAAGGAAGCAAATCATGGGCAAACTGTAACCAGAGAGTTACTGGAATAGTGTGTTTTTAATTAAATGAATTGTGTTATTTTTCATGAGTAACCACATCTTGTCTGATCTGTCTCATCTTACCTCCTGACTGGATAGAGTCAGAGAGCGATACTACGTGGGATATATATATATATATATATATATATATATATATATATATATATATATATATATATATATATATATATATATATATGTATATATATATATATATATATATATATATATATATATATATATGTATATATATATATATTTCAGGTTATATCCTGCCTTGAAGAATTTCCTCAATTCTACGTTCCTAAGTCAGCTGGGTGAAGCTTTTGTTGCTCTGAGCACTTGTGAAATGTCAGATGGTCTTCAACAGTGCCACCTTTAAGATTGGAAGAACCGCAGTTGTGGGATTCTTTTCAGTTCCGTTGCTGGGCCAGGCCTTGAAGAACTTTTCGAAGATAAGTTGCCTTGTTTGGGGCTACTTGACTTTACAAAAAACCATACCACACAAAAGAAATTAAAAACTTCAGATTATAAGAATCTAAAGACTGTGGAACATATAACCTACGAGTTTATTCTCTACAAGTGACCCTTGAAATGATGACACAAGTCTGTGGTGTTAAAGAACATAGCAAATGCCATTATAAATTGTGATATAATAGTATTAACATTTGTTCAAGTTGAGCACAAAAGAAAGACATTTTTCATCAAAGATCAAGAAAACAGAAGAAGATGAACTTTAATTAACTTTAAATGTAATATAAATACTTGACAGTGAAACCATATATATTTTTTGAATCAATTTGAGTTTATTTGAAAATTAGCCAACAGAACAAAGAAAGATCCTGTACATAAATAAATTATAAATTGTACCAACAGTCTTTATTGAATTATTTAAGTTGGGTTCTTACTTCTTGTTGGTTAGTTAATTACCCCCGGGACCTAAGACGCGTCAACAGTGAGGAATGCAGTTAGCGACCCATTGCTAGACTGCTTGCGTCAGGGTCAGCGAACCAGAGCTGACCAAGACCCTACTCCACCTCTAAGTGGTGGTCCTGGAAACAGGCTGCATCACTGCAGTCTGGCTGAGGGAGTAGGGATCGAAGAGGGAAGGCTAACCCTGTCCCAAAAATGCCGTGCTGAAGTCAGATGTGTCGGCCGAAAAGCGCAAATATCGCAGCTTCGCTGTACACGGACTCAACGCAACCAACGTCCTTTTCAGGACGAACGAAGAAGAAGAATTACCCCTAGCAGAGTCATTGTCTAAGGTTAGTCTGGAGAGGGGCATCATAGGAAGCTAAGATAGTACATTACCATCTGTTAAGTCATAATTTGGTAATGGGAGTTAAGGTTTAAAGATTCGTATGTATGGGTCAGATTTTTGTACACACGTTAGTTAGCACGCTTTAGTGATGAGATGATTTTTTAGTTGGGGGCTTTATGCTCGGTAATTTTTGAACACAGCTCAACTGAGTGGTTGCTAGTTTGTTTTTTAAAAATAGGATAAAGAAAGTTTTCGAATGTTCTTAGTGATAGTTTGGGGGAAGAGACGGTTGAGCTGAGCTGAGTTCTCACGCGGTGAGTTCGCGCATGGGTATTTTTACTGAGCTGTTCTGAGAAACTGTAATCTCGTGACAGTGCGTTCCTGACAGAGCTTCGGGATGGTCGTTATCTATCTCGCTAGTGTGTTCCAGTGGATATTTTTTGTGAAGGGAGAGTTTGATAGATATTGAAGATATTTTGAGGTCATGAGTTGTACAGGCCATTATTTCATATTCATATTCCTGTGATGGATTTTTGCAATTGAAGGGAATGATGTTTCTCCCAGGGGATTTGTTATTTAAAGCCACGCATCATGTTGGCTAGTTGATGTATTATATTCATATTGATTCAAAACCATGGAGTATGTTGGCTCTGGCTATATTACTGTAAACTGCGATGTAGGCAGTCCCTTCGATGGATATTTTGCTGTGATTACTATGAAATGTGAGCTACTTTGTTCGGCAGCCTATGTATTTGAGATTTAGTACCTGTAACTGAGTTTCCAGGGATTTACTTACTTGATGCTTCATATTTTGTGTAAACTGTGTTTCCATGATGTCTTCGTGACTGTGACGTTAATAAACCGTGTAGAAACGTTATACTAGTTCCTGCTTCCTGATCCAATGTTGCTATGGGTGAGCGTGTGTACTATGGATACTTAATCTAAGAACTTATCCCATTTGCGTATCTTGATGTATACATATTTACACACCTGTCGGCCACCCGTAAGCCCGACCATACTGACTTGTCATCGTCAGTAACCCAACACACACCCACCACCATAAACATTCTGCTGAAGGTGTTAAAGAGAAAATAAAACGGTTACAGAAAGTGGTGGCCAGTATGGGGAAATAATAATCGCAACTATGCTAACTGAGGTTCAAATCAGAACAATAGTCCCAATAGAGATAATAATTGTGTTAGATCTCGATATGACGGTAGATCTCTAAATGATAGATCGCATCGCCATGCTAACTCTGCTCAACAGGAGCCCCAGGTTATTGGTAATCAAGGTAACAATAATAATAGTGTCTCTAATGCTACTGCTTGCTCTGCTTTCGATTTCGAGAGAGCATCTCAGTGCCCTGAGTGCACAACTTTGTTCCAGCCTACAGCGGTGACTACATTGAGTTGCGGTCATCCTCTACCTACTCTTCCTGCCTTATCTACAAATGATGGAAGAGGGTCTCTTAACCTATATAATAAATGATTCTGTTTAGTCTGTGCTACTTTCTCTGTTACCTTTTCTCGCGTAACGGAGGAAGGTTTGATTAACATCTTACATTGGTCGGAAGTTTACACAGCCACATTTGATAGGTTAAATTTAAAGTAAATTGTTGCCATTTATAAAATCCTACTGTTATTAAAATAGAAATTTTCATTCATTTTTCACAGCTACGGCCTTTCCATGAATCAGAGTTGCTATGTTACGTGATTAAGATGTTCCTTTTCAACATGTTCTATATGTCGCCTTGCGCCACTTTTCCTGTTCCTGTGAAGCCAGTCTGAATTTTGACGCCACACTACATGTTTTTGTATCTTCATGCTCACAAGATTTTTTTTAAAGACCACTGGAGTTGTTGATACTGATAGTGCATGTTTAATTTAAGACATTGTGTTATTTCCTTTTCATACACCATGTCATGACCATATTATTATTATATGACTGTGTTTTGGATAATCGTTGAAAATGTAACAATTATAGTGATAATACTATTTAAACTTAAATTATCATTATGATACATTTCGGTATTGTACAGTGGAAAGGTATTTTTTCTGACATTGTGATGTATTTTTCCTTTACCCAGCGCTTGATTGTGCGCTAGGGGGTAACTAGGTATACCGATATTATTAATGTTGATGTCTATAATAAGTTCATCATTGGTACTTTATAAGTTTATTAACTTGTTTATCATGCATATTATGCTATTTTTAGATGGTAACTAGTTATTTGTTCTTTGGTATAGATATGCATTGTTTAACTTAATGGTTACCATAATATATCATTGCTTTCTTTTTTTTAATTCTCATTTCATTGCTTTCTTTCAATGCCAGTCATTCTTCTTCTTCTTCTGGTGGCCATTGTTTTTTTTGTTTGTTCATTTCATTGCTTTCTTTCATTGCTGGTCATTCTTCGTGTACATCACCTTGTCTTTTCACTTTCCGCTTATTATTTCATACTTAGACTATACTTGATATACCTCAACTTTGTTTGAATTTGATTATCTTTGTATACTTCATCTTCTTACTTTACACATATTTCCATCCCTCTATTGTGGATTTAGTAATATGACTTAACATAGTGTAATCCTTGTGTGTACATATTGGAATTGCATCGACCTCAAATTTTTTGTTCCATGTACTTTTCCAAAAAAAAAAAAATCATTTTTTTCCCCGGGGGTCAGGGTGTAGTCTGTTAAGTCATAATTTGGTAATGGGAGTTAAGGGTTAAAGATTCGTATGTATGGGTCGGATTTTTGTACACACGTTAGTTAGCACGCTTTAGTGATGAGATGATTTTTTAGTTGGGGGCTTTATGCTCAGTAATTTTTGAACACAGCTCAACTGAGTGGTTGCTAGTTTGTTTTTTAAAAATAGGATAAAGAAAGTTTTCGAATGTTCTTAGTGATAGTTTGGGGGAAGAGACGGTTTAGCTGAGCTGAGTTCTCACGCAGTGAGTTCGCGCATGGGTATTTTTACTGAGCTGTTCTGAGAGACTGTAATCTCGTGACAGTGCGTTCCTGGCAGAGCTTCGGGATGGTCGTTATCTATCTCGCTAGTGTGTTCCAGTGGATATTTTTTGTGAATGGAGAGTTTGATAGATATTGAAGATATTTTGAGGCCATGAGTTGTACAGGCCATTATTTCATATTCCTGTGATGGATTTTTGCAATTAAAGGGAATGATGTTTCTCCCAGGGGATTTGTTATTTAAAGCCATGCATCATGTTGGCTCGTTGATGTATTATATTCATATTGATTCAAAGCCATGGAGTATGTTGGCTCTGGCTATATTACTGTAAACTGCGATGTAGGCAGTCCCTTCGATGGATATTTTGCTGTGATTACTATGGAATGTGAGCTGCTTTGTTCGGCAGCCTATGTATTTGAGATTTAGTACCTGTAACTGAGTTTCCAGGGATTTACTTACTTGATGCTTCATATTTTGTGTAAACTGTGTTTCCATGATGTCTTCGTGACTGTGACGTTAATAAACTGTGTAGAAACGTTATACTAGTTCCTGCTTCCTGATCCAATGTTGCTATGGGTAAGTGTGTGTGTGCTATGGATACTTAATCTAAGAACTTATCCCATTCGCGTATCTTGATGTATACATATTTACACACCTGTCGGCCACCCGTAAGCCTGACCATACTGACTTGTCATCGTCAGTGACCCAACACACACCCACCACCATAAACATTCTGCTGAAGGTGTTAAAGAGAAAATAAAACGGTTACACCATCTCATCTAGGAACCTATACAGCTTGACTATATCTTTGATGTCGATACATCATTACTCTTTTCAGAGAATGGGGTATTTCTGGTAAGACCAGTCTCTTATCTGGCACTATCCTGGTATCATCTGATACATCTATTTGTCCAGGATATTATCATCATCATTATATCTATCCTCTCGCTACACCAAGAGTATCGCAGAACACCCGTCGAAGAGGAATTACTAGTTTCCCAGGCCAAGTGTATAACAGAACACCGTGATAAGAGGTATTTCTAATGTGAAATTGATTCGAGAGCATATGCACTGAAATTGCTTGCGTTCATCTGAAAACCTGTGAAAGGAAATTTGTGTAATCCCAAAAATTTGGGGTAAGTTGTGAACATTTCTATTACAAACGGGAATTTAACATGTTTTCTTGCTAGTGGATATATATGAGGCTGGCAACCTCAACATATGAAAATAGTATATTCA
The DNA here is from genome assembly GCA_024509875.1 of Oreohelix idahoensis. Lineage (NCBI taxonomy): Eukaryota > Metazoa > Mollusca > Gastropoda > Stylommatophora > Oreohelicidae > Oreohelix > Oreohelix idahoensis. The sequence continues at coordinate 232,849 of JAMPIV010018672.1, read as the reverse complement.
TGAACCACTACAGCAAGAGCTGGTGATTGTTTCTGACTAGTCGTGCGGGAAACCCGACAGCAGGGCGACCACATACTCCGACTGGTGCAGTGATGAATGATGACTACATCATATTTGCCTCCAGTGTAACATTATCTTGTGAGATTTATGTACCTTTTTTAATTGTAATTCAGGCAAATCATTATTCACGCACTCCAGGCGCAACTTCCTAGTTAAGACCTAGAAGGAAATGGGTGAATTTTCATCATATTCCCTGAGTTACACTGTGTGCTCGGGAATTTAATTCTTCTGAGAGGTTAACATTGGTGGGTGGAGCGCATTACAATGGGCCTGTTAGTTTGTGGCGATCAAATGTACTTAGCAGGCATTTGTTTCTTTCTATTTGTCTAAAGTTCATGGTTGCAAGCCATCAGACGATTTGTGGTACTAACGCCGCTAGTGTTAGAGAAAAGCATCCACCATAACCGCCTACAGTGGAAGGGAGTGTGCAGTAGGCTTTCGTCATCACAGAATTGATGAACCACAGCTGTAGGACTCACTCATACAAGCTAAGTGCTAACTAAAAGGCACCAGCAAAAAGGACATTTCAGTTAAACTTTAAGTATAAAGTTAAATTTCCACCTACGTCTCAATGACGAGAACTTTATATCCATCAAAATTCCACTAATCTTTCCATATTTATTTTAACCTGTTAAAGACTATTTCACAATTAAATTTGTTACCTGTTGTTTTAAAACTAAACAGTAATAGTTGATTCAGTTATATGTATTCTTCTTCTTCTTCCTCTTCCTCGTTCGCCCTGAAAAGGACGGTGGTTGCGTTGTGTCTGTTTACGCCTAAGCTGTGATATCTGCACCTTTCGGTCGACACATCCGACTTCAGCATGGCATTTTTTAGGGACCGGGTTTGCCTTCCCATTTTGATCCGTACTCGCTCAGCCAGACTGCACTGCTGCAGACTGTTTCCAGGACCACCACGTGGAGGTGGAGTACGGTCTTGACCAGCTCTGGTTCGCTGGTCCTGATGCAAGCAGTCAAGCTATGGGTTGCTGACTGCATTCACTATTGCTGCATCTTTGGGTCCCAGTTATATGTATGAAAGCAAACGTATGAGCCAGAATACGTAATCTATATATAAATACTTAGACATATATTTACACTAAACAGAGCTATACCTTATAAGAGGGATTTCGTTAGATTACACCAACTGGGGACTTGAACGGGCTAAACCATTGCTTAGATCCTTCAAAAAAGGCGACGGACCAGATACAATGCGTTAACAATTGTTCAGCCCAATGCAACATTGTTCGTGACTTTTGGAGATATCTTGTGAAGGCTCCCTTAAGGAAGAAGTGTCAGTAATCTTCTATCTATATTTCTGCCAAGGGTAATCTTGCTCGCAGGTAGATACATTGGAAGCCAATATTAGATACTCTTGAGTTTTTGCCACTGTTGGACCACTACTGCAAAGCAGGGGAGGCAATCCGTGACAGTGTACATATGTATTATATTAACATTTTAATACGTTTAGGTGTATATTCAAACATGTTTAAATAATGCAACTGTCGTTTTCTGCTGTTCAAACGCACTTTCATATGACTCACTGGGTTTAACATTAATGCTCAGGGAGGGTAAAATTTATGAGGAAGATGAAATGGTGGAATGGAAGCGGAGGGCGCCTGAGTCTCATGTCAGGAGACAATATACTTAGAAGAAACATTTATTTTTTCACAGTCTGTGGTACAAGTCTGTGATTCAAGTTGCCAGCAGCCTAAGCTAGACGTCTATATCAGATGGGTCTTGAAGACGCTTGCCTTGACACGCATTTAACTTGTAACTTCTCCTTCTCCTGGCTGAATGTCTGGGGGATTGTGTAGAGCTGGTCTATTGAGAATTTCCTCAAAATGTTCTATTCTTATCTTTATTTGCTCTTGTATATTACTAGAGGTCGACCTCTTTGCAATCTACGTTTTGCTGATGACATCGATCTTATAGCTGGAACAGAATCAGAACTTCAAGACCTTACCTCTAGACAGAAGAAAGTAACAAGAAAGAATGGGATGGAAATTAATATAGAAAAAAGCAAGATATTGGTGAATAGCCATAAGAAACATGTTCCGACCAATATTACGTTAAATGGGCAAAAGTTAGAAGAAGTGAACACCTTTAAATATATGGGGTTCACTATATGTAGTGATGGAAGATCAAGTAAAGAAATCAAGACAAGACTTGAGATGGTTTCAGCTGCCATGACAAGGCTGAATATGATCTGGAAAAGTAACATCAGTTTTCCTGTGAAGATCAAATTATACAAATCACATGTATTATCTATTCTCTTGTATGGGTGTGAGGGCTGGACACTCACTGCAGATACGAAGCGAAGGATTCAGGCTTTCGAGTATACTTGTTATAGAAGAATTTTGCGCATTTGCTATAAAGGGCACAAAACAAATGTCTATGTTAGAGAGAAAATAAACACGTATGCAGGCCACCAAGCACCACTTCTGTCCGTAGTGAAACGTCGAAAGCTTGCCTTGTTTGGGCATGTAACTCGTCATGACTCTCTTTCGAAAACGATCCTCCAGGGAACAGTCGAAGGTAAACGGAGAAGAGGAAGGCAAAAAAAATCCTGGGTTGATAACATCATAGAATGGGCAGGGCACGGTTTTTCCACACTTGTACGTATCTGTCTATCTGCTTGTGTGTCCGTCCGTCTATCTATCTATCTATCTATCTATCTATCTATCTATCTATCTATCTATCTATCTATCTATCTATCTATCTATCTATCTATCTATCTATCTATCTATCTATCTGCCTGCCTGCCTGCCTACCTCCCTACCTACCTACCTACCTACCTACCTATCTATCTATCTATCTATCTATCTATCTATCTATCTATCTATCTATCTATCTATCTATCTATCTATCTATCTATCTATCTATCTATCTATCTATCTAATTTGCTTGTATGAAACTGATCGTTTTCATGTAGGCATATGTCTATATTATTCCATTTGTCAAAAACAGTGCATTGAACTCCAATTATAATTCCCACACACACACACACGCGCGCGCACACATACACACACTCGCACACACACACACACACACCCACACACACACACAAGTACCCACACTAAGATTTTAAAAACATACGTGTATTCTGTTTTTGCAACAGTGAACACCATTGAAAACTGTATTGCAGGGCAGAAATGTAAAAAGGCAATTAAGCCTATTTCTTTACCCTGCTGAAATTAAAGATTTCGTTTTTTCGTTCGTTCACTCGCGGAAATTACTGTGTGATCCAACGCAAAAGTATGAAATTAAGTCTCGTAAGAGTACACACAGACCTGTATGCTGAAGGAAGAGGGTGGGCGCCATAACAAGACATCGCACAACCTTCAAAAACCTTAAGGCTAATTCTGCTTATCAATATATTTCCCATTGTCTTTTGATGTTTCTTGTGCAAGTCAATTTTAGTCGCCTGTTTCGAGATGCTCAGGAAACCTCATGGTGCCTCGTTTTGTTTATACCTCTTTATTTATGACTGGTTACAAAGTAGAATTTTTCTAACAGTCACAATGGGTTAATACTATATATGTGATTGCGTTGGTGTCTGGATTCTTTCCGGGTCCTGTACATAGTTGCGTTATTGTCTTGAGAATGGCCACCGCTTTCTGTCTGTCTGTCCGTCTTCTTTCTTTTTCTTTCTTTCTTTCTTTCTTTCTTTCTTTCTTTCTTTCTTTCTGTCTTTCTTTCTTTCTTTCTTTCTGTCTTTCTTTCTGTCTTTCTTTCTGTCTTTCTTTCTTTCTTTCTTTCTTTCTTTCTTTCTTTCTTTCTGTCTTTCTTTCTGTCTTTCTTTCTTTCTTTCTTTCTTTCTTTCTTTCTTTCTTTCTGTATGTCTGTCTTTCTTTCTGTCTGTCTTTCTTTCTGTCTGTCTTTCTTTCTGTCTGTCTTTCTTTCTGTCTTTCTGTCTTTCTTTCTTTCTTTCTGTATGTCTGTCTGTCTTTCTGTCTGTCTGTCTTTCTGTCTTTCTTTCTTTCTTTCTTTCTTTCTTTCTTTCTTTCTTTCTTTCTTTCTTTCTTTCTTTCTTTCTTTCTTTCTTTCTTTCTTTCTTTCTTTCTTTCTGTATGTCTGTCTTTCTTTCTGTATGTTTTTCTTTCTTTCTGTCTTTCTTTATTTCTTTCTTTCTGTATGTCTGTCTTTCTTTCTGTCTTTCTTTCTGTCTGTCTTTCTTTCTGTCTGTCTTTCTTTTGTCTTTCTTTCTTTCTGTATGTCTGTCTTTCTTTCTGTCTGTCTTTCTTTCTGTCTTTCTTTTGTCTTTCTTTCTTTCTTTTTGTTTTTCTTTCTGTCTTTTTTCTTACTTTCTTTATTTATGTTTTTCTGTCTGTCTTTCATTCTTTCTTTTTTGTCTTTCTGTCTGTCTTTCTTTTTTGTCTTTCTTTCTTCATTTATTTTCTTCTTTCTATTTTCCTTTCTTTCTTTTTGTCTGTCTTTCTTTTTATCTTTCTTTCATTTTGTCCGTCTTTCTTTCTTTCTTGCGTGAATGTCACCGCCCCACTATTGGAAAAAAAAATGAATTCGATCAGTCAGACAGATGAAATATTCTGGTCAAATAAAAAGACAAAACACCTTGCTCAAAACAATAATGGAGGGAAGAGTTGCAGACGAGCAAGAGAAAGAAAGTGATATAAGTGAGAAGATAACATCAAGAGATGGACAGGAAAGAGTCTATCAGAGTGTACCATCATGACAAGAGACAGGAAAAATTCTATCAGAGTGTACCATCATGACAAGAGACAGGAAAGAGTCTATCAGAGTGTACCATCATGACAAGAGACAGGAAAGAGTCTATCAGAGTGTACCATCATGACAAGAGACAGGAAAGAGTCTATCAGAGTGTACCATCACGACAAGAGACAGGAAAGAGTCTATCAGAGTGTACCATCACGACAAGAGACAGGAAAGAGTCTATCAGAGTGTACCATCACGACAAGAGACAGGAAAGAGTCTATCAGAGTGTACCATCACGACAAGAGACAGGAAAGAGTCTATCAGAGTGTACCATCACGACAAGAGACAGGAAAGAGTCTATCAGAGTGTACCATCACGACAAGAGACAGGAAAGAGTCTATCAGAGTGTACCATCACGACAAGAGACAGGAAAGAGTCTATCAGAGTGTACCATCATGACAAGAGACAGGAAAGAGTCTATCAGAGTGTACCATCATGACAAGAGACAGGAAAGAGTCTATCAGAGTGTACCATCATGACAAGAGACAGGAAAGAGTCTATCAGAGTGTACCATCATGACAAGAGACAGGAAAGAGTCTATCAGAGTGTACCATCACGACAAGAGACAGGAAAGAGTCTATCAGAGTGTACCATCATGACAAGAGACAGGAAAGAGTCTATCAGAGTGTACCATCACGACAAGAGACAGGAAAGAGTCTATCAGAGTGTACCATCACGACAAGAGACAGGAAAGAGTCTATCAGAGTGTACCATCATGACAAGAGACAGGAAAGAGTCTATCAGAGTGTACCATCACGACAAGAGACAGGAAAGAGTCTATCAGAGTGTACCATCACGACAAGAGACAGGAAAGAGTCTATCAGAGTGTACCATCACGACAAGAGACAGGAAAGAGTCTATCAGAGTGTACCATCACGACAAGAGACAGGAAAGAGTCTATCAGAGTGTACCATCACGACAAGAGACAGGAAAGAGTCTATCAGAGTGTACCATCACGACAAGAGACAGGAAAGAGTCTATCAGAGTGTACCATCACGACAAGAGACAGGAAAGAGTCTATCAGAGTGTACCATCACGACAAGAGACAGGAAAGAGTCTATCAGAGTGTACCATCACGACAAGAGACAGGAAAGAGTCTATCAGAGTGTACCCATCACGACAAGAGACAGGAAAGAGTCTATCAGAGTGTACCATCACGACAAGAGACAGGAAAGAGTCTATCAGAGTGTACCATCACGACAAGAGAGACAGGAAAGAGTCTATCAGAGTGTACCATCACGACAAGAGACAGGAAAGAGTCTATCAGAGTGTACCATCACGACAAGAGACAGGAAATAGTCTAAGTGTACCATCACGACAAGAGACAGGAAAGAGTCTATCAGAGTGTACCATCACGACAAGAGACAGGAAAGAGTCTATCAGAGTGTACCATCACGACAAGAGACAGGAAAGAGTCTATCAGAGTGTACCATCACGACAAGAGACAGGAAAGAGTCTATCAGAGTGTACCATCACGACAAGAGACAGGAAAGAGTCTATCAGAGTGTACCATCACGACAAGAGACAGGAAAGAGTCTATCAGAGTGTACCATCACGACAAGAGACAGGAAAGAGTCTATCAGAGTGTACCATCACGACAAGAGACAGGAAAGAGTCTATCAGAGTGTACCATCACGACAAGAGACAGGAAAGAGTCTATCAGAGTGTACCATCACGACAAGAGACAGGAAAGAGTCTATCAGAGTGTACCATCACGACAAGAGACAGGAAAGAGTCTATCAGAGTGTACCATCACGACAAGAGACAGGAAAGAGTCTATCAGAGTGTACCATCACGACAAGAGACAGGAAAGAGTCTATCAGAGTGTACCATCACGACAAGAGACAGGAAAGAGTCTATCAGAGTGTACCATCACGACAAGAGACAGGAAAGAGTCTATCAGAGTGTACCATCACGACAAGAGACAGGAAAGAGTCTATCAGAGTGTACCATCACGACAAGAGACAGGAAAGAGTCTATCAGAGTGTACCATCACGACAAGAGACAGGAAAGAGTCTATCAGAGTGTACCATCACGACAAGAGACAGGAAAGAGTCTATCAGAGTGTACCATCACGACAAGAGACAGGAAAGAGTCTATCAGAGTGTACCATCACGACAAGAGACAGGAAAGAGTCTATCAGAGTGTACCATCACGACAAGAGACAGGAAAGAGTCTATCAGAGTGTACCATCACGACAAGAGACAGGAAAGAGTCTATCAGAGTGTACCATCACGACAAGAGACAGGAAAGAGTCTATCAGAGTGTACCATCACGACAAGAGACAGGAAAGAGTCTATCAGAGTGTACCATCATGACAAGAGACAGGAAAGAGTCTATCAGAGTGTACCATCACGACAAGAGACAGGAAAGAGTCTATCAGAGTGTACCATCACGACAAGAGACAGGAAAGAGTCTATCAGAGTGTACCATCACGACAAGAGACAGGAAAGAGTCTATCAGAGTGTACCATCACGACAAGAAATAGTATATCATAGTGTACCATCACGACAAGAAATAGTATATCATAGTGTACCATCACGACAAGAAATAGTATATCATAGTGTACCATCACGACAAGAAATAGTATATCATAGTGTACCATCACGACAAGAAATAGTATATCATAGTGTACCATCACGACAAGAAATAGTATATCATAGTGTACCATCACGACAAGAGACAGAGAACGTTCTATGGCAGCCGACCTTCGATGAGAAGGAGAGGAAAAAGTATTAAAGGGCACGGTCAAGACAAGAACCAGAAGTCATTTGAGATCCATTGCAGCCGACCCTCGATGAGGAGATGGCAGTTAATCAGATGTCACGGTGACCTGAGCGTTAATTTGGATCGACAGTATGCCACATAACTGCGGACAGCCGGCTCCATTGAAAAAAAATAACTCACAGACACGTTAAATGGGCCGTACCTTTACCAATATGAGTAAACCGGTCAATTTTGTTCATTACCAGGCAATACGCGATTCGTCGAAACAATGGTGAGTGCCCTTTATCTCTCTTCTCCCCCCCCCCAGCTTTAGCCTTCGCAGTATACTTACTTGGGGGTAACAAAAGTGTCCATTCATATTCGATGTATAGAAAGCTCCCTTAAATTTGACAGTTTTGTGATGAGCACTTTTTTTTTTTTTTAAATAATGAAAGTTCGCTCTTACACATAACTTTTCAATTAACGACAAAGAAATGATAAAAGGAAGTGGGTTAAAAGAAAAGCATGTACCAGGCCTACATAACACTGATCCCTACTCTCGATATGTGGGTATTGATTAGCGGACTTGTTCGTGCCCCGAAACGGAAACCACTGCCAACTTTACAACAAGCGACATCTGTTGGTAAAATTTGTCGGCTAGGTGTAGTGTTTTCGCTGTTAACTTGTCGGTACAAAGCCACGCGAGCTGTGGATGAGATGTTCGTGTCATAAAAAAAAAAAAAAAGCTGCTTATGTTGGATTGGGGGGGAAACAACGCAGTACAGCAGCAGTTTTCAACCTTTTTGAGTCTATGGCTCCCCTGACCAACTACAACTACATTCTGTCTGCGGCTTCCCTGTGGGATAACTGGTTAAAAGCTCTAGCAATGTTTCGACATTTAGCCTAACTTTTTTTTTTTAGCAGGAGAGCTTTGCCGCGGGTGAGTCCTTGTAGGCCACTGTAACAGCCCGACATTGAACGAGCACCATCGGTACACACACCAACACAATGAGCCCAGTCTATTTTATTTTCCGCCATGAAGTTGTCCACGATTTCAAATAAATCTTTGCCTGTCGTACCTGCATTTATGTCTTCCACCATTTCGTTTTTTTTAATCAACAAACCGCACATAACAGATTAAAATATTAAATGAGCATCTCTATTGCTATCAGTGGTCTCATCAAGCTGCAAAGCAAAGTCCTTCCCCCTCATTTTTTTTATAATCTGTTCATTAAGATCATCTCCTAAATCTTGAATTCGACGGCTGATTGTACTGTCCGACAAAGGAATGGACAAAAGCTGTTTTCCCACGGACTCTCCAACCATAATGGACACCATATCAATAGCATACGGTAAAACGAGTTCTTCTGCAATCGTATGGGGTTTCTTACATTTTGCTACCCGGTTTGCTACCTTGTAGGACGCTAGAAGAGCTTTACTCGAGATTGTCGCCTGCTTAGAAAATGCCGCTTTTTGTTCTTTCATTTGACTCAGCTTTCTAGAGAAATATTCTCTTGGTTTGCCCACGTCATTCTTATGAACACTTTCTAAATGGCACTTCAATTTGCTAGGCAGCATACATTCGACAGAGAGTACTTTGAAACACAAAAAACACTGTGGACGCTCTTCATTGTTCACAAGAGTGCACGTGAAACCAAAATCTAAGTAACCTTCGTCGTATTTTCTATACTTACGTTTCCTTTCATCATTACCACTTTCCTTGTCATCCTCAAAAAGTTCTTGCTTTTTACTAACACTTGCCAAATTTAAAAAATCTTTCCATAGTTTATATCAAACTCACAACACAATCAAAAACGTTTGAAAACAGAAAATCACCGTGTTACCTACTATGGTCGCGGGAGGAGAATGCGCAGAAAGTTGATGGGCGGGACGATGGAGAGGGACTTCAAAGGCTGGCCAACATCACCAGTGAAATTTCTTCGGGGTCACGCAGGTTGACGAACACCAAAAATGAAATTTCCCACAGCTCTGTGTTTTCTTTACAGCTAAATACGACAAAAATCCACGCCCACCCACGGCGCCCCTGACCATCAGTCATGGCGCCCCAGCGCACAGGTTGAAAATCGCTGCAGTACAGAGTATATATATACAGTATTATATATATATATATATATATATATATATATATATATATATATATATATATATATATATATATATATATATATATATATATATATATATATATATATATATATATATATATATATATATATATATATATATATATATATATGCTGTGTCAAACGTGAACGACCGGCGGGATGAGAAGAAACACTTCTGATGATCACATGACCCCTGCATGCAACGATGTCTTTGGTGTCAAGTCATTACGTAAATTACCAGAGTGGACGCCAAAATGTACTTAAAACAATGTTGCAAAACTGACACCAGTATTCAGTGGCGTGTTTTGGGGAGCATTTTGGGATATAGGCGCCCCCTCCAAGTTTTTTATTACATATGCTGGGCGTTTCAGAAGTGGCACCTGTGTGTAAACGGAGCCCGAAGGGGGAGCGAAGGATTGTAACACCTACCATAAAAAGTTACTAAGGAGGGTTGGGCATGTAGCCGGCTAGCCCTTTCCCGTAGAAATGTTATAACCACAAAAACTTCAACAAACAACTTCGACAGATCAATTAAAGAAATTAAAACTCAGCCATCCAAGACAAGAGAAGGTCTTCTGTTAAGGAGGGGCATGATATAACATAGAGAAAGCCGAAAGGAGTCTGTGCTGTTGAAGAAGGCATGAAAGGCACTAAGTGGATGGCACGGGGCAGGAAGGCTTGGCATAAGTTTGTTGAAGGCCTATGCTCCTTGGGGAGCTGATGGAATGGTGATGTTTACAGAATTGTTTTTGAATTGCGCGTGCAACCGTTGGATTACATATTTATTTTAAAGATATTTATTTCCCTCTATAAAAATATGTTCTCAATTATTTAGAACTTATAACGAAATTGCGTATTGAGGTGGGGGATTTCGGGGGGAAGCTTCCACGATTGAGCCACAATTGGTGCCATCCCCCAAACAACCCACATCGAAATAAATTATAAATACGCCACTGTCACTATTGCCCGAAAGCTACATCTCTGTGTTCACACATACGTTACTATAAACCAGAGGTAGGTAATCCAGGAGATGTGGTGATCTACTTTAGAAACACTGAGCTCTCCAAAGATCTACTTTGATAAAATCGTGTCTGCAGAGTTAGGTGGAAAATCAGTTTCAGTGTTAAAATGGAATGTTTTAAAATGTTTCTCAGCGTTACGTCTCTTGACAAACGTGATGGCGGTCTCGTGTGTTTAATCCCATGGATACCACAATTTATAACTCCCGCTGGAAAGAGCTAGTTCGAACTTTGCCTAGCTTAAAAATTATTATTATTTGTGTGCGTGTCGCCCTCTGTCATCTAAAGATCTACCAACTTACTCTCTGTGAACTACCGGGGGGAGTCGCAATGGAACGGTTGCCCCCCACCCCAAGCTTTAAAACAGACAATGCTAATCTTTATCATTCATATTGCTCTAGAATCTACTAGACTCTAGCATTTCGGACTTTGCGTATTATCTGGCTAATGCTTGCCAATAGGTAACTTAATTAGTGTGATTAGGTCTATAGAAAGACTAGGGTCGTGCCGGGTCCTATGTTCCATAGCTGCGTGTAGTGTCGTGAGAGTTGCCCCAGCTGGTAATGCACTTTTTATGGGCGCTTAGCTGGGCCTGTCACGATTTACTCTCGCAAAGAGGCGATAAGCCGTTCCAAAGATCCCTGGTTCCATTCCTCGCAATGCCTATCACTTGTTATTTTACTATTGTCTTTCTATCTTTCTCTTTCATTCTTCTTTTGTTCTTTCTTTCTTCAGTTTCCAAATTGAGCCTCTGTCTAAACTCTAAATGTCGAATGCTTTTTCATATTTCCCCAAACTCCTGTCATAAATTTAGATAGGTTTGAAAGTTATTTATGGTCCCGCCTGAGTAGAGTCTTCTTCTTCTTTGATCCTTAGCCGCCGACCGTCAAAGCAGTCAGTGGCCATCACGCCTAGTGGCGTCTTGTAGGGCAACAACAAATTGATTCCACTTTGCTAGGTCGGTGGCCATCCTTCGTACAGTGCCCCAACTCTGGTTCATTCTTTGCATCTCAGCCTCCACAGTCCTCCGCCAGGTTGTTTTTGGTCGGCCTCTTTTTCGTTTTCCTTCAGGGGTCCAAAGCATAGCTGTTCTTGTGATGGTATCGGGGTCTCTTCTGAGGACACGGCCAACCCAGTTCCAGCATCTGCCAGCAATGATGGTGTGCATGTCCTCTTGCTTGCTACGAGTAAGCAGATCTTGGTTAGTGATGGTATTCGGCCAAAAGATTCGGATAATTTTTCTTAGGCATGTTATGTGAAAAGAGGACAATTTCGACATTTCCTTCTCTGTAACTCTCCAGCATTCCGCACCATAGAGAAGCACAGAAAGCACACAGCTCTGATATAATCTTAATTTTGTGCTTGTGCTGTATTGGGAGGACTTCCAGATGTAGTTTAGGCTAAAGAAGGCTGTTCTTGCCTTATTCATTCTGATGTTGATGTCTTTGCCTGCCCCGCCGTCTGGTGTTACTATGCTTCCTAGGTATGTGAAGGTATCTGTCTGTACCAATTGCTTATTCCTTACTGATATGGGCTCAGGGTTGCTCACATTGAGCGTCATGACCTCAGACTTCTTTAAATAACCTGAGTAGAGTGGATGGTGATAAGTATGTGAGAAGTAAAGGTGTGAGAATAGATTTCACATGTGAATAGTTTTCACGAGTGAATAGTTTAAGGAGAAGATCTGTCTCTGGAATGAGTAGTTTCTCTAGTCCAGCCTATCTATACGACTATAATTTTGTACAAGACAATCTTATACCTCCCTATATCTGTAAATATAAGTTTAACTACACACACACACAACTATGCTTTGTGACAACAAGACACACAAACGTGAAAAACTATGGTAAATTGGGTATGGGTCTGACCAACACACAAAGGTAAGTTCTTCTGTCGTTTATTATCATTAAACTTTACAACATCGAATATCTAAAGAAAGATCAAATAAATCAGAAGTTCATACATAGAAAAATAACAGAATACATGTGCCCTCCCCTTTATTGAGAAAAAGAACCCAACAAGTTAATAACCCAAAAGGTCAAAGGTTAGCACTATGTTACACAATAGACAGTAAAGAAGAGAACAAAGTTCCTACTAAATGCTATCCAGTAAAGTAAACAATATTTAAGCAGAATCCACATAATACAATTTTCCTGTAACAAAGAAAATATTCACTCTCTCTGACATACGTGGCCACTCAATCACGCGTACCCTATTCTTGGTGAAGAAATCTCTTGGACATACAATGTCTGAATATATATATAATTTCCAATGTTTTTATCTTCCAAATTGTCCCCAGTCCCTCCTCCAATAATTACATTTTATAAGGGGGACCCCTAATTTGGTGGTTGATTCCTGGATAGATAAATGTCACGTCGAATAGTTAATGTAGCAAAAAAAAAAAACGAGATCTTGAGTTCACAGTAAACAGTAGACAATACTTCCAGTGTAGGGCAACATCTGGTTGCTAAAAACTGTTAATTATAGTGATGATGGTAAATCCTATCGGCTGGATTTGTGGTGAGTGCCGATTTTGAAACAGCGGAACTTGCTGGATAAATCCGCTGATACGACTGTCAAAAGTCAGATAGTAATGTTATTTGTGTTACGCCACAGTGGGCTGATAAAATTGAACAAATATCTGGGTATTGATAAGTCCAGTTAACTTTACTATTTAAAATGTTAATTTGTCTCTTTGGCCAAACCTGTTCACCGCTGAACTTGGGGACGCATAAGCCAAGAAGAGGACAACATTAATCAATCAGTAGATGAAGAAAAAGGACCAAAATAGACCGCTGGTCACCCTTTGATCAGGTCTGCGAGGAATAAAGAACATTTATGAAAAGAATGCTACTATTCAATATAACTACATCTATATCCTCTCTTATCATCTCCGTCAGTCCTGATTAAAGTTAAAAGGCACACGGTGTCTCTAGCCTATTTTATCGCGCGTCGCTTAGCGTGTGCAGGGTTGGTTGAGGCATGCAGCCTTTCCCCTCCTGCCCCGATCAACGATCTGCGTACAATGTCAATTATTAGTTAATTATCCATACGCGCACTTAACAAATATCGCATGTCACTAATAGCTATTAGATTGTCGGCGTCGGTGGGTCGTCGTATGGTATTTAAACAACAGACACTTACTAAAATTACACAAAAATGAAATATAACGCGAATTCTATGGTCCACTATCAGTCGCGCCTAGCATATTAATATCAGTCAGCTAAACATATCTTCTTGTGTGAGAAAGCGGGTGATGGAAATTACATTATAATTGCACATCTGGCAAAAAAAGTAGTCACGCGTTATCTATTTCACTAGTTCTAACAGCTAGAAAATCACAGTGAATTTAAGATGATAAAACGAAGCACATTAAATCACGTAAATGCTAATTTCCATTACCACAAATCAGAAATGAAAATCCCCACGAAATTCTTTTAACCCATCTACCACAATGGTTCTAGATTACGTGTTTAGACTATCCAAAATTCTGAGCAACAACTGATAACTGGTTTGGGGAACCACAGTTTATATACATTATTGTATCTCTGATCTATAGATGACGTTACTTTTCACACTATAGCGCATAGCAGAAAATCAGGAGACTACGTTTCCCCAGATAAAAGGTTTTTCACGGTCGCTCTGTCGGCGTTGCTAATCGACAACAGAGACTTGGAACCGTGTAACGGGTTTTCTTCCGAGATTTTTCTCGTTTCTGAAGATCAAAGATTTGTCTCCCCCTGTATGTACGAACATCAAAGGGTCCATCGGGAAAATTTCTCTGCCCAAGCGTCTCACTTCAAAAAGTCCGATGTTCTCCCACGTGCGTCTGTCTGATATCCGATAATTGACAGATCAGCTCGCGTGAGAAACTCAGGTAAACAAACCAGGTTCGCTCCCTGTTATGACTGGTAGGTCGCGGAAGTTGGTAAACTTTCCGTTTGTTTACGTCTCAAGGAAAAGAGACGTGGATTAAAATGAGTAAACGCAGGCAGAAAAATGCTTGACTTTTACTAGCAAATCATAGAACGCTAACGGGATTTCAAAGCTGTCAGATACTGTAGGCTATATTTCCATTATACGTCACACTTTCACAAACTACATTCTTTCTCTTTTTCTGGTCTGCACTCCTCTCTGGCATTATTACTCTACCATTCCTTGCAGTTGCCAATTCTACCAGTATTCGTTGTTTTCACTTTCATCGTTATCTTATCATATCTTGTCCTACTTGTCACTCCCTAACTATTACCTTTCCGCTTGACCTGTTTCTGAAACAAAATTGACCCCTCTTTGTGCAGGGGGAAGTTGTTTATTTACTAAATTACAATGTCCAACCGACAGAAAAGATGGTCGTATGTAGTAAGACGCGTAATTGAACAAATAATTGATACAAGGACATGGGTTGCAGATAACTGCCACTCACCTTTTTGTTTAGATTATTCAATATAGATGACATACTGTATGTGAGAGATAAGGTGTCTGTTCCCAGACATGACTTGCCCAAATACCCGGCCGACTTCACTGGGATGTCGGAAGATGACAATCTTGGCAAAGATTAAGACACGGACAGTGACGTAATACTTCCGGCAAACGGAATTTGTAGAGATGATCAACTACGAGAAAGTTACAACTTGGAAGATATTATCAGTGACAGATCTGTGTAATAGTGAGTTGTAAACATGATAAGTAACAATAGAAGTGGCAAGATCTCATATAATCATGAAGTTTGAAAATCACATGTAAAATGGCAATATCTTATGTTGTTATGTAGTGATGTTCTACATGAGGGTAGTGGGGTGATCCCTACCAAAATCAGACACTTATTCGCAAAAAGTAACAATAATTGCACCATGCGACCATATTTTATGTTAGACTATCACACCCAGCTAAAGAAAATTGATAAGTATGTATTTAAAAAAATTCTTTTTGCATGAAATCATGAAGGAACCACATGAATATTTCTAATTTGCCATTACAGACCCTGGAATTATGTGTCCATTTCAAATAGCTTTTTAACCCCAATATCCTTTTAACATCATATTATATTTGCTTTTTTAGAAAGAATGTACAATAATATTATATCTTGGAAAGTCTTATGACTTTTGAGTTGATTATAATATTTTAAATAAATATTTCAATAGTGCATGCCAATATTTGTCTATTGCCTCATTAATATTCAAAATGGCTGCCATGATCACATGACCTGAACACAAAACTAGGTCACCACGCGACACCTTATCCACTTCCCATATCATCCTGGAAGTTTCATTTCAATCTGTTGACTCCTTCGGTCTCAGTGATTTTTTTGAATTTCATCACCCCAAATGGGAAATTTTTCCTAAAAACCCTTGGTACTTGAAGGTAATTGTTACTGAGAAGCCTTCGTACTCAAAGTGGTATACAGTAATGCTGTCTTTTGATATTTGTTGTATATATTTATTGGTTGCGTTTTTAATATTTTCCAAATCATATGTTTTCTTAAGTATTTCTGCTAGGTGGTAGTCTGTGTCTGGTTTCTTGATCTCCCAAGGTGGAATCACTGGCTCGTATTCACAACTGTTATTAATTGATGTAATTAATGTACCCAGATGGACAATTTCCTCCATACACTTCCATCCTGTAGGGTATCTAGTAGTATTCATTGGATTGGCCTGAGTAGTTAGTTGGCATCTGGTAAAAGCTGTATGTGCTGGGTGAGACTTATCTAACATAACTCTGTTCATGTAATTAAGTCTTAACTCCTTTCTCCGTAATTCTAAGGGTAGAATTCCTAAAGCCACCTCTATAGCTCCCATTGATGTTGCTCTGATTGCACCTGCTATTGTACATAAAGCCTGATGCTGAATTCTGTCTAATTTAATCTTGCAACTGTGTCATATATTATACTTCCATTATCTATTTTTCCTCTAATAAAAGATTTATAAAAAGTGAGCATTGTATTAGGGCTTGCACCCCATCCATTACCTTTCAAACATCTTAACAAATTAGTCAATCCTCTGCAAGACTCCACTATTTTATCTATGTGTTTATTCCAGTTTAGCTGTTGGTCCAATGTCATTCCTAGATATCGAGTGGTTTGCACTGTATTAATGTTTCGCCCTTGGATATTTATGTCTATAATTTTATTTTTTACAACCCTACCTTTAGAAGATCATTCCCAATGTTTTTTTTAAAAATTCAGTTGAAAACCCCATTTTGTCATCCATTTACATACTTTATTTATTTGCTTTTCTTCTTCTTCTTCGATCCTTAACCACCGACCGTCAAAGCAGTCAGTGGCCATCACGCCTAGTGGCGTCTTGTAGGGCAACAACAAATTGATTCCACTTTGCACGGTCGGTGGCCATCCTTCGTACAGTGCCCCAACTCTGGTTCATTCTTTGCATCTCAGCCTCCACAGTCCTCCGCCAAGTTGTTTTTGGTCGGCCTCTCTTTCGCTTTCCTTCAGGGGTCCATAGCATAGCTGTTCTTGTGATGGCATCGGGGTCTCTTCTGAGGACATGACCAACCCAGCTCCAGCGTCTGCCAGCTATGATGGTGTGCATGTCCTCTTGCTTGCTACGAGCAAGCAGATCTTGGTTGGTGATGGTATTCGGCCAAAAGATGCGGTGAATTTTTCTTAGGCATGTTGTGTGAAAAAGGACAATTTTGACATTTCCTTCTCTGTGACTCTCCAGCATTCCGCACCATAGAGAAGCACAGAAAGCACGCAACTCTGGTATAATCTTAATTTTGTGCTTGTGCTGTATTGGGAGGACTTCCAGATGTTATTTAGGCTAAAGAAGGCTGTTCTTGCCTTATTCATTCTGATGTTGATGTCTTTGCCTGCCCCACCGTCTGGTGTTACTATGCTTCCTAGGTATGTGAAGGTATCTGTCTGTACCAATTGCTGATTCCTTACTGATATGGGCTCAGGGTTGCTCACATTGAGCGTCATGACCTCAGACTTCTTTAAATTGATGTTCAAGCCCACCTGCTGGCTAAATTTATTAAGTCTATCCGTTTTTTCCTGGATGTGTTGATGTGAATGTGCTTTTGTAGATCCTTATATAATTTTGGCAGGTGTTTCCCAGTCCTCCATATAGCAATATCATCTGCAAACTGTGACAATTTATTTGTTATATCTTTAAATTCTTCACCTAAATCATTTACCATTATTGTAAAAATTGAAGGAGATATTACTGATCCTTGGGGTATTCCATTTTGTTGTTCATACGGTTCTGATCTATCATTGTTTACCTGAACAGTGAAATATCTATCTTGCAGGAAATTCTCTAAATAATTATATATTTTACCGGTTACTCCTATCTTCTTCATTTTAAAAAGAGCACCCTCTCTCCAGCATTCACCATAAGCCCTAGCTATATCTAAAAATACTGCCACAGTTTTTTCTTTCTTTTGAAATCCTGATTTTACTTCATGTTCCAATTTAATTATCTGATCCATAGTGCATCTGTTCTTCCTAAATCCTGACTGAGATTGATTATATAAATTATTCTTTTCCAAATAAAACTGTAATCTTTTATTTACTATGGTTTCTAATATTTTACCTAGATGGGAAGTTAAAGAAATTGGTCTGTATGAACTGGCATCATGGGCATCTTTTTCTGGTTTTAGTATTGGAATAATTACTGCTGTTTTCCATGTTTTGGGAATTTTTCCTGTATTCCAAATTTTGTTAAAAAGGAATGTTATACTTCCTATGGTACTTTTTGGTATGTGTTTCAAGATTTCATAGCTCAAGATGTCATGCCCTGCTGATGTATTTGTTTTGTCCTTTATTGTATTCTCAACTTCTTCCATTGTAATATCTGCATTTAAATGTGATAAATTTTCAGTATTATAAGGTACTTCTTTACCGAGTTTTTTAAGAAGTGTTGCTCTTCTGTTGATTTCAGCCTGTCCTAGATTTTCCTTAGAACTAACTCCATGGTAGTACCTGGCCAGCACCTCTGCTTTCTGCCAGTCAGTCTCTGCCCTTTCAGGTCTTTTTACATTAGGTATTATCATATGTTTAGTTCTGCCTTTAATGGCTTTTAACTTATTCCACACATCTGTTATAGAGTTAGTTGTAGGGTTTAGTGTTTGGGAGAAATGTCTCTAATGATTTTCTTTTGCCTTAAGTATTATTCTGTTTGATTCATTTCTTATGTTCTTATAAATATCTAAATTGTCTTCAGATCTATGCTTCCTATATTCTTGTAGAGCTTGTTTTTTTTTTTTTTTGGAATTTCTGTACATCTAACTGTCCACCATGGTACTGGGTTTTTGTTCCAATGTTCATTCTTTTTTGTTTCCTTAATGTTGTGTGGAATTATGTGTTCTGGCATATATGCATTTGGTATATGTTTAACAGCTATGAGTAATATTTCTTTTGTGAGATTATCTGCAAATACATCTATATTTTCTATATTATTCATTTTTATCTCTTCCATTTCTACCTGAAAGGCTACCCAATTAGCTTTATTATAGTAAAATTTTGGTTTTTCTACCAGTTTGTTAGGTTTGTAATTATCTTTTAATGTTATTTCAATGGGTAAATAATCTGAATTTGTATTCCCAATAACTTCCCATTTTGCATTAGCAAGATTTGGTGTTACAATGCTTATATCAATAGCTGTGTCTTGCTGATTTGCACAAGAGTTAATTCTTGTTACTGATCCATCATTCAGTATTATTAGTTCAATGTTTTCAATGAAGTCCAACAGTAGGTTTCCTGATTTGTCTATTAAATTGTCTCCCCAAGCTGTATGATCAGCATTGAAGTCTCCCACTATGATAGTTCTGTTGTTTATTCTTTTATTCACGTCTGAGATATCTGTTTCCACTTGAACAGTAAAGGTTAACTATTTTTATTTCTTCTAACTCAGTAGATACTGTTATAGTTATTTCTTCAAAATTTTCTGTTCTAAATGATTCACAGTCAGTTATTATATATGTTTTATTAACTAGAAATAACTTACAATCTGTCATTTTTTCATTCCACATTTCTTCTTGTTGGTTTTTATCTGTTCGTTTTTGCTCACTCCTTATGAGTTGTCTTTCTGACTCAATCCTTTTCAGTAAATCTTCATTCTCTTCTGTGAGTTCTGCTAATTTAGCCACATCTTTAGCTACTTCATGCTGTATGTTTTTCATGGTTTTCAAGATTTCTTCTGCCTTTTTCACTGCATCTTCTGTTACCGATGATTTGGATATTTCACTTTCTTCTGGTAGATTGCTATCTTTTATCAGTATTTTTTGGACTTTATTTTTCTTTTGGGTTACTTCAGCATTTCTGGTTCTGACTGTGATTTCTCTTGGTGATGGAGTTGTAGATGTAGCGACTGATGATTGATGTTGTTGTAGTGCTACTTTAAATGGTGTGTTAGTACTGATTGATTTTATTAGAGCTAGGTTTGTTTGTTGGTAATGTGTACATCCTAGGAAACATGCACTGTGGTTTCCTAGACAATTTGCACATTTTCTGTTCATATTTCTTGTTCTTTGTGAAGCTTTGATGCATAAGCAGTAGGAAAAAACATAGAGAAAGAAAGCGACTCCGAGTATTGACGAGCATTTTTGTCAACTTGTTCACTGAATATGAAAACCTTTAACTGGAAACTGAGGCAATAGTACAAAGTACTAGCTAACGTGGTGTCTCAAGGTCAAGAACATCGCATCACTGACAGTAACACAGCAAATATATGGACGAAGAATATCTTATCACATATGTGTTGTTCAAGCCAAAATAAACTCACAACAGTGATTAAAAAAAAAAAAAAAAAGCCAAATAATCAAAGTGAAGCAGCCATGACTTTTTGGTGATAAGACTTTATGTTTCCATATGGCAAATGGTGGAAGTATATAGCAGCGGTTCTCAAAGTGTGGTCCGCGAGGTCAAAACTATTTTCACAATAATCGCAACATTTATTTGCCTTTGTCATTCTCATTCTCTCACTATTGTACAGAAGCAGAAATGATAATCCAGCTGTCTTCTGTTAAGCTAAAATGTAAAACAATAACAGACTTCGCTCTAATTTTGTTTGATTGTTTGTTTGTTTGTTGGAAAATAGTTACTTTTCACTTTAAAAAATTAAAATATGTTATTTATGTTAAAATGTAATGGTTATGTTACTGTTATTTTTAAATGAACTAATAAATAAATATTTATAAATTTCTCAGTTTAAATTTATAATAAGGTAATAATATCGCTAAATACTGTATAAGGTACCCATCATTTAAAAAAAATTATTTGGCGTCCTCAATAATTGTTAAGAGTGTATAGTGGTCCTGAAACTAAAAAGTCTGAGAAACGCTAGAATATAGTATAACAGATAATACATCCATTTTTACAGCACAGATGGTTGCAATTATGAAAACACTAGAAATCTTCTCTAATAATAATCCTCATAAGTTGGAAATTTTAACAGACTCACTTTCAGCAATTCAAGCTATAATAAAGTTACTAGAATTCCGTAGACCAGATACAGCACAAGCGATATTACTGGCAAGTACTTACCTATACTCTAGTGCTGGGGTCGACAACCAGTCGATCTAGATCTACCATTAGATCCCAGTGGATGATTTGGTAGATCTTTAAGCAACTGCGGGGAAGGGAGCGGGAAGAAAGACTTTTTTAAACTAAGAAAATTCCAGATTAGACCTCTCCAGCCGACATTTAAAATCGCGGCGTCCCCGGAGTCAAAGGTACTTTTTCCGCATTTCAAATGAAAACTCTCGAGCTGGCTACTAAAATGTATTCGTGAACTGTATGAGACAGGAACGCGATTTGTGTGTGTGTGTGTGACGTTGCTCAAACCCCATCCCTGAAAATCACACAAACACACACATAGTAGATTTTTAGAGGGCTCAGTGTTACTAAAGTAGAACCTAAAGATCCTGGGTTGCCGACCCTGCTCTAGAGGATGTTCCGTTCTAAAAGCTTGGGTACCGTCACATGTTGGCATAGAAGGCAATGAAAAGGTGGATAAAGAATCTAAGAAAAGTAGAAATAATAAAAACCAACCAGGTATACAAGCCTTACTGTCTGAACTGTGCAACTAGCGCAAGGTCGCTATGCAGTGGATACCGTCTCATTGTGGAATACCAGGAAACGAGAGAGCAGACCGACTGGCTAGGCTAAAGAAGGTGCTGCAGACGAGCAACCGGATGTACCAGTTACGTACCATCAGAAGAAGAAGATGATCAAATCAATCAGAAAGTCGCCAACACCAACGCAGGACGACTACCAAGCTATGAACAGATCAGAACAAATTGTCATTCTGCGCCTCAGAACAGGACACAACCGACTCCGCAGCCACATGTATAAAAAATTTAAGATTGGCAATTCAGCCATGTGTACATGTGGACGGGCACCCCATACTGCAGAGAAAATGCAAGGCTTAGTCGTTCTAAGAAAGATGGACAGAAGAAAACACGAGGAAGGGGAAGGGAGAGACGGAAGAATGCTATCATTTGACACGCGTTTGGTTCTTTTGGTCTCGCAAGCCGAAAACGATAGTGCGTGGAGATACCGTAGCATGTTTCTAAAAAGACGACACAAAACCATACAGTCCCCTTTCGCTCGACACGCAGTTCAAAATGTATAACCTCTTAGATCTGCAGACTGAAATGAAAAACACACACACAGTTCGTACATCCGGCCTAAAAGTCGCATTTTTGTGACGTATTGGCAGATGCGTTGGTTCAATTTTGAATGAGAACGCTAGTTACAGACAAATAATACGATTAACGTGGAATATTTGAAAATACAGTACGAGAAGGGGAGAAAAGGAGCATAGGTGGTAGTGTCACGAGTTCGTTGTTTACAGAAATTTGAACCCAAGCGGGGCATAGAAGGATAGAGAAGAAAAACTTAGATAATTTTCTGACACTAAAAGAAAGGACAGTTGACAAATACAATGACATTAATGGTTAAACAGAAGATTAAGGTGTTAATGTATCTTACCGTAGATAGAAAAATATGTTATTTGAATAAATAAAGGGGAAAAACAATAATAGTAAATATAATAAAGGAAAGAATAAAAATATAACTACTGTGTGACAGACAGCAGCCTGATCAATAATTACTTTTCAGAATTTGAAACACTTAGTAAATAACCGAGATATTGGTAGAAGACAGATGGACGAACAGACGTATATCTCTCTCAGCTTGTCACATATTGGGAGAGGGGGAGATAATCCCAAAGTTTGAAAGTTGAAGTTTCAATTTGAAAAAGGACGCAAGAGGCATAATAGTCCCTGATTGGCTGGAGTCTAATAGACTAACAGTAGTGATAAAATCAATTTGAAATCGGCGTTAGGTGCCACTTGTAAAATATATTTCCTACACTACTGTTGTGTTAAAGGCAAGAATTTCAGTACGATTTTGCCTTTGCTGATCTGCACCAGCAAGCGATCTGGAAGTGACCATATTATCGCTAATTAAATTAATTAGTAGGAATATTTCATTGATGCGGTAAGAAAAAAACATTTATATCATCATTATTATTATTATGTATGTATTATTGAATATGTATGAAAATTATATGGGTAGAGGCATATATAGGAAAGCGCCAACATCAAACTTTGTGTTGTGTCACAAAGTTTTTAAGAAGGATATTATCATTTTGTAGAAAAGCCAGACAGGCTTACTGACACCTTGGGAGAAAATAAAATTAAATAGTAATGGGGAAATTGATGTACAGTTTTATGATGTAAGACCAGAAAACCACTGGCCGTCTTCTTCAGCAAGTCAGTCACCGTGTTTGCACATCTTCTTCTTCTTCTTCTTCCGTCCTTAGCCACCGACCGTCAAAGCAGTCAGTGGCCATTACGCCTAGTGGCGTCTTAGGGCAACAGCAGATAGGTTTTCTTTGCCATTGTTTCCCATCACGCCTAGTGGCGTCTTTAGGGCAACGGCAAATCAACCCATTTGCTGTTGTTTCCGTAATCGAAGTGACTGGCAAACGGGTGATCAGCCCGTTGGTGTTTGCACATGACTTGATATAATTAATTAAAATGTTTCCTATGTCAAGGAAAGTGTCAAACTGAAGTTTGAAAGATTATCTGACCATGAATGGGGTACAAAACCAAATAAGAACGTTAACTAATTGTTTAGTTACCATGCTGATTCTGACCAGGTTGAAAATGTTTAATAGTTAGGGATAGAGAGGTATATGAGGTGTTGAGGATGGGCTTATTACTCTCATTCCATGGTTTCATCTCTGAATCAAAGTGCGCCATTGGTCAACATATACCTGTATGTACATCTGCACCTGAAGAATTGAGGCAGTATTGTCTGTTTGCCTCACTGTTGAGAATTCAAGGGCAGTATCCTGACTTGGCAGTTTGAAGCTGTTAGCTTGGACTGAAACCATCTTGTATTCCAGCAACTACAAAGATAAGAATTCGTCTACGGGCACATGATACCTCAGATTAACCACTCTCTTTTCCAAATGTGTATTTCCTAGTTAAGAACATGATGAACATAGACGTTCTTCCCATTATTACCCGTTCATAGGATCAAGATTTAATTGACACTTTTCAAGAGTGACATTTTTATATAGTTGTGAATAATAACAGACTCATTTATAGTTTGAATTAATGGTTGTAAATACATTTCATTATCACCTTGAGTTTTCAGTATTCCTGTATCCAAAAAAAGAACTGAGATACCGGAAAATAAATTGTACAAAAAAAAAAAAAAAAAAAAAAAAAAAAGATTTAACGTTTAAACTTTAACAGTGACTGGTTTCATTATTGTTCATTAATTTATAAGTGTAGTGTTGTCATTTCATTACATTACATCGCATATACCCTAGACATCTAGCTAGACAACACTCACACACCTTTACACTTAACTAGGAGAAAATATATGACAGGTTGAGGTCATAAAGTGGTAGCAGACAAGTTCCCTGAGAACATATTTATAAATAACTAACCTCAGGGGCTTGCACAGCTGACCTCACATCTGTTACAAATAATATCTATTTCTTACTTACTTACTTAGTCGTTCCCCTTCTACCGTGAGGTGTAGAGGTTTGGAAGAGAGAGCGTCAGACTATCCTATCGGCTGTCTTCCTCCTGGCCTGGTTCCATTCTAGTCCTCGGTCCTTCAAAGATTGTCTAATGTTGTCCTCCCAGCGGACTCTGGGTCGTCCTCGGGGTCTGGATCCTTGGCTCTTTGTTTCAATATCTATTTCTTTAACATCAAAACCCACCACAATAGTGTTCATAATTCTATATAGCGTATTACATTTGTTGTTTTTCTTGTGTGTTGGTTCTTCCAGGCTGTAATTTATCTGCCGTTTGTTGTCTATGGTGTTTATAGTGTATTACCTTCCATGATCCTAGATTGATCTCTCTCTTCCCTGTTGATTTTTGGAAGGTTGGTAGGTTATGCTTTATTTCCAAAATATTTATTGCAATTGGCATTATTTTAAATGAGTATACTGGACGTTTGTTGTTGTTGTTTTTTTTTAAAGATTGGTAGTAGTTTTTTTTTTACTTCTTGTACTTATATCGTATGGAAAGGGGGGGGGGGGGGGGGGGTGGGGGGGGGGGGGGGGGTGGGGGGGGGGGGGGTGGGGGGTGGGAAAAGGGGGGGTATTTATTTATTTAGCTTTTTGTTCTTAATTTGTCATTATCAACTGTTCTGGTTGATATGTGTTAGTTATTGTTAGGTAATATACAATTTTATTATATTGTGTAGATCCCTCGTTAGGTCAATTTTTAGACAGTTTCTAGCGATGATGATTGTAGTGAAGTCTGAATCATATCTCGGCGATCATTGAAAATTATACACCGCTCAAAACTCGTGTAAGTAACTGACCAATGAAACGCCAGTATGGCACACGTAGTATCGGGGATACGCTAGGCCCTTCAAATGGAGACAGCGAAAGTGTAGATGTTGGAAATATTTCGAAAGGCAGTGTGGGAATATAGATGGAGTACCTAGTTAAAGAAGGTACAGGTTTGATAATAGGGATCATTATCTTTAGGCAGATATCTAGATTTTCACTGGATGTGGTGTAGAGCAGAAGTTATTGTGAAAAGAAGACAGTGGAGCATGAACCTTGTTGTGTTTTTCCCTGTTTTTGCTGCCCCAGTGAAAAGTCGGATAAACTATAGAATAAGTTAGATTTCTCAATTGATAGAGCTCATTCATAAGAGTAATATAAGCCTAAGATGGAGGAAATCCGTTCAGAAATAAGGACTCTAGACTTATTTTGGATTTTTCATAAGAGCACACCTTGCCTAACCTACACATTTTTGCGTGAATGAAAATACTTTGGCCTAGATGTACCCCGATACGGTAGAGGGTAACATATATAAAGCCGGATGGAACGAAAGAAGGACACATCATTGATCAATCTAGCTCGGGCGTTGGCGTAGCTGGCGAGTCCTTTTTAGGGCTTTATGCTAGCAGATAGATAATGTTAGTCCTTGTCAGGACTTAGTATCTATCAACGCTGATCGGGTTAACAGTCAACAGAGTTGACTTTTTTTGGGGGATGGTAAATACGCTCTGATATAACCAAATAGGTTGAAAGGAACGCGCCTCGCCAGAAGAAGGCAAAAACCGAAAAAAAAGAAAGAAGGACACACTTTCGCTTCTCGGAGCATTCTCCAGACCTAAAGGTCTTTTATATTTGGACATGCGCCCTAATATAACCGGCTAGGTTGAACGGGACGCGCCTCGCTAAAACGAGGCTAAATTTTATTTAAAAAAAAAAAAAGGTCACACTTGCCGTGAAACTCAAAAACTGCAGACACGGATTAGCAGCATCTGCCATAAGCTTCATTGCCATTTGCATTTGTGTGAGCAGACTGTATTAATTCTGGAAAGCCTGTATGTTTGAGATTGAGGGTAAGCAAGATATTACTTATATATATATATGTGTGTGTGTGTGTGTGTGTGTGTGTGTGTGTGTGTGTGTGTGTGTGTGTGTGTGTGTGTGTGTGTGTGTAAATATATTATCCAAATTTTGCTTTATGGAAATGATTGTTTTGTGTAGAATCTCACTGTGCTATTCTGGGAAGGAATCCCAGCCTGTGTTAGTAAATTTATTTGTGTATTTGAATCAGACGACAGAATGGAATACGATAATAGTTTTAGGAAAGCTTTCCAAGATTTTAAGCTTGCTGGATCGGACTGTATAAATTGGAGGAGGGAATATATGAAAAGAATTGATTTTCTGTATCGTTTGAGATATCTCACATCATTTACCATAAGGCCTACGCGTTTGTAATGAAGATAATCATGGACATAAATGTAAAAGTGAGTTTACTGGAATATGGTACTAGTAATTGGATAAATTGTGTTATTTATGACTTACTCTGTCTATTATGGTTAACCACAGTTATCTGAAAAGTCTCACTATACCTCCTGTCTGGATAGGGAGATAGGTGGACGATACTACCTAGGTAATATTATTTTTCAGGTCATATCCTGCCCTGGGGGATATCCACAAAAGACGTACACAGGAGAGGGGGAGGTAGGGGTATGTAAAAAGTGGACAACTGTGGACATGTGGAGAGGGGGTATTTAAGTTGACAGTGGACGTCAAATTCACAAACCACATGGCAACTCTCACTCACATACAAATTTATCAAGAGTAACAAACCCTCTCATCTTCGAAGGCTTCTTAATGTCCAGTTAAACCAAATAAACGTTCTTCGGGTTTGTCCCTCTTGCTAGGCCTTCCAATCCTTCTAGACTCAAAATCTCTAATACGAAGAGGTTTTAACTTCGATGCTCCTGCTCTCTGGAACAAATACCCTTAGTATATTAACTCTCTGGGAACGGACATCACAATTATTGTGATTTCATAATTAGATTCTTTTCTATGCGAATTTATGAACAGTAGAGCAGTGGAATTTTTTTTATTAACCTCCCATAACCATTTCCCAAAGTGGCGGATTGTTTTTATTAACAGTTTGCCAAACACTTCTGATAAATTCGCATAGAAAAGAATCTAATTATGAAATCACAATAATTGTGATGTCGGTTCCCAGAGAGTTAATATACTAAGGGTGTTTGATCCAAAGAGCAGGAGCATCGAAGTTAAAACCTCTTCATATTAGAGATTTTGAGTCTAGAAGGATTGGCCAAACACTTATTATTTTATTAATTTTTTTTCTAAGTCACGGTAGACATGGAATTTTGTTTCAGAAGATAAAGTGACCAAAAACAGGCTTTCAACCTTCAGGGTGCTTGATTATTTTATACCACTAAGATCACGACAATAATCATTTTACATTTTAGTATAAATTTAGTTTATTTTTACAACCATTGATTAATTATATTCTGAGTTTAAAGAATCTCGACACACTGTTTGTTGCCTGCAATGTGCCAGGCCATAATGCATACATTGCTGTTGAAAGGCGTATGGCACCATTATCTCATGACCTATAGGGACGTTGTTGCTGCTAAAAACTTGTAGCAACTTATTCTGACCATGCATTCTGACTAGATTCATTTTTTAATGCATGGGAAGGAACTCATGAAATTGTGGTCACTTTTATTTCTACAGTCGTCTAATCTTGATAGCTATCGTTAAGAAGTTGTCTTATCTTGATAGCTAGGGTTGCCGATAGCTGTGTGAACGATTTTGAGTCACGACCATATATGGAGCGCTCAGATCGTCAGTTCTTTGAAAACAGTTGGCAATCGCAATGTTTCAAGATTCATTTCCTTTTAAGGTAATAGGTCTTAAGTCGAACATTGTAGAACATTCTTCGTTTCGTAAATTGGCCTGAGTTGTATTCGATTCGCGTGTTCTGCGCATGTCCCTTTTTGTGGCGTTGGTAAAACGATTTCCGCCCAGGTCAGTCTGTACTGAGAAGCTGTGAAGGCGAGACGTAGCTATGCGCTAGTCTTCGCTTAGTTTATTCAGGAAGGAGTCCTCATGATTGTTGTTCCTATCTTGAGATGATATATCTCTGTGTTATTCCTAATGCCTGGAGGCATATGTGATTATTCATTTAATTCCTCATGAACAGGTAATTAAATCCCTTTTTTGGCTGAGTAACTTTATCGCCATCTTGTGATGTTGACTTTTGCTTAGCCTGCCTTATTCTAAAGTCTACGATATGACTAGTTTGCTCAGCTCACGATCCACTTAGATTGTCACGCATCGATTGATGCCTGTCCTACGGACTATTTGCTTCCTGAACTTTGTTGATGGATCTAGGTTTGATACCTTTGCTGTTTGCTGGACAATAGAGGACGATAATGTGGCGCTCAAAAGACATGCCTGTCTTGTTGAGGTCAAATCGAGGAGACCATCTTTAATCTCCTAGTTGATATCTTCTAGCTCTTATGGAAAGGGGGAAGTTTACTACCTGACTACATGTACAGCGGCTTTACGATATCCTAAAAGGCAGATGATGCACATTATTTTGATGCTGTCTGCTGTGCCAGTTGAATTGTCTACATATGTAATAATGACTGTTTGATCGTACCTATGATGTACCTGCTTGTTTATGTCTACACACTTCGTCATTGTGGCGTTTATAATAAATTATACAAAACCGTCACTAGCTGTTGCAAGCATCATTGACTTTTCACATCGTGAGTTAACGTGACGTCATTGTGTGTGGATTGCCTTGTTCGTAATGCTCACTGTCTGTATACACATCTACATCACACTTAAACCAGACTACAGACACCAAGTTACTACGCCTCATCATCCCTGGTGTCTGAGGGTGGCACACTACTCCGCAAAGGCCAGGATTATCATACCTTGAGAGGAGCAGATGAATTACAACACCCTCAACGTTGTGTGGCAAATGCGACATCCTCCACAGAACATTTATCAACACATATAATACTTACGCAACATTTGCCACGCTACATTTGGTGGCCATAAGCTGGTTTGATCTGGTACCAGCATACTCGGGGTCCCTTACCCGCTTCATTCAGCACTCTACAACAGTCTACAGACAACATCTACAAGACAACAACAGAAGTGCAGAGTTACGAAATTACTCGGCGTTGCCCAGGAACTTTTTTTGGAATTTTCAACAATTGCTGTTCCAAGTCAAGAAAGTGACATTTCCCAGTTTTGTTACATACGGGAGAATCGATTTGTTGCTGTTCTGCTTTGGAGAAGGCCAAGTTCCATCGCTGACGAGTTCTACACTTCTTGTACACTGCATGTACCGTTTGAAAACTCAAGTCTCAACCATCGTCGTAGCTGTTTTGATGCAAGTACAGATGGCAATCAACGTTGGATCTTTGATCTCAGAATGCTGATTACATCCTGGTTGCTGTACTGACGATTGGAGTTCCATAAGTTAAGTGGCCTGTTTGTTTGTGAACTGTGCCCTTATACTTCTACTGAGTCTTCTGTGTTTCATCTCATTCTTTTGTTTACATGTTATATGTTTATGTGTTATTTGTATATTTATATTTATATGTTTATGTTTCTGCGGGTTTTTCGGTTGGGCGGAGTCTCCCTTAGATTATACCACGTCATAGAGGTCATCTATTGTGAGCGTTTTCTGTAGGGTGTGCAATTTCCGATACTGGAATTTGCAAAGCGACTTCTGTTGCTAATTTTTTGTTAGTTGTGATGCCATGTGTTAGTATTGTTTTCGTTATTTTTCTGCATTCTTTAGTTCTGTTTTGATTTGTTTGTACTTGCTAGCCTCCTCTTTACTATAGTTTAGTTTCATACAACATTTTTGTTTATACACTGTGGTGTCTTGTATTTGTGTTATCTTCTCGTAGATATCATCACATTTTTTGTGATATTTCTTTAATTTTCGCTTTATTTTTTGTTGATTTCTACGAATGTTTTCGTATTGTTGCTAAATCTTTGTTATTGTTTACATTGTATTGTTTACATTGTATTGTTTACAGTGTAATGTTTACATTGTTATTGTTTACATTGTGATTGTGTTTACATAGTCATTGGTTACACTTATAGTAGTTAATTCACATTTAATAGTGGGTTATGCTTATGCATTACTACTACACTGATGATTAATAAATGATGAATAGTATTGTGCACTATTGAATGGGAAGTGCACCTATGATCAAGAGTTGATTGATGATATTTCAAAAAGGTATATACACAAGTTCTTTGATATAAGACTTGTTTCCCACAGAGATTGGGATAATAATATAGTGTTGTGAGTAAACAAGTGCTTCATTTAAGACTTGTTATAATTAAATTTGAAATAAGATAATTAATTATTTCAGGTTGTGGACTCATATTATTACACATCATGGCTACATTTGAGCACTTTATTGAGCAGGGTAAATTGCTTGGGAAGACTGGTGATAAGTTAGAAGAATTTGCAACTGCTCAATATGATAAAGCAATGGAAGCTGAACAAAAGAAACTGCAAATGCAGGTGGATGAAAAAAGATTCCAAATGTAAATGGAAAAACAAAAAAGAGAAGCAGAAGCAAAAGCTGAAGAGAAAAGACTTGAGGCTGAAAATAAAAGACTTGAAATAGAGGCTGAAAATAAAAGACTTGAAATAGAGGCTGAAAATAAAAGGTTAGAAAAGCAAGCTGAAGTTGAAGAAAGGAAGTTACAAAGAGAGTCTGAAGAGAGAAAAGCAAAAATGGAGCATGAAGAAAAACTCTTGGCTTTGGAAGTTGAGAAATTAAGGGTGATGAACATAGGTAATGCTAATGATGCAAATAAGGTCTCAGATAAGACTAATGCAAGCACTTTCAAACTTAACCTACCACCATTCAATGCTTCCATCGACGATATAACATTCTATTTGGACAGATTTGAAACTTCATGTAAAGTACATAACATAGATAAATCATTGCAGGTTTATCATTTGTCCAAAATACTTAGAGGTGATGCTTTGAGTATGTTAAGCATGGTAGATGAGCCTGACAAGAACAACTATGATGTTGTCAGGGCTATATTGTTAAAAAAATACCAACTTGACGAAGACGGCTATCGTCTTCAATTTAAAAATATGTTACCAGAAACTGGTGTGCAATTCTCTGAATTTATTTCAAAGACACGTCTTACTTTTTTACGTTGGGTGGAGCTGTCTAAGACAGAAAAAAACTTATGAAGGACTTATGGACTTAATACTTAGAGACAAAGTCATGTCTTCTGTTAATGAGTCTTTCCTTGCTTTCCTTCATGAACGTAAACCTAAAACAATAAAAGAAATGGAAGATTTCTGTAGCCAATACATAACTGCGCATCCTCACGTAACTATTAGTAACTCTAAAGTAGAAGAAGGTCTGCCAGTTGCTTCGGCAGCACCTTATAGTCAAAACTCTAGTAATAGATTCCAACAAAATTTTGATAAGAAAAGTAACCGTAGTTACGGTCAAAACTATGGAAATCAATTTCACGGTGATTCTTCGTCGAAGAATTGGAGACGAGCTGACAGTCCTCGTTACTTCCAACATAATAATTTTAGGCATTTCAGAAGAGGATATGGTAACAGAGGTTTTTCCTCGCGTAGACCTCAAAACCAAACAAATAGATGTTCACATCAATGTGGACATGATAATAATCATGGAAACTGTAGTTCGAAACATGATAACAGTTATAATAGAGACAATAATAACTACAGAGACAATAACAACAGTGATAACTTCAGAGGTAATAGTAGTCGCGGTAGATCTCAATACAAAAAAAAGAGATATCAGCAGGCTAACTCGGTTCAACAAGAGTCTCAGGGAGCCTGTAATCAGGTTTCTGATAATAAAAACTCTGACGCTGTCACTTGTTCTTCATTTGACTTTAGAAGAGGAAACAAGTGCCCCCAATGCAGTACTTTGTTCGAACCGACTACAATATCGACTTTGAGTTGTGGTCACCCTCTCCCCGCTCTTCCTGCTTCGGTTGCACATGACGGGAGAGGTTCTCTAATCCTACATAAGGGTCTTGTTAATAATACTCCGGTCTCACTACTTTTCGATTCCGGATGCACCACTATTGGTGTTAGACAATCGCTTGTAGATCCATCATGTGCGACAGGAAGGGTTATCAAATGTGTCACATTTGGCGGCACTCTAGAGAAATATCCTACTGCTATAATTCACATTGCCACTCCTTTCTTTACGGGAGATGTGCATGCCTGTCTCTTACCTAATCCTATTGCGGACCTTATTATTGGTCGTATCCACGGAGTTAGGGAATGTACCCCACAGCAGATTGCTACTTGGGAAGATGATAATATGCAAGCTACCAATGCAGTGGTTACAAGAGCACAAGCTCTACAAACACCGCAAACTTCGTTGAATAATGATAATGAAGTTCATAGCCAAGATAGTACCTTGGTTATTTCTCGTGACTCGTTCATAAAATTACAAGAAGAAGATCCTACGCTAAAGAAATTCTTCATTCTTGCGAAGAAAGGTGATCCAAATAAGGATACACAAAGAAAATCTTGGATAGAAATGAAAAACGGCGTACTTGTTGTTACGGTATATGATATTAACGCCGTCTGCTAAAGGTTATCAGACGTGCAATTGTAAAGGTTAAGGCATGTAATATATTGCGATAGATGTTTCAATTATTGAACGCTCCATACACGATCGATTATGACGTGTATAGCGTTGTTTGGGTCACAGTCGGTAACTAAGAAACGCTACCCTTTGTTACTTGACCGCCAAGCTGAATAGCTGCGTTTTTCTAACCTTCCAATTCAATGGCATGATATAGCCATATATATGCATTTTTTGATGGATCAGGGTCAGTCCTAGAACTCTATATGAGAGGAAAATTTATGGAGGTTAGTAATTAACTAGAATCCTCAGAAGGATGAGAATAATAGTCAAATTCATATGAAATATTCAGACTCGCAGTCTCACTGTCGGCAGGTAGCCATGTCTATCTGCTCGTGCATATAGCTGTGATGTTCTGACGACAATACTGCATTGTATCCTTAAACGGACATTGACACATAACCAGCAGTCTACGTTATTGATTAATTTATGCATGACTTATATGGACTGATGCTCTACTCCTATTTGAAATGATCATCCTGTGTGTACAACTGTGAATTAAATGTATGGACTCAATGAAATGACTTATCAAATCAATCGTATTCCAAGGTTCAAGTATTGTTCGGAATCTTCCACCCCCGCATTCGCTTAATCTTCCATCGAAGGCACGATGCACTATCACTGAATGAAAAAACTAACATATCAAAGAAAAAAAACAATGGCCAGAAATTTATAATTGTTTTATTCACATCACATGGAACATTGTTCAGAGCAAGCCACCATGCAACAGTGGTGCCCGGTATGTGGGGACGAAAAACAACCAAAAACCAAAAAAATTTTTTTCATGACTTTCGAATGAAATATTTACGATCAAGTTTCGATCACATGACCATTACGAAGCTGACGTGACGCACGTGATCATGAATAGCAACATGACGTCACTGTTGCATTGTCGCAGTGAAGAAGACATCTTTTCAACGCCTCTCTAGTTCGCTTCAAATTGATCAAGATGCACAAGATGGACTACCGTTGCCTGCCCATCAGGAGCAGACAGTCAAAGGCACAGGCCTAGCTGTTGACGACCTCTAGCACTGATCTAAGCAACGGAAAAGATAAGTCTAGGTGTTTAACTGTTGTTATTGCAAACAGTGCTAACTGAGTCCATGCCCTCTGCCTACATCGGCATGTTTTTACCTATGTTTAATGTACTTTTTGTTGTCTTAATGTGTTGTTAATTCGTGGGAGGTAGGGAGGATGAACCGAAATTAGATTCTGTGGCTCTCACGATGCCTGAATTGATTTCGGTCGTTTCTTAAGGCAGTTAAACGATTGCACTTTTGGAAGCCCCATTGAGGTTTGCCATTGGACTATCTGTCCAAATCTGCTGTCGTGTGACGATTTGTGTTAGCTGTACCGTTCCGTAGATAACTGGTGTATTTTATTCGTACTCAGTTAACAATTTTATTCAGTTCTGTATCATGTTCGTTAACTATTTCGTCCAGACTACTCTCACTATAATTTATTTTATGATTGTTAAATGTTCGTCCGTTATGAGTCCTATGACGTCATTACTTTTTGCAGTCAATTTTTTTTCTTGTGTTCTGTCATAGATTGAGTTCAATCTCGCCTCAGGTCAATCCGTGACCTTCCTTCTTGCTTACGGCACTTCCGCTTGTTTTATTTAGTTCATAAATTCATTTTTAATTGTGAAAATGTCTTGTTTGCGTCTTAACATTGTTTGTACCTTTTAGTTGCATCATTGTTTTGTTTGTCCTCATAATATATATTAAATACTACATTAATAATATGATATTATATGCAATAATACACTTGTAATTTAATTTAATTAATTTTTTCTGATATTTAAGGTTAATATGGGACATTGGATAATTATGCAGTGATAGTCCAAGAAAGTAGCACTACAATTTATAAGAGATGCCTAGGGCATGATAATATATTATATATATTGACCAATTAAAATAATCTTATAGTCTACCTTTGAGGTAATAGACCCATTGTATATTATTTAATATACTTTTCTGGTACTAAGAGAGTGACTTAGTACATTGAACAATATAATTACTACGAATCATACCCAACATTATTGGATATTAAGATTAATTGGGTGAAGTAATTACATAATAGTTAACAGATATCATAACTATTTATGATATAGTTAGTACTTAGATACAATATTGTTACAAAATATTGTCTATTGGTTGAACTTAGACATTAGAGTTCAGTACTATTGTGATTATTTATATTGAATATTTCTAAGTTGAGTAAGTATAATAATTACTCTGAAGCTACTATTGACTATTTAAATCAGTAATTATCAATAATTACTTACAGATAAAAGTCAAAATGCTTACTATAGACCATTTCGTTAAGATTGGTAGGGAATATGGTTATAAATCTCAAGAACTTCGTCAGTTTGCTGAGTCAGAACTGGAAAAACATGAAAGAAAAGAAGCAGAGAAAAAAAGCTGCATTAAAGAAAGAGGAAGAGGAACAAAAGGCTGCATTAAAGAAAGAGGAAGAGGAACAAAAGGCTGCATTAAAGAAAGAGGAAGCAGAACGTGAGATGAAGCAAATTGACAAGGAAAATAGATTGAGAGAAATTGCTCAACGTGAAAGAGAAGAGCAAAGAGCAATCGCCAGACAGGAAGAAGAGAATAAATTGAAACGAGAGGAAATTATTTTACAACAAGAAATGGAATTGGCGCGTATTAAATTGGAGACAGCAAGATTACAAGCACAAAGTGCTGATGCAAACCAGAATAATAACGCACAAAATGGATCATCATCCAGCCAAACTAAACATTTCTACAACTTTAAATTACCCACTCTCAACTTGAACGTGGACGACCTTTCATCGTTCCTGTCACGTTTTGAACAGACTTGCAAAACTAACCATTTGCCTGAAGAGTCATGGGTACTCAAGTTAAATGAATTCTTGGTTGGAGAACCACTGACGGCTTCTCAAAATGCTGACCCATCAATAGCAAATAACTACGGTGCTATTAAGTCCTTGCTTTTACGAAGGTTTCACCTGGACGAGGAACACTGTAGGTTGAAATTTAAGGGAATTTTACCTGAATCTCCAAAAGATTTTGCAGGATTCATTGCGAACATACGCAATACATTTAATAGATGGGTTGAACTGGCAGAAGTCAACAAATCATACGACAAATTAGTTGATTTACTACTACGGGATAAGGTATTATCTTCGGTTAGCCAGCCATTTTTTGCATATTTGCAGGAGCGTAAACCAGGTACTATGGACGAGTTTGAAAAAATTTCTTTAAACTACTGTTCGGCACATCCGAATGCAACCATTTCTAACTCCTCATTAAGAGAAC
The DNA here is from genome assembly GCA_024509875.1 of Oreohelix idahoensis. NCBI lineage: Eukaryota > Metazoa > Mollusca > Gastropoda > Stylommatophora > Oreohelicidae > Oreohelix > Oreohelix idahoensis. The sequence goes on along the minus strand of JAMPIV010018672.1, from coordinate 196,411 downwards.
CTCTACCTGTGGCGTCTAATATGGCCTACAATCATAATAACAAACAAAGACATCACAGTGTAGACAGAAGCAGGTTCCAAAGAAATCACAATGTTAACTTTCAGAAGGGACATAATAATGATTTCAACAATAAAAATGAGTTCAACAGAGGTAGATCACGAGATAGAAATTATTCACCTCAAACAAACTACCACAATGGTCAACATAACACTAATTATAATCGATCACATACTCCCAATAATAATAGTAACTGGAATGGTAATAATCATGGCTCGAGACATCGAGATAATAGTTACTATAGAGGACGACGAGATAATTCTAACAATTATACTCGGAATCGATCTCATTCTCGGGGATCATCTCATTACAACCATAATACAGGGGCGGCAGTTACAAATAATACTACCCCTATAGCTCAGGTCCCACTTGACAATAATACAACACAGTCTTCTGCTGCATGTTTTGCTATTAATTATAATGTGGCAAATAGTTGCCAAGAATGCAATCTTATTTTTCAGAAGGCGAAAGAAACAGTGCTTAACTGCGGACATATTACACCAGAGGTAGGTCTTGCAGTCAACGATGGAACAGGCCTACTAATTTTTAACAGGGGATTAGTTAATGGATCCGTCGTCTCAGTGCTGAGGGATTCAGGATCCACAACGATTGGTGTACGTCAGTCGCTGGTACATCCTAGCTGTGCAACGGGGGAATATGTCCGTTGCATGACTTTTGGGGGAACTATTGAGTTTTACCCCACAGCTATTATTCATGTTAACACACCTTTTTTCACAGGGAACGTAAAAGTATGTATGCTAAAAAAGCCTATAGCTGATCTGATGGTTGGTCGTATACACGGCAGTAAAGATTGTACTCCAGATGAGATTATAGAATGGGAGAAACATAACCTATGCACTGGAAACGCCGTGACGACTAGAGCGCAGACTCAACTCATGGAGAAAGTTGATGATAATAAAATGGATGCAGACAACCAAGAGGAATTTGTAGTCAATTCACCTATTGACAGGGAAACATTTGCAACCAAACAAAAAGAGGATAAATCTTTAAAAAAAATTTTTAAGTTGGTTGATAAAGTTGACAATCTATCCTCAGGTAATAATAACAAACATTGTTTTGTTATTAAAAATGACATATTGATTAGATGTTTTAATGACAAATCACAAATGAAACAACAAGTTATGGTCCCGTATACTTTTAGACGGTACATTCTTCAACATGCACATGACTCACATTGTGCTGGACATATGGGATATACTCGAACACGATCTCGAGTACTGTCTTCATTCTTTTGGCCAGGAGCGTCAAGAGATATTTCGCAGTATGTACGTTCCTGTACTACATGCCAAGAAGTGAAAGCACGTGGAGCTTTTCACACGGCGCCTATTCAGGCTTGCGATATCTCAGTAAGACCGTTTGACAAGATGGCAATAGATATTATTGGTCCATTGCTACCATCGGCCAGAGGACATAGATTCGTCCTTACGTGCATTGATTTGTGCACACGATGGCCAGAAGCTATCCCATTAAAGACCACCACTACCACAGATGTAGCTGATGCACTACATCTCATCTTTTCTAGAATAGGGTTTCCTAGAAAACTTTTATCAGACCATGGGTCACAGTTTATATCTGACACCATGAAGGAAGTCATGAAAACTTGGAACATTGATAGGAATTTAAGTAGTATTTATCATCCTATGAGTAATGGTGCGGTTGAAAGACTTAACCGTACACTTAAACAACTACTACATAAGGTTACTGCTAAGCACCCTCATGACTGGGACAGAGCACTCCCAGCTGTTCTATTTGCTTATCGGGAGGTACCGCATGAACAAACTGGCTTCTCTCCCTTTGAATTAGTTTTTGGTGCTCCCCCAAGAGGTCCTATGGGACTAATAAAAGACTTATTAATTGACGCGGAGATGACTCAGGACACTCAGTCATCTTACGAATATGTGATTAATCTTCGGAAGAACATTATTGAGTCTTGCCAGTTGGCAACAGCTTCTTCTGAGGCTGCAAAAGCTAAGGCTCGATCTCTACAAAATAGGTCTCGACGATTACGCCAGTTATTCCCAGGCGACGAGGCTTATGTGTTACTTCCTCACAATAACAATAAATTATTGATATCTTGGAATGGTCCTTACAAAGTCATTGATAAAATTTCCGACGTTGATTACGTCTTAGATATCAAGGGACACAAAAAGATATTTCATATTAACATGCTCAAGCAATTTCATACACGTCCTGAACACTTACAGTCAATTTTTCATGAACTAGATGACAACACAGTATCTACTTGTTATTATTCTAACTTATCTGTCATCCAGGAAGAAGAATCTTCTTTTCCTGAGGTACAGTTACCGTTACCGGTACCAGTAGTTCAACCTACTGAATCTTGGCGGGATGTAACCATCTCTTCAACGGTTACACCACAACAGCGTCTACAGATTGCTAATCTATTACAATCTTATCCAGATGTATTGACCGACGTCCCGGGTCGCACATCGGCTATCAGTCATGACATTACTCTCAATGATGATACACCTATTCGTGTACATCCCTATTCTGTTCCTTTACATTTCCTTGCTAAAACTACTAAGGAACTTGAACAGATGTTGTCTCTGGGAATCATTGAGACTAGTAATTCGCCATTCTCTTCTCCATTAGTGATTGTCCGGAAGAAGGACAATAACATCAGACTATGTGTTGATTATAGAAAATTAAATGCTAAGACTATAGTTGACAGCGAACCACATCCACTTATCGACGACTTACTGCCACGTCTATCCAACGCAACTATATTTAGTAAGATAGACTTAACTAAAGGTTATTGGCAGATACCACTGACCGAAAAGGCTAAGTACTACACCGCATTTTCCACTCCACAAGGTCTATACCAGTGGAATGTGATGCCTTTTGGGCTTGTTAATGCGCCAGCTACCTTCATTCGCCTGATGCGACAAATTTTATCAGGTAGACCAGACGTTATTACATATATTGACGACATATGCTTGTTTAGTTCGTCGTTTGAGGAACATGTTTTGGGACTTAGATATGTTTTCGACACTCTAAGGAATTATCATCTAACTGCTAAACCTACAAAGGTGCAGATCGCGTGTAATGAGATAACCTTTTTGGGACATATCATTGGATCGGGATATATCCGAACGTTACCTAGTACAGTCTCCAAAATTCTAAACATAGCAGTTCCTCAGACGAAGAAACAGGTCAGGAGTTTGTTAGGACTTGTTCAATATTACAGTAGATTCATACCAAACTTGTCATCCATCACGGCTGTATTGTCTTCATTGTTAAAAAAAGACATGCCGGTGAAGGTGACATGGACTGGTACATGCAATGAAACTTTCAACAAAATTATAAATTTGTTCTCGCATGAACCAATTTTAAGACTTCCCGATGCTTCCAAAAGATTTTTCTTACGAACAGATGCTAGTAACTACGGCATTGGTGCATGCCTGCTCCAGAACCATGATGGCATTCTACATCCTACCTTATACATTTCAAGAAAGCTAAAGCCTGCAGAAACAAAGTATTCAACAGTTGACAAGGAACTGTTATCCGTGATATGGGCAATAACTAAACTCGAAAAGTTCCTGCTTGGTGCTCCCTTCACCATACAGACGGACCAACGTGCTGTAGCATCCTTGCGTCGATCAAACCATAAAAGCCAGAAACTCGCCAGATATGCAATCATCCTACAGCCATTTGAATTCTCCATTGAACATATTCCTGGCACTGAAAACATTGTGGCGGATGCGTTGTCACGTAATCCTATTGACGACGAATAATCAACATTAACATTCCTAAAACATATCAACTATAAAGGAACTAACCTTGCCTTCAATTTAAACTTTATAAACACTATATGCATCACAGAATTGAACTAAAAGACAATCAAGGTATACATATTGTTATTGGAACTTCGTCTAACGTCCATACACGATATATGAATATTCGTTGAACAATCATGGAACAATATCCGACGACAAGTCGAACTTATTATCCTATGTGCACTTAATTCTTAGATGCTGGGATAAATGACATTTCTTTCCAACGTAAACGTTTGAACATTTTTGCCTAAAAGAATTCATCAGGATCAAGACTACGGATGGATCATCATATCCTATACTAATTAATTAGTTAACTTAACTTCTTAATTGAATTATTATCAATAAAATGAAATGAAAGAACAAAAAAAGAGAACGAAATATAAAAAGAAGAAATTATGAAAAGAGAAAATAAATCTCACACAAGTATTAAATTAATATTTTTTTTAAATGTACCTACACATTATTTAGTTAGTTAAATTAGATAGTTATTATTCACTAACACTTAACACACACAATTAAGTTAAACTTATATTCGAATTTCTTTCTATTTCTTCTCACTTATTTTGTCTTTTCTTCTCTCATAACATCGCGTTACATTAGAACCTTAAAAATTTAACTCTTAGTTTAATTAATTAATTTAATGTTAATTAGTTAAATTAATTCCTATATGACATACTAATACGACAGACCTTACTTTAATTTAATTCTATCATTCACTATTAACATTGGACATTTTATTTAGTTGATATAATAATATGTATAATATTGATATATAAAGTGATTAATGTTAGATGACTATGACAAATAGTTAGTTGACATGACCGCGACACGGTTCTACTCAGAACATCGTCGGCCATATGTCACAATTGTGTTAAATTTTTTTTGAAAAATTGTTAAGTCGGATAGATCTTGAAAAAAAATCTATCGATTTTTTTTTCCCCGGTGTACAGGGAATTGTTACGGTATATGATATTAACGCCGTCTGCTAAAGGTTATCAGACGTGCAATTGTAAAGGTTAAGGCATTTAATATATTGCGATAGATGTTTCAATTATTGAACGCTCCATACACGATCGATTATGACGTGTATAGCGTTGTTTGGGTCACAGTCGGTAACTAAGAAACGCTACCCTTTGTTACTTGACCGCCAAGCTGAATAGCTGCGTTTTTCTAACCTTCCAATTCAATGGCATGATATAGCCATATATATGCATTTTTTGATGGATCAGGGTCAGTCCTAGAACTCTATATGAGAGGAAAATTTATGGAGGTTAGTAATTAACTAGAATCCTCAGAAGGATGAGAATAATCGTCAAATTCATATGAAATATTCAGACTCGCAGTCTCACTGTCGGCAGGTAGCCATGTCTATCTGCTCGTGCATATAGCTGTGATGTTCTGACGACAATACTGCATTGTATCCTTAAACGGACATTGACACATAACCAGCAGTCTACGTTATTGATTAATTTATGCATGACTTATATGGACTGATGCTCTACTCCTATTTGAAATGATCATCCTGTGTGTACAACTGTGAATTAAATGTATGGACTCAATGAAATGACTTATCAAATCAATCGTATTCCAAGGTTCAAGTATTGTTCGGAATCTTCCACCCCCGCATTCGCTTAATCTTCCATCGAAGGCACGATGCACTATCACTGAATGAAAAAACTAACATATCAAAGAAAAAACAATGGCCAGAAATTTATAATTGTTTTATTCACATCACATGGAACATTGTTCAGAGCAAGCCACCATGCAACACTTGTACGTATGGTACAAGACTCGGCTACGTCAGCACATTCGCAAATTCTTGTTCCCAAGAGTATGAGAGTGCAAATATTGCAGCATGCTCATGACTCGCAATGTGCTGGACACGTGGGATTTTCCCGTACAAAGTCGAGAGTCCTTGCGGCTTTCTTTTGGCCCTTTGTTAACAAGGACATCCGTATATACTGCCGATCATGTCAGGTATGTCAGGAGGTCAAATCTAGAGGACCACGACATGCTGCGCCTATCCAGGCTGCTGACATCCCTATTCGGCCATTCCAGAAAATGGCCATAGATATTATTGGCCCTTTTAAGATAAAGTCGGCCAGAGGACATCAGTTTATTCTTACATGTGTCGATATGTGCACACGTTGGCCAGAGGCTATCCCTCTAAAGAGCATATCTACTACAGATATCGCAGATGCTCTTTGGCTGATATTTTCTCGCTTGGGGTTCCCCAGAGAAATACTGTCAGACCATGGAACTCAACTCATATCTGATACTATGTCTCAAGTAATGTCTACCTTACACATTAAAAGATCTCTCAGTAGCATCTATCATCCTATGTCTAATGGGTTAGTTGAGCGTCTGAATAGAACGCTCAAGACTTTACTTGGTAAGATAACTGAAGACCATCCTCAAGATTGGGACAGGGTTTTACCTGCGGCTCTCTTTGCCTATAGAGAGGTCCCAAATGAGCACACAGGATTTTCTCCCTTTGAACTTGTCTTTGGCGCGCGTCCGCGCGGCCCTATGTCTTTATTACACGATCTCATCACTGCCGATGATATTAGTGATGACACTCAATCTTCATATGAGTATGTCATTGCTCTGAGGCAAAAGATCATTGAGGCATGCAAACTAGCGACTGCTTCGTCAGAAATTGCTAAAGAAAAAGCAAGGCAGTTTGCTAACAAGAACAGATGTCTACGACAACTTTGTCCAGGTGACAAAGCATTCGTCCTACTCCCCAGTAGGGAAAATAGACTTCTGATTGCATGGAAAGGTCCATATGCAATAGTCTCACGAATTTCCGATGTTGACTATGTGGTCGATATAGATGGAAAGCATAAGACTTTCCATATCAACATGCTGACGGAATTTCATGAGCGTCCAGACTATTTGCTGCCTATTTTTCAGGCAACGGACGAATCTTCGGTACCTCATGGTCATTACTCATCCCTGTCTGTCATACAGGATGAGGAATCTGTTTTTTTCTGATGTCGATCTCCCTCTTCCAGTGGTTCCACTACATTCTATGGAATCTTGGAAAGATGTGTCCATTTCTCCTAATCTTTCTGTTGATGAACATCGTCAAGTCTCGTCGATGTTACAGACATTTAAGGATGTTCTAACCGACATCCCTGGTCACACGAATGTCATAGAACATGACATAATTCTTACCGACAGTAATCCTATTAGGGTTAGGCCGTATCCTATCCCTATACACTTTCAGTCACAAGTGGAAAAGGAATTGGATGAAATGATCCAATTAAACATAATTGAACCATCGACTTCTCCATATTCTTCTTCCATGGTTATTGTTCGGAAGAAAGATAAGAACATACGAATTTGCGTTGATTATCGCAAATTAAATCAAGTCACAAAGTTCGATGCTGAACCTATGCCTTTACTAGAGGATCTACTTAGTAGACTTTCTAATTCTAGATTCTTCACTAAACTTGACTTGTCAAAAGGTTATTGGCAAGTGCCTTTAGCAGATCATGCCAAACCTCTGACTGCTTTCTCTACACCTAGGGGTTTATTTCAATGGAATGTAATGCCTTTCGGTCTTATGAACGCCCCTGCTACTTTCGTTCGCATGATGCGTCGAATTCTTTCTCATCGTTCAGATGTCATCGCTTACTTAGATGATATCTGTCTCTTCAGTGATTCTTGGGAAGATCACTATCTGGGTTTATATGACCTACTGTCTACTCTACGTGAGTATAATCTGACAGCAAAACCTTCTAAAGCTTATATTGGTTTTGGTGAAATTTCTTTCTTGGGTCATCATGTTGGTCATGGTCTCTTGAAGACAGAAGACCACAATACTTCGAAAATATTGAACATCTCTGTACCTAAAACGAAGAAACAAGTCCGGAGTCTCTTGGGGTTAATCCAATTCTATGGGAGATTTATTCCGAATCTATCTTCGATAATGGCACCTCTGTCAACGTTGTTGAAGAAAGGGTCACCTAATCTGATTCGTTGGTCTCAGGAATGTCAATCTTCCTTAGACCAGATTAAAAGTATATTTTCTTCTCCTCCCATCCTAAGATTACCTACTCTTGATAGAACTTTTGTTCTTCGAAGTGATGCTTCATCCACTGGGATCGGAGCAGCACTTATGCAGGAATATGCTGAAACTCTGCATCCTGTCATGTACATTTCTAGAAAACTAAATGCGGCAGAGAGGAACTACTCGGTTTTAGACCGTGAATTGTTAGCTATGGTTTGGTCTATTCTCAAACTACAAAGATTCCTCCTGGGCGCACATTTCATTCTAGAAACTGATCAGAAAGCTCTTACAGCTATTCAGACTAAGAACTTGAAGAGTTCGAGATCCACTCGATATGCTATTGCTCTTCAACCTTTTCACTTCACGGTACGAGCTATCCGTGGGTCGGATAATGTGATGGCTGACATTCTGTCTAGATGCCCACATGATTCCAACTAATACTTCTGTTCTATTTCTAGATATACGACAGAGCCATAACACACCTATATTACTACAATACATTAGCACATCTGTCCTCACTTTAGGTGAACACATACTATTGTGCTTTGTTATCATCTTCTTCTGTTCCCATCTTTAATATAAGAAGAAGACTGAGTAGTTAATATAAGGGCCGAAAGTTCCAAAGGCCACAATTATTAATAATAATGTATTGTATAGTATGAAACTTAATGGCTATTAAATAGAATTATATTGTTTGTTTTTTCTCAGCACGTTATTGTTGATCTGAGAAGCTACCTTTCTATTGTCAAACATGGAGAGTTCCACATTGTACAGTTTCTTTGGAACGACAGGAGATGTGTCCTCGATCTTCATTTATATTTAATTTCATTGTGTAATGGTAATATTAAACATTTAGATAATGTAATATTTAACATTCAATATCAGATGTGTACATCCATTCTAAGCGGTATTAGATTATGACACTGCTATTTGATTATAATGATATGAACTTGCATATTTATATTGTATTTTCATGCAAGCGTAGTGTGTGTTGGTGGCACCTCCCCGATATATTTTTTTTCTTGAATCAGATTTTTTATCTGTTGAGAAATATTCTCACCAGACACTTTATGTGTCAATTTAGCCTCATATTAGGCAGTGCAATTACTTATCCCCGCATAATTCGTGCGTTGTTAAACCGTTTTTTGGTTTTACTCTTGGATATTTAAAAAAAAAAAAAAAAAAAAAGTTGCACATTTTTTTTTTATCGGGAGGTGGCGGTAATGTTGCTGCTAAAAACTTGTAGCAACTTATTCTGACCATGCATTCTGACTAGATTCATTTTTTAATGCATGGGAAGGAACTCATGAAATTGTGATCACTTTTATTTCTACAGTCGTCTAATCTTGATAGCTATCGTTAAGAAGTTGTCTTATCTTGATAGCTAGGGTTGCCGATAGCTGTGTGAACGATTTTGAGTCACGACCATATATGGAGCGCTCAGATCGTCAGTTCTTTGAAAACAGTTGGCAATCGCAATGTTTCAAGATTCATTTCCTTTTAAGGTAATAGGTCTTAAGTCGAACATTGTAGAACATTCTTCGTTTCGTAAATTGGCCTGAGTTGTATTCGATTCGCGTGTTCTGCGCATGTCCCTTTTTGTGGCGTTGGTAAAACGATTTCCGCCCAGGTCAGTCTGTACTGAGAAGCTGTGAAGGCGAGACGTAGCTATGCGCTAGTCTTCGCTTAGTTTATTCAGGAAGGAGTCCTCATGATTGTTGTTCCTATCTTGAGATGATATATCTCTGTGTTATTCCTAATGCCTGGAGGCATATGTGATTATTCATTTAATTCCTTATGAACAGGTAATTAAATCCCTTTTTTGGCTGAGTAACTTTATCGCCATCTTGTGATGTTGACTTTTGCTTAGCCTGCCTTATTCTAAAGTCTACGATATGACTAGTTTGCTCAGCTCACGATCCACTTAGATTGTCACGCATCGATTGATGCCTGTCCTACGGACTATTTGCTTCCTGAACTTTGTTGATGGATCTAGGTTTGATACCTTTGCTGTTTGCTGGACAATAGAGGACGATAATGTGGCGCTCAAAAGACATGCCTGTCTTGTTGAGGTCAAATCGAGGAGACCATCTTTAATCTCCTAGTTGATATCTTCTAGCTCTTATGGAAAGGGGGAAGTTTACTACCTGACTACATGTACAGCGGCTTTACGATATCCTAAAAAGGCAGATGATGCACATTATTTTGATGCTGTCTGCTGTGCCAGTTGAATTGTCTACATATGTAATAATGACTGTTTGATCGTACCTATGATGTACCTGCTTGTTTATGTCTACACACTTCGTCATTGTGGCGTTTATAATAAATTATACAAAACCGTCACTAGCTGTTGCAAGCATCATTGACTTTTCACATCGTGAGTTAACGTGACGTCATTGTGTGGATTGCCTTGTTCGTAATGCTCACTGTCTGTATACACATCTACATCACACTTAAACCAGACTACAGACACCAAGTTACTACGCCTCATCATCCCTGGTGTCTGAGGGTGGCACACTACTCCGCAAAGGCCAGGATTATCATACCTTGAGAGGAGCAGATGAATTACAACACCCTCAACGTTGTGTGGCAAATGCGACATCCTCCACAGAACATTTATCAACACATATAATACTTACGCAACATTTGCCACGCTACAGACGTATTTTGCCTTATGATCTCGCCTTGATTCCAATAGCAAAATTGTAGGCCAATTTCAAGAAAGCTGGAGAGACACTTGCTGAAGTTTGGAATCAAACAGTCGTTGATGGCTACAGTGTGCATGCCAAGTCTGTGGAACCTGAAGTTAGTAGCAATGCAGATGACCTTCCCGTTCCAAGCCAGCATTGGTGCTGCGACCATGTTCAGCAGTCACAATACTGCCTACAAATTGTCAAGTGCAATACTCTCACATGCTGTGGACAGAGACGCACGAATCTCAATGATGTATTTTGCAAATGATTCATTCCATCGCCAATGCCATTTTACAGAACATGTTCAGGCGTCAGTAGTGCATCATGTGCATATATATTCATGTGCATACAGTGGCATATATTTTTTCACAGAATTGCGTTAGATGGTCTTGAACCACATCATGGATTTAAAGTCATGCCATTTGACTGTTACTGCCCCTCAGCGACTGGACAAATTCACAAGCATGTATGCAGCTCATGCGGACAATACCGTCCATCTCATGCAGCTGTCAAATCTGCACAAATCTGTGCATCAGACAGTTACAATTGATTCAGATGACGATGATGTTGGTGATGAAGACATTGCACCAAAGCAACGAGAACAACAAAGTTCTGACACTGGGGTCGTTACTGTACGCAGCCTGTTCAACTGGTTGCAGTCTAATTTCAGTCTTAAATGAACGGCAAACATTCACATTAATATTGTGGCAGTTAAGAGTTATCCTTCAGAATATTACTACAGTACACTTTGTTTCAAAAGTTTAAGACATCCCAGAAACAGTAAGATAATCAGTTTCAATTAAACAATTAATTTAAGATTACAATTTATAAAATTATGCTTTCATGATCAAATTTCTTACTTTGTTTATAAAGTTTTGTCACATAATTGTTTTGCCTCATTAACTGTCAAAACGTTAATTTGTGGTTGACTGTTTTAATATTGAAAATAATTACTGTGCCGTTTTTAGGAGGTGTCTTGAACTTAGGAATCCTACTGTATTAAGATGTGCATAGTTTTTGCATATTAAAATTTTTACATAGCTTTAGTGTTTTTTGTTACTTACTGTAGATATTAAGTTAAAACTGTTTCAATTATACGGAACACTGAGATGAGACTTGTATGTTACTATGTAATGTGCAATATTTAGTAATTCGTGTTTCACATAATTAAACTGAGTTATCTGTATACAAATGATGTATTTTATATAACTAAACTAAGTTTTAAGTATAGGTAGGTGATTAAAAATGTAAGCTTATGTGTTTACTCAAGACCATGTGGAGTGGACGTCCACAAGGGGGGAGGGGGTAGGGATCAATCAGAGGTGGACATGAGGGAGGGGAGGGTAAAAAAATGCCATAATTTTGTGGACGTCTTTTATGGATGGCCCCCTGAGTGTCATATCCAATCCTGTATAGACCTAGTCAGCAATTGGATGTCGTGTTATACTCGTACAAGTGCCTTTCTGTGAAGTACTGAGGCCACTAATATTGTTATCTCAAGAGATTGGGAAACCCGCAGCTGTAGGGTTTACTCAAGTCAACATACAAGTCCTATAGTTGGAGCTTTCAAAGATAAGTGGCTCAGTTTTGGGTTGCTTCACAAATTATATACATCCACACCGGGCAGTATTTTATAAATGATGAAAACTAAGTAGCACCAACCAAGAGAATAAGACAGTCAGTATAAGTCTAGGTGACATTTCAGGTCCGTTGTCATATTTACTGCTACTTGTTTTGTTTTTTTACGTATCTAAATCGGTTCTCACTTTCATTTCTCTACTGTTTTCGTTAATTTATCCCCGACGAAGATCTTTTTGTCGTAAAGTAGTCCATTTATTTGTCCTTTCTACTAGCAAGACGTTTACTCCACCTTTTGTCATACTTTCAGAAGGTGAGTAAGAGAGAAATATCTTACTGGCCCACAATCTTTATTGCGCTGCATTCTCACATATGCCTGTCACACAGACACCAGAAAGGCCACTCACTGTCCTATGAACCACCAGAACACTGTTGCTGTTGTTGTTCAATTTGTGCTGTTCAGCTCGTCGCTCTTTCGCATTCACTGCCAGGTTTAAAAAGAAAAAACCCGGAAAAAAAAAAACAATCCTCGGCATTACCTTCAGAATGATTGAAAAGTCACTACCTATTTTTAACTATTTATTTCTTCACTCTAATTAAAATGATTTATATGTAACAATAGTGACAGATTTATAGGATATAATAGTGACAGAAAGTGAAAATAAAGGCTTAATTGCAAAAAAGACACATAATGGTTGTCTCAAAGAAAATGGCTTCTCCAGAATGCACTATCAAAGTAAATGGAACTGTTTTAAAACAGGTTAATAGATTCAAATACCTGGGCACATTAATAACAACGGATGGAAGATGCATCTCGGAAGTGATGTACCCGTTAGGGTGGTTAAAAGGGAAAATGCAGTTAGATTAATTTTTATGATTGATATTAGCTAAGTTTTAATTAGTAGTCTAAGGGGAATAATCGATAGAAAGAAGAGAGGGGGTCAAGAGTTGTGCTTGCATCCCTTGGTTGAGGATTGTTGTTTTGTTTTTGTCTGGTTTTGGCAAGGTGAGCGAGTGTAACTATGCACGTGGAATTTATGTTCTTGTGAGTTGTTTGTAAGACAAAATGTTCTGGAGTGTTCGAAAATAGTCGTCGTTGCAAATAGACGTTTTAGTGTCGTGGAATATTCTAATCCACATATATAAATTATCAAGTAAATATAAAGCCTAATAAATACATATAATAAATAAAGGAAGAAGAATGGTAAAGAACAGTGCTGTCACAATGACTGTACTCGAAATCCCCCTTGTTTTCTGCTTCGTCTGCAAATTGTAACGCTTTCACGTTGATAGTAAAAGCTTACTGTATTATACCCGCTTTCTTCAATGAAACGTGTGCTGTATTTCTTGGAAAAACATTGAGAGGCAGACTGCGTAATGACCTAAATTAATCCTAACATTAATTATACTGCGTTACCAAAACGAACGAACAGATGGACTAAAGGATAAAGAGAGAGGGAGGGCTGAAAATCAGGAACGCATGCAACACGCGTCGCGCGATACACAAATGCTGCCATCACGCGTGTAAGACTACATGCACTAACTTTTTTTCAGACGGACAGTGATAAAATACATTACCCTTCCCAGAGTTAGGTTTTAAAATCATAAAAAACGCTTATTAGGAAAGATAACAATAGATGGGTTTACGGTTGAAAACATAACAGTACCCAGACAGCACATCTTCGAAACAGGAGGTAGAAAATACATATTTTGAACGCAGCCACGTAGCTCTTTTAAATTTGGATATTTGGGTTCCTTGGGGCTTGCTGACAAAGAATATGTAAAACGTTACGCAAATAGTCCAGGAATTAATAAATTATACCCAAAATAAAATAGTGGGATGCCTGACAGCATGGAATCATTTCTGCTCATAAAATTTTTTTTATAACGTGTTTGAAAAAAATCTTACGTTACAGAATTAGCCTACCATGTAAACTCCAAATTGATTGGAGCGCAACAAATGAAAGACTAACCACGATTGGTCGGGCTATAAATACTATCTTTCGTTGTTAGGGGAGACGTGAAAAGGTAACATTTTTTCAAACACTTGTCGAAACGTGGCCTCATTGGCTAGACTCGCTGATATACTCACTTAGGAACGTTAGTTCGAGACCACTAGTGCAAATGATCTTGATAAAGCAACAGTGCGTTGAAGCCAGCTCATATTTGTGTTAAATAAAAGCCTGGAACATAAGCAGATGGGAATTTGTGCCAGTAATTGTGCCAGAATTCATTGCTAATCAACGTATCTGTGTTTATTTCCATGAAATTGTGGTAAGCTTGAACCATTCAGTATCTTTTAATGAAAATTGAATGTAAATTGTTAATTTATGCCTGTATATATATATGTGTAGTTCAGTGGCAAACAGGAGATAAAGCCTATAATGCTCCAGCCTGAACAGAGGGTGTCGGAGGGAAGTAAAACGGCATGGAATGGCCAAATAGTACACTGACACCTGGATGATTGATTAGACAGAAATAATGCTGGAAGTGCAGAGGCGTAGTGACCATTAAGGAGGTAAATACTGGTATAAAGTATTTCAGATGAAGCTGACAGTTGGCCTAACGCTCTGAACTCAATGTTTGTGTTGTATTGTGCTCAGTGTAGAACTAGAGTATCAATTAGTTATGAAGTAGAAGGTACATCCTTCTTGCTTTCAGGGACCGTGGTCTTGATGGTACTGAGCAGCACCTGGTCAGAGCTTTGCTGAATCCAGAGTCGGACAGCATACTCCTTGGTCTTTTTAGCTATCAGTGAGGTGTCTCCAGAGCCCAGGGGAGAATTCGAGCAGAGGAGTCCTTTCCTGCCGCCATCACGCAAGATAAGCTGATTTGGCCAGCTGAGCTCAACATTATGTCCCCTCATCTTGAAATGACTTTATAAAAATAACATTCAGAGGGGAATTTAATTGTCTTAATATCAGGAACTGAGAACATCTCCAATACTAGTCCCAAAAGACAAACTATTGAAGTCATGATGACAAATACCAACAGAGCTTGAACAAAACAAAACCAGTATTACCTCATATTACCACTACACAACTGACACACATAGGATATTTTAATAATATATGTCACTACAATATTCATATTGATAAAGTCTGTACATATACTTGTAATTAAAATTGATTGTGATTCCTGGTTCCTTTGTATTTGAATCAGGACACATATACCTTTATGATAACCATGAATACATATTGTTATTTGAAAAGTTATCAGTGACTCCTTAAGATATTCTCATAGAGTGTTATATGTATGTGAGTGTCACAGTGTTGTCAAGAGTAGTGGATTAAATTAAATTGTTTATCTGTCTGTTGTTGTGACTTACACTTCATCATACACATACCCTAGACACCTAACGTAGTCATCACACTATTCCAGAATAATTCTGACTGAGATATATAGATATGTGGTAGCAAGTAAGGTTATCTATAATACACTACTCTTAATAGATATAGATACCTTCACAGCTGATCTCAGTCAGTACACTAAGTCCCCTATAAATATTTATGACATCCCACTTCACCACATATATTGGGGGCTCGCTCTTGGGATTTTGAATCTTTCCCTATTAAAAAGATTGGGGGTAATTCACTTCAGGGAATATAAGAATTAAAAGGTATCCTTGGGTGGAATTAAATAAGGTTGAGCTCACGGTGCCTGTGTTGTCCATTAGATATATTTAGAGATTAAATTGTTGGTTAGACATTGTAGAAATTTACCTGATAGACAATGGCGGACCTGGCCAAGTTTCGATCTGCTGCTGTTCAGACTGCAAAAGAGTTAGGATTAGATGGGCAAGTTATGGTTGCCTATGTCACGACGGAATGTGACAAATTTATTGAACGCGAAGAAAGAAGATTAGAAAAAGAAGCCGAAAGAAGGTTAGAGGCTGAAAGGGAAATTAAGAAGTTACAGTTTGAAGCTGAGGCTGAGACTAAGAGGTTGCAAGCTGAGGCTGAGACTAAGAGGTTGCAGATTGAGGCTGACAAAGAGGCTAAAGCATTGGAAGCCGAGGAAAGAAGACAGGCTGCAGAGAGGGAAGAGAAGAAATTAGCTGCAGAAAGGGAAGAGAAGAAATTAGCTGCAGAAAGGGAAGAGAAGAAATTAGCTGCAGAAAGGGAAGAGAGGAAATTAGCTGCAGAAAGGGAAGCAGAAGATAAAAGATTACAAAGGGAACATGAGTTACGACTAAGGGAGTTTGAGTTTCAAGGCCATGCTCCTGAAAATGGTGCCAGTCCCTTTGCCTCTGATGCTACGGTTACTCAAGGAGCCTCAACCTCAGCTATGAATTTTCATTTAGATCATTTTGTTGAGAAAGACGATGATATAGAGAGCTACCTAAATAGGTATGAACTATTAGCTACCACGTATGGGTTAGAGAGAGAAAGGTGGAGCTTAAAGTTATCTCAGGGACTTCGTGGGGCAGCTTATGAAGTTTTTGCAAAAATGAGCAGAGGTGATCAGGAAAATTATGACATGCTAAAGCAGGCTCTTTTGTTAATATATGAAAAGAATGCAGAATTCTATAGGAAAAAATTTAGGAATGCTAAACTACTGTCAGGTGAAACCTATCACCAGTTCTCTGCACGAATAGAGACATACTTGGAGAAATGGACTTCTCTGGGGAAAACCCAAGATCTTAAGGAAATGGTCCTTATAGAGCAATTAAGAGAGTCCATGGCTCCAGACCTGAGAAAGTTTCTCATGGAACAAGGTGCAGAGAGGCTGGGTGAGTTGCTAAATGTTGCTGAAAGGTATCAAGCAGCTCAAGCAGAGGTAACAGGTAATAAAAAGAAACAAGTGGATAACTTTAGGGCACCACAGACTTTAATAAATTTGATCCTAAGGATCAAAATAAAGGTAAGCACCAATTTGATAGGCCACGGTATGAAAATAAAAATAAATTCCCACAATTCGATGAAAGGAAATATGATGAAAGAAAATCTTTCAACCAAGGAAAAAGGTGGTGTAAGAATTGTCAGATGGACAATCATGACACTGACCGTTGCAGAAGGAAACCTGTGTATATGGCAACCCTTCAGGTCAGGTCGACCTCAAGACAGGAGGAGGATATTATGTTAGATACCACTCCAGAAGAGATGAGGAAGGCACAGGCTGGGGATAAAACACTCAAGCCTTGTTTCAGAAAATTGTCAACTTGTCATACAACTCCAGGCAAGGGAGATTTTTACATGAAAAACAAGTTGATGTATAGGAAGACTGGAGCTAGATCCAAAGGTCAAGGACAGCTGGTACTTCCTAAAAGATATAGGGCAGACTTAATAAGGAGCCTACATGTGAAACCAGATGGGGACCATGAGAAGATAGGTACCATCATTCAAAAGGTGGCTCACAATTATTATTGGCCCAAAGCAAGATGGGACATTGAGAATTTTGTAGAAAGGTGTAGCATAGCACATGAGGGAACACCCACAAGTGGGAACATGGATCAGGACCTGGACACGCCCCGGGGCAAAATTAGGCCTGATAATAAAAAGAAATATAAATTTGAAAAAGTGGACCAAATGGAATGGGAAGCCCCTTTTCACGGACAAGCTTCACTTAACTGTTTTACAATGGCCACTATGCGGAGAGTGCAAAAAGATGTCTTACCCCAGGATAAGCCGAAAATCCCTCAATCGGACTTAAACAAACTGGAGGAAGAGGATGTAGGGAGGAAATCTCTCATCAAGAATTTTAAGTGGGGAGAAAGCCCCAAAAGAAAAATTGGTAGCGGTCGTTTTGTGAATGATAATTCTGGGAGGAAAAATCATCACTATAAAGCTTCGAGTGGAAGAGACCATACCGGTGCATGGACAAATAGGTCCACACAATTAAAGGTCCATATGTAGCTATGTTAAGAACGTGGACTGATGAAAAGGCAGAGGAAAACATTACATCTTCATACCAATATGTGAATGAGCTGACCACTCGGTTAAAAAACTGGCTGGAAACTTGCCAATGAAAATTTGAAACAAGCCAGGAAGAAACATGCTGCCTATTATAACAGGAAGGCGAAAGACAGAAATTTGGCTGTGGGAGAGAAAGTACTGCTTCTTTTGCCCGGGAGTCAGAATAAGTTACAAATTGGATGGCAGGGTCCATATACAGTTTTAGAGAAGGTATCTAGAACAAATTATAAGATAGATAAGAAGGGGAAAGAAAAAATCTATCATGTGAATCTCCTGAAGAAATATTTGGAAAGAGAACATCAGGAAGAGACACACTTGTTGACCTTGTCCATCGCCATGGAGATGAAAAAGGAACCACTTTCATCATTTGAATATCCATTACACCCCTGTGAGACAGCCGCACAGGTGAAAATCAGTACACATTTAACGAAAACTCAGAAAGAGAGAGTGCAACAGGTTCTAAATAATCATGCAGAGGTGTTAACAGACCGACCAGGGCATACAAACCTATTGGAATATGATATGAAACTAATAGACTCCACACCTGTCTGTATGAAACCATATTCGATTCCGTTTGCTAAGGAGAAAGCTTTGAAGGAAGAGATAGACTATCTGTTGAAGGAAGGAATTATTTCGCACAGTGAATCTTCGTATAGTTCCGGTGTTGTACTCTTAAGGAAGCCCTCTGGAGAACATAGACTCTGTATAGATTACAGGAGACTGAATGCTATTACAGAAGGACAGGTGGATCCATTGCCGGATACAAATCAGCTGTTTGCCAGGCTAAATAAAGCTAAATATTTCTCAAAAGTGGATCTGAGTAAAGGATACTATCAGATTCCAGTAAAGCCTGAGGTTAGACCATACCTAGCTTTTAGTACCTCAGAAGGACACTATGAGTTTAATAGATTGCCATTTGGATTGAAGAATGCGCCTAGTGTCTTCTCTAGAATGATGAGAAAATTATTGGATCCTCTGAATAATCCCTGTATAACAAATTTTATGGATGATATCCTTATAGCAACAGAAACATTTGAGGAACACATTGACTCTCTGAACATGCTGTTTGATCGACTTAGGGAGGCAAATTTAACAGCCCGACCAACCAAATGTTGCGTTGGATGTAAAGAATTGGAATTTTTGGGACACACAGTTTATCAGGGAAACATGACCCCTGACCCAAAGAATTTAGAGAAAACTACAGAAAGCCCCGAGACCACAAACCAAGAAGGACGTGAGATCCTTTGTCTCATTATGTGGTTTCTACCAGAAGTATATCAAAAACTTTAATTCCATATGTGCACCGTTAACTGAATTGACACGTAAAGGACATCCAGATCGCATTACATGGACACCACAATGTGAAATGACTTACCAAGAATTGAAGGAAAAGCTCACAAGTAAACCCATTTTGAAATTACCTGACTTAAGTCAAGAATTCATAGTAAGGACGGATGCAAGTAATATTGGGTTAGGTGCAACTCTACTACAGAAATCAGATGCATTGGATGGAGAATTAAGCCCAGTGGCATATGCTAGCAGAAAGTTGAATAAAGCTGAAATCAACTACTCAACTAGCGAAAAAGAATGTCTTGCAGTAATATGGGCGATAAAGAAATTCAATATTTATCTATATGGGAAGGCATTTAAGTTGCAAACAGACCACAAACCGTTATCGTTTCTAGCACAGGCTAAGCATGAGAACTCTAGGTTACTCCGATGGTCTTTACTTCTGGCTCCATATAATTTTAGCATTGAGTATATATCTGGAAAAAACCAATTTGGGAGCGGATTTTTTAAGCCGCCATCCGTGTGATGAGAATCACCGTAAACCCCAGAAATAATAATAAATTTCTCTATGTGAATATAGAATAAAGGACTGACATATAATGTCTGTTTTAAGAGGGGAGGTGTCGTGGAATATTCTAATCCACATATATAAATTATCAAGTAAATATAAAGCCTAATAAATACATATAATAAATAAAGGAAGAAGAATGGTAAAGAACAGTGCTGTCACAATGACTGTACTCGAAATCCCCCTTGTTTTCTGCTTCGTCTGCAAATTGTAACGCTTTCACGTTGATAGTAAAAGCTTACTGTATTATACCCGCTTTCTTCAATGAAACGTGTGCTGTATTTCTTGGAAAAACATTGAGAGGCAGACTGCGTAATGACCTAAATTAATCCTAACATTAATTATACTGCGTTACCAAAACGAACGAACAGATGGACTAAAGGATAAAGAGAGAGGGAGGGCTGAAAATCAGGAACGCATGCAACACGCGTCGCGCGATACACAAATGCTGCCATCACGCGTGTAAGACTACATGCACTAACTTTTTTTCAGACGGACAGTGATAAAATACATTACCCTTCCCAGAGTTAGGTTTTAAAATCACAAAAAACGCTTTTTAGGAAAGATAACAATAGATGGGTTTACGGTTGAAAACATAACAGTACCCAGACAGCACATCTTCGAAACAGGAGGTAGAAAATACATATTTTGAACGCAGCCACGTAGCTCTTTTAAATTTGGATATTTGGGTTCCTTGGGGCTTGCTGACAAAGAATATGTAAAACGTTACGCAAATAGTCCAGGAATTAATAAATTATACCCAAAATAAAATAGTGGGGATGCCTGACAGCATGGAATCATTTCTGCTCATAAAAATTTTTTTTATAACGTGTTTGAAAAAAATCTTACGTTACAGAATTAGCCTACCATGTAAACTCCAAATTGATTGGAGCGCAACAAATGAAAGACTAACCACGATTGGTCGGGCTATAAATACTATCTTTCGTTGTTAGGGGAGACGTGAAAAGGTAACATTTTTTCAAACACTTGTCGAAACGTGGCCTCATTGGCTAGACTCGCTGATATACTCACTTAGGAACGTTAGTTCGAGACCACTAGTGCAAATGATCTTGATAAAGCAACAGTGCGTTGAAGCCAGCTCATATTTGTGTTAAATAAAAGCCTGGAACATAAGCAGATGGGAATTTGTGCCAGTAATTGTGCCAGAATTCATTGCTAATCAACGTATCTGTGTTTATTTCCATGAAATTGTGGTAAGCTTGAACCATTCAGTATCTTTTAATGAAAATTGAATGTAAATTGTTAATTTATGCCTGTATATATATGTGTAGTTCAGTGGCAAACAGGAGATAAAGCCTATAATGCTCCAGCCTGAACAGAGGGTGTCGGAGGGAAGTAAAACGGCATGGAATGGCCAAATAGTACACTGACACCTGGATGATTGATTAGACAGAAATAATGCTGGAAGTGCAGAGGCGTAGTGACCATTAAGGAGGTAAATACTGGTATAAAGTATTTCAGATGAAGCTGACAGTTGGCCTAACGCTCTGAACTCAATGTTTGTGTTGTATTTTGCTCAGTGTAGAACTAGAGTATCAATTAGTTATGAAGTAGAAGGTACATCCTTCTTGCTTTCAGGGACCGTGGTCTTGATGGTACTGAGCAGCACCTGGTCAGAGCTTTGCTGAATCCAGAGTCGGACAGCATACTCCTTGGTCTTTTTAGCTATCAGTGAGGTGTCTCCAGAGCCCAGGGGAGAATTCGAGCAGAGGAGTCCTTTCCTGCCGCCATCACGCAAGATAAGCTGATTTGGCCAGCTGAGCTCAACATTATGTCCCCTCATCTTGAAATGACTTTATAAAAATAACATTCAGAGGGGAATTTAATTGTCTTAATATCAGGAACTGAGAACATCTCCAATACTAGTCCCAAAAGACAAACTATTGAAGTCATGATGACAAATACCAACAGAGCTTGAACAAAACAAAACCAGTATTACCTCATATTACCACTACACAACTGACACACATAGGATATTTTAATAATATATGTCACTACAATATTCATATTGATAAAGTCTGTACATATACTTGTAATTAAAATTGATTGTGATTCCTGGTTCCTTTGTATTTGAATCAGGACACATATACCTTTATGATAACCATGAATACATATTGTTATTTGAAAAGTTATCAGTGACTCCTTAAGATATTCTCATAGAGTGTTATATGTATGTGAGTGTCACAGTGTTGTCAAGAGTAGTGGATTAAATTAAATTGTTTATCTGTCTGTTGTTGTGACTTACACTTCATCATACACATACCCTAGACACCTAACGTAGTCATCACACTATTCCAGAATAATTCTGACTGAGATATATAGATATGTGGTAGCAAGTAAGGTTATCTATAATACACTACTCTTAATAGATATAGATACCTTCACAGCTGATCTCAGTCAGTACACTAAGTCCCCTATAAATATTTATGACATCCCACTTCACCACATATAGATTAAAAACGTTTGCTCCGAGATGTGATAGAGTTAGCTTCTAGATGTGGTAGCGAGTTGAAGCTCCATCCGGCCGATAAGCCAATAATTATTGGTTGCTTCCTCGATTGCAGAAAAATTGTACTATCGCCCAGACGTCTATCTCGACATTTGCCACGTTTGTGAATGAGTTTTATTTATTCTGAGGACGAGATGTCAGGTTTCCAAGTAAGAGAAATGTGTGTATTTTGAGATACCAGGTAAGTAGAGTTTACACAAAACCTGTCGATGAACTGTTAGGTAAATGAGAAGAACAGTAGATAACCGATAGTTTTGAGTTTAGAAGATAGACTTGGTAAATGTACATCCCTGGCGGTTAGGTCAGTTTCATTAAGATACACCAAGGCAGAAGCATAAGAAAATGTCAGAACATAAGATAGACGTGTGTTTACATATGAAGAGATAGATGGCAGATCAAATTCTGACAACAGTGGTTCTCAAAGTGTGGTCCCCAATAGCCACTAGAGTCAGTTATGATAGCTGAAGCAGCGAGAGAGAGAGTGACACTGACATATTACCTACTGATCTAGTTGTACAAGTCTGCCAACCTCAGGTGGAAGGTTGGGCATATTGTTTGGCAGATGTTGTCAAGAACCAGCCTTTGGTTTATTTTTACAATGGCTTACGTAAATAAAGTTCTACGTTTAATATGAAGCCTGCTGTTATCGTAACTCTTTTATCAACTATTGTTCAGAGTAACGTTGTCGTCTGAAAGAAATAATTTTCTTACCATACAACAAGCAGCCTACTGTTAGGGCAGAGATACGAACCTATACGATCAACCAAATAGAAGTAGGGTATAACAGACTAGCCAAATCATCAACGGCCACAGTGAAGAGTAGAATAGCTCAGTCAAAAACAGCATTCTATAAAATTAATATTTTATGCAACAATTCTTTGTTATTGGAAGTGAAAAACAGAGTTCTTCAGTGTTATATAGAACCAATCCTGACATATGGGAGAGAGTCATGGACAATTAGTAAACCAATACGGAAGACACTAGAGTCCACAGAGATGTGGTTTTACAGAAGAATGTTAAAAATACCATAGACAGCCAAAAAGAGTAATGAAGGATGTCCTGAAAGAAGCCAATGAGCAATGGGAACTTATTTCACAAGTTAGAAAAAAGCAATCCACTTCTTTTTTGGCAAGTTATGAGACGAGGAAAGCTGGAATACATCGTAACAACAGGTAAAATTGAAGAAAAAGAGATATGGGAAGACAGAGATACTGGACCGTTTGACAACGTGGCATGGAAAAGGGCCAACAACAGAACTGATAAACTGTACTGGAGACAGGAAGTTGTGGAGAAATATGATCACCTATGCCACTAGTCATGAAAATCGGATGTCACATTAACAAAACAGTAGGGTGACAATATGGTTTTTTCAAAAAAAAAAAGGAGGACATTTTCTGACTTTTTGGCGTAAAAAAGAGGACAATACAAGACAAAAAGAGGACAATACCAGACAAAAAAGGACAATACCAGACAAAAAAGAGGACAATACAAGACAAAACATGGACAATACAAGACAAAAAAAGGACAATACAAGACAAAAAGAGGACAATACAAGACAACAAGAGGACAATACAAGACAGAAAAGAGGACAATACAAGACAACAAGAGGACAATACAAGACAGAAAAGAGGACAATACAAGACAAAAAAGAGGACTTATTAATTTAAATCTATTAATGCATGATTGTGATGACTAGAGCTAGTTCTAGTTTTGTAACGGTTAGAAAAAAGTTGAAATAAAATGTCCTTTAAAATTAATGTTTTTAAATCATTTTAACATCAAAAATTAGCTTTCCACATATTAATCAGTATTGATAAAATTATTATTTTATTTATTCCTTTATTGTGATCATTATTTTCTTTTAAATATTCATGGAATTGAAAGTACGTTCTTTTAAATTATATTGCGGAAGAAAAATTATGTTCATGGAGTCCACATTGAACATGTTTCTATCTTTTGTCCATTGACTTACCTTCAGTGAAAAAAGTCTGTTCACCGCAAGCACGTGCGATCATTGGAAGTTCAGAATGAAAATGAACATTTACTGATCGTTTTTTTAAATTTGGTTCACTTCTCATGTGCCAGCAACTGCATGGATCCTTCGTAACTGATGTTACTTTCAAAAAATATTGTCAGGTTGACCAAGCACTTGCATTTCAAATGCAACATCTTTATCAGTGAAATATTGCCTAGAAGCTTGGACATGTTGGTACTTCAAGTAAGGTCATCCATGAAAAATGTGTGAAATCTAATGGTTTCATCGATATCTCTAAGTCTTCTAAACAATGTATGTACATGCATGTGTTATCCTTGTGAAACTTGGCACACACATAACGAGGTTTGCCTCATCGTTTTTCAAGACGCATACTCGGAGAATTCTAAGGGACAGACTCTCGACTCTTGCGCTGCTTAAAGAATGTCTCTCGCAGATTTAATACGGTGTTGAAGTTCAACAACCGAACTCTATTCCTTTGCAATTTGATCAGTATTTACTTCAAAAATAGTCCTTAAATAACATACTTGCATAAAATAGACCTCTTCGAAGTCATGTTCAGTCTCCGAGGGGAAAACTCCGGACAAATTGCACTTTTGAAAAAAAGCCGCCCGGACGCCAATCAAGAGGACAAATGGTAACCCAAATAATAACAAATTAACGTTCATGACATGCCTTTATAGAGGGCAGAACTTTTTGCTCTCCCTGGTAACGTCAATTTTATATTTTCTGTTACGTTTATGTTGTTTCTGGAAATAACAAGTAAAACTTTAGTCAGATGTCCAAAGGCTGTTATTTGACATTCGTTTGTTGTATATCCAAGAGATATAAGTGAGAATATAAATATTTAAAATACTGTGTTACTTTTCAACCATCCTGTAGGCTGTAGATCGAGGATTTTCTTTGTGAAAACAAAAGCACATCCGTCAAACTAACATTAGAACAATCAACAGTTTTTTATTTTATAAATAACATAAAATAGACTGTAACACGGACTCCAGTTCTGTTTTGGGCATAATTAGAAACATTTAATCAACGATGGCGATCATTTAACGAATCTCAGTAGAGACGAAGGGTCATGATTAGCACTGTGGTAAAACTGACAAAGAAGTAAGAAACAGAATCATATTTAGACCTGCGTTTATTAACTTAAGAAACACAGTAGCATTTAGACCAATGTCTAGGAAGAGACAAAATTGTATTTAGACATGTCTAGTTAGAAATAAAATAGTATTTAGACCAATCTCTATTTAAGAATGAAAACAGTGTTTAGAGCAATGTCTGGTGAAAAAGAAAACAGTATTTAGAACCATGTCTAGTAATAAAGAAAACAGTATTTACACCTATGTCTTTTAAGAAGGAAAACAGTATTTAGACCAATGTCTTGTAAGAAACAGAACAGTATTTAGATACATGTCTAGAAAGAAAGAAAACAGTATTTAGACCCATGTCTTGTAAGAAAGAAAACAGAATTTAGACATGTCTAGTAAGAAATAAAACAGTATTTAGACCCATGTCTTGTAAGAAACAGAACAGTATTTAGATACATGTCTAGAAAGAAAGAAAACAGTATTTAAACCCATGTCTAGTAAGAAACAAAACAGGATTCAGACACATGTCTAATAAGAAACAAATCAGTATTCAGACCCATGTCCGATAAGAAACAAAACAGTATTTAGACCCATGTTTAGTAAGAAACAAAACAGTATTTAGACTTATGTCAGGTTTATAGTTTATGGGACAAGAACAAACTATTTCCTGAAAACTTACAGTCAGCTACAACATTAAACAGAAGACACTAGACGTTGACTATTAGTTGTGACTGATCAAACCTTTTCTTGATTAGTTCAGTTCATCCAATTACAAAATGAATATACATACTATTCTGTCTCTTGCTTTGTCTGCAGCAGACGTTTGGCAACCATGACTTTCAGAAAGTTTCTAACACTTAGCTCCCCTGCTGCATGATCTACAATAGAACTACTTAAGTGCAGACGACAAAGAGTGTTTTTAGCACTTCTGTATCTTTGAAGAGCAACTTTGACATTAACTTTGACCTTTAACAGATGAGAATACTGATCATTCATCTCAAAGAACAACTTTTAGTAGCTTATGTTTATTGATGAGTTCTTTAATGACCAAAGAACACAGAATGAAGGGAAAGAACAAGCAGTGCAAATCTGTTAGTGTTAAACTTCAACAGAACAAAATTCACTTGTAAACAAACAAAACCAACTCCTCAAACATCTTTGTCTAAAAAAAAAAAAAAAAAAAACTAAAACAAAAAAGTACAAACGTCTTCAAGAATAAAAAAAAATATGAAAAACACCTTCTAACAAATTTTAATTACTAAGGTGTAAAAATGCAGCAAGGATATGGTAACAAACAGGAAAATTTGAGCTGATACATTAAACATGGAAATGAATGTGAAATGTAGATCACAATGTTGCCTCTATTTCTGTTCACACAAAATTCGATCAGGTGAATTCTAACATGACAATAAAAATGAGCAATCAATATATCTAGGTATAGCAATTATTCAAGAAAGTCAGCTTTTCTTTGTTCACTCACTAATAACCAAATCTATCTCTCTTATAAAGTTGACAGTCCATCTCAGGCTTCTCTCATCACCATGCAGTTTATCCCTCAACTGGATTGGAAAAGGCCATGCTGTCACTCTGTTTCTTTCATGGAGCCGACAGTCTTAAAGGACATGCTCAGTTGTTTGTTCCGCCCCACATGGGCACATGCCTGTCTGTCCAGTATTCAATTTGTGAACAGATGGTGTTTCAGTATGCAATAGCCAGTTCTCAACCTGAAAAATATCACTTATCTCTTCTTGGCAATGAGTAGTATGGTTCTGCTCGATTGATCTCTGGGTGTCCCTCATACCATTTTTCTCTAAAGTTCTAAGAAAGTCAGTGATATTTTCTGACAACTGGGGATAGTATCAGTGACCCGAGAACTAGAACAAAGAGGAATTCACAGAAATGTATAAGCCAGTAGTCATGTGACGTGACTTCAAACAAAAAGTTTACGTCTCAACAATTGTTCAAACTTGCAAAACAAACATAACTGTAATGGTATAAAAAATATTCACAGCAGAATGATCACATGTCTCTCACTGGGTTTAATAAAACACATAATATAATATACCACATTCCTTTTTTTCTGTCTATATCTAGTAATGCAAATGTTCTTTATACAAAAGACATTAATGCTATGTACCTCAGAAGGAAGGGAAAAGAGAGACAGACCAGAAACATCCAAGCAGAAAAATGTAAAGGCAGAGATAAAAAGCATTAACCCACCCTTTGAGGGATGGCCACAGACTAAGCAAAGTGGAGACAGTTTGTTGCTGCCTTATAGGCGTAATGGTCATTGACTGCTTTGTCAGTCAGTGCCTAAGGGTCCAAGTAGAAGAAGAAAGGACGATAATCATTTGCTCTTGAAAACTGCCACCACATTGGATTCAGATGCTGAAAGCTTATTTATAATTGATGAGATAAACATATTAGATAAATAGAAAGATTAGATCACAGAGAGAGACCCACAAACACGTGAAGACATGAACTGCAGACTGGTAAAAGACAAAACAGAAAGAACTTGAAGTGACAGCATGAGTTAGGAGGGATTGACATGAATAAACTGAAAGCCAGAGCTGAAAGACCCACAACAAGATGGATTAGAAAGACGGACAGACAGGAAGATAGAAAGAAAGGTATAAAAACAGACCCACAGATATGCATATAATACAGCCAAAACAGAACCAAAGAGAGCAAACCTCATGATTATTAACCTTAATGTCCTACAGCATCAAGAAGGCAAAAGGGCCTATATGTTCATCTGGCAGGTGAACTTTCTGTGATAATCAGATTGCTTCCTTTTGTAGTGCTCTGTATGGAGTTACCAAGTATTATTATTATTAATTAGATTTGTATAATTCACTTCCCATTCCATTTCTGTTTAATTTATCTTGTCTCACATGGGAACTTGAAAAAAGTCAACAAGATGTTAAGGAGTGGCAAAACTACCGCTTGCTGGACCAAGCACGTCCCTGGGGCCTAATCACCATGTAGGTACTGGAAAGCAGTGTTTGGAAAAGACTTTCACCTTTATATGTAAATCCTGTTAGCTTTCTTTGTTCCTGTGATAAACATCATCTTCATGTCCCAGTTTCGCATACCCGTTATAGGATGATTTCTTTGGTGCGTCTGAAGTGAAAGCTCTGACCAGTCTAATTTTCTAGTTAACCCTTTGAAAGGTTCATGTGCCTGGGTGCCCCTTACACTGTAGTTATGCAGCTAATGTTAAGCCATTTAAAATACAAAATTTAGTGTGTATTTCACAGCCTGCATCTTTGTAAATGTTAAATGACAAATTTGTTGTTTGATGCTTTCATCTGCTTTCTTTGTAAGCTGCACATATTGTGCATATCTTCTGAAATAAGATAAAAGGGCTGAAACACTTATCCCAAGGGGAAGACTGTTTCTGATGATCAGATTACCTCCTGTTATGATGTTTGTAGTTTCCTGTCATTATTGACATTTTTATCCCAAGGTTCGCTGGAAAATATTAACATATCTGATCCATAATAATATTCAGAAATGAGAAACTTGAATTAAAATATCATATCAAATTGTTGTGCCTATGTCTTCCTTTATGTGTCAATTTTTAAAAAGTCAGAACAGCAAGTTATGTTCTATAGTGTTCTGGCAACTGTTTTTTTTTCACCTATACTTGCTACTGTACACATTCTAAATTTCAGGACTGTGGAGTCAAGAGTCTGTTGTTTTTTAGTGGAATGGAGTCAGTAAAAATGTCCAGACTCCAACTCCGAATTTTATGTCATATGACTAGTAAAAAACTGTAGTCAGAGTCAGACTTCTAAAATTTCAGGAGTCTGAAAATATTTTGATCGACGCCGCAACCCTGCTAAATTTATTCATCCTTTGTGAAAACAGAAAGCCAAAATGGCAACATCAAATTGCAGCAAAACAGTAACAATCATGCCTGAATTATAAGCATGGCCTACAAATAACTCATTTGTTAAATACAAATAAGCAGATATTTTGAACAACAAAACAAACACTCTACATTTGTTCAAATGGTATATTAAAACAGATGCATACATATACACATGTGCCATAATTTTTCCTAAAAGCATTACAATTGCTGGATCTGAAAAACAAAGGAAACAAAATATAAAAAACATCTATTATTCCATTTATGACAGGCAAGGGGGAAAATACAATTGAAATGACAAAGAGCATACACATATGTTCTGACATAAATACCATGCTGTCCTCTAACCTTTTTCTAAGCTTTCAACGTACACACAATTTGATCAACTTCAACCTTGCCAGGTAACAATGAATATGCAAGTTAATTTTTTACTTAAAAACCCACATACTAAGTTTTAAAAAAAAACCTAAAATGATGTTTAAAATAATAACAATAATAACATTACTGTCAGTCTGTCATGGTTATCTGCAGAAATACACACGTCTTTTACTGCATGAAAACAGAGAATTAATAATGACCATAGCGAAAATAATTTAAATGAATCATGTAATAACACTGAATAAATTGAACGCCAAAATTATATTAATATATTTGCAAAGAGAAAATCAAAAGGACTTTATGGCATTATGATGGTAAATGATATGATAGTAACCCGTACATTACAATGGAGAGGTCTTAGAGAGGTCCATTACATAATTAATTTTAATGAATTCACCATGAAGCCATTAACAATGATATTTTTACAGAAAATAAGGAATGAAAATATGAGTTATACTCAATGTAAAGAAAAAGCAACTATTATATTAATGCAACTGGAGCATAATGAGTGAATATCAATATATACAACTAGTTGTTATTTAAAATTATCATTATTTTTACTTGTGCAAAGTATTAACATTATAACATGTCCTTCCGCTCGCAGTTTCCTTTAATTATTCATGTCAGATGTCATTTACTTGTTACCATGACTACAGTAAATGAAGTCATCCTAAAACAGTTAGCTTCTTAAATAACAGAATCTGAGCATATTTATAGACTTGTAAAAATGTTTGATCTGTAAAGAGAAAAAAGTGGAATTAAATATTAGTAATAAATTACCATTTTGTCCACTCCTTAAGATGCGATTTTTATTTTAAACCAAAAATTTTGCTTAGATGTGCATGTGTTATGTACAGGATGATTGAAAAGCCACTCCCTATTTTTCAATTTTTATATCCTCATTTAGTATTTTTAAGAGCAAATACAGCAGCAAGTGGGAAGCAGAGTATCCAGGCCACCTAACAAATGATGCATATTACAAGCTTAGCAGAAGTGAAGAAGTGGTAATCTTCAGACTTCGCACAGGACACAACAGATTGGGATACCATCTATTCAACAAGCTGAAGATAGAAACTACTGATAAGTGTAATTGTAGCACCAATAAAATGACTGCTGAAAATCTATTTCAAAGGTACTCAACATATGAGGAACAGAGAGTGCGCATATGGCCATCAGCAGTACCATTCCTAGAAAAAAACTGTTCGGAGATACCAACAGCCTCAGACTGACCTTCGCGGTCTTTGAACAAATTCAAGAGTCAATGTCTGAGCGTGAATGCAGAAGAAGAAGATATCCTCATTTGCTTGTAATGGATATACAGGGTGTCCATAAAAGATTGTAACCTTTTCAAAAAATTTATTCTCGGCCCCATGATGTGGTACGAGGATGCTTTCTATCACAAAAGTAAGACTCAAAAAGAATGTACCTATTTCTTTTTTTTTCACCTACTTGACCAGTGTGTTGAAAGACATGTAACAGTTACCGGTTGCAACTCAACTGCGAAAGTTTCACTTGAAATACCCGCTGCGCGCATGCACACTTTTTTTAGTCTTTGTAAGGTATGCTTAAAAACTTGCAGAGATTATCTTACTTTTGTGATAGAAAGCATCCTCGTACCACATCATGGGGCCGAGAATAAATTGTTTGAAAAGGGTACAATCTTTTATGGACACCCTGTATATGAAACTAATTTCAAAACAAAGAGCAATAACTGCCATTTGACAAAAAAGTCTTTTTATTTGTTTTTATTTTCAGAAACCAAAATAAAATAAAAAAATTTAATCAAATCAAATAAAAAATGGTACCATCAAGAGCAAACATGGCTGCCTGTCATGTGATCATGTATTGAACAGGCCAAATCCCATAATCAGCTGTAATGTTAATGTGCCGCAGCATTTTATGTAATAAAATATCTTTATATTGATCCTTGGGTCATACAAATTATTTGGATAGAAGCGAAGAGACAAAATTGTTAACACAGGGAGTGACTTTTTTTAAACAAGTTTTTTTTATTAATGTGTTCGCTACTTTTCTTTGTAGTACGTCCCTTTCAACCATCTACATGGAGCTGCTGATTATATCAGGACGCGATTCATTTATTGTAATATTGTCTTGTTTGTATTTATTTTATGTTTTATACTATATTATTTCTCGTCGGTATTTTTACTTTTCAGTTATAGTTCATATTGTTTTATTGTTTAAAAAATGGTATTGTTTATACTGGTAAGCATTTAATCACAGGGAGTGACTTTGTTCAATCAGTCTGCACTTAAAGAGTGTATTGCTTATGATGACTTGTTTTTTTTAAATATTTTATTTGGTAGGTGCTGTCATGTACTCGTAAATAAACAAAATGGCTAATGAGGTTAATTCTTGATTCTAAGACCTAAGTGTGCTAATATTTACTGACTACAGGTGGTATCAATAATCTCTGCGAAGACAATTTTATAATTACGGCAGAAGATCACTTAACCAGGAATGTTTGGGACTTTAACTGGTTTGAATTAACTACATTTAAAGAATTTAGATATCTTAACTCTTTTTGTCCCATGCCACTTTTTCAGTTTTAAACAAGCACCAACATGGATGCCAATTATTTTTTTTTCACAAGTGATGTTTTAAAACAAGGAGTAAACATATGTATGCATGAGAAAATCTCTCATAATATATGTGTAAAATCGTTGTAAATTCACTGAAGAATATTTTAAAATGTAAGTCTTCTATGCAACAAATAAGTTTTCTTTTATATCATGTAAGTGCACACATGAGAAAATCTGACTACAGCCAAACAGGCATATCAGGCAGCCCTTGGTTGAATAAAGTACTGATTCATGGCATGCCATACTTCTGATGGGGTATAAAGATTTAACTACACAAGAACACAGAGATCAACAAAGATTATGAAGATAAAATATGATTAAAAAATATACAGAAGATAATGTATGGTTAGAAATTAATATAAATGTCATAGAAAAACTCTTATTTAGTATGACTAAAGACTTGTGAATGCATAAAACCAGTAGCACAGAGCCAGGTCAGTTAGTGAGATAAGGTGGAGTGGGTCAAATTCCCATTCATCCTCATCACCTTTCCCAGGAAGAATAAGTCTTTAACTAACTTTCTGTCCTGTGCCATCAATTCAAGGCTATTATTTATACCTTTTCATACCTTCTTCATCCCCTTCAAGTCTGTATCTGGTTCTCTTCTCTATGTATTCTTTTATCTCCCCCTACCTCTCTCTTCATGGGGATTCCAGAACAAAGACTACCATGTAATGCTATCAACAGGTTTCGTCAGTGTGAGTACTATCCATCATTAGCATCTTCTTCTCACCTCTTGCAGTGCAGGCAGAAAAAAAAAATAAATCAACAAGAGGTTCAACTAGGGAGTTATGACCCAACTGGACCTACCCCTCATGAGTGTCAAGCAAGTAAGATGGCTGAAACGCTTTTCTGATGGAGGTACTATTTCTGATGATCAGATTACCTCCTGCTGCAAAGCTCTCCCCTGAGCCCATATCAGTAAGGAATCAGCAACTGGAACAGACAAACACCTTCACATACCTAGGATGCATAGTAACACCAGACGGTGGAGCAAGCAAAGACATCAACTATAGAATGAACAAAGCAAGAACAGCCTTTTTTAGTCTAAACAACATCTGGAAGTCCTCTCAGTACAGCACAAGCACAAAATTAAGATTATATCAGAGCTGTGTGCTTTCTGTGCTTCTCTATGGTGCAGAATGCTGGAGAGTTACAGAGAAGCAAATGTCGAAATTGTCCTCTTTTCACACAACATGCCTAAGAAAAATTCTCCAAATCTTTTGGCCGAATACCATCACTGACCAAGATCTGCTTACTCGGAGCAAGCAAGAGGACATGCACACCATCATAGCTGATAGACGCTGGAGATGGGTTGGCCATGTCCTCAGAAGAGACCCCGATGCCATCACAAGAACAGCTTTGCTATGGACCGCTGAAGGAAAACGAAAGAGAGGCTGACCAAAAACACCTTGGCAGAGGACTGTGAAAGCTGAGATGCACAAAATGAACCAGAGTTGGGGCACTGTACGAAGGATGGCCACCGACCGAGCAAAGTGGAATCAATTTGTTGCTGCCCTACAAGACGCCACCAGGCGTGTTGGCCACTGACTGCTTTGACGGTAGGCGGCTAAGGATCAAAGAAGAAGAAGAAGCAAAGCTCTGTACAAAGTGTATTATAATATCAGGAAAATCTAATGAAGAATATTTCACTTTTTTAGTTACTACAATGGTACGGTTAAAAACTTGAATGACCATTCTAAATATCCTTTCAGCACAATTACATTATTTAGATTTTTATACAGGTGTACAATCTTTTATCTGAACACCCAAAATATGAAATCAAAAGTTTTTTGCTGCTACTTTTTTATCACAATTTGGGTGATTTATGTATATCTTGTGTGACTTTGGGCTATTTTGGAAAGCGGTTTGGGTGAATTTGAGGTACTTTTTGAACATGATGATGATTCCATGTGTAAATGCCAGGGGTCTCTGATGAGACAACAAAATAATAGGACATAATGAGGTTGTGCATGAGGCTGGCAGCCTCATCATGTAAAACAAATTGCTTTATAAACCACCTCAGCATGAGCATGTGGCTGTGTGGTGCAGGCTTCCTACAAGGGTGGCCAGATGCAGTAGTGGCCCATTATTGCTTATGAAGTTAAAAAGGAAAGTGATGATGTTATGAGATGCCTTGAAGGAACCCTGACACCATCACCAGAACTGCTATGCTATGGACCCCAGAAGGACGGTGAAAGAGAGGCAGACCAAAATAAACCTGGCGGAGAACTGTGGAGGCTGAGATGTAAAGCATGAACCAGAGTTGGGGCATGGCACAAAGGATGGCCACTGGCCAGGCAAATTGGAGACAGTTTGTTGCTGCCCTACAAGATGCCACTAGCTAGGCATGATAGCCACTGACTGCTTTTCCAGTCAGGGGCTAAGGATGTAAGAAGAAGATGAGATGCCTATTCCAAAGAATTTATTGTCTGAAATAACAACCACAACTGAGACTGCAGCTCTGTCAACAAGTATAACTGGATCTGTATCTGTACAACTGGATCTGTATCTGTATAACTGGATCTGTATAACTGGATCTGAATAACTGGATCTGTATAACTGGATCTGTATAACTGGATCTGAATCACTGGAACTATGCTCAACACACATCAGAAGTAACCTCATTCCACAAAACAGAAGTGACCTTAATCTATACAACAGAAGTAACCTCATTCTACAATACAGAAATGAACTTTGGATCTGTGAAACACAAAACACCTCAGTCTACAAAATAACAAAAATGAACTTAATCTGTAAAGCATAAATTAACTAAATCTACAAAATAACTAAAGTGAACTCAGTCTACAAAACAAAAGTTAACTTGATCTACAAAACAACTAAAGTGACCTCAATCTATAGACCAGAAGTTTGATTTATTTGGTTTGAAGGACTATCTTCATTGTGCACAGACAACTCCATCAGTGCTCCCATCTCCTCCCTTAGATCACACAAGGAGGATGTCAGCATAGTGAACAAACTCTGTAGCATCAGCGAGAATCCCAATGTGTGTATATAGGAATCACACATTCTATAAATACTAATTTTTAAATTGTGCCAGGATAGTGGCCTTATGGCCTACTCTTTACAACTTCTAACTGCTGAGGGATTTTTTACGTGCGCAACATGGGACCTCCTATTTTTTTGCCCTCATCCGAGAAGGCTAGGCATCCGATCTCACTATCCAGGAGACCATGGGGGAGTATGACATCATTAGGATCACTGGTTCTGAAAAAAATGTCATCTCATCTCATCTCATAATCGGAACCTCTTCTACCCCGTGAAACGAGGTGTAGAGGGGACCCAAGTGCACAAGGCCCATGGGCAGGACATGTAATCGAAGTGACTTGGCAAACAGGTGATTAGCCCATTGTAAAAAAATGTCCATAAATTATATTCCCTCTACTGGGAAGTTAACTTAATCTACAAAACAACAGGAATGATGTCATGGTGTCAATAGTTTTGGAAGAGTTATTCTACAGCAACATCTTGTCAACTAAGTCTTCTACCTGGGGGGGGGGGGATGTATCTATGAGACTCAAGAAGAACAGAGCTACTACTCCCTCAGGCATGTTTTACAATGCAACTAAGGTTGTGCACAAGGCTGGCAGCCTCATCACGTAATACAAATTGTTACAGAAACCACACCACAATGTAGAACAGGAATGACTAAGCTACAGAAACCACACCACAATGTAGAACAGGAACAACTAAGCTACAGAAACCACACCACAATGTAGAACAGGACTGACAAAGCTACAGAAACCACACCACAATGTAGAACAGGAACAACTAAGCTACAGAAACCACACCACAATGTAGAACAGGAACAACTAAGCTACAGAAACCACACCACAATGTAGAACAGGAACGACTAAGCTACGTAAACCACACCAA
This sequence comes from Oreohelix idahoensis, assembly GCA_024509875.1. NCBI lineage: Eukaryota > Metazoa > Mollusca > Gastropoda > Stylommatophora > Oreohelicidae > Oreohelix > Oreohelix idahoensis. Next base: position 160,111 of record JAMPIV010018672.1, on the reverse strand, counting down.
AATGTAGAACAGGACCGACTAAGGTACAGAAACCACACCACAATGTAGAACAGGACCGACTAAGCTACAGAAACCACACCACAATGTAGAACAGGACCGACTAAGCTACAGAAACCACACCACAATGTAGAACAGGAACAACTAAGCTACAGAAACCACACCATAATGTAGAACAGGACTGACTAAGCTACAGAAACCACACCACAATGTAGAACAGGAACAACTAAGCTACAGAAACCACACCACAATGTAGAACAGGACCGACTAAGCTACAGAAACCACACCACAATGTAGAACAGAACCGACTAAGCTACAGAAACCACCTCTGAAAGAGCATGTTAATGCTTTGAATAGGCTTCCTGCAAAAGAACCAGCTGGTGTGTTGGCTCCATACAGAGCTACAAGAAAAATGATCTTTGATGATAATGAACCTCATGTTACATTGTTAAAGTTTCTGATGATGATGAACCTCATGTTGAATTGTTAAAGTTTCTGATGATGACGAACCTCATGTTACATTGTTAAAGTTTCTGATGATGATGAACCTCATGTTACATTGTTAAAGTCTCTGATGATGACGAACCTCATGTTGCATTGTTAAAGTTTCTGATGATGACGAACCTCATGTTACATTGTTAAAGTTTCTGATGATGATGAACCTCATGTTACATTGTTCAAGTTTCTGATGACGATGAACCTCATGTTGCATTGTTAAAGTTTCTGATGATGATGAACCTCATGTTGCATTGTTAAAGTTTCTGCACTGTTCATGTTTTCTGCATTTCCCTTATTGAGGGTTGTTACTTTTACAACTTTTCTTTCCAACTGAAATACACTTCATTTTTATTTTAAATAAATAAAACAATGAACAAGACATAAAAAATATGGACCAAGCAATGGAATGGAAGTTTTGTTGGCTAAGGATTCAATAGAATATATATGAATTGGGAAATATATAAAAATTAAAGTAATCAAGCGCAACACAAAAAATTAGTAAGCTTCAACTCAGATGTCAAGTCAGTTCTGTTCTTGGCTCTGAAACATGAAGAACAGAAATAATGTGAACCAGAAAGATTGACTTTCATAACTCAGTGCTTATGCAAAATACAAGGATTGAAATGGTATGACAAAATCACATGTGGAACTGACAGGGAAAAAAAATTTAGAAAGAAGGTCTCAGGAGAAAACGATGGCATTGTACAGGGCATTCACTGAGAAAACTATCTCTTAGCATTAAAAGATAGTCCCTGTTCTGAAACCCTCAGAGTGGGAGAAATAGTGAATACCTGAAAAAGACACGGAGAAGAGAACTGGAGATAGGTAGGAAAGGGGTGAAGAAGAAAGTCCTTGAAAGGATGGCACAGAACAGGAAGGCATGAAGTATATTTGTTGAAGGCCTGTGCTCCTGATGGAGCTAACAGGTAATGATTATGATGATGATGAACAGAATAGACCAGTATTATGTTGAACAGAATAGACCAGTTTTATGTTGAACAGAATAGACCAGTATTATGTTGAACAGAATAGACCAGTATTATGTTGAACAGAATAGACCAGTTTTATGTTGAACAGAATAGACCAGTATTATGTTGTTGAACAGAATAGACCAGTTTTATGTTGAACAGAATAGACCAGTATTATGATGAACAGAATAGACCAGTTTTATGTTGAACAGAATAGACCAGTATTATGTTGAACAGAATAGACCAGTATTATGTTGAACAGAATGACCTAGTCTTTGTATGTTGAAGCTGGACACTCAGAGATAGACGAAGGATTTGCATTATAAATGTTTATAGAACAGAACTATAAAGAGCACAAAATACAAAAATGGTCTATGTTGAGAAGATATATAACAAACCTATGCAGACCAGTATTTGTTGTGAAACGTCGAAAGCTAGAACCATGACTATTCGAAAACGTTACTTCAGGGAACAGTCCGAATAGACCAGTATTATGTTGAACAACATTCAGAATATGACCAGTTTTTTATGTTGAAGCAGGAATAGGTTGACCAGTTGCTGTATGCTTCCACCATTGGCACAGAATAGGTTACGGGCAGAGATGAGATTGTTTGAACAGAATAGACCAGTATTATGTTGAACAGAATAGACCAGTATTATGTTGAACAGAATAGACCAGTATTATGTTGAACAGAATAGACCAGTATTATGTTGAACAGAATAGACCAGTATTATGTTGAACAGAATAGACCAGTTTTATGTTGAACAGAATAGACCAGTATTATGTTGAACAGAATAGACCAGTATTATGTTGAACAGAATAGACAAGTTTACTGAAAAAAAATCAGCAAACAGAGCCATTAAAAACAAAAGAGGAGGCATAAACATTCAGCAACAAAATGGACATATTTCTAAGTTTATTCAATTATTCCCCATTTTTGCTCCTTAGTGGTGATTTAAGTAGAGGTGGGTTCTACATGTTTAGGTTGCCAGCCGTAAGCACAACCTTGTACTAGTTGTTGCTAACGACAGACCTCAGGAAACAGTAGTCCTGCACATTCTTTGTCAATTCAGAGACTCCTGATGACTACATGGGGTCATATATCTAAGTCATCATCATGTGCGTTTCTGATCCACATGGAGCCACCACTACAGCTCCCCCCCCCCTCCCCCCCCCTTTACAGGTAGCCTGCCCCAGGCATTCACATGCTCTTACAGCAGTTGTTTATGTAGCAATTTGTTTTGAAAGACGAGAGTGCCAGCCTCATCCCCAACCTGATATCTGTTGCCTTGTATGACATGCATGAGGCATCAGTAGGCCTATTCATTCTTGGTTTCATCAGAGACTTCCTGGAACTACACAGGGACATATCTAAGTGGTCGCAGGAAAATGCCAGACAACTTAATGGCTGGAACACAAACACTTTAACAATGACTGCAAAAACCTCAACAGACAAGAGAGATAATGCGGAACCCTCACAAATTCCTCATCAGCTGTAATTGTTCTAAGGAAGCTGGAGATGGATAGGACACACATTGAGGAAACCTGCTCATAGCATTACTGGGTAGTCCTTTGTTCTGGAATCCCCAGGATAAGAGAGTACATTGAGACTATGGAACACATAGAGAAGAGAGCTGAGGATAGACGTGAAGTGCATGCAGAAGACACGGAAAGCCCTTGACCTGATGGCACGTGACATGAAGACTTGGCATTCGTTTGTTAAAGCCTATGTTCGAAGGCCTATGCTCCTTGGGCAGCTGAAAGGCGATGTATGCTGGCTTGGCCATGTCTGCTGCATGGAAAATGGTCGCATCCCAAAAGATATCTTCTACTGACAACTGGCAGATGACAAAAGAACAGTTGGGCGACCACAGTTGAGATTCAAAGATGTGTACAAGAGAGACATGAGAGCACTGGACATAAATCCACCAGCCTGGGAGAATGAAGTTTCCGATCGCACCAAGTGGCGATGCTATCTACGGTGGCATCTCAGACTGGGCGAAAAGAAGCTCTCACAGCAAGCAGAAGAGAGGAGAAAACATTGAAAGGAACACCAGGAAAATAAGCAGCTAAGGGCTGTCGCCTCAGGGGCGCATTCCCATAGTCATTTATGACTGAAGGGGCTATTATTATTATTCTGTCCTAAGGAACGGTGGTCTTTGTAGCAATTTTTGTTACAGGATGAGGTCGTAGTCCCAAGCACAACCACCACATTAGTCATCATTTAAGACATGCCTGAGGGTGGTGTAGTCCTGCTCTTTCTTTGTTTTATTGGAGACCCCAAGAACTGGACAAGATCAACAGGACAAGATCAACAGGACAATGGACACAAAGAGATTAAAGCTACATTCAAAATTAATTTCACTGAAAATTGGCAAAAGGTAAAGGATCCCATTACATGCCCACTGAGGCATATTGGGAATATGGTGTTAGGCCCATATTTTCTTAAACCATACTGCACACTAGGGGTGATGTAGCCAGCATCACGTTGGCCTTTAACCTTCCCAAATATGCTCTGGTACCCAATTCATGAGGCTGGGTTGATCCCAGGGCCTTTTGCATTCTAAAAAAATCCCACCTCAACTGGGGATCGAACCATGGACCTCTGAGCTCGGAAGCCAGTGCACTAACCACTGTGGCAATGAGAACAGAAAAAATCAGACAAAACAGAAGTATACAACTCATTATCAAGAAATAACAAGGGTGATAATTTTAGACTCAAAACAAGTCCTGTAACTACCATCTATTCAACAAGTTGCCCTTTGTTGTTCTGAGGGGTCTCTAAGGAACAAAGGAAGAATAGTTTGTCTGCTTCTTCACGCACATCCTAAGAGACAATTAAAATGAGGTGACGTATGAGGCTGGCAGCCGCATTGTGTAACACAAATTGCTACAAAAAGCATAATTGCAGGAGCACACGAATGCGGTAATGCAGTCTTCAAAGAGGCCTACTGCAGTGCTGGCTCAATGGTCCATAAGAAGTGAAAAGGGGTATGATGATGATGATTCAACAAAATAAAAAATTGGACAAACATTTAAGTATCATGTGAAGAATGGATGTAAAAAACCAACACAGGTCTTTCAAGAGTGCTGGCTACAAGAAAAGAGGAACTGACAATACATCTATCTCATCCCTATGAGGTATAAACTGGGAGATGAAGAGATAAGCCTGAATGAGACAGATGAGGCTATATGAGAGCAATTGAAGAAGATGTAGAAGAGTTGTTTAGATTAAAAAGTCATCAGGGTATAATTATTATTGGTGTTTTGTATGTTATTTGATGCCCAGACCAGTCTTCATTTTTGAAGACATTAAACTTGATATAAGCATTAACTTATGAAGAGGCCAAGAGTTTTATCAGAAGCAGATACAGGAACAAATAGGAAACAGTGCATCCAGGCCACTAGGAAAAAAAAGTGCATATTACCAGCTAAACAGACGTGAACATGGCGGTATCATCAGACTATGAATGGGCCACAAATACCATCTATTCAACATGCTAAAGATAGGAACTACCAACTGTGACATGTCTGGTGAACTGGCTGAGTACTTCCTGAGTGTATGTTCATCTCTGCCTTCTCTCTTTCATCTCTGGCTGTATTGGTTAATTACATGTTATTTGCCCCGGATCTGTGTTTGTTCTGTTTGATATGGTGAATATTTTGGAGTTTGGATTTAACATTCTTAGTGACATGCCAGGTTTCAAGATGTTCAGCAGCCTAATTATATGTATAGTTTCCTTTGAAAGGGCTGCAGAATTCCATCTTGGTCATGTTGAGCTGAAGACAAATCTGACTTTACTAATCTTGTCTACGACATCATGATTTGCCCCTGGTTCTTAATTATTTTTTTTAAAAAAACATTAAGAACTGCCAATCCTGGATAAAAATATTGAAATATGCAGTATTTTTGGGTGGAAAATTAAATTAGATGATAATTGGAAACTAATAATATAAAAAAATTTTGTACTCTCTGTATTTAATCATGTAATATTTATCACATAAATACACATTTAAAGAACTAGATATCTCTTGGAATGATAACTTAAAAAAAAAACCATACTAAACAAGTGCACATACAAACATAAAATAAATGATTAAGTACGAGTCGTACTAATGTATATAATAAATTTATTCTCCCAGGCATGTTGTATAAGATGGCTAATATGAGGTTGTGCATGAGGCTCAAAACCTCATTTTATAAAACAACGTGCTGAAGAAACAGCTAGTGCAAAGGAGAAGCCTACAACACGACCATCTCCTATCCCCATGAAGGAAGTTGTATGGTGATAAGATAAGCCTGAAGCACACTGCTAAATTTATTATAGACACATATGTGATTGCATGAGAGTGAAAGAAGAAGTACAAGAATCCAGCAGGCCAGTTTAGATAAATCAGTCTTTTATAAGTGAGTGGTTACACAGAACAGAGGGATCAAAATGGTATGACAAGATGACAAACGTGGAACTGCTGGAAAGAGCCAGACAAATACCAGTGAAGTAAGATGTGTGGAGAAGTCAGTGGCACTAGATAGGATACATAAAAGAAGTTAGCCTTACAAGGCAACCCTTATTATAAGATTGCAAGGGTAAGGGAGATAGAGGGAGATTAATAAACAATTGGAGAAGGGAACTAGACAGGGACATTAAGGGAATACAGAAGATATGGACTTTATTATCATCATTGTTTTATTTATTTTTTCAAAGGTTTGAGGCCAGTACTTCAACTGTTCCCTTGTATGAATCCTGTGCCCAAGCACTTTATGCATTGTTATGGTAGTGGTTTCTGAAGCAATTACTTTAATAGGATGAGGTTTATCTTAAAGGCTGACTTACTAAAAACAAATAGGAATAAAAAAGAACATCACAATTTAAACATATTTTTACCATAATCATTTAGATGTACACAATTTATGTACACACAGATATATGTTATCACTGGTTTTATGAAAGAGACATAAGTAAAAGCAGAAAATTAAAACACTCAAAATGGCTTCTCATTAAACTAAGATCACTTTACTTAATGTCTGAAGCAGTAAGCTCATAAAATCTCAGAATCTCACTGCATCTCACGTACACATTTCATTAAAATAAAAAAAGGCTTCAGTCAACTTTGATTATGTTAATACAAGAATTAAATTAAAAACAGAAACTGCAAGCTACGAGCAAAATGAACCAAGAAAGAAATGAAGAATGAATTAATATTTGAATGAAAGAAATCGTTGCACTATATGAAATTTATTTTTTTATATTAGAACCAGACCATACTCTGTTTGATCACAGAAACTTGAATGAGTTATTCACTTGGATTCACTTCAACAATTCCTTGTGTCATTCATTACCTGCATTTATTCTCATTATATGAAACTTTTTTTGGGATAAGCATAATCTTCTTCTGTTCGTTATCACCTTTTTTTTATTTTTTGTTCTGATTAATAAACCACCTAGACTAAACTTTCCACAATTATTTTTATTATTTTGTTTTTTCCTTCTAATCTACTACCATAAATCTTTATATATAATATATACATAAAGGAAAGTAATTAAGATGTTTTGCCAGTATATATATATATATATATATATATATATATATATATATATATATATATATATATATATATATATATATATATATATATATATATATATATATACTGGCAAAACATCTTAATTACTTTCCTTTTCTTTGTCCACTCTTGTCGTGGGGCATAGTGGGGATCTGAAGATTGCGTTCTTGAGCCAATTATGTGTCACACTGGCTGCTTTGAACCCATGCTGATATAGCATTTCTGTAATTTTGTCTCCCTATCTGCCTCCTGGTCTTCCCCATGACCTGAAACCACTTTGAAACTGATGTAGGCGCATTACGCATTATGGTAATTGACTGACATCCCATCTCATGAGATGGCTAAACCTTTGATGCAGTATGTAGATCCTACAATTTTTCTGATATCATAATGTCTCATCCTATCTCTTCCGGCAACATTAATAGCTTTTCTTAAGCATCTCATCTCACAAAATGTGATTTTCCTCTCATATGATCTTGTCAGGGTCATGTTTGACACTGATAGCAAAGAGCTGTTAAGAATATACCAGCTGTCATTTAGTTTCTATACTGATATTTGTATATTTGATTAGTGGTGAAAGTTGGTAAGTCACTGCACTAGCTTTCTGACATCTTATTACATCGTAATGATGTCCGTAAATATTAAAATATGTTATAAAATCTTGAATCTGAAAATATATTTGCAAAACTGAGGGCAGATATTACAATTTATCATTCTAAAGAACATTTAGCCATTTTTGATGAGGGTGTTCTGTAAACAAATTCTTCAAGTATATAATCTTTGAAATAGAAAATACAATACAAAATATTAATGACTTTTGTACAAGGTTAACATTTATAACTAACACTGACAAATAAAATCATACTAAATGTACATGGTGACCGCAAAATATATACACATACATTTAATGAAATAAATAATAATGTTCGCTAGTAAAAATTAGAACAATGTAGTTACAAAGTTGAAAAGGAATGGAACAGAGTTTGTGAATTGATGATAGTGTGTTAAATTGTTTACTTTGTATAGAGAAACAAAACAGTGGACATCAAAATAGAAATGAAAATGAGAACAATAACACCACATAAATAATACATAATAATATGGAAGTTTAAACATGTAAAAGTGGAACATATGGACATATATTTGTTTGTTTTCTCTTTAATGGCTGTCAGGCAGACAGTTTCATGTACGCACACTGATAAAAATAGAGCTAAGTTGAACAAAATGAATACATGTTAAAACATTGCCTAATGAGAGCAGTGAATCGTGGAAAAACATTCAAGTTTGTCATCTGAGCAAGGGCTTCACTGTTAACAAAACTGACAAGAGTTGTCTGTACCCATCCTTTAATAAATGTATTAATGGCGCATTTGTAGGTAGAACTCAAGACGTTGATTGGTAACACCCATGAAGGGCAGATTAAATAGCAATTCGTGTCACATGAGGCTCCTCATAACAAAAAAAAAAAAATAAATAAACTGGATCAGTTGGCCCATTCTGTGTTCAAATGTGAGTGAGGAGGAAGTTTAGCATAATTTATTGATCTGAATCACAGCCTGCTCTTGTGGAAATTGATGCCTGTTGGTACAGTCTATTCCTCACCGACAGAACACACTGGCTAACCTGAGACGGCAGCTAGAAAAATCAACACTGATTGTTACCATTAGTGCTATCTGACATTCTTATTTTGATATACAGCACATTTATAATCCAGATTTCCTATAATAACTTAAAGCAGTGACTTTTTGTAGCATAATAATGATAATAATTCAATTGTTTCTTGGGATTTTTTATATTCATTTGCAGATAAGTGCTGAAATAAAATATTATTTCTGGAAAACTCAAGAATTCATTGTGAACTAGACCAGTAAATGTGACCTTCCAACTTCCCTTACCAGCAGGAAAATTTAAAGTGCACTACAATGGTCTAGATGCAGAGATATTTGTGGTTTTGTTTTTCCTTTTAAACAGGTAATGTATTTCTCTGCTAGTTTCGCGGACACTGATATGTATTCACTGCTACTGCTTATATATTTAATGAGAACTAAATAGCTCACAGATACGAAGACTGGAAACTCTTAGAATCACTCAAGTAAAGATACATTTCATTTGTAACTTGGCTTTTCTCAGCTGCAAAATCTGCCCAAGCACCGACTGGTTATAACTACAGCTGAACACCGGGAAGAAGGAACAAAAAGTTGCCAGATTTTGGAGGAATGCAGACAGCTTGGGAAAAATAATGGCATTATGTCGATCGTGAGTGCTTTAGTTGCAATTTTATAGTCTCCAAGCTTGTTTTGAGGTAGTAATGACCAGATAATATGCAGGAACAACGAGCATGGGTTTCTCCTGTCGGAAAGTATGCAAAATAAGTGAGAACTTTTTGATAGTCTTGTGCTAGCATTTGAATTAATACAAATGTGGGGGTGGAATTACGAGGAATCCCTTGTCCGTTACATGGATTTGACTTTAGAAGTAGGCTACTTGATCTTTGTGGAAGCTACCATGATCTTTGTAGTAAGCGATCTTGTTTAATTAAAAGAAAGTCGTGGTACTCAACACAATTCACACGTTATGTCGCCGGCAGAACGCAGAGCTGAGGATGTGGGATTCACGCACCATCTTGCCAATGGAATGTAGTTCTGTTCCACTAAATTCAGACGAGCACACAGGACACTGAACACGTCTCTCATGCCGCGATGTCAGAGAATGCTCATTTTGTGCAATTTATCTCAGTTTTTGTTTTCCCTTCCTTGCAGCCAGGTCACAGTCAGTACGTACTCGTAGAACTGATTAACCTATAAATACAACAGCACATTACATCATATTTGTTCTTTTCACACGTGACTATGCTCTTTCACGACAGCTGCTGCAAAAGTCTTTTGTACATTTGTGAATTCAGGAAACGTGGATATGAATCTCGATGCATTAATGTCCATATTTGTAGTTGTGCTTCGTCGAATGTGTGCGGGTTAGGTTCCACCATGTTCCTATTTATAACTTCTCGCACTCGAGAATCTAAACTAACCTGAAAAAAAAGAAAGAATAAAACAGAAACATTACTTTTGTGATACAATTTTAGACAGTCAGAAAGTAAAGACAATGAAGTATGTTTTATATGCAGTACAATACTCCCTGTGTTCGAATTAACGGAATGTAGCTGAATATTCTGTTTCTTCTTCATGTTCCTTCTTGTTTGTAAGTCCCCCCCCCCCCCCCCATATATATACATGGAGGCAGTGTTAGTGCTTAATATACGGTATATGGCGGAAGTATATTACGCAAAACCGTTTTTGTTGCAATTTCATTTACATGTTGAGGTTGCCAGATTTATGGACAACTTCAGATTAGTTATCTTTTACGACGTGCACAAACTGTAGTCTTAGTCTTTCTGTGTCTTCTCCGAGACCCAAAGGACTTTACGTTTGGCCACACCGAAAAAAAATATTGGGTATTAAAATGCACGCATATCAGGCCTTTCGATGTGGTTGCCATTAAAAGACACATAAAATGCCTTTAGAAATGTGTACACATTGGCACAAATGGATTCAGATGAAATGTCTAAGTTTTGCCGTATTTATGTAGGCTAAATGGAGAGATAATTTTGTCATTTATTTACTTTTTCGTTTCTTTTTTTTTTTTATTTACTTTTTCTAATGCATTCCACGTGTAGCATAATGAAAATTCAGTGGGAATCTGACTGAATGCTTTGTGAAAATGTATTTAAGATAGTACAAAAATGAACTCTGACATTTAGTATACTCACAATAAACAGTACATCTACTCATAACATCAGCTACTTACAACTTACAGATACCAACAATGCTGTCAGCTTCAGTCTCATAACTTTATTTTATTCATGCCCCGTCATCTCCACAAGGAGCATAGGCCTTCAACAAACGCATGCCATGTCCACCTGCCCCGTGCCATCAGCTCAAAATATTGTCATGTCTTTTTATCCCTTACATTTATTTCTCCAGTTCACTTTTCCATGTGATTTTTTGGGATCTCCCTCTGCCTCTCTCACCCAGTGCATTCCAGAGCAAGTACTGTAGTGTAATGCTATCAACAAGTTTGTGTCCTATCTATCGCCAGCTTCTTTGTCTCATCTCGTTGGCACTTGTTGGGTTATTGTTATCAGTTGGACATCTTGTCGTACCATTGCAATGCACCCCGTGTGTTTCCTGGCCCGAAACAGGAGCAATGAACAATATAAATGTAACCTACCAAGCATGTCATAAAAGGTGACTAAGGAAGGTCGGGCATGAGGTCGGCTACCTCCTGCGGTAGAGACTGTAAGTCACAAAAATAAAAAAAAAATAAAAAAAATAAAAAAAAAAACTAAAGAATAAGTGCGTAAAAATTGGTGTACATGAGCAATCATCCGATATACAAATCATTGTGAAAACTTGAAAGTTTTTGTTAAAACCACTTATTAGCAGGAAACACTCTTTGAAAACAATCCACGCACTTTCACACGAAATGTTGTCATCAAAGGACTTTTAAATTCAATCTAAAATAACATAATTCTCGCCGTGTGTACGTTGGTCACAGCTGAGGAATCCAACCGTGTTGAAAAATTGTATTGTTTCCATTATATATACTCTCCTGAAAATAGTTACAATCAACAAAGAAAAGCGTTCAAATGACGGTGTTCATGAACAGTTTGATTACACTGTATAATGGAAAGAAACCAAAAACATTCTAAGAATGTACTCCTATCTGCTCATCCGGGAACGAAAACAGCACACTATAATTAAAAACCCGTCACGTTTGACGGGTTATTGCTAGTTAGTATATATATATATATATATATATATATATATATATATATATAGATATATATATATATATATATATATATATATATATATATATATATATATATTTGGCTCTATAGATGTAAATATAAGTATATATGTATATATATATATATATTATATATTATTTTATATATATATATATTTGGCTCCATAGATGTAAATATAGGTATATGTATATATATATATATATATATATATATATATATATATATATATATATATATATATATATATATATATATATATATATATACACACACCTATATTTAAAACTAAAGAGCCAAATAAATAATAAGAGGAATTTCGCTGAATTAAATCAGCTGGGGGCTTAAACGAGCTAAGATTAAGTATTGCATAACCATCTTCATAAAAGGCGGCGGGTCAGATACTAAAGTTAACATTGATCTGTCTCATGCAGAATTGATCTTGATATATGAAATATCTTATAACAATCCCTTGAGGTAGAAGCATCATTATCGATCTACAACTCTGCCAAGAGTAATCTTGTGCGAAGATAGACACCTTTGAAGACCCACATTAGTTACTCTTGAGTTTTGGTCACTGGTGGACCAATACTGCAGAGCAAAGGAAATGAACCCGTGACAGGAGAGATACTAAGTGCAATTAATGATCGCCTGCCGGATAATGAAACTGCAATGGATGAATCAACAAGGCTGAGACTGTTGGAGTTGGGAATCAAATGTTGGACTAGCAGAAATGGACGTGAGAGAGGATGCATCCGTCGTATGTACAACCAGCGTGCTACAGTGTGACGTATAATCGAAAGAGACCCTACAGTAATCTGACAGTCTTTTTGTGACCTCGTAGCGTTCTATGATTTGCTAGCAAAACCAGGCATTTACAGCCTGTGTTTACTCACTTTTTCACCCACGCCTCTTTTCTTTGAACATAATCAAACGAAGTTTACAAACTTTCGTGACCTGCCCGTCAAAACAGGTAGCGAATCAGGTTTGTTTACCTAGTTTTCTCACGCGAGCTTATCTGTCAATCATACGAAACCTGACAGACCGCACGTGAAAAACCACAGACCCTTTGAAGTTCGTACTCAGGGGAGTCAGAAAAACCCCTGGGCTCTTTGATCTTCAGAAGCGGGCAAAATCTTCGAGAACCCCGTTACACGGATATAAGTCTTTTGATGACGGTTGAAACCTCGCCAGAAGGCCGACCGTAAACTTTTATCTGGGAACTCTGTTGTGATTCTCCGTTACTCACACAATAGGGCGAAAAGTAACATTATATATAGTTCAGAGAAACATAATGATATATAAACTGTGTTTTCTTAAACCTGCTATCAGTTGTCACTCAGAATTTTTGGATAGTCTAAGCACGTAGTTCTAGAACCATTGTGGAAAATGTGTTAATAGCATTCGTGGGGATTTTCATTCTGATTTTTCTGGTAATAGAAATTGGTGCTTACGTGTTTAAAAGTGTTAAGCTTTTACCATTATAATTCACTTAGATTTTCTAGCTGTTAAAACACTAGTGAAATAAAATAACGCGTAGCTATTTCATACCAGATGTTCAGTTATGATGTTAATTTTCACCACGCGCTTTCTCACACAAGAAGAGACGGTTTTAGCTGACTGAGTTAAATGCTAGGCGCGACTGATAGTGACCGAAAAGAATTCACGTTTTATTTCATTTATTATAAGTGCCTATTATTTAATACCATACGATGACTAACAGACGCCGACAATTTAATAGCTATTAACGACAGGCGATATTTATGTAAAGGCGCGTATGGATAATTGAATAATAATTAACATTGTACGCTGATCGTTGACCGGGGGCAGGAGGGGAAGAGCTGCATAACTCAACCAAACCTGCACTCGCTAAGCGACGGGCGATAGGATAGGCTAAAGACACCGTGTGCCTTTTAAATTTAATCAGGACTGACGGAGTGGATAAGAGATCGGCTTGTCCCCGTCTGTGTGCATATATGTAGCTATATAGAATAGTAGCATTTTTCCATAAATGTTTCTTATATATTCCTAGCAGACCTGATCAAGGGCGTCCAGCGGTCTTTTGGTATTTTTACTTTTTACTGATTGGTTAATGTTGTCGTTTCTTGGCTTGTGCGTCACCAATTTCATTGGTGATCAAGTTTTGCCAACGATACATGAGAAACAATTTAACGTGTAAAATTTAATTGGACTTACAAAACCCAGCAATATTTTTTCAATTTATCAGCCCACTGGGGTGTGGAAAAAAATAACATTCATTCCAGACTTCTGACAGTCGTATTCGGGCGTAGCATCTAGAATTTACGCTGTTTCAGAATCGGCACTCTACCACAGAGCCAGCCGATAGGAGTATCATCATTTATTAATTGTAACATTTTTAGCAACCAGATGTTTCCCAATACTGGAAGTATTTTCCTCTTTTAACTGTGAACCCCAAGATCACGTTTTCTTCATCAACTGTTGGCGGTGACATTTTGTCCATCCAGGAAAAAACCCACACCAGATTCGGCGTTCATCTCACTAGTCTTTATTTGTAGAGGATGGACTGGGGCCAATTTGGGAATTAAACCTGACTTTTTTATATTCAGGATAATTGTATTTCCAAGGGATATCACCAAGAGTAGGTAAGAGTGATTGAGTGGCCACTGTATGAAAGAGAGAGAGAGTGAATATTTTTCTTGGTTACAGGGACTTTACCAACATTGGATTTTGCTTAAACCTGTTAACTTTATTGGGTAGTATATAGTAGGAACCTGTTTACTTTACCGTCTACTCTGTAACATAGTGCTAACCTTTGATCTTTGGGTTATTAACTTTTTGGGTTCTTTTTTCCATAGGGGGAGGGCACATTTATTCTGCTATATGTATGTAAATCTGATTTTATTTGATCTTTCTTTAGATATTTGATGTTGTCAAGTTTAAATGATAATAAACAACAAAAGAAACTTAACTTTGTGTGTTGGTCAGACACATACCCAATTAACCGTAGTTTTTCACGTTTGTGTGTTTTTTTTTGTCACATAGCTGTGTGTGTGTGTGTGTGTGTGTGTAGTTAAACTTATATTTATATGTATGAGGAGGGCAGGGTTGTCTTGTACTACATTATAGTCGTACAGATAGGCTGGAATAGAGAAACTTACTCATTCGATAGACATATTTTGTTCCTTAAACTACCACCCGTGAAATCTATTTCTCACACCTTTTTCTCACGTATCTATCACCATCCACTCTACTCAGACGGGACAAAAATAACTCACAACCTATCTGTACGACATACAGGTACAATTAGCATTCATACTCTTCGAAATTTGCTGAGGCAGACTGAGCACCTATGGGTTTGCCCAGAGTGCAGTGAGGTCGATTCTGATTAACAATTAAGTTAACAACTTAACGCAGATACAAAAAAAACAAAAACAAGTGTGACCCATTAAAAAGATTACGAGGTGTAAGTCATCATGATTTTCCTTTTAGCTCCTTATGAAGCACGGAGCCACCCTTGCAGCTGGTCCTGTTGCAGGAGGCATCCGCCAAGCATTTACAGTAGTGGTTTCTGCAGCAAGTTGTTTTACATCCAGCCTCAAACATAAGTAACTGTTGGTGTTTAAATATTCTGTGATAAGGAGAACCAGACTGTTGCAGAAAGGTGCATAAATGTCACAGCTAGCGAAGGGCGAAATAGCCTCATCACTGTACCCACAGAGCTAATGTTACCAGCCGTCATATATTGATCCAGAAATCCATCTCCGATAATGATACACCACATTTGGTCTCACCAGGGAGCACAAGAATGGTAAAAAATAGCGCGAAGAAATATAAAATTGGAGTTCTAGAGGCTATGGACGAGAGAGAGAGACAGAGAGAAAGAGGGATAGAGAAAGAGAGGGATAAGGAGGGAGAGAGAGGGTGTTAACTGGTGTTATTTTGTTGACTTAGGTTCATATCGTAGTCGTGATACACGTAGCCGCAATTTCAATGTCAAATCTAATTACTTATCATCGGCTCAATGTCTTTCTTTGTCACTCTCATTCCTGTCTCTAGTTCTCTTCTCCGTGTGTTTTTCAATCTTTCTCTACATTTCTTACCCAGGGGATGACAGAACAAAGACTGCTTTATAGTACTATAAACACGCTTCCTCAAAATGTATCCTGTCCATCGCCAGCGTTTTCTTCTCATCTTATGTTCCACTGGCACTAGCTGCCTGGTTCTTGTTATCAGTTCGACACGGGTGATCATTTCATACCAGTTCAGCCCTTCTGTTTTACGCAAGCACCCTTTCATAAAAGTCTGTCACTACTTGGTTGTTGTTCTCCATGTTTCTGAGCCATACAATAGGACTGACTTGACACTTGAGTTGAAGATTCTGCTTTTTAAATCCAATAATTCATCACCTTTCTACTCCCTAAGGAGGATAGACCTTTAACAAACTCATACCAAGTCTTCCTGTCCAGTGCCATCAGCTCAATGTCTTCCTGTCCAGTGCCATCAGCTCAATGTCTTCCTGTCCAGTGCCATCAGCTCAATGTCTTCCTGTCCAGTGCCATCAGCTCAATGTCTTCCTGTCCAGTGCCATCAGCTCAATGTCTTACCACGTTTTGTTCATCTCCTTTATGTCTGTCTCCAGTTCTCTTCTCCACGTTTTCCTGTGTTTTCCTCTACTTCTCTTACCTTGGGGATTCCAGAATAATGAGTGCCTGGTAAAGTTATCAACAGGTTTCCTCAGTGTGTGTCCTATCCATCCTCAGTGTGTGTCCTATCCATCTTCATTGTGTGTCCTATCCATCCTCAGTGTGTGTCCTATCCATCTTCAGTGTGTGTCCTATCCATCTTCAGTGTGTGTCCTATCCATCTTCAGTGTGTGTCCTATCCATCCTCAGTGTGTGTCCTATCCATCTTCAGCGACTTCTTCTCATCTCTTGTTCCACTGGCCATTGTCAGGTTCGTGTCATCAGTTCTACATTTGTGATGTTGTCATATCATTTCAATCCTTCTATTCTAAGCAAGCATCCATTTATGAGAGTCTGTAGCTTTTTGATTGTTATTTTTGTTGTTCTACATGTTTCAGAGCTCTACAGTATGACTGACTTGATATTTGAATTGAAGATTCTGATTTTTGTGTTGGGCCTGATTTCTTTCATCTCCATAAATTTGCCAATGCAATGAAAGATTCTTTAACCTTTCGTAATTTTTTTTATATCACTATCTGTCCGGCCAACGTTGTCTATACTACTGCAATGGATGCATGAAGGCATATCTGGAGTCACCCTTATATGACCACCAGCTATGCATAATGCTAAAATATATGTACGTAGAAATGAACCTACGTCTGTGAGGCTAATTACATCTTCACTGACTCTTGAAAGCATTCATACACTTCCCGGGATTCCCCCTGTGGTGAAACTTGTTGAGAACCCAGCACTACACACTAAGATTGGGGATGTCAGTTGAACCCCAGGCGTAATTCTTTGGCTTTGACTTGGTTAACTGCATGCAGAAGGTTCTCATTTTGGATCCAATGATAAGCAGAGGAAGCTGAGAAGTGGCTCTGTGTGTCACGGATTGCCTCCCCTGCTTTGCAGTAGTGGTCTACCAGTGGCCAAAACGCAAGCGTATCTAAAATGGGTCGTCAAAGGTGTCTACCTTCGCACAAGATTACTCTTGGCAGAATTGTAGATAGAAGGGTAAAGACGCTTCTATCCCTAGGTGTCGTAAATTTTGAGAAGATATGACTGAGATATTTATGGTCCCGTACTAGCAGAGGTGATAGTGATAGCTATGTGAGAGGAAGGTGTAAGAAATAGTTCCTGTTTCACGATGATGATAGTGTAAGAGAAAGAACAGTCTCGGATTGAGTAATTGCTCTAATCCAGCCTATCTTTTACGACTCTATTTAAAGTAGACGTACTTTCTCCCTTGGTACAGATTCAATTTACACTACACTCACGACCCACAATTTTTGTGACAGTAATACGTACAGACGTGAAAACAAACTATGGATAACATATAAGGGCAGGGGTTTGACCAACACTATAGCTTAAGGTTTATTATGTTTATTTTTTCACTAGAAATATCACAACATCAAGAAAAGCATTACATCAATAAATTTTGGTTTACATAAGAGAAATGAAAATATAAATCATAGGCCCTCCCTCTTGTATAGGGAAATTAGGAAAGATCCCAACAGAGGTAATTTACCCAAAAGATCAAAATAATTAACAATGGGAGTAGGGAGTAGTCAGGACGGGTAAAGAATAAGTCCTTAATTTAACCTATCCCGTGAATACTCAGATTAGTGAGAGATAAAAAAAAGAGAAGATGGTATATTAGTAGTGACTTAAGAAATAAGTTCTTTCGTTCCGTTCACTTACTACATACATACAGTGGCCCACTTTCAGATTTGCTTACCCCACTGTCGACGCTGCATACATACCATGGAATTTAAATCAAACAGTTATTACGACTATTTCAGAGTCATATTATTTGTCAAGTTCAGTCCCAGACTCTCCGGTTATGATGACTGCTATTTTCCGGGAGTCGCTGAATTGACGCGTTGATTATTTTCCTGGATATTCCTCTTCTTACTACAGGTATTGGTTTGGAATAAGTTTTTTTTCTATGTGGTGGTACTGTCTTGGAAATTTATAAGTTAATATATTGTTCCGGTGTGGTCTAGCCTCCAATGGCTGTGACTCTCTCTCTCTCTCTGTCGTAATGAAATATGTAAAAAAACAGAATGTTACTCCTAGGCTGTTCTCGGAGGGAAATAGCCGAGTATGACCCGTGGTAAGAAAACTTTACTGTCAAATGGTTTAGAAAAAATAGTGCTGTAAGTTCTGTCACATCAGGCCAGTAATATTTATATGTATCTAGATGGAAAAATCTTCTGGTATAGTCCCGGTCCAGTTATCATTTAACTTTTAAATTGTAGTGTTCTGGTTATTTAACCACTCTCATGGATAGAGAAGGTGGACCGCACAGGGTCACAAAAATCAGATTTCACAAACAATGTCTGGATGTTTAGGAATATAAGACCGTAATGCCGTAAGACATAAGACCATAAACCCCAATGGATCGCAAGGGTATGACCAGCCTATATGTAAAAAATAGATAAACATGTAATCATACTATAATCATATCCTACCACAAGCGTTATTAAATTAAATTTAACTCCACAAGTGTCTAGCTAATCTCATCGCTTTTAACACTAGATATGAACACTAGTCACTTAAAATGTACACATGATGAAAAATAAAAATAAATGTTATCTCGACAATTATCAATCGCCTAGCGTCTTATAATTATTTAAGCCTCTCTTACTGGGGAATAACAAGAAATTAAATTACGTTTACGGCTGGAGAAAATTTAGCTATAAGTTTATTTAATACGTTATTCAACTTAACACAGAATCCCAGTGAAATATAATGAAAAACGTTAACGATTAAATCACTCAAAGTTCTAATATATATATTATTACCGCAACACAGGAAAATGAACTCTCCACGAATCTAAGTAATTCTCATTAAAAAGACTCCAAGATGTCGAGCTAGAATATCAACACTTCCTGAGGCAGACTGATAACTGAATTTTTAAGAGATGGGTATATATATTAAATTGGGTCGACCCAGCCCCAAATGGGTACCAGAGCAACTCTGGGAAGGTTAAGGCGGCCGGCGTGATGCCGACCACATCACCCCTCGTGTGCCGACGGTCAAGATAATATGGGCCTAACACCATATTCCCAATATGCCTCAATGGGCGTGTAACGGGTTCCTTTACTTTTTTTTTATATATATATATTAAATGGGTAAAAATCGTTAGCTACATGCGAGATTTATCGCATCTGCCCGTTTACTGCGGGAATCTGTGGTCGATTTCTGAATGAAAGCTATTTTTCACGCTTATGCCGACCGCAGACTCTTCGCTAGCGAACGGACTTGCTTTTGATCTGGCGTCTCTCACTGTAGCTAATTAAGTTTCGAACAAACGGATGTGGGGGGAGGGGGGGGGGTAACTGTGACTATCTCCCCTTTCCTCAGATTAATTCCCCCTGACCAATGTATTTATTGAAAGTACGTCTTTTGACTTAACGCCCTTGATTTTACCATTAGACGACTCATTCTCTGATCTGTCACTATTTCAGCGATTGATTGCCCAATCGTTCGCGTGTTAGTACAGTTAACGGCTCTGGACTAGCTAATAGGTCTGTTTGTAAAAATTCCTAGTGTCTGTAAGACATAGAGAAAAAGAAAATAGGCGTGGCTAAAATAGAAACAAGCCCGATTAGCGAAAGGCCTGGCTTATGCGTAATTTAACTTGCATGCTTAATTAGGAAGCCTGTGGGAAACCAAGTTTGAGCGATTTGGTTTAAAAGAATGAGGGGTGCCGATGAGAATATAGTGGATCGATCAAGGTGCTCAATTTTCATGTCACACTAGGTAGTCTTCATAAGATATTTCCGAAGTCAAGAACAATGCGGCATTGGGTGAGCAATTGTTAACTTATTTTCGGTCCGCCGCCTTTTATGAAGAATTAAGCAATGGTTATAGCCCGGTCAATCCCCCAGCTGGTGTAAATCCAGCGAAATTTCTTTTTATAGGAATTAGCTCTATAGAAGTATAGTCACGGCGCTATTTCGCACTGACGAAATATCAGACTGGCAACACTGCGTTTTGGCAACATTGGGATAACTACCCGCAAGTCATGTGATTAGCGGAAGCGGGAATTTTTTGGCGCCAAGATAGGGATTAGTCTTCTAGCCGCGTCCGGGTGAGGACGTACCTATTTTTTCCCTTGCCAGCATTCTTGCTGAGAAGTGTGCCATGAGAGATGTATTCTAAGTTTTGCCTTACTGCGGGTTAAGTGGATCATATTGTGTAATTCTAGATTTCGCGTATTATCTAGTGGCATTTCTTATATACCGCGGATTATTAGTATTCTATGCTTTGGGTATTTTTCATTTAGAAAGTGTTAATCTTTCTCTGTCAGCTATTATATGTTGTGGTCATGCTCCTAGGGAGCGAGCCTATAATTATTAATATTGTGTTATGATAAATCCACAATATATTTAGTTCTGACAAGTATATATATATATATATATATATATATATATATATATATATATATATATATATATATATATATATATTAAAAGAGTCTTGCTCATACGTTGCTTTCACACCTATAATAACTGAATCAACTAAGATTATTATGTTTTAAAATAACATGTAACACATTTAATAATCAATTAGTTTTAACAGGTTAAAATAAATAGAATGATGGTGAATTTTAAATGAAAATAAAATTTCTTGGCATCGAGATTTGGTTTGAGGATTTAAATTTAAAATTAATATTTAATTTTAATGTCCGTTTACTGGTACCTGTTAGTTAGCACTTAGCTTGTATGCGCGAGTCCTGCAGCATTGGTTTTTGTCGATTCTTTTGTGATGATGACACTTCACAGTCTGGTAGCTTCGTTCCTCAAACGGTCTGATAGCTTAGTACCACGATCCCAAATTAACTTTTGGGAACACAATCTCCTGCACAGTTTAGAATGGACACAGCACTTTATTAGGTGCTTCGAATCAGTTCGTCTGGGAACTTTTAGTAATCTTCTTATGGCGGGTGTTCTGCGAATCACTTGGTCTGGGAAATGTTAGTAGTCCTCTTATGACGGGTGTTCTGCGAATCACTTGGCCTATGAAACTTAAGTAATCCTCTTATGACGGGTGTTCTGATTCCTTAGGTATCCAGAATTCGTATATAAAATGCGGGTTTACTTTTTAAGTTTTAAAGTTGCCCAAATACTTCCTGGTCCTTTATGTTTCCAGTCTTTGTATTTATAAATGCGGGTTTACTTTTACGTTTCAAAGTTGCCCAAATACTTTCGATCTGTCACTTATAATCTTGGAATTCTTTGTCCGATCCTTCTCTCTCTGGCTTCTGGGACTTGCTAATTTGACGTTGCTATGCAGTCTGATTTGTGACTCCAATTTCGCTATATTGTATCTCTCATTTAAGTTCAAATCCCAGATTGTTCTTCCGACGAATTTGCCAATGAGAACCATTGTGTATTCCGGCTTTCACTTCAATCGAATCGAAAGCTCTGAACTATATGGGTAGGGGTGTTTAATTTCATAATTTCCCCCGCGTGTTTTAAAATATTAAATTTTAAAATTCCATCGCGTGACCTCTTTCTAATAATGCTGTAATACTTCCGCCAACTCACAAACAAATCTGTGAACTCATTTGATGTCTAGATGCTACCTTCCAATATTGTCTCCCCCAGACAGATTATCTGTAATAATCTTGATACAGGGATTATCTCATTATCGTCTGGGCCCTCGTCCCTCTCAGACAGCTTCCCCAGACAGACAATATGGCATTCTATTGAATCGATCGTGCACGACCAGCTTATGTCAATAGAAATCGACACTGTCAAAGGTTGCTAGACGGACTCATAAGAGATAAACGTATTACCGCTGACAAGTGTAATTAACCTGGATAATACCACAGTTCACCTGGCGGAACGTAAATACGTCTGGGAGTGGTCACAGCAGAAAGAATGTAGGGCAAAAATATGCCAAATAATAGGACGATGAAGGAGAAAAATGAAGAAATGAAGTGATACTGCCGGAGTGCAAAAGAGAGAGAGGGGCACAAAAGTACATGAACAAACACGTTTTGTCACACTGTGCATGACGTGACAGCACCTTGGGACAGCCCAGAACGAGAGTTCAGTATTTTAGCTCTGCATAGTTGGAGAGCCCCCTTATATGGCGGTGAATGCACAGTATGCCACACACTTCTTACTCCTAGCTTGGGACCAGATGTGACGATCCTTTAAATGCAAGCCAAGCTGGAGAAACTGGAGCTCATGACTTCAACTCAACACGTTACGGAATGGCAGAAAAGCCTAGATCTACAGTGTAGATAATACCAAGGAGTCTTCAACTGGATGTTGGCTGCTAAAGAGCGAGAAGCTCAGCAACCCTAGTTAAACAACAACAACAACAACTACTATTACTACTGCCAAGGTATATGTATGATTCTTCATCTTATAGTGGTGTTTCTTCTAGTATAACCTTGTTATCGTTTCCTGCATTTATTCTCATTATCTTTGTGTTCTCTCTGAGCATGTTCAGACCCACTTGTCGTGATCTCTCCTCAAGTACTTTCATTTTGTCGTGCTTCTGATTACGGTTATGGGATACAAATGTCAGGTCGTCTGCAAAATCTAGATCGTCAAGCTGTTTAGCTGCCTTTTAAATGTTGGACTAGATTTCTTTTGATTTCCAGTTATGTCCCAATGAGTGCTGACCTTGGCATTTGCATTTTTACTTTGATATCACAGCCTGTCCCGTGTAGATTCCAGGGGACTCTGAAGAAACGAAGAAAGAATAGGATTACTGTATACTCTGGTATGTTGTACAAGGCAACTTATATGAGGGGTATGTTGTACAAGGCAACTAATATGAGGGGTATGTTGTACAAGACAACTAATATGAGGCTGTGTACGAGGTTGGCAACCTCGTTGTGTAAAACACATTTCCATAGAAACGATCGATGCAACAGCATGTGGCTGCATGGCCCAAGCTTCCTGTAAGAGGACCAACTGCCGTGGTGGTTCCATACTCCATAAGAAGCGGAAAGGAAAATGATGATGATTGCTGTCTGTCCAAGATAATCTTTCCGTGTGCCAAATAGTCTGTCCGCGTGCCAGATAGTCTTTCCGTGTGTCAGATAGTCTTTCCGTGTGTCAGATAGTCTTTCCGTGTCCCAGATAGTCTTTCCATGTGTCAGATAGTCTTTCCGTGTGTCAGATAGTCTTTCTGTGTGTCAGATAGTCTTTCTGTGTGCAATATAGTCTTTCCGTGTGCCAGATAGTCTGTCAGTGTGCGAGATAGTCTTTCCGTGTGCCAGATAGTCTTTCCGTGTGCCAGATAGTCTTTCTGTGTGCAATATAGTCTTTCCGTGTGCCAGATAGTCTGTCAGTGTGCGAGATAGTCTTTCCGTGTGCCAGATAGTCTTTCCGTGTGCCAGATAGTCTTTCCGTGAGTCACTAGTCTTTCTGTGTGCCAGATAGTCTATCAGTGTGCCAGATAGTCTATCAGTGTGCCAGATAGTCTATCAGTGTGCCAGATAGTCTTTCTGTGTGCTACGTCTATCCGTGTGCCAGATAGTCTTTCCATGTGCAAGATAGTCTTTCCGTGTGCCAGAAAGTCTTTCCGTGTGCCAGATAGTCTTTCCGTGTGCCAGATAGTCTTTTCATGTGCCAGATAGTCTTTCTGTGTGTCAGATAGTCTATCCGTGTGCCAGATAGTCTATCCGTGTGCCAGATAGTCTATCCGTGTGCCAAATAGCCTTTCCGTGTGCGAGATAGTCTTTCCGTGTGCCAGATCTTAGGAACATTAAGGAAGGAGAGCTGGAGCTACGACAAATGAGAGAGATTAAACAAAAAAGAATACCTGCCAGGGCTCGATCTTGACTACCGGTAGATTCCAAGGGATCATTAGATAGATCTCTTAGTGAGGAAAAAGAATTTTTAATCTAGGTATATTTTGCACTAGCCTTATCCCGCCAGTATTTAAAACCTCTGTGTTCTCTTAAGAAAGATACTTTCACCGCACTCCCAGTGAAAACACACAAGCTACTTAATTAAAATTCACTTTAGTCGTAAACTGCCTACGATTGGAACACCGTCTTTTCTTTGAAGTGAAGCCAACAGTCGGTAAAATATTTAGTTTTAATAATACACTGCTCTGGTGAACGGATACAGGAAGCAAATCGTGCGGTAGAGGTAGAAGTTACTTAATGGCTAGACCTATTACAAATTCTAAATAATCTATAACCTGACAAAGACATGACTGTTATCAAGGTAGATCGTTAGAGAGCCTAGTACTCTAAAGTAGATTCCCAAAGCTCATAGATTGCCTACCGATGTGTTAAACTAGATCCTGAAAATATGGGAGCGGTTTAATAATGTTTCTCGCCAGAAAAGGGAAACAATTTTGAATGTAGATAACGCTTACAAAAAGTGACAGAGAAAAATCTACCGGAATTCAAAATGTGGTTCATAAATGAGCGCTCTTTGTTCAACGGAACGCGAGAGTTAACAACTAATGCTCTGTTCCACGAATGGTGAGAGTTAATAACTAATGCTCTATTCCACGGAGGGCGAGTGTTAACAACTAATGCTCTATTCCACGAAGGGTGAGAGTTTATAACTAATGCTCTATTCCACGGAGGGCGAGAGTTAACAACTAATGCTCTATTCCACGAAGGGTGAGAGTTAATAACTAATGCTCTATTCCACGGAGGGCGAGAGTTAACAACTAATGCTCTATTCCACGGAGGGCGAGAGTTAACAACTAATACTCTATTCCACGGAGGGTGAGAGTTAACAGCTAATGCTCTGTTCCACGGAGGGCGAGAGTTAACAACTAATGCTCTGTTCCACGGAGGGCGAGAGTTAACACTCTATTCCACGGAGGGCGAGAGTTAACAACTAATGCTCTGTTCCACGGAGGGCGAGAGTTAACAGCTAATGCTCTATTCCACGGAGGGCGACAGTTAACAACTAATGCACAGACTTGTTGCAATGGAAGCAACATCAGGAGTGGAATCAAGGTCTTCATGGATGGAAAAAGAAGACACTCATTAATTCATATATAATCAAAATACACGCGCTCGTACCGTTTCAAAACAATACTAGACAGCGTTTCCGAATAAATTAGGTTAGGTAGTGTGCTAGTTTAAGAGATTAGAAATTATGTAAGCGACCAGGGCATTCTCACAATCGTGCATTGACTGGATGCATTGTCCGTAGCTTGGCTTTGTACATTCGAACATTGTGTTGTCACTGACAAACATTTTGAATGGCAACCTCGGTTTGATACATTTTGCCGCATCTTCTGCAAAGCTTCCGTTAAAATGTGTAATTAGCTATTCAGTTAACATGTGAAATTAGACTTGCAATTTTTCTGCATCTTCTCCTCCGCTTCAGTTAACATCTAATATTATAAATCAGTTAAAAATGTGAAGTTAGATATCTACTTTTGCCGCATCTTCTCCACAGCTTCAGTTAACATGTGAAGTTAGATTTCTACTTCTGCTGCAGCTTCAATTAAAAATGTAGGTATCTAATTTTGTCGCATCTCCTCCTCAGTTTCAGTTAATCTGGGAACTTAACTTTTTAATTTTGCGGCATCTTCGCAGTTTCAGTTAACAAATAAAGTTAATTATTATGGTGTATTTTTTTTTTTTTTAGCACTGCAGAGCTGGAGAAACGGTATTAATTATTGACTCTTTCGCCCACAACTCGTAGATAAAGCGAGTAGTTCAATCAATGGAAGTTATAACTTTGAAGTATGAAGTCGCTCAATCGAAGCTCTTGGGTAAAAACAACAAATAATTGAAAATACAAGGGGATTGACATAAGTCTTGGGCCTGACTATGAAGGAGTTACAGGAGGAAGATGAAACTTGGCACATTTAAAGTTTATCATATTTGCACTGAATGTGTAAAGTACGCGTTTGTTTCTTCAATGAGTTTTCCCGCTACGGTGCACGGCGCAATGTACCCTATTGACCGGATCTGCTGCTCCAAAGATTTGACAAAACAATGGAAAAGAAGGAGGCCAGAGCTGTGATAAAATTTCTGATGTTTCAGGGAAAAAATCTACATTTTTTGGAGACCATGGTGACAGTAGATGAGACTTGGGTACACCATTATGACCCCGAATCCAAAATTGCCAGCATGCAATGGAAAACCCCGGGCTCCCCAACACCTGTCAAGCCGGAGGCGCAGAAATCTGCAGGAAAAGTGATGCTGACTGTTTTTTGGGATGGCAAAGGTGTGCTTTTGAAAGATTATCTGCCTCGTGGCAACACAGTTAATGGACAGTACCTTGCAGATCTTCTCACAAAACTAAGGAAGGTTGTGACCAGGAAACGAGGGATAACGCGCACTCAAAATCTTCCTTTGCTTCAAGACAACGCGCCCTCTCACAAAGCACGGCTTCTGCAGCTAGCAGCCACCGATTTGAATATTTAAATTCTTCCACACCCACCATATTCTCCAGATTTGGCTCCATCAGACTTTTTTCTATTCCCAAATCTTAAAAAACAGCTAAAAGGAAATCATTTTGACAGCGATGAAGAGGTTATACTGGCATGTGATGACTGGTTTAGTTTGAAAAATAGGGTGTTCTACTCTCAAGGTCTTTTCAAGGTCAATCAGAGATGGCAGAAGTGTGTCAATTCAGACGGTGGCTATATTAAAAAGGAATAAACACTATACAAAATTTCAGCTCTCTGTGACATGTCCTTCATGGTCAGGCCCAAGACTTATGTCAATCCCCTTGTATACTTTCGTGTCTATTAAGTTATCGAAGAAACCGTCTCAATTCAGAGCTCAAGTGGGTAGTTCATTTTGATATGTGTATTCAGTGTTGGGTTAGTCTGTTCAGTTTCAGTGTAACAGACGATAATTTGTTGTTTGATTCTGACATTTAACCCCTGCTACGTTGGCCAGGATAACTTCGATCTGTGCCAAACTGTGGCCGGTAATCTTGTCTTAC
This sequence comes from Oreohelix idahoensis, assembly GCA_024509875.1. Classification (NCBI taxonomy): domain Eukaryota; kingdom Metazoa; phylum Mollusca; class Gastropoda; order Stylommatophora; family Oreohelicidae; genus Oreohelix; species Oreohelix idahoensis. The sequence goes on along the minus strand of JAMPIV010018672.1, from coordinate 132,700 downwards.
ATGAAATAAACGTCTATACGAGGAAGCTTACTGAAAATGTATCAAGATGGGTATTTTTATACCTCCACCAGCTATGTACAATGCTACAATATACATATGTGGAAGTGAACTTGTGTCTGTGAGGTTAATTACACCCTCAGGAGAATCTCACCATGGACCCAATCATAAGCAGGAGGGAGCTGAGAAGTGGCTCTGTGCAGGACATGACAATTCCTTGGAATAGCTCTGAACCAGAGCACAGTATTTTAGCTCTGCATAGTTGGAAAGCCCCGTTGGATGGCGGGGAATGCAAAGTATGCCACACGCTTCTTACTCCTAGTTTGGGACCAGATGTGACAATCATTTAAATGCAAACCAAGCTGGAGAAACTGGAGCTCATGACTTCAACTCAGCACGTTTCGGAACTGCAGAAAAGCCACCGGAGAAGCCTAGATCTACAGTGTAGATAATACCAAGGAGTTGTCAACCTGGTATTGGCTGCAAAAGAGCGAGAAGCTCAGCAGCCCTAGTTAAACAACAACAACAATACCTCAGGAAATACAGCACCGGAGAAGATTAAAGCATAGCTCCATGTCTGCTGGTCATTTTTAATAATACAGGCATTTCTTGTTGAGAGTCCAGTGCTAATGTTGTCGGGTCTACACCACGTCACGATGTCTGTCTAAGACAATCATATCATTCTTTGTCTGTTTCAATCATTATTCTACATCTTCGGGCCACATCACTCAGTTTTATAGCTCCAGACTACAAGAAACAAAAAATGGTAAGGGTAGTTCCATTGCAGGTACCGCCGTAGGCAACCTTCCAAGAGCTCAGATAAAGCCCGGGTATCATTGTTTTGGAAGAGGGGTAAAAAGTGGAAGGTCATGCATCCTTAGCTGAGATGATTCCCACCGTGAGTTGACGCCCGGGCCAACCCCCCCCCCCCCCCATTCCCTTGTCCTTCCTCTCGTAGCACCTGGTCGTAAGGGAGTAAACTGTTGGATTTTACTTGTACCAGATCGCAGCTTTATGTGTTGTGGTGACCGTTCTCACTGCCTATGCCGTCCCTAACTCATGAGCAGAGTTGCAGCTGAGTAGACTGGAGATTGCGTAACGTGGTTTCAAAGCTTGTTTATATTTGGACCTGCGTTCTAATATAATCTACGGACATTGTGTCACGCGCCTCGCCTCGCCGAAACGTGAACATATCAAATACAGTTATATTATTCTTATTTTGATTCAATTCTTATCTTCTTCCTTAGAGTCTGTACAATGTCATGTTATCCATATCCAAGACTAATGAAGACATGCATGACCTAAGAGTAGTATGTCATAAACTATGTCAGTGATTCAAAATAGTTGTGGTACAGTGGATTCCATCTCACTGCTGCCTCACCGGCAGTGAAGAGACTGACAGCTTAGCGAAGGAAGGTGGACAGCTACATCGACCTGATACAAGTATAACTTATGAAAAGGCCAAGAATTTTATCAGAAGCAGATATAGGAACAAATAGCAAGCAGAGCATTCAGGCCACAAGAAATCGATCTGCCGTAGTAGTCCACGAATGGCCTGATAGGGGAGTAAAAGGATCAGTTTTTCAAAGGTAGCAACCTTCGTTCAAGATAACTCTTGGCAGTGATGTAAATAGGTGGCTAATGCTCCTATTTCAGGAAATCGCACAGGGATTTATAGGATGGCAAGTACATCAACTGCATTTACTAGGATTTTTGTAAACTTAGAATCCTCTGCCCACTTATGTAAGAAATGTAATTGTGTCATGATATAAACTTGACTCGTTGTTACTGAACCCCCAGCCGAAGGTAATTCAGCAAAACAGTATTAATGTATTAGCTCTGTATATAAGTATTTTTTTTTAGTAATACGTCATACTGGTGCAACCATCACTTTCATTCAACCGAGTTATTAACGCCAATGAAGGATTTATGTTTGCATATGTATATAAACAGGATACTTATTTATGGAATATAAGGGAAACCTTTAGAACCAGCTAAATAACTGGTATAGGGTTTTTTAGAAAATGGTTATTTCCTTCAGAGGAAGATATGAAATGTAGTGGAATAATGTTTGAGAGTTCAGTATCTGTGTCAATTATGTCAACTTAACTGTCCAGCTGCTGCGAAGGGTTGTCACTGCAGTCTGGTGTAATTGATGCTGGTTCATTCCGAATTCTTAACTGTTTCTTCTTTCGTCAGGAGTCGACTGGCTTTTGGGATCTCGTTTGTTGCGTGGCAAGAGTAAATTCCTCAAATGTCGCCGCTTCGAGTGTCCTCTAGACTCGTCTTTTATAGGTGGTGTACAGAGTTGTGTACTAGTAACTAGTACAAGGAATTCTTCAATATGAATGGGAATGCAGACGTTTTTACAGAGTGACCGATGGCACTTCACTGCAGCAGTAAAGGTGCAGTCTTCTCGAGAGAGCTACAGTTAACGGCTACTCTACAATTTCTAGCTTAATGACTTGGGGAAGATTTTTAGGACTCGGGATTATAAAGGATTTTCTAGAATATTTTAGCACTTTTAAGTTCACAAAATTCTAGCCCTAATCTGCCTAGAAAAGTCTGTCTGTCCCCTTTTGACATCTGCTCCTCTATGATGCGAGGGGGATCTTCAAAACGCAGGTACTATAGTTAAAACTCGCCTATACAAAATTTAATTTTGCTAGTTTATTTTTGTTAAACCCAATCACTTTTCAGGCCAGTTTATTTTTTAATTAAAAGTCAATCGCCATTTAGGACGTCTTATTTTAGTATAATTACACCTACACATCAATATAATTATTGGCATCGCCATATCTGGTACGCGTAACTAATTCTTCAATATTGGTGTCTCTGTTTATTAAGATAAGAGACCTAGCCGGAAATAATTACAGGCATAGGGATATGTCATAGTCACGGGTCACTCCATCAAGTTAAATAATACTTTATCTTAAAACGGCTATTTTTTTCTAATCAGGCACTTTTGTTTGTCCACTACCAGACTTGACGGAAGAAATCAACTCGCTTATCTATCAAAATACGTCAATCGCCCTTCTTGTGTAAACCAAAGGCCGGCGAACTAAAGTCCACAATGTTAGTTTTAATCCTTGATATTATTGTTCAGCGCCTGGCTGTGATATCTCAGACAGATGCACCTAGATTAAGAGACAATTTTGTCAGATACTGCCTAAGAGAATTAAAGCATAGGATGGACCAAAAAATGGACAAATGAATAGGGCTACCGTCACAGTGTCCAACATATAAGCAACAGAGAAAGTACATGTGGCTGTCTGCAGTACCATTCCTGAAGCAACTCCACGGATATACCAACAAATTTAGGTTCAATGATTTCTTAGAACATATTCAAGTTGACATCTGAGAGTGTAAGAAGAAGAAAAAGAAGATACCCAACACAATTACGCCATTCTTATCTTGTTCCAATCATTCTCTTATTTCTCAGAGGCTCCACCATGTTGTGCATCATATCCAATATAATTATGTTATTCATGTTTTTTTTCCCACACCAATCTTCTCTGTTTTCTTGTTGCCCCTTATATGCATGAGGGCACAGCTGTAACTGCACTTCCTCGCCCCCCCCCCCTCCCCCGCATGAAGCCCGCACGAAAGCACTTCTGCTGCTGTTATTGTAGTGGTTTTTGTAGTAAGGTATTTTACATAATGACGTTGTTGGTTCCGTGCACTTGCTCACCTTAGTTGCATCTTAAGACACACCTGAGGGAACAGTAGTTCTATACTTTCGTTGTCTCCCCGGACAGCCCTAGAAACCACAAGGTGTTTCACCCATACTGAGGAGTTTGTTGCTGCTCTACAAAACGCCACTAGGCGTGATGACCATTGACTGCTGTGTAAGTCAGGGGCTTTGGATCTAAGAAGAAGAAGCAGAAGAAGGAGAAGAAGAAGAAGAAGAAGAAGAAGAAGAAGAAGAAGAAGAAGAAGAAGAAGAAGAAGAAGAAGAAGAAGAAGAAGAAGCAGAAAAAGAAGAAGAAGAAGAAGAAGAAGAAGAAGAAGAAGAAGAAGAAGAAGAAGAAGAAGAAGAAGAAGAAGAAGAAGAAGAAGAAGAAGAAGAAGAAGAAGAAGAAGAAGAAGAAGAAGAAGAAGAAGAAGAAGAAGAAGAAGAAGAAGAAGAAGAAGAAGAAGAAGAAGAAGAAGAAGAAGAAGAAGAAGAAGAAGAAGAAGAAGAAGAAGAAGAAGAAGAAGCAGAAAAAGAAGAAGAAGAAGAAGAAGAAGAAGAAGAAGAAGAAGAAGAAGAAGAAGAAGAAGAAGAAGAAGAAGAAGAAGAAGAAGAAGAAGAAGAAGAAGAAGAAGAAGAAGAAGAAGAAGAAGAAGAAGAAGAAGAAGAAGAAGAAGAAGAAGAAGAAGAAGAAGAAGAAGAAGAAGAAGAAGAAGAAGAGGAAAGAAGAGAAGGGAAGAAGAAGAAGAGAGGAAGCAAGTAAGAAGAAGAAGAAGAAGAAGAAGAAGAAGAAGAAGAAGAAGAAGAAGAAGAAGAAGAAGAAGAAGAAGAAGAAGAAGAAGAAGAAGAAGAAGAAGAAGAAGAAGAAGAAGAAGATGAAGAAGAAGAAGAAGAAGAAGAAGAAGAAGAAGAAGAAGTGGATAAAGAAGAAGAAGAAGAAGTGGATGAAGAAGAAGAAAAAGAAGAAGAAGAAGAAGAAGAAGAAGAAGAAGAAGAAGAAGAAGAAGAAGAAGAAAGAAGGAAGAAGAAGAAAGAAGGAAGAAGAAGAAGAAAGAAGAAGAAGAAGAAAGAAGTTCTAAGAGAAGAAGAAGAAGAAGAAAGGAGAGAAGAAGAAGAAGAAGAAGAAAAGAGAGAAGAAGAAGAGAATGAGAAGAAGAAGAGGAAGAAGCAGAAGAGGAAGAAGAAGAAGAAGAAGAAGAAGAAGAAGAAGAAGAAGAAGAAGAAGAAGAAGAAGAAGAAGAAGAAGAAGAAGAAGAAGAAGAAGAAGAAGAAGGAGATGAAGAAGAAGAAGGAGGAGAAGAAAAAGGAGAAGAAGAAAAAGATGAAGAAGAAGGAGAAGGAGGAGAAGAAAAAGGAGAAGAAGAAGAAGAAGAAGATGAAGAAGAAGGAGAAGAAGAAGAAGAAGAAGAAGAAGAAGAAGAAGAAGAAGAAGAAGAAGAAGAAGAAGAAGAAGAAGAAGAAGAAGAAGAAGAAGAAGAAGAAGAAGAAGAAGAAGAAGAAGAAGAAGAAGAAGAAGAAGAAGAAGAAGAAGAAGAAGAAGAAGAAGAAGAAGAAGAAGAAGAAGAAGAAGAAGAAGAAGAAGAAGAAGAAGAAGAAGAAGAAGAAGAAGAAGAAGAAGAAGAAGAAGAAGAAGAAGAAGAAGAAGAAGAAGAAGAAGAAGGTGAAGAAGAAGAAGAAGAAGAAGAAGAAGAAGAAGAAGAAGAAGAAGAAGAAGAAGAAGAAGAAGAAGAAGAAGAAGAAGAAGAAGAAGAAGAAGAAGAAGAAGAAGAAGAAGAAGCAGAAAAAGAAGAAGAAGAAGAAGAAGAAGAAGAAGAAGAAGAAGAAGAAGAAGCAGAAGAAGAAGAAGAAAGAAAATAAGCAGTCCTATTATTCCTTTGTCTGTCCAGAGACTCCAGGAAACTACGTGGTAAAACGGGTTTGTGTATTAACAACAGTAAATGTGGTATGGCTACTAAGCTCTGGTTAGACATTGTAGAAACCAGGGCTGTGAAGTTGGATTCGGAGTCGTGGAGTCGGTAGTTGTTTAGGGGAGTCGGTAAAAAATATCCGGACTCCGACTCAGAATTCTATGCCATATGACTAGTGCAAAACAATAGTCGGAGTTGGGAGTCGAGTCAGACTTATAATTCCAGGAGGCGGAAACGTTTTGGCCGACTCCACAACCCTTCTGTCATGAAAAAAAGTGTAAATGGGGGGAGAGAGAGAGAGAGAGAGAGAGAGAGAACGAACGAACGAACTTTATTTTCAAAGGGTTTAGAATTGGGCACGCAGGCCCGTCTAACATTCTGCCCTTCCTTTCTCTCATCTTCCATACTGAATCCATTTATTCTCACATGTATCCCAAATATTACTTAAATAATAAAATAACAAAATAAAATAAAATCCCAACATTGTAACAGTACAATAACAGTTACACAGATTTACAGTACCTTATCATAATTAATATTAAACAGGACAAAATTATCTTTAAAACCTACATATGATGTTATGTAATTATTTAAGAACATAACGAAATTAGGGAGGCATATAATCTGCACTCATGATGTATTTGAAAAGTCTGTGATTGAATGAATATGGACCAAGAGTATTTTTTAAGTCGTGTGGAAGAGTATTCCACAGATGAGGACCAGAAAAAGCTAAACTTTTCTTGAATAAGTCGAGCCTAGGCTTGGGCATGTGTAATTTATTTAAGCGTTGACTGCGTCTTCCGCTGTATTTGAAAATAGGCCACAGATACGTTGGAGCATTCTGTGACAAGATTTTGTGAATAAATTTGGCTTTGTTGAAGAGAAGGCGCTTTCTTAGTGGTAATATGTTAAGATATGTATATGCGTCTAAACACTGTGTGAGGTGTTTGTCTGAAATTAGGCGCACTACACGTTTTTGTAATGAATAGAGTCTTTTAGTGTTGGACATGGTGCAGCCATCCCAAATTGTGGAACAATAGTCTAGATGTGTTTGTATCTGGGATGTATAGAACATTTTTCGTGTCTCCTCATCTAGGAAATGTTTGATTTTTAGCTAACTGGTAAACTTTTTGTGCCGTTTGTTTGAGAGAGAGGAGAGAGAGAGAGAGAGAGAGAGAGAGAGAGAGAGAGAGAGAGAGAGAGAGAGGGCAGGAGAGTTAGAGAAAGAGAGAGACAGGAAACACTAAGGAAATAATTGTCACTGGCAGTTCCAGACTGATAAGTTTCTTAACGTCACGTGGTTCTGGAAATCAAGGGTGGTAATCCCTTGCGAGATTTTCGAGGACATGGCAGCTCTTTTTGCAACCCCCCCCCCCCCCCCCCCCCCCCAATCCTTTTCCCCCCAAGTGACTGAGGTTAGATCGAATGTTACTTCCTGATAAAATTTTCCGGGAAGCGGTCGTGTTACAAACACGTGGCTGATTTCAGAGGGATGTAGTAAAGCCTTTTTAATGCTTACTTCTATACACAGCGTCCAAATGGCAGACTGGTTCGGGCGCTGGCCTCTGACGGCAAAGATGCAGGGTTCGAAACACGGTGACGTTACCCTCCAGTCTACCCAGCTGGTTTTTTTTTTTGGTACTTGACTCAGCTCTTTAGTTAGGGAAGGCAAAGGCAGCGAGGAAGTGAACTGGTCACCCCACCTCTCGAAGCTGGTCCTAGTAAAGTGAAGTCTCTAACACTTCACTTCCTTACGGTAGTATCTGCTGTAGGTAATCACTTACCTTTTACTGTAAGGTAATCACTTACCTTTTACTGTAAGGTAATCATTTTCCTTTTACTGTAAGGTAATCACTTACCTTTTACTGTAGGGGAATCACTTACCTTTTACTGTAAGGTAATCACTTACCTTTTACTGTAAGGTAATCACTTACCTTTTACTGTAAGGTAATCACTTACCTTTTACTGTAAGGTAATCACTTACCTTTTACTGTAAGGTAATCACTTACCTTTTACTGTAAGGTAATCATTTTCCTTTTCGCTCCGTATGGAGCATGTGCCATCACTGACACTGATGCCCTTGCAGGAAGCCTGGTCAAGCATTGACATGTTCTCGCTGTTGTTCTTTCTGTAGCAGTTACTTTTACATGATCAGGTTCTCAACCCCATACGCTACCTCGTGCTAATCGCCTTCTACGACATGCTTGAAGGATCAGTAGGCCTATTTTGTCTTCGTCTCTTCAGAGCCCCCCCTACCCCCCCCCCGCACCCCGGAATTTCACGGTGGGCACTGTTACGTAATGGACTAGTTTAATTTATAATTTATTGTTGACGTCAAAGAGCACACTGCTTGCGACTTATCTCTTGTCTGTGTCTCATGGTCTCTCCATCTCCCTGTCTCTCACTAAGTCTGTCTCTCTATGTCGCTCTATCTGAGAGACTCACTATGTCTCTCTGTCTATGTTTCTCTCTGTCTTTGTCTCTCTCTGTTTCTGTCTGTGTCTCACTGTATGTTTCTCTCTGTCTTTGTCTCTCTCTGTTTCTGTCTGTGTGTCTCACTGTATGTTTATCTCTGTCTCTCTCTGTTTCTGTCTCTTTGTCTCACTGTATGTTTCTCTCTGTCTTTGTCTCTCTCTGTTTCTGTCTCTTTGTATGTTTCTCTCTGTCTTTGTCTCTCTCTGTTTCTGTCTGTGTGTCTCACTGTATGTTTCTCTCTGTCTTTGTCTCTCTCTGTTTCTGTCTCTTTGTCTCACTGTATGTTTCTCTCTGTCTGTGTCTCACTGTATGTTTCTCTCTGTCTTTGTCTCTCTCTGTTTCTGTCTGTGTGTCTCACTGTATGTTTCTCTCTGTCTTTGTCTCTCTCTGTTTCTGTCTCTTTGTCTCACTGTATGTTTCTCTCTGTCTTTGTCTCTCTCTGTTTCTGTCTGTGTCTCACTGTATGTTTCTCTCTGTCTTTGTCTCTCTCTGTTTCTGTCTCTTTGTCTCACTGTATGTTTCTCTCTGTCTTTGTCTCTCTCTCTGTTTCTGTCTCTTTGTCTCACTGTATGTTTCTCTCTGTCTTTGTCTCTCTCTGTTTCTGTCTCTTTGTCTCACTGTATGTTTCTCTCTGTCTTTGTCTCTCTCTGTTTCTGTCTCTTTGTCTCACTGTATGTTTCTCTCTGTCTTTGTCTCTCTCTGTTTCTGTCTCTTTGTCTCACTGTATGTTTCTCTCTGTCTGTGTCTCTCTCTGTTTCTGTCTCTGTGTCTCACTGTATGTTTCTGTCTGTCTTTGTCTCTCTCTGTTTCTGTCTCTGTGTCTCACTGTATGTTTCTCTGTGTCTTTGTCTCTCTCTGTTTCTGTCTCTGTGTCTCACTGTATGTTTCTCTATGTCTTTGTCTCTCTCTGTTTCTGTCTCTGTGTCTCACTGTATGTTTCTCTGTGTCTTTGTCTCTCTCTGTTTCTGTCTGTGTGTCTCACTGTATGTTTCTCTATGTCTTTGTCTCTCTGTTTCTGTCTCTGTGTCTCACTGTATGTTTATCTCTGTCTTTGTCTCTCTCTGTTTCTGTTTCTGTGTCTCACTGTATGTTTCTCTATGTCTTTGTCTCTCTCTGTTTCTGTCTCTGTGTCTCACTGTATGTTTCTCTATGTCTTTGTCTCTCTCTGTTTCTGTCTCTGTGTCTCACTGTATGTTTCTCTGTGTCTTTGTCTCTCTCTGTTTCTGTTTCTGTGTCTCACTGTATGTTTCTCTATGTCTTTGTCTCTCTCTGTTTCTGTCTCTGTGTCTCACTGTATGTTTCTCTATGTCTTTGTCTCTCTCTGTTTCTGTCTCTGTGTCTCACTGTATGTTTCTCTCTGTCTTTGTCTCTCTCTGTTTCTGTCTGTGTTTCACTGTATGTTTCTCTCTGTCTTTGTCTCTCTCTGTTTCTGTCTGTGTGTCTCACTGTATGTTTATCTCTGTCTTTGTCTCTCTCTCTCTCTGTTTCTGTCTCTTTGTCTCACTGTATGTTTCTCTCTGTCTTTGTCTCTCTCTGTTTCTGTCTCTTTGTATGTTTCTCTCTGTCTTTGTCTCTCTCTGTTTCTGTCTGTGTCTCACTGTATGTTTCTCTCTGTCTTTGTCTCTCTCTGTTTCTGTCTCTTTGTCTCACTGTATGTTTCTCTCTGTCTGTGTCTCACTGTATGTTTCTCTCTGTCTTTGTCTCTCTCTGTTTCTGTCTGTGTGTCTCACTGTATGTTTCTCTCTGTCTTTGTCTCTCTCTGTTTCTGTCTCTTTGTCTCACTGTATGTTTCTCTCTGTCTTTGTCTCTCTCTGTTTCTGTCTCTTTGTCTCACTGTATGTTTCTCTCTGTCTTTGTCTCTCTCTGTTTCTGTCTCTTTGTCTCACTGTATGTTTCTCTCTGTCTTTGTCTCTCTCTGTTTCTGTCTCTTTGTCTCACTGTATGTTTCTCTCTGTCTTTGTCTCTCTCTGTTTCTGTCTCTTTGTCTCACTGTATGTTTCTCTCTGTCTTTGTCTCTCTCTGTTTCTGTCTCTTTGTCTCACTGTATGTTTCTCCTCCTGCCACAGAAGTGCGTAAGAAAGCGTTATTATTATTATTTCATTTTCCACCAAGAATGTATGGACATAAGCGACAATGTGTTTATGTAATTTTTGTATTGATGATTGATGATACATTCAAAAATACAGATTACTTGTAGACGGATTGACCGCATGAGTGAGTGTCGGTATACAGAATTTATTTATTTTTATTTATTGTTTTATTTATATTATTTTATTATTACTTTTTTCCCCCAATTACTAGCTTGTTTGTTTCAACAAAAAAAAACCTACTCATTTTTTTAAATTTTTTATTATGATTGCATAATGTAAATGAATGCGGTTATGGTAACTTTATAATGTTGCATGCCTTTAAATTAATGCTTTTTTTTTTTTTTATAACCAGCGGCACTCGAGCTTTCCGGCTCTTTCGGCCCAATGACATGTCATTGCGAGGCTGGGGGGTCAGTGGACTTTCCTTCCAACCCGGTCAGGAGCTTCGCTCCTTCCCATCCACACGGGATTTATGTGCAGGAGCCGTTCAGATTATTCAGTCAAATTTCCGGTCGTAAACATTTCTTCAAACGCCGACGGCCGGGTTTGAACCACGAACACCTGGTCGCCAGTACAACGTCGTAGCCATTACACTAGCGCGGCTCAAAAAATTAATGCTTAAAGCATTATGTGGGAATGAAAGGATATAGCATCGAGAGGTGGGGTGACCAGTTGCCTTCCTCGCTGCCTTTTCCTTCCCTAACTCAAAGAGTCAGGTACCCATTTACACCCTGTAAATCGAACGGTAGATTAAAACAAAAAAGGTAAATCGACTTACAAGGACAGAGAGCAACGAAAACTTAATTCAGTTCGGGCTACGTGTGTCTTCCACAGAAACAAATGGGCAAAAAAGAAACGGTGAAGGACGTGAGATCCAAGTAAAAAACAAAACGTGATAAATAAATAAAATGCCTCGTTTTAGCAAAGTGCGTCCCGTCCAAATTGTGTGTTGTAACCCGTCCCGTCCCGTCCAAATTGTGTGTCCTAACCATCGCCAGCATCTAATATTCATCTCTTGTTCTAATGACACATGTCAGGTTCTTGTCATCATTCCGCACGGGTGACCTTGTGGCACCAGTAAAATCATTCTATTCCACGCAAGAACCCATTTATGAAGATCCCCGAATTGGGAGCTAAGAACAATAACCCTGTAACCTATCATACATTTCGTAAAAAGTGATTAACGAGGGTTGGGTATGGGACGGGTTACCCCAGGGGTCGACAACCGGCTGATCTTGATCTACTTGTAGATTTCAGGGGATGGTTTGGTAGATCTTTCGATGGCGGAGAGTAAAAGAAACAAAGAATTTTTAAGCTGGGGACATGTTGGCCGGCATTTGAAAGCGGGATATCCCCAGAAATAAAGTTGCATTGTCCGCGTTTCCAGTGAAACCCCACTAGCTGGCGTACTAAATGTTCACTTTATTGACATCAGCTAAGAAGGCGATCTTTCCCTATAAGTGACGTAACGTTCGATAAAAAGATAATTTAGTTTGAATTTCCCACCGCCCTGTCCATGGAATTGGAGGAAGCAAATCGTAAGTTAGAGATAGCAGTTAACATATAAGCTGCAATTGTGTCAAACTCCAGATACTCCGAAACCTGAAAATAGACATGATTTTATCAACGTAGATCGTTAAAGAGCTCATGGTTTCTAAAGTTGACCCCTACAGTCCTTGGGTTACCGACCGCTGGGATACCCCATGCCGTAGACATTTTGAACCATAAAAGCATCAGAGAGGCAAATGGTAAGACAATATTACAGACATCCAACAACAACGTGCACTGATATCAGCCAAAACCACACACTTGGCTCAAGAACGACAACTTCATCTCTTCACGACGCTTCACGGCAAGAGTGGACCGAAAAAAGCAAGGCTGTCGAAGCAGAGTCGGTCGTTTTTTTTTTAGTGGCGTTGGAGTTGGAGTCGGTAATAATAATGTCTGGACTCTAACTCTGAATTTTACGCCACGTGACTTGTAAAAACTGCAGTTTGATTGGGATTCGGACTTCTAAAATTTATTGGCCGACACCACATCCCTGGAAAAAAGTACATATGTAATATTTGTAATAGCCTAAAATGACTTTTGATTAGCTACTGTATTTCTGCTTGGTCATTTTAATCTGAGCGTTCAAGAAGTTCAATGGTTGATTCACAGTTATCTGTGTGGTCGGCCATCTTTTCGCAAACAAGGTCAGGGTTAGGGTTTAAAGTTAGTGGTAGTGAAGTAAATTAAGAATGTTGTTAAGTCTTTATTTAACAATTATACCGTTAGAGACTTAACGTTAGACTTTAGGGTTAGGATGCATCTGTACGGTGCTGAATGCTGGAGAGTAAAAGAAAAATGTCCAAACTGTCCTCTTTCCATTCGGGGACCTTCATAAATGGGTTCTTGCGTGGAATAGAATGAGTTTACTGGTGCCACAAGGTCACCCGTGTGGAATGATGACAAGAACCTCTTTCCACACAACCAGCCTAAGGAAAATTCTTTGAATTTTCTGGTCGAACACCATCACTAACCAAGTACTACTTACTCGGAGCCACCAAGAAGAAATGCGTACCATCATAGCGGGTAGAGGCTAGAATTGCGTTAGCCATATCATCATAGCGGGTAGAGGCTAGAATTGCGTTAGCCATATCATCATAGCGGGTAGAGGCTAGAATTGCGTTAGCCATATCATCAGAAAAGACCCTGACGCCATCCCTAGAACTGCCTTGCTATGGACTCCAGAAGGAAAGCGAAAGCGAGGCCGACCAAAAGCTACCTGGCGGAGAACTGTGGAGGTAAAGATGCAAGGCATGAACCAGACCTGGGTCACCACACGACGGAATGTCGCCGACCGAGAAGGTGGAGATAGTTAGTTGCTGCCCTACAAGACGCCACCAGGCGTGATGGTCACTGATTGCTTTGTCGATCAGCAGCCAGGGACCAAAGAAGCAGCAGAAATTAGGGTTAGACAGAAAGGTAGCCTCCAACGGTAACCTTAACCCTGTTTGTGACAAGGTGGCCTACGGCACAGTTGTCACCGTGGGGTTTGCCCAAGCATTATTCATGCTATAGGCAAGGTTATAGGAACGCTAAAGTATGTCACCGTGGGGTTTGTCCAAGCATTACTCATGCTATTTGTCAAGATTATATCAACGCTTAAGACAGTTCACGGGGAAGAAAGTTAAGTATGAATAAAATAAGACGAGTGTTCAGTAACTTGGCTCGCGTTAACAAAACGTGAGTATTTTTTTTCCTCGTGAGTTGTAAATCAAAGGCTTAAACCAATGAAAGTAGTGAAAAACAAGTGAGGGCGACGAATCAGAAGTAGCGAGGGAATCGTACGTGAGAACAATGACCAGAGGTCATTGAGGGAGTCCGGTTTCTGAGTTTAAAGAAACAAGACGTGTTTTTGTTCTGGGCGGTTGCCTGCAGACGAACGGATTCTGTGGTTTGACAGAAGTAGAATAAGTCTAGCAAGATATAAGAATAAGTCTAGCAAGATATAGAGGTTATAGGATAAGGAACATAAGTCCAGAAATTGTTCAGAGGATGTGTTAGCGCTAGACAGTAACAGTATAAGATAATGAAGAAGCCTTGTGTAGACTATGAGAGTATTAGCGCTAGACAGTAACTGTATAAGATAATGAAGAAGCCTTGTGTAGACTATGAGTGTATTAGCGCTAAACAGTAACTGTATAAGATAATGAAGAAGTCTTGTGTAGATTATGAGAGTAGTGAGTGTATTTCAGGAGATATTCAGCGATTTGATTGTAAGTATAATTTTGAACCTATTATGCATACAAGTAAGAGATTTACAGGAGAAGTAACGCAGATGTACCAAGTCGACATGTCAAAGATATATGTTGAGAACTTTGTGGACTGAGCAACAAAAGAGTAAAGTTAGAGGTGAAGGATAACCACCTTTGTCATGATGAGTTCACGACAAGTAAACTAATGAGCTGTCTTCAGAGAATAGTTACGACAAGTAAACTAATGAGCTGTCTTCAGAGAATAGTTACGACAAGTAAACTAATGAGCTGTCTTCAGAGAATAGTTACGACAAGTAAACTAATGAGCTGTCTTCAGAGAATAGTTACGACAAGTAAACTAATGAGCTGTCTTCAGAAAAGAGTTACGACACGTAAATGATTTGAAGAGTCGACTTTTGTAAGAACTGTTCACACGCCCTCGCACGTAGATATATGCTTAGATGACATGGTACTTGTATATAGTTTAAGCTAATCTTTCAGCGATAGTAACAGAGCCCTACAGAGGTTAGAAAGAAATAAAGGCAGGAATATAATGAGATGGGAGTGAGGAGATGGAGTATAGAGGTATTTAAGTGAACAGGAGTAAAGTTGATTGAACTAAACAAGATACAGGAGGACGATGCATATACATGAGATATAGAGCTTTTATATATGAAGCCAACATGAGATAAACGTATGCAAGCTCTGGGATGAATTATTTGTCTTGCTGATAAAGATATATATATATATATATATATACATATTTATGTAAATAAATGTTTTGATGGATACAGCCGATGTTTGAGTCCGTCTGTGAGCGTTGATGTATGTGGCCAGCAAATAAGAATAATAAAAACAAACTACCACTATACGAATGTCAGTAGAAACAGCAAAGAAGGAATCGAACGAGTCGTGGGTTAAAGAAAAGAGGGAAAATATGTTCATCCAGGAATCTACACCTCTGGCGGAGATGGCCAGTACAAAGTACACTCTTAACCCACTTGGAAGATAAACAAAAAGAGATTTTGTGACTTGAGTAATAATTAGAACAGACCACCCCTGTCACATGCTACTAATTGGTGCCTTTGGACCAGTTCTCAGTCCATTAATATCGGTATGATATTGCTGGAATTTTTTCTGTTTTTATTTGATTTTTGCTGCTAACTTTCTGATCTTTTGTCCTAATCGGAACGAATGCGGGGTTTTCCTAGGAAGAAATTTAAAAAAAAAACAGAACTAATAAAATGAGGACAATGCAGAAGTATGTGTGATTAGCCTAGAGTTGACGTGAGCTATCATGGGAGTGGATGGACTTAATCAAGTTATTGATTGTCAGGTATGGATGAAAGCAGTTTTTGTAAATGCTGAGTATCGAGTGAAGTTACTTGCTCTGTCCACTTCTTCTTCACGTACCATGTCTAGTGGCCTAGGAGACCATGTCTCTCCACAACTGCAAGGGACAACTGTGGTCCTGTTTATCAATTCTGTTCTTGACTTCTTTCCATGCCATGATGTCAAACTGTCCAGTATATTCTTTATTTGTTGTTCTCTATATCTTTCTTCTTCAATCTTTCATGTTGTCACCATATATTCCAGGTGTCATCTTCTGAAAACATACTCACTAATGGCGTTAACATTCCAGAGCAGAAGCACATAATGTTTGCTTATTTAGCAGCTTTCTGACGCGCTGCACAAAACCATTTGATTTTCGGTGTTTCTACTAACTGATATTAATTGCAAACACAACTTCACTGCAGCGCGAAGAATGCATATATGGCTGCAGTCGAACTCGTGCGTAAATGCACAACTGGAGATGTATAGGACACACATTGAGACACACATTGAGACACACATTGAGACAACCTGTTGATAGCATTAACAGGCAGTCCTTGTTGTGGAGTCCTCAGTATGAGAAAAGCAGAGGAATACCACATGGAGAAGAGAACTGGAGACAGACATGAGGGGATGATGAAGATATATAACTGGAGACAGACATGAGGGGATGATGAAGATATATAACTGGAGACAGACATGAGGGGATGATGAAGATATATAACTGGAGACAGACATGAGGGGATGATGAAGATATATAACTGGAGACAGACATGAGGGGATGATGAAGATATATAACTGGAGACAGACATGAGGGGATGATGAAGACATATAACTGGAGACAGACATGAGGGGATGATGAAGATATATAACTGGAGACAGACATGAGGGGATGATGAAGATATATAACTGGAGACAGACATGAGGGGATGATGAAGATATATAACTGGAGACAGACATGAGGGGATGATGAAGATATATAACTGGAGACAGACATGAGGGGATGATGAAGATATATAACTGGAGACAGACATGAGGGGATGATGAAGATATATAACTGGAGACAGACATGAGGGGATGATGAAGATATATAACTGGAGACAGACATGAGGGGATGATGAAGATATATAACTGGAGACAGACATGAGGGGATGATGAAGATATATAACTGGAGACAGACATGAGGGGATGATGAAGATATATAACTGGAGACAGACATGAGGGGACGATGAAGATATATAACTGGAGACAGACATGAGGGGATGATGAAGATATATAACTGGAGACAGACATGAGGGAATGATGAAGACATATAACTGGAGACAGACATGAAGGGATGATGAAGACATATAACTGGAGACAGACATGAGGGGATGATGAAGATATATAACTGGAGACAGACATGAGGGGATGATGAAGACATATAACTGGAGACAGACATGAGGGGATGATGAAGACATATAACTGGAGACAGACATGAGGGGATGATGAAGACATATAACTGGAGACAGACATGAGGGGATGATGAAGATATATAACTGGAGACAGACATGGGGGGATAATGAAGATATATAACTGGAGACAGACATGAGGGGATGATGAAGATATATAACTGGAGACAGACATGAGGGGATGATGAAGACATATAACTGGAGACAGACATGAGGGGATGATGAAGATATATAACTGGAGACAGACATGAGGGGATGATGAGGGGATAATGAAGATATATAACTGGAGACAGACATGAGGGGATGATGAAGATATATAACTGGAGACAGACATGAGGGGATGATGAAGATATATAACTGGAGACAGACATGAGGGGATGATGAAGATATATAACTGGAGACAGACATGAGGGGATGATGAAGATATATAACTGGAGACAGACATGAGGGGATGATGAAGATATATAACTGGAGACAGACATGAGGGGATGATGAAGATATATAACTGGAGACAGACATGAGGGGATGATGAAGATATATAACTGGAGACAGACATGAGGGGATGATGAAGATATATAACTGGAGACAGACATGAGGGGACGATGAAGATATATAACTGGAGACAGACATGAGGGGATGATGAAGATATATAACTGGAGACAGACATGAGGGGATGATGAAGACATATAACTGGAGACAGACATGAGGGGATGATGAAGACATATAACTGGAGACAGACATGAGGGGATGATGAAGATATATAACTGGAGACAGACATGAGGGGATGATGAAGACATATAACTGGAGACAGACATGAGGGGATGATGAAGACATATAACTGGAGACAGACATGAGGGGATGATGAAGACATATAACTGGAGACAGACATGAGGGGATGATGAAGATATATAACTGGAGACAGACATGAGGGGATGATGAAGATATATAACTGGAGACAGACATGAGGGGATGATGAAGATATATAACTGGAGACAGACATGAGGGGATGATGAAGACATATAACTGGAGACAGACATGAGGGGATGATGAAGATATATAACTGGAGACAGACATGAGGGGATGATGAAGACATATAACTGGAGACAGACATGAGGGGATGATGAAGACATATAACTGGAGACAGACATGAGGGGATGATGAAGACATATAACTGGAGACAGACATGAGGGGATGATGAAGACATATAACTGGAGACAGACATGAGGGGATGATGAAGACATATAACTGGAGACAGACATGAGGGGATGATGAAGATATATAACTGGAGACAGACATGAGGGGATGATGAAGACATATAACTGGAGACAGACATGAGGGGATGATGAAGACATATAACTGGAGACAGACATGAGGGGATGATGAAGACATATAACTGGAGACAGACATGAGGGGATGATGAAGATATATAACTGGAGACAGACATGAGGGGATTGAATGAGACATATGAGGGGAAGATGAAGATATATAACTGGAGACAGACAGGGGGGGACGATGAAGACATAACTGGAGACAGACATGAGGGGATGATGAAGACATATAACTGGAGACAGACATGAGGGGATGATGAAGATATATAACTGGAGACAGACATGAGGGGATGAAGAAGACATATAACTGGAGACAGACATGAGGGGATGATGAAGACATATAACTGGAGACAGACATGAGGGGATGAAGAAGACATATAACTGGAGACTGACATGAGGGGATGATGAAGATATATAACTGGAGACAGACATGAGGGGATGATGAAGATATATAACTGGAGACAGACATGAGGGGATGAAGAAGACATATAACTGGAGACAGACATGAGGGGATGATGAAGATATATAACTGTAGACAGACATGAGGGGATGATGAAGACATATAACTGGAGACAGACATGAGGGGATGATAAAGACATATAACTGGAGACAGACATGAGGGGATGATGAAGACATATAACTGGAGACAGACATGAGGGGATGATGAAGATATATAACTGGAGACAGACATGAGGGGATGATGAAGACATATAACTGGAGACAGACATGAGGGGATGATGAAGACATATAACTGGAGACAGACATGAGGGGATGATGAAGATATATAACTGGAGACAGACATGAGGGGATGAAGAAGACATATAACTGGAGACAGACTTGAGGGGATGATGAAGATATATAACTGGAGACAGACATGAGGGGACGATGAAGACATAACTGGAGACAGACATGAGGGGATGATGAAGACATATAACTGGAGACAGACATGAGGGGATGATGAAGATATATAACTGGAGACAGACATGAGGGGATGAAGAAGACATATAACTGGAGACAGACATGAGGGGATGATGAAGACATATAACTGGAGACAGACATGAGGGGATGAAGAAGACATATAACTGGAGACAGACATGAGGGGATGATGAAGATATATAACTGGAGACAGACATGAGGGGATGATGAAGATATATAACTGGAGACAGACATGAGGGGATGAAGAAGACATATAACTGGAGACAGACATGAGGGGATGATGAAGATATATAACTGTAGACAGACATGAGGGGATGATGAAGACATATAACTGGAGACAGACATGAGGGGATGATGAAGACATATAACTGGAGACAGACATGAGGGGATGATGAAGATATATAACTGGAGACAGACATGAGGGGATGAAGAAGACATATAACTGGAGACAGACATGAGGGGATGATGAAGACATATAACTGGAGACAGACATGAGGGGATGAAGAAGACATATAACTGGAGACTGACATGAGGGGATGATGAAGATATATAACTGGAGACAGACATGAGGGGATGATGAAGATATATAACTGGAGACAGACATGAGGGGATGAAGAAGACATATAACTGGAGACAGACATGAGGGGATGATGAAGATATATAACTGTAGACAGACATGAGGGGATGATGAAGACATATAACTGGAGACAGACATGAGGGGATGATAAAGACATATAACTGGAGACAGACATGAGGGGATGATGAAGACATATAACTGGAGACAGACATGAGGGGATGATGAAGATATATAACTGGAGACAGACATGAGGAGATGAAGAAGACATATAACTGGAGACAGACATGAGGGGATGATGAAGACATATAACTGGAGACAGACATGAGGGGATGATGAAGATATATAACTGGAGACAGACATGAGGGGATGAAGAAGACATATAACTGGAGACAGACTTGAGGGGATGATGAAGATATATAACTGGAGACAGACATGAGGGGACGATGAAGACATAACTGGAGACAGACATGAGGGGATGATGAAGACATATAACTGGAGACAGACATGAGGGGATGATGAAGATATATAACTGGAGACAGACATGAGGGGATGAAGAAGACATAACTGGAGACAGACATGAGGGGATGATGAAGACATATAACTGGAGACAGACATGTGGGGATGAAGAAGACATATAACTGGAGACTGACATGAGGGGATGATGAAGATATATAACTGGAGACAGACATGAGGGGATGATGAAGATATATAACTGGAGACAGACATGAGGGGATGAAGAAGACATATAACTGGAGACAGACATGAGGGGATGATGAAGATATATAACTGTAGACAGACATGAGGGGATGATGAAGACATATAACTGGAGACAGACATGAGGGGATGATGAAGACATATAACTGGAGACAGACATGAGGGGATGATGAAGATATATAACTGGAGACAGACATGAGGGGATGATGAAGATATATAACTGGAGACAGACATGAGGGGATGATGAAGACATATAACTGGAGACAGACATGAGGGGATGATGAAGATATATAACTGTAGACAGACATGAGGGGATGATGAAGACATATAACTGGAGACAGACATGAGGGGATGATGAAGACATATAACTGGAGACAGACATGAGGGGATGATGAAGACATATAACTGGAGACAGACATGAGGGGATGAAGAAGACATATAACTGCAGACAGACATGAGGGGATGATGAAGATATATAACTAGAGACAGACATGAGGGGATGATGAAGATTTATAACTGGAGACAGACATGAGGGGATGAAAAAGTCATATAACTGGAGACAGACATGAGGGGATGATGAAAATATATAACTGGAGACAGACATGTGGGGATGATGAAGACATGGAACTGCAGACAGACATGAGGGGATGAAGAAGACATATAACTGCAGACAGACATGAGGGGATGATGAAGACATATAACTGCAGACAGACATGAGGGGATGAAGAAGACATGGAACTGGAGACAGACATCTTCCTCTTTCTCCTTCAGACTTCTACATTAATGACTCCAATAAAGACAGTACTCTGTTCATGGTTGCCGACATCTACAAACAGTTTCTCGCGGATTGAGGTAGTGAGGTAGGTTGTTGCCATATGCTACTCCGTGACAGACAAGAAGGGATGAAGAAGACAAAGAAAGACCGTGAGCTGATAGCACGGGACAGGAAGACATGGCATACGTTTGTTGAAGGCCCATCTTCCTTGGAGAATTGAAAAGAAGAAGAAGTAGAAGGTGAGCATGTGTAAACATGCGCAGTTTTAAGTCAAGAATGTGTGTTACCGCAAGATTAAGGAATGAGTTTCAAGTCAAGAATGTGTGTTACCGCAAGATTAAGGAATGAGTTTCAAGTCAAGAATGTGTGTTACCGCAAGATTAAGGAATGAGTTTCAAGTCAAGAATGTGTGTTACCGCAAGATTAAGGAATGAGTTTCAAGTCAAGAATGTGTGTTACCGCAAGATTAAGGAATGAGTTTCAAGTCAAGAATGTGTGTTACCGCAAGATTAAGGAATGAGTTTCAAGTCAAGAATGTGTGTTACCGCAAGATTAAGGAATGAGTTTCAAGTCAAGAATGTGTGTTACCGCAAGATTAAGGAATGAGTTTCAAGTCAAGAATGTGTGTTACCGCAAGATTAAGGAATGAGTTTCAAGTCAAGAATGTGTGTTACCGCAAGATTAAGGAATGAGTTTCAAGTCAAGAATGTGTGTTACCGCAAGATTAAGGAATGAGTTTCAAGTCAAGAATGTGTGTTACCGCAAGATTAAGGAATGAGTTTCAAGTCAAGAATGTGTGTTACCGCAAGATTAAGGAATGAGTTTCAAGTCAAGAATGTGTGTTACCGCAAGATTAAGGAATGAGTTTCAAGTCAAGAATGTGTGTTACCGCAAGATTAAGGAATGAGTTTCAAGTCAAGAATGTGTGTTACCGCAAGATTAAGGAATGAGTTTCAAGTCAAGAATGTGTGTTACCGCAAGATTAAGGAATGAGTTTCAAGTCAAGAATGTGTGTTACCGCAAGATTAAGGAATGAGTTTCAAGTCAAGAATGTGTGTGACCGCCAGAATAAGGAATGAGTTTCAAGTCAAGAATGTGTGTTACCGCAAGATTAAGGAATGAGTTTCAAGTCAAGAATGTGTGTTACCGCAAGATTAAGGAATGAGTTTCAAGTCAAGAATGTGTGTTACCGCAAGATTAAGTCAAGAATGAGTTTCAAGTCAAGAATGTGTGTTACCGCAAGATTAAGGAATGAGTTTCAAGTCAAGAATGTGTGTTACCGCAAGATTAAGGAATGAGTTTCAAGTCAAGAATGTGTGTTACCGCAAGATTAAGGAATGAGTTTCAAGTCAAGAATGTGTGTTACCGCAAGATTAAGGAATGAGTTTCAAGTCAAGAATGTGTGTTACCGCAAGATTAAGGAATGAGTTTCAAGTCAAGAATGTGTGTTACCGCAAGATTAAGGAATGAGTTTCAAGTCAAGAATGTGTGTTACCGCAAGATTAAGGAATGAGTTTCAAGTCAAGAATGTGTGTTACCGCAAGATTAAGGAATGAACAACATACTTAAAGAAAGATCTTCTCATCATGTTAGGTGATTGGAATGCTAAAATAGGGCCAGATGCATACGGTCACTGGGCTGGCACAGTGGGGAAATTTGGGACAGGAGAAACCAACGATCGAGGGCTAAGGCTACTAGAATTTGCCAGCAACTATAAACTAACCCTTGCAAATACACTATTTCCTCATAAGTTATCAAGAAGAACAACGTGGCATGCCCCAAAAACTGAGATACATGGCCAAATTGATTTTATTCTTGTATCCAAAAGATTCAAGTCCAGCATTAATAAAACCAAGACTAGGACTTTTCCTGGCGCCGACATTGGTAGTGATCACGACATGGTATTGATGATGCTCAAGCTTAAACTCAAAAAGAACTATAATCAAAACAGATGTTCTCAGTTAAGATTCAATTTAGACAAACTGAAAGATCCAGAAATCGCGGGAATCTTTGAGGCAACTGTTGGAGGAAAATTCGCAGCTCTCAACTTTTTGGAGGATGATATCAACTCAATCACAGAGAACATGAAAGACGTGCTCATTGAATCAGCAACAGAAATACTTGGTAAAAGAAAGAAAATAAACAAACCATGGGTTACAGATGACATTCTGAAGTTATGTGATACACGGCGGGAAATGAAAAAGGTTAAGAAAGAGGTTCCTGAAGCAGCATGGCAATACAGTATGGTGAATAAAAATATTAGAAAGAAAATGAAACAGGCCAAAGAAAAATGGGTAGCTGATCAATGTGAGTCCATTAAAACGGGGCTAATAAAAGGTAACAGCAAGGCAGCTTTTGACACATTAAGAAGACTATCAAAACCCCAACAGCCCAGGGTAACTGTCATAGAAGATAGCAATGGGGCTCTGCTCAATGAAAAAACAGCTGTAATGAGATGGTGGACAGAATATTGTAAAGAATTATATAACTGTAAACTGGACACTGACTTAGGCATATTAAACAACATTAAGTGCGAAAACAGGGAACTCGGAAATGCAGCAATACTACGGGAAGAAGTGGAAGAGGCTATATGTTCGATGAAAGGAGGGAAGTCACCGGGTGTGGATAATATACCAGCAGAGCTCTTGAAATATGGAGGACCAGATATAGTAAAAATCATGACAACAATTTGCCAGAAGATATGGAGTACAAAAAAATGGCCAAAAGAATGGACGCAGTCAGTAGTAATACCGCTTCCAAAGAAAGGAAATCTAAAAATGTGCAAGAACTACAGAACCATTAGCCTTATTAGTCATCCAAGTAAGGTGATGTTAAGGATACTTTTGAACAGAATAAAACAGAAATCAGAAGAAATCTTGTCAGAGGAACAGGCTGGCTTTAGACCAAAAAGAAGTACCTCAGAACAAATCTTCAATATTAGATTACTGATCGAAAAACATCTCCAGCATCAACATGATTTATACCATAACTTCATCGATTTCACAAAAGCCTTCGATCGAGTCTGGCATGAAGGCTTATGGCAAATAATGAGAAAATTCAATTTTGATACCAACATCATAGATATCATTGAAGCACTATACAAGGACGCAAGCAGTGCTGTTTTTGCAAGCAACGACATTGGAGAATTTTTCAAAACAACTGTAGGAGTTCGCCAGGGATGTATCCTGTCACCAGTGCTCTTTAATATATATCTAGAACATATTATGCAGGAGGCTCTCTACGATTATAAATCAACCATATCGATTGGAGGCCGACCTCTGTGTAATCTACGTTTTGCTGATGATATTGATCTGATAGCTGGAACAGAATCAGAACTTCAAGACCTTACCTCTAGACTGGAGAAAGTAACAAGAACCTATGGGATGGAAATTAATATAGAAAAAAGCAAGATATTGGTGAATAGCCATAAGAAACATGTTCCGACCAACATTACGTTAAATGGGCAAACGTTAGAAGAAGTTAACACCTTTAAATATCTCGGGTCCATTATATGTAGTGATGGAAGATCAAGTAAAGAAATCAAGACAAGACTTGAGATGGCCTCAGCTGCCATGACAAGGTTGAATGTGATCTGGAAAAGTAACATCAGTTTTCCTGTGAAGATCAAATTATACAAATCACTTGTATTATCTATTCTCCTGTATGGGTGTGAGGGCTGGACACTCACTGCAGATACGGAGCGAAGGATTCAGGCTTTCGAGCATAAATGTTATAGAAGAATTTTGCGCATTTGCTATAAAGAGCACAAAACAAATGTCTATGTTAGAGAGAAGATAAACACCTATGCAGGCCACCAAGAACCACTTTGTCGAAAGCTTGCCTGGTTTGGGCATGTAACTCGTCATGACTCCCTTTCGAAAACGATCCTCGAAGGTAAACGGAGAAGAGGAAGGCAAAGAAAATCCTGGGCTGATAACATCAAAGAATGGGCAGGACACGGTTTTTCCACACTTGTACGCACCCCTCATCATCTCATCTCAGCCCGTAACCGGTCATGGGTCGTAGGGGTGCCATGGTGGAAGCATCAGCAGACAGGGTCCTCCACTGCTCTCTATCCTCAGCAATGCGTACAAGTGTGGAAAAACCGTGTCCTGCCCATTCTTTGATGTTATCAGCCCAGGATTTTCTCTGCCTTCCTCTTCTCCGTTTACCTTCGACTGTTCCCTGAAGGATCGATCCTACGACCCATGAAAAAAAAAACAACAATTAAGAAATAAAGATTATTTCAAATTATATATCTGGAATATATACTATTACATTGTATTAAAAATAAAACAAGCTCAATATTTATTCGTAATATTTTGACATAAAACGCGTTACAACAAAGCTATAATCTTAAATTGAGGGGGCCTCATCACTAACGCCGCCCCTGCCGTGAAGCAAAGAAAACAACACTTACCAGGTATATCGTTGAAGCGACTAAGTTTGGTTGGGTATGAAGCCTACTATCCCATTATATGTAAACTTAAAACCTAAAAAAAGCTAAAATGTTATAGACGTAAAAAAGGTAAAAAAAAAATTGAAAAGACTTTGGATGGATGGTACATGACAGCAAGGTTTTGTATGTATTTGTTGAAGGCGTGTACTCCTATGGGAGCTGACAAGTAATAAAGAAGAAGAAGAAGACGACGACGAAGAAGAAGACGACGACGAAGAAGAAGACGACGACGAAGAAGATGAAGAAGACGACGACGACGACGAAGAAAAAGAAGAAGACGACGAAGAAGAAGACGACGACGACGAAAAAGAAGAAGAAGACGACGAAGAAGAAGAAGACGACGAAGAAGAACAAGAAGACGACGACGACGAAGACGACGACGAAGAAGAAGACGACGACGAAGAAGACGACGACGAAGAAGAAGACGACGACGAAGAAGAAGACGACGACGACGACGAAGAAGACGACGAAGAAGAAGACGACCACGACGAAGAAGAAGGCGACGAAGAAGAAGACGTCGACGACGAAGAAGAAGACGATGACGACGAAGAAGAAGAAGACGACGACGACGAAGAAGAAGGCGACGAAGAAGAAGACGTCGACGACGAAGAAGAAGACGACGACGATGAAGCAGAAAAAGACGACGATGACGAAGCAGAAAAAGAAGACGACGACGAAGAAGAAGACGACGACGATGAAGAAGAAGACGAGGAAGAAGAAGAAGACGACGAAGAAGAAGACGACGACGACGACGAAGAAGACGACGACGAAGAAGACGACCACGACGAAGAAGAAGGCGACGAAGAAGAAGACGTCGACGACGAAGAAGAAGACGATGACGACGAAGAAGAAGAAGACGACGACGAAGAAGAAGAAGAAGACGACGACGACGAAGAAGAAGACGACGACGACGACGAAGAAGAAGACGACGACGACGACGAAGAAGAAGAAGAAGACAACGACGATGCAGAAAAAGAAGAAGAAGACGAAGAGTTAAAAAGGATAAGATGATGACGAATAAGAAGGAACAGAAGGAGAAGACTAAGATGAAAATAAAGAACAGTAAGCAGAAGAAGCAGAAAATGATGGTGAAGAAGAAGGGGCAGCAGAAGAAGAAGAGGCAGAAGAGGAAGAGGAATCAGAAGAAGAAGAAGAAGCAGAAGATGAAGAAGAACATGCAGCAGCATCAGAAGGAGAGGCAGCGGAAGAAGAGGCAGCAGAATAAGAAGCAGAAGACGAAGAAGAAGAAGCAGAAGAAGAGGCAGCAGAAGAAGAGGCAGCAGAAGAAGAGGCAGCAGAAGAAGAAGCAGAAGACGAAGAAGAAGCAGAAGAAGAAGCAGATGAAGAAGATGATGAAGAAGATGAAGTTGAAGAAGAAGAAGAAGAAGAAGAAGAAGCAGAAGAAGAAGAAGAAGAAGAAGAAGAAGAAGATGAAGAAGAAGAAGAAGCAGATGAAGAAGAAGAAGCATATGAAGAAGAAGAAGAAGAAGTTGAGGAAGAAGAAGAAGCAGATGAAGAAGTTGAAGAAGAAGAAGAAGAAGAAGAAGAAGAAGAAGAAGAAGAAGAAGAAGAAGAAGAAGAAGAAGAAGAAGAAGAAGAAGAAGAAGAAGCAGAAGAAGAAGAAGAAGAAGAAGAAGAAGAAGAAGAAGAAGAAGAAGAAGAAGAAGAAGAAGAAGAAGAAGAAGAAGAAGAAG
The DNA here is from genome assembly GCA_024509875.1 of Oreohelix idahoensis. Classification (NCBI taxonomy): domain Eukaryota; kingdom Metazoa; phylum Mollusca; class Gastropoda; order Stylommatophora; family Oreohelicidae; genus Oreohelix; species Oreohelix idahoensis. Next base: position 105,552 of record JAMPIV010018672.1, on the reverse strand, counting down.
AAGAAGAAGAAGAAGAAGAAGAAGAAGAAGAAGAAGAAGAAGAAGAAGAAGAAGAAGAAGAAGAAGAAGAAGAAGAAGAAGAAGAAGAAGAAGAAGAAGAAGAAGAAGAAGAAGAAGAAGAAGAAGAAGAAGAAGAAGAAGAAGAAGAAGAAGAAGAAGAAGAAGAAGAAGAAGAAGAAGAAGAAAAGAAGAAAAAAAAATAAGAAGAAAAGAAGAAGAAAAAGAAGGAAAAGAAGAAGAAGAAGAAGAAGAAGAAGAAGAAGAAGAAGAAGAAGAAGAAGAAGAAGAAGAAGAAGAAGAAGAAGAAGAAGAAGAAGAAGAAGAAGAAGAAGAAGAAGAAGAAGAAGAAGAAGAAGAAGAAGAAGCAGAAGAAGAAGAAGAAGAAGAAGAAGAAGAAGAAGAAGAAGAAGAAGAAGAAGAAGAAGAAGAAGAAGAAGAAGAAGAAGAAGAAGAAGAAGAAGAAGAAGAAGAAGAAGAAGAAGAAGAAGAAGAAGAAGAAGAAGAAGAAGAAGAAGAAAAGAAGAAAAAAAAATAAGAAGAAAAGAAGAAGAA